>OZ029926.1:10954946-11554946 GCA_964023275.1 Norana najaformis
CTGGTGGAATTCCAAAGTTTGGGCATGCATTCATCTGAATGCATGCAGAAGAGCTACACTGGATGCTCTTGTACGATATATGAGAAAGCTTAATTGGTTTCAGTCCTTTTGTCGAGGGAGATTACGTTAACTGGGTGTCTTCGTGTCTTCTGTGCTTGCCATGGCAGGACTCCATCAGCTGATCTCTTCTTGCGACGGTAAAGAACAATGGTCTCCGCCATGATGCTCAACGATGGGTCTCTAAGACGACACGTGCACTTTGGCCTACATCTAGACCATGTGCCAATGACACATGCGAATAATGTCATGTAACACATGTTGTATGCGATTCTCTTTTATTCCTCGGACATTATGAGGCTCTTGATATATATGCCTCGTTCTTATGCCGTGTACACTCGTCATCCACATCCAAGTCCTTTGTAAATGCATCCTCGCGCTTTCATTACACGCAGGCATCACAGTGTTAGACACTGAATGCCATGGATATTTCAATCTGTATACTGTATAAGCATGTCCTGTATAAACATGTATCCTTGGCACCTTCACGTCGCCACTCTACACCCTCGTGCCCCTACTGTACACCCTAGTGTCCATACTGCATGCACGCCCTCGTGTCCTTACTGTGCAAACTCATGTCGCCACTGTACACCCTCATGCCGCCGCTGTACACCCTAGTGTCCCTACTGTACATTCATGTCGCCAGTTCACACTATATCATGTCCATACAGCTCACCCTCGTGCCCTCTGTGAACTTTCATGTTGCCACTGCACACCTTAAACCTTCATTTCCTGCTGCACGCCCTCATGTCTCTGTTGTTCGCCCTCATGCTCCTACTGTACACCCTCATGTCCCTACTGCACTCCCCGTCATGTTGCCACTGTACACCATCCATCATGTCCCAAAGTACATTCTCATGTCTCAACTGCAAACCGTCATGCCTACTGTAAACTCTCATGTTGCCACCGTGCACCCTCATGCCTCTGTATACTGTACATGCTAATGCTTTAGGACTAACCCTCGTGCCCTCAATGCTTACCCTCAATTCGCTACCTACGTGCATAGGGTAAATTAGGCCGCATATGGAGGTGATTCTCTGTTATACCTGAGCACCCTGAGAGGCTTCTTGGACTCTGAAATTACGTGGGCATGTAAAAGTACCCTTCGGAAGTGGAGATAGAAATTCTGGCTAATTCCGAGATAGCATTCTTTGAGAGGGATGATTACTGACGCTACACCCGCCAGAACGGCCAGACCGACCTCACCCACCCAGCCACAGATGTCGCTTGACGAAATCATCACTTACTTGTGGTTTGTGTGTCGTCGTTGTTCATTGCGGGGTGGCGTTAATTTTTTATCCCGTGAAATCCGTTCCGCCTTAGTCTCCGCAGCAATGGCCTTTAAATCCTGCGATTAAAATATGCGTTGATTCTTTTGCCAGATTACGCTGGGACAACTCAATCAAGAAGACGCCGCACTATCCGCGAACACACGACGGGGGTCTATTGTATGGAATCCTGCGCGGTCATCCGTCCATCGACGAGTCACTGCCCACAGCTGACCAGCCCACGAGCCGCCACTGGACATGTGTCTGTTTTATCGTACGCGTGACAGCCGGCCGACGACGATTGGCTGGTGGAGACCGTCCGGGGGCGGAGTCTAAAGCGAACGGTTGACAGCAGAGTGGGCGGGGCGACGGAGCCTGCAGAAGCCAGATCGACCAATGGCGCATTAGCTGCTGCAACTAGCAACAGTTTTCGTCTTAATCCGATATTATTCGATGAATGACGAATAGGGTCTTATATACATAGGCCTATGCATAATATATCTATACATATATATACCCATGCTATGTGTCTAGATGCATGCATAATATATACATACACACATATCACATACATACATAATTATCATATACATACATATTACATATGCATACACATACATACATACATAAATACATACATACATACATACACGTAGGCATATATGTATGCATGATTACATACACACACAAATACATACATGTTGCACATATTATGCTCCCACTTGACCATTATTGCCATCGTCGTCGTAGTCATCATCATCATCAGTATTGTCATCATCAGTACTATCTCTAGCATGATCCACGTTGTCCTTGTCGTCGTTGTCTTCGTCTCCACCACCTTCACCACCACCTTCACCACCACCTCCACCACCACCTTCACCACCACCACCACCACCACCACCACCACCAACCACCACCACCACTCGCCATTTTACAACCATCTTCATCGCTACAGGCCAATCGCTGCTCTTGAAGTTTCTTAACATGGTTGGTCTCATGTTCTACGATGTGTGTGGGTCTGTGCGTGTGTGCACGTGCAAAGTAGCCTCTCTGGCCGATCCGTTTACACTTCTTGCTTTCATCAGGTGATAAAGTCAGCGCATCGTCTGCTGCACCTCTTCTATAAACTGATATTCATGGTTGTCCTGGTCTTTTCGTGTCTTTGTTTCAGTCTGTCTGTCTGTCAGACTCTGTCTACCTGTCTGCTTGTCAGTCTGTCTGGCATTCTGCATGTCTGTGTGTCTGTCTGCCTAACTGTCTGCGAGACTATGTCTACTTGTCTGCGTGTCTGTTAGTCTGCCTACCTGTATGTTTGTCTGTTTGTCTGTCTTTCTGTCTGCCTTTGTCGCTCTCTGTCCGTCTGTTTATCTGTCTGCTGTCTGTCTGCGTGTTCAAGATCTATAACATGCGTGGCAGGTGATCATTTCTTAGAAAAAACAGAAGTTTCGAAAGTTTAACGTTCATTCATAAATGTCTAGGCCTATCAGAAAGCATCTCGGTTGGGCCTATAAGCCCTTCTCCTTAGCGATAGTTATAAAGTTGTTTTCTACGCCATGAAAATATGCAACGACCCGGATGCATCCATCCATGACAGAGTTCAACTCCACTGATTATCAGTATATCTCCTCTGTAGAATCCAGTACAAGGATCTTTCACTCACTGCTATAGGGTTTCGAGGACAGATCTCCTTTGTAGTTGACGGCACTTGTGATTATGATGGAGTTGATCTTTTCGTACCCCGGAGCAGGACTTCCGTTTCGCATCCTAGGGTTTTTGCTGTGGTTGGTCCTTTTCACTGTGGAATAATAATATTCGTGTTCAGGTGACTTTGTAAATCTGGCAAAGGGGTTACATTTCGCTGCATGCCTTAAGACTTGCTTGTATTTCCTCGGGGCTCTAAGAGTAGTTGCAACTTGCGGTTGCGCTGTATAAACCTATCAATACACAATATAAAAATCTTATTATATTAATCAAATCTATTCATATCTATTAATTAATACAAATCCAGTAATAGAGTACGATACAGTTCACAGTGCAGTGCAATTCAATATGAAACAATATAAAGGTCGGTGGTAGTCGCTGCCTTAGCCTGTTGATGTAGCCTTTGCTGGGCTGAAGGCTAGCTTGCACAGGCCGGCTTTGAGCAGTCTTCCTTCTGTTTTCCGTGGTTTCCGACTCGAGTGCATGGCTGAACCAATGATCTATAGATGTCGTTTCTGCGTTGTATACACGTGACTCACATGAGCAGAGTCGATCGAGGATAAACTGTGCTACAGAAGCAGAAGGGAAGCCTCCCCTCTTCTGTCCGCGTATCACCTCCTATCGGGATAAGACGTACATTTTCGCATCTGCCGAGAGCAAATCGCACCACGAAGAAGAAAACGTCGAAGAAGAGGACGACGACGACGAAGAAGAAGAAGAAGAAGAAAAATAAGAAGAAGAAGAAGAAGAAGAAGAAGAAGAAAACGTCGAAAAAGAGGACGAAGAAGAAGAAGATGATGATGAAGAAGAAGAAGAGGAAGAAGAGAAGGAGGGGGAAGAATAAGAAGAAAAATAAGAAGAAGAAGAAGAAGAAGAGGAAGAAGAAAAAGAGGAGGAGGAGGAAGAAGATGATGATGACGAAGAAGAAGAAGAAAAAGAAGAAGCAGAAGACGACGACGAAGACGACGACGACGAAGAAGAAGAAGGACGAGGAGGCATGTGTATGAAGTGTTAGCAACTTCGTTTTCTTGGCCTCAGCAAATGAAGGCGAGTAGCCAGTCCTCACACTCGCCGCCTAATCTGTCCACCGACAGCGTACAATCAGCTGCTCAATTTACAGAGCAGAAATCTTGGAATATTTTTCTGTCCTTGTGGGATTCGAACCTTCGACATCTGGATTCGCAGTCTAGCACCCTTACTTTAGTTAATCATACAACTACAGACTATGGCCCCCACTATATACAGACACTCGTGTAAGTAGCACCATATATAACTGTACAGAAAAACTTTCACTTGTGCGTGCTATACGCGCATGCATCCTTCATGCAGATATCGCTTAAACACCAAATTTCAAGAATGAATTCCTAGCAATATAGGCCCACACGTTTTGTTCATACAGCAACATATCTCTTTCCAATGAATTCTTAAAACTAAATTATCTCAAAAATCTCCGAATTCCACACAATATTTTTGTGGCGAAATCCCTGCTACTTCGTTCTTCCCGTATCCACATAAGCCTATGTCCACATGGACCAGTATTCACGTAGGCCCGTATCTACAAAGGCATAGGCCTATATACACATACATGTATATGCCTATATTCACCTACGCCTATATTCACATAGGCTTATATATCCATATAGATAGGCCTATGTTTTCACTATATCGTATATCCACATATTCTTGTATTACACATACATGTAGGCCTATGGAAAATGGTACCTGGATATTCCTGATTGTATATCTGGCTGTTCTGCAATGGTGTGTTTTGGGATCCCGCGAATTCCTTGAGCTGCTCACCTTGCAAAAACACAAAACTCAATAGTTAAGGTCCTCTACTGGAGATGATCCTTACTATAAGAGGACTTACCGCTGCTGTAGATGCTACTGCTTACGCTGCTGCTGCTAATAATAATGATGATGATGGCCATCATAATCATCGTCGTCGTCGTCATCATCATCTTTTCGTTAAACGCTTGAGAAAGCGTGATCGTATGTATTCAATCCCAGATTTGTAGGCCAACTTGGCACAAAACTTGATGTTTAATAACGCCTTCGTATTTATGACATTGGTCTTCGATACCAGTTTATGCAAAAGGTGGTCAGATGACCAAAGAACCATAAATGTAAAGGTTGGTATTAAAATAGTATTAATTAGGCTTGCTAGCCAAATTAGAGTCTGTAGTTTTCTTTACAAGATGACAGCGGATCGTAGGATTTGGTTCAATTCAGTGCCGGATCCAGGATTGCTTGCGTGGGGGAAAGGGATTTTGTGTGCCATCTCGGTTGATGCCTTGTGCATTAGACACCGGCGCATTAGAAGTTACTAATTATTATTATTTCTAGAGGGGCGCCACGTTCCATGGACGGGTTTGGGTTGAGGGGCGCTGGCATATAACCAAGAGGGGCGCTGGCATGAAACCAAGAGGGGCGCACGTGATGAACCGCCCCCTCGCGCCTGTGGCTAAATCTGCCACTGATTCAATTTCGTTTTGACTAAAGTTTTAGCTAGATCTTGATCAAAATTATTGTTAAGCAAGATGCTTTAAACGTACTGTTATAACGTATCAAGTGGCGCCACTAGCGAACGAATGAACACCGGCCGTTCGGCCATAAGCAGAAGACCCTTCAGTGGCAACACGGGCTTCTTTAGTCTGTGGTATGGGTATGGATAAATTAAATGTAAATGTACACGGCTTTATATAGCGACCTTATGGCCTCCACCCTGATCGTTTTGCAATAAATTGATCGGGGTTACGGATCTCTAACACGGCTGTCAGTATTCAGTATTCAGTATTCTCTTGAATGAATCTAACATTTTGCCGATGTAATGTGAAGTGTCCCAAAATTTACCTATAAGCACTGATTCTAACAGATTTTTGAAGAAAATATAATTATGCTTGCATTAATAAAACTCAAAGCTGATTGCATCGGCGCTACGACTAAGTCTGTTAAAGAACTTCTGCAAAGCTTTAACATTCTTCTTAGCAGCTTAGATCGCTGCCCAGGCAGATGCATTCATTTAGCCTCTAACCGGCCCATATAGTGCCACGAGTGACAAATGAAAAGACGACGACGACGACGACGACGATGATGATGGCCATCATCATCAGCATCAGCATTATAAGCAGTAGCATCAGCTATGGACCCACACTAATGTGGCTGTCAGGGTGACAGAGGAACAGGCTATGTCTTTTGCATGCTTTACTGCAGCGACCGTATGGCCTCGACCCTGCTCATTTTCAGTGAATTTATCAGGTGAGATTCTTCACCGTTTGAATGAGGGCCACGCCATTTAAGGTCCCCGTGGTACGGACAGTGCTAGCCCGAGACAAAAAAAAATCTGTAAAATTTAGCCACTATCGGTTGAAATGAAGTGCATACGGAAAATACTTAGAATATCATGGACAGAAAAAAGAACAAATGAGTGGGTGCTAGAGACGGCTGGTGTAGAAAGGAGTCTACTTGAATCAATCAAAAGAAGAAAGATGTCGTACTTCGGACACATAGTGAAGAAACAGGGTGATTGCTTGGAGAAGGAGATCATGCAAGGAACAGTTCCGGGAGCAAGAGGAAGAGGAAGACCAAGGAAGAGGTGGATGGACAACATCGGCGAATGGTCCGGTATAGCCACAGAGAAGTTGCTGAGAGGAACCGAGGATAGGAGTGGATGGAAAAGAATCGTCTACAATGCGACCAACCCTCGTACCGAGGACGGTTGAAGAGAGAGAGAGAGACGTGGTTGCAGTTGAACAGCAGTAAAGGTTTAAATGTGTTGGCACGTAATATTTGCTGTTTTACCTGTTTTAATTGTGCTGTATTGCCGTTAATATTCATTATTTAACCGTGACGCTTTTACATTAATGAGAAATAATAAAACCTGATGGAATCGATTTACTTACAACTACCCAGACTACTAACTCACTTACTGGCAGATTTCCAGAATTTGCATCTCTTTAATCATTCATGGTCCAAACATCATCATTATCTGATCTGCGTGGTGGACGTGAGGATCATCGTCGATTCGTCGATTCGGGTTAAATTCTTCTTTACATTTGCTTTAGTTTCGCAAAAAATGGCGGCTGGTTTTAAGCAGAGTATCGAAGAGTGGAAGAACAAGCTGGACGAGGCTCTGCACGAAAAGAATTGCTTGAATGATGTACTCGAGAAGATCGAAACGAAAGTAGGCGTCAAGCGCTTGCACATAGCATTGGGTAAGCGATGCAAATCATCATGGCGTTTTTTTCGCATGAACTCGTCGAAAATTAAGATCATGGGGGGTAAAGCAGTTATTTGCATTCGGCATAAAGGCGTCGCCTTTTCAGGTTGCGTGTCTGAACAGACATCATGATTCAGAAGAGGTGGCGAGGTGCTGTTGGTTCTCACTAAGTGTTTCATTATCTCGTTCATTTTTCTACTGGCATTTTCTAAAATGTGCGGCACGTGAACAAAATTACCAATAAATGTTTATTACGCAATTTAAAAGCAAGATTGTGGTAAAAAGGAAATTTTCTATGCGTTTTACATTTCTAGGACACTGGAGGAGGCGTGGCAAGTGGACGTTGTAACTGAAGGGTCGTTATTTGTTGAGATGTTATAAATCAAAATTTAGTTGTTGTGTACTTTCTATCTCACTTGGTAAACAAGTCGATGAACTCGTTCCAGAAACAAACGGCGTTTTAATTGCTTGAGACGTTTCGAGCAGATGTTGTCCCAAGTGCGATTTAGACTGCAGGCCATCTTGGTTGCTAAAACTATGACTAATAAGCACCTGATAAATGAGAAATGCTGAGAGGTTTTAGAATCGTTTGTGGGTTTCTAGCACAGTTTTTAATTATTTTTTTGATGATGCACCACAACACTTATTTGAAAGATCTGTCACTTCCTTAAAACCTCAGAATGTCAGATCTGTTTCAAACTAAAGGATTTTGCCACAGATTTTAAATGGCATTCTGCACTTGAGGGTCTACTTACAGCTGTTTGACACCTATTCTAATCTTTTCCTTTTTATAATTTTCTCTGGTTTTTATTTTGACACTGCTTGTTTTTTCATATGAGATCCATGTTGGACATATCAGACTGCAACAAGATTTTGAGAAATATAATCTTAATAACTCAGGAATTTTTGCAGACTGCTGCTTTATCTGTACTTCTTTGGGGGGATCAAGCGTATTTTGTGAAGATTCTCATAGCTTTTCATTGCCTGTAGTCAGTTGCTTTCCTTTTCTGCTTTTGCCGTTTCATCACCAAACTGCCATTAACATTTCATCTTTGCTCTTCTTAGCTCTAACCATTCGGCTGTCGCACCAAATATGTTGATATTAAGTTGTTTACTGGCTTACCAACTGACTTGTGCCAAATTCATTTTACATTGAACTTGCTGCTGATTGTACGAGACAGTTCACAGCAGTCTGACATATTCAGCAGAGTAGTTGATATGAAAATCAATAGCACAATGTCATCTAAAAAGGATGTGATGGGCCGACTGTAGACTGAGTTGGCTTTTCCAATAATTATTTACTTAAGGTAGTAACTGTTGTTTTACATACAACTCCGCAAGAAAAAGTTCATGAACTAATGAACTAAATACCATTTACTTGATTAAAAAGTAAATAATTGTGTGAAATTATTGCATAAGCCTGAACTAATATGCGTTTGAACATAGATTGTGTCAACCTGATACATGCAGTTCAGATGAAAATTTAATTTTAAATGAATCACACTGGATGCTGTTACCAATCATTTCAAGAAAGAGGTGTGCATATAAATGTATCCCCTTGAAATATTGCCCTTTGACTATACGACTAGATAAAGAAAAATTAACAAAATAATGTAAGTTTTACTTGTACGTGTTATGCATAAGGCAGCGCTTACAAATGCAAAACAGTTTAGTATATGCCGTGAGAGGTTTCTGAATGTGTACAATGAACTGTTTCCTTTTAAGCACAGATCCTAATATGCATGCCTAGAAATTTTTAGAATATAGGTAGCAAGAAGTAGTTGTCATCTAAGCTTTCTTATAGGCAAGACTTGTGTGACCAGAGCAATGAAGTTGGTCATGTAGAACCAATTTTGTAAGACCAGTTTCCTACCAGATCACCTACTGCTATTAGTGCCAGAGTATTTTTAAGACAATACCATGCATTGTCTTTTTTAGGATTTATCGCATTCTTAGGGATATACCTGATGATTGGCTATGGATCGGACTTTCTCTGCAACTTTATTGGTTTTGTCTATCCAGCGTATGCTTCGTGAGTACCTATAATTATTTGCTAATCATAATCTTAGCTGTTCTGGTGACTGCTACTGTATTGTTGTTGCAATGCATTTGGCGTCAGTTGTGATCACTTGAGAATGACAAAGGTAGGCCAAAGCTGTTCTGTGGGACGTTATTCTTCACAGTACGATGTATTCGAGGCAATTTTTAGTGCTTTACACAGACATGTGCCATATTTTATGCCGAAGATCTTCAGAGAAGCTTGCAGATTTTAACAGAAAACCACACTTCTATTTTTTTATTGATGTAAAAATTACCAACAGGTTTTTATATCTGATGATAACGCCATTCATCAGTATCGTTTCTACGAGAATTTGATGCTGATGTTACGTGAAGTAGTCTGTTAGGAAAATTCACTTCTTATCGGCGATCTTGCTGTTTTTGCTGCTAATGAAAGTGTTTTGTGGTTTCTAGCTTTAAAGCAATTGAGACAAAACAGAAGGATGATGACACAAAATGGCTGACCTACTGGGTGGTCTATGCTGTGTTCAGCCTGGTGGAATACTTTACAGATATCTTTCTGTTCTGGATTCCACTGTACTGGTTTCTGAAAGTAGATTATTATTTCTTATTTTGTTAATCACCTGAAATTAAACATTTTATTTGTTAATCATCTGAAATTAAACAGCATATCAGTTTGACCATTTTGTAATGTTTACTCCCTCTGCAGCTATATTCTGTTGTTTTATGTTGCTGTGACCCTCATTAATTCCTTCGTGCCAACATACTTGAATTACTGCAATGTCTTGGTGATGTTACGGATACAATTCAGTGTCGACTGTCATTTTGGTCTGAGAATACATCACAGCTGTTTGTTCCTCCTGTAACAATTGATTGCTGAAAATCCAACCTTTGTTGCTTGAAACTGCTATGTTTCATTGCCTTTGAAAGGTTTTAACAAGCACGATATAAACTTTTACTTACAGTATTTCAAATATAATTTGCTTGTTGCTAATTTATTCTAAAGGCATTTTTGTTGCTATTTGGTTTTAAGTTTCATGATTGTTTTCAGATTTGGTATTTAAACTCATTTGACAACCAGCTTTATGAGCAAGTGAAATATTTCTGCTTAAATGACAATGGTTGCTGGCTTAGTTGATCATTTATTGTTATTGATAAATATTCAAATTTTTCTAAGAAATTTAATTGTATGGGATGAGGAACTTGTAAAATTTTGTACTTGGATTTAGTGTGTGTTCCTGATGTACTTGATGGCACCAACATCCTGGAATGGTTCAGTCACAATCTACTACAAGTTCATCCGTCCGATTGCTCTCAGACATGAGAAGAAGATTGATTCAGGATTGGATAAGGCAGCTGATGCTGGGCGCGCCATTTTCGACGAAGGTAAATGAGTGGTTGTTAGCATGCATTGTTTTCAAATCTTATTTATTAATGTTACCCAACTTCAATGGTGGCTTGATGAAGCTAAGTAGGGTATGTGCCAAGATTTGCCAGTTTGCCCACGGGAAAAATGACTCTGTTGAAGTTTCGTGGTTAAATATCTTAGATACCAACCTCCCATGCTCTGTCGAAGCCAAAGAGATGGTGACTGTATCTGGCCCCAACGCAACGGATTGTCATCGAGAAATAATAAATTTTTGTGGCAGTGACGTTTGTTCTTGACATTGGTATTTAATTGAATGCATGAACCACTGCTACAGAAATTATTCATTGAGTTATGTTTTGATGTTTGGCAGCCAAGAGTTCGACCAGTGAAGCCGTTTCAGACGTGTTGAAGAAGCGTTTGGATCCAACAAAGTCTGAGTAACTGTCATTCACTCTCATCCCATCCTTTAGAAGTCATCCAGTTTGTCTCTCAAGATACATAGACGTCAGGACTTTGATAGCTGCACTACTGCTTTGCAATCCAAGCTCTGTGTTGTCAACTGGATGGGATTCATTGTTGCTGTTAAACTCTAAGAGTTGGAAATAGACTGTTGTAATGCTTACATTGGATCAGAGTCCTTGGCCAGTTCAGTTTTAGAATTGTTCTTCTT
The DNA here is from genome assembly GCA_964023275.1 of Norana najaformis. Classification (NCBI taxonomy): domain Eukaryota; kingdom Metazoa; phylum Annelida; class Clitellata; order Crassiclitellata; family Hormogastridae; genus Norana; species Norana najaformis. Next base: position 10,966,250 of record OZ029926.1, read on the forward strand.
TTGGCAGGGTTAAATTATCTGTTATGGGTTTTGATTGTTTCAGATTTGGTATTTATGTAGACATTGTCTCCGCCATTTATATTTCCATTTTGTGATTGAGTGGGTGAAATCCAGTTAGCAAAGGCTAAATTTGGTGGGTGCTGGACTGAAAGATGTTTGGCTTTAATGGGATTCCAAAAACATTTACCACGTGTAATATCTGACTAACAAGACATCCTTGTAAATACTCCATCAAAGATTGAGCATAGGCTAGAATTTGGGGAGAAATGTAGTAGTCAGATAGTTGTCAGACATATTTCTGCAAAGATTTTCAATTATGTATCTGATCCTAGGTTTTCTTAGTAGTCTTTGAAAGTTTTACTCTGATTTCAATCTCCTGTAAGCTTTATTTTGTGATTGTGGCTTCTTTTATGTGACTTCTAACAGCTTCATGCTTTGAAATCTCTCGCTGTTGTGCAGACGATGTCATTCTGATTTATATACATAACTGTATATATAACTGAATATATGTGTTTATCTGTTTGTATTTACGAATGTTCTCTGGGTAAATCATCGCTGTAGCCTGAATCTTTACACATACCTGATTTTTATTATAAATTGTTTCAAAGTTAAACATTTCTTCCAAGAGCCTATAGTTTTGACTATTGTGCCAGTTCAAAGAATGCCAATTCTTACTTGGCTGTCACAGTTGTGTTATTATTTGTTATAAGTTGCAGTTTTAGTTTAACAAACCATGTGTCTCCATTTGGCTTAAGTTGAGAAATAGTACTAGAATGAGAGAGCTTGGAAACAAGATTTAGTTAATTTATAAGAATTCTGGTAAGGATCACGTCCAAAAGCCAGATTGATTTACTTTTTACAAGGTGAAGGGTTTTACTGGTACAAATGTTAATTTCCCAATCAGGTGCCACTTACTTAACTTTCGTGAAGTGTTCTTTGCAAGATCTGTCATGTCTTCATTTGGGGTGAGCTTAACAATTTTGCATGCTACTTAGAAACTCCAAATCAAATAGTCAGTTACGCCTAATGCTCTTTTACTGTTTTTTGCCAAATATGTTTCACCTTTCATGCGATTTGCTTTCTGTGGACATATTTTGAATCAGTGCAACATTCAGCAATTTTTTAGTTTTGGTTTTGAGAATCACTGTATAACAGTTGGACAGTCAGGTTGCAAATGGATTTTTTGTGTTCTGAAAAGTTTAAAAAACTGTGGTCATTAGTTGATTGGATTTTTTCCACAGAAGTAGATGCCAAAGAAGTCTCTAGCAGCTGCATAATTTACAAACTGCTGCTTGTGATAAATAGGACAGTATGCACATCATTTACTGAGCAGCCACTTCAAACTATATTGATATTAGCAATTTCAATGGGCAGAGTTTTCCGCTGTGTTGATGGCATTTCTTAAAACTTGTGTGTTGCAACAAGTTTGATTTTTCCGAATTTCATAAATCAAAATTGTCAGAAACTTGTTCCTTTTGTCAGTACATGTGAATTGTTTATGTCAAAAGTGATTTGGACATGGAGCTGAACTAGGTGTTGTTCAACATTTGAAATGTGTAAGCGTAGTATGCTACTGATGTTTGAATATTCCACTGTCTGCAAGATGTCTGTGTGTGTGTAAATATTTACATTGTACTAAGCAGTTCAAGCACTGAAACAGGTCTCATGCACATTTACTCTTGTGTACAGCTGTTAACACTGAAGGCATGTAATTTGGCACAACTCCTACATTTGTTAAAAGTACATTATACATGTGTATACACGTGTGCATGTCGTAGTATGTCACATGTGTATACAAATATAAAATGAAGGTCATGTTTACAGGATTTTTTGATGTTTTTATCTACATCTGTCGGGTCTTCATCTGCGTATATGTTGCCTGTGTGTGTGCACATACAGAATTGTATGTGTGTTCAGTGTGTACTTAAAATATATATAACATATATATGTGTATATATATATATATAAAATTTAAATTGATTGTTATTAATGTATTTTTAAAGCTGGACTATGCAAGGAGTTGCATACACCCTTTTGATTCAGCCATTCAGCAGAAAATTATGAAAGTGCAAAAAACAGCTTATGCATATGTTATACAAAAACAGCTTATGCATATGTTATACAAAAACAGCTTATGCATATGTTGTACAAAAACAGCTTATGCATATGTTATACAAAAACAGCTTATGCATATGTTATACAAAAATAGCTTATGCATATGTTATACAAAAACAGCTTATGCATATGTTAATGGCATTGCATTGCTAAAACGTGCCAGTTCACCCATTTGCCCAGTTTCATTTACCTGTAAAATGTTTCTTCAGACAGATGCATTGATTGCTTTCACATTGTTTTCAAAATTACAAGTTTGATTGCCTGCTTTCTTGTTGCCATTTTGTTACATATATACTTTGATGTTGTTTATATTAGCACCTGAAAAATGTGCACTCATGATGTTAGTTTGGCTCTGACTATTTTACTTGGACTAACAGCTGTAATGATTCTGTTATTTTGCCTATTTAATTGGTTTCAATACTTTCATTTTTTATGATCTTATACCTGTTTGGTAGTTTGGGGTTTGTTTTTGAACTAATTAAGCTTAGCATCTTAGATTTATTTGACTGATTCAGAGGCTGGTTTTGGGTTGGGTTGATAATTGTGGGGGTGTGGTTTGAGTTCGTGTTTGGCATTTAGTTTGTTTTGGTGGTTGAATTTAACAAGACTGTGGAAACGACATTTTTTGCTGTTTTTTTGAGCTGCCTATGTGATCCTGCTTTTTGTCGTTTTCTGCATAGTTGTGCTTCATCTAGATCTAGAAACATCTGGAACGTTTGCTGCCATTTTTTTCTCCATTTTATCCAGTTGTTGCATCATCTGTGGTTGAAACAAGTGTGCAATCTAGTTTTGTGTATTGATTGGTGATGGGAATTTAAGTTGTGAAAGATCTTTTGGTGTATGGTTTCCTCAACACAAGTGAAAAACTGACCTCTGATTACGGTCGAAAGTTCAGGGGCTGCTGGTCTCACAAGTGAACTTGTCAGCTAATTACTAATTTGTAACTAATTTAATCTATAAGAAGGATGCACCAGTTGCTGAATTCTGTTGTGCTTTTGCATCAGCAGAAGCATCGCATGACCCGAGGTTCAAAGTACTGCCAGGAGTCAATATTAAGTAAGTAGAGTTAGTTCATAGATTTGAATCTGCGCGTAACGGTACCGTTGGTTCCCCATGCAGCCACGCTCATTGGGCCAGTAGCAAGAAAACGGATGCCACCAGTCGAACAGTGCGGGACAATTATCGGCCCGACAAATGCGTCGGTCACGGTTAAGGCGTGTTCTTTAATGGCTGTGAATAAGCTGGTCCCCGTGACTTGGCTTTCGTTGGGCGCTGTAGAAATCTCGAGATTACGACTTCGGGTCGTTCATGAAAGAGTTTGCATCTGAATTTGATAAATTATTTTTGGTACAGCCTGTGCGTTAAGTACCTGAACTTCAGTCAGACAACAGACAAGCTGTGCTGCTTTGGATTCTTAGAGTCCCTTTGCGGGATGCGGTAGTGTCAAAGTACCCAATACCGTAGCGCAGTCAGCCCCGCAATATCAACAGGGGTAGCGTAATCTAGGCCTTAGTACTGCGCTGTAGCGTGGGCGTCCTTTTCTGGACCATCCCTTATCTCGTGCATATGTGCCAATTAAGTGACTACGTGTTATCCAAGGCGATCTGATTAACATGAGTGAAGCCTCCCGGTGTCGGTTTCAACCTCCAGCAAGACGCTATTACCAAAACAAATCTAAGACCGCGCCGTATTAGAGTGAAAATGCGTAGATAAAAACGCAAGTTCCACGTAATCTAGTCTTTTTCAAACCTGGGTTTGACACCGCCTGGGATTGTTCACTCCCCCCATGGCGAATACGACATTGGCCGAACGTGTGTGTGTGTGTGTGTGTGTGTGTGCGTGCTGGCTGGGAATCCATAAAGCATCAATCGATTGTCGCTTCAAGTGAAATCGGAGTTGGGGAATCCACAAGAGAAGCCGTTGGATGATTTTAAACGACAATTAATATTAACTGAATTCTTTGCTCGATAGGCACCAGCGTAATAAACGCACAATTGGTGTAATATGCTGATAGTTGCTAATGCGCTATCGGTTGATACTTTGTGCATTAGACACAGGTGCATTAGAAGTTTCTAGCTATTATACTTAGGGGTTTTGTTATGGCTCTGGCCACAGAATTAAGCGTAGGCCTAGGGAAAATTTCTTGGCTCATTAAAATTTGCTTCCACTAAGTAATGGCACACAAACTCATATCGCATTTGCAGTAGCAGATACAGATTAGACAAATACAAAATATGTCAAATTTGAAACAATATAAATAGAAATCGTGTTAAATAAATGTTGGCGTTGTTCTGCAGCGTTAGTGCAATCAAGCCATCCAGCAGGTCTAAACTTGGCCGTACATATCAATGCGCTAGAATATCTGTATTAACCCGGAATTGAAATTTACTTTTCATTGTTGTGAGCGATAAAAAGAGAATTTGTCGAAGTTTTGAAGGAATGCCGGTTGGTAAGTGATTGGCTATAATATTCATTTCATACCAACTAAATCTTGCCACTGCCGTTCCTGATATACCGTCAGACGCATCTATACTCTCAGTCAAAAGGGCGCACGACAAAGCGTAAGAAAAACTAGATTTGTCTGTATGGTTTCATCGGGAAGCATTAGGTTGCAGGTTACAGTCTGCTGTTTCCAAAGGTCGTTCGTTCGTTCGAAAATGTCAATAAAGCTGATTTAATATAGTGTGTGATAGTTTATATTAAAGGACAAACCAAAATAAACGATACGTGGCCACAGGGATTAAATGAATCAGTAAATTGGATGATAAAACCCTGCTGTCACTGGTCAATTTTTCAAGTCCAGTCAAATGTCAACTTTCTCTGTCGGTTGACAGTTGAATGTTTTCCTGTAATATGCGATATAACAAGTGTAAAAGTACCTATGTTAAAATTTTTGAAAAGTAATCAAGGTATTTCTTATTTTCAGTATTTCTTACTTTCAGGGCAAGCTTCTGTCCTTGTGATGATCATCTCTTCATCCGAAACTAATTGTAGGCTCACTTCACCTGGCAAATCAATTCTTTTCAAGCATGCAAGCCAAGATAGCAGATCACCTTCTGTTAGGTTTGCGTAATATTTCTAGTCTTTCACATGTCAAATCTGCTTCACTGCACCCACCTTTTAGAACTTCGCCTGAATTTCTGAGTGTAGGCTTTGAGACAAACATCATTTCAAACAGAAGGTGTTGCAGAAACATTTTTCTGAACCTCCCTCCCGCTACTCAGCATGGAAAACTGGATTGCTTCACTGGAAATGTTAGTCAGCCTGGACAGGTGTTTGATAAACGCAGGGATTATTTCTCGCATCAACCCATGTTGATACCTCTGAGGCAGGCCAGTGCCAGCTCAAACTCCGGAAGTCCTGGAAATTTGCCGAATCAAGACTGTTTGAGAAATGTTCAGAATTTAATGGTTGAACAGGTGAGAGTGCCATACCAAAGATTGGATTTTTTAAAACAATCAGATGACAGGTTTAGCCTTGGTGAGAAAAAAACAGTAGTGGAAACAAAGATAATGCCGTTGCCGAATAGGAATTTTTTTGCATAGCAACATCATACTTGTCATAATCATAACTAATAATGGGCTGATCATAATCATGGCTGAGAATGGATCGGTCAGACTTGTTCAGTCTTCGTCTTTTTAGATTTTAGCTATTTTTGTGATGTAAATATTAAAATACTTTAGAAATAATAGGAATAATAATGACGATATTGGTAAAAGTAAATTAACAGAGAATAATTTCTACCTCCAGAAAAATTATTTTGTATTTAGTTATATTATATTGCAAATTATATTGTAAAAATACTACTAGTAGTAACAATAACAGTAGCAAAAGTTGTCTGTGATTTTATATTCTACAGATTTCCCAGGTCTTCTCAGGTCGTCACGAATATCGAATTTACACAAAAGACTTGATCTTTGAAAATAATTGGGATCTTAGTCAACCGTACAAGACAGTGTCAGTTAACTCTTTCTGTGTTTGTCCTCATAATTTTCATTATAATTGTTAACTTAGCTTTGTGAGAAAAATATTTAGAGTAGACATAGAGCTTCTTAGGATTTCTTAATTTAAGTCAGCTGTCAACCATGGGTTGGGATTTAGTGGAGATACTGTTTATTTGTTAAGAATTTATTGTGTGCCAAAATGCCTTGAAAGGGAAAATTCATGCATTGCTGGAGTTGCGCAGAACAATTAAAGGCTACGTAAATGTCTATAAGTGCAGCGAAGTCAAAACAAGAAACTGTTCAACATCATATTCGTTATGGTAACCATACTTAGTATTATTCTGTGGAAATGCACCAAGCAGAGGTCTTGTTCATTTGCGCTTCAGATTCAGATTTGCTGACTTAGCATGCATTGTGAGCCTTGTCTTGTCTTCAGCCGTCCTCGAGCCGAGGATTGGCTGGACCATGGACAATTTTGTACCATCTGCTTCTGTCCCTTGTCTCCTGTAATAACTGGTTGAATGCGACATTAAAAGTCACACAACTGAAGAGCATATGATTGCATGATTTTTTATTAAGTTAACACTGATTAGGTACAATGTAAAGCATCTTATGAGACATAACTATAATGTATTGAAGCTTTTTTATTTTTCCAGTGTTTTGCATTTCGATTTAAAAGTTATTTTGTTGTGCTGTTTTTAGAGGAGTAACTGCCTATGCCGTGAAGTTGCTTAAGGCACGCATTTACATGCACTGCAAATATGCTCGAGTGAAAGTTCAAGTGCTAGGATCATCAATTCACGAAGACCTCGGCATTGTTTGCATTCGTTGGAGAGTCGGTGGTCTCCCGCAGCACAAGGCTTTCATGTTCTGGAAGTATATGCCATTTAGAATTAGGAAAACTGCCGATGACCAGCTCGAGTGAGTATTTAAGTTTTCAGTATTGGTATTTGAATGTGTATGAATGATTAACTAATTTGGATCATTCTTATGATGATCTTGTGATGTTAGCAGATTATTTTGACTGATCCTGAAGCTTTTAGTGCATCATTCGGTCTACATGGAGAGATTGTAGTTTTTGGATATCCACTGTTATGTCTGGGATTTTGTGAGAAAAATCCTAGAACATGATTTTTAGCAGATTATGCTGCCATGTAATGAATCTCTGTTTAACTGATCACCGATGAGCAAAAGATAAATCACAAACTTGCTTCACATGCTGATTTACACGGATACAACACATTTCACAGCTTGCTTGGAGCTTAGGCCAATAAACTGAAATTGATCCATGTTGGTGCTGCTGGCCATTGGGACTGAAATTGACGAAACTTAAATTCACCTTTTTCTATAAAGTTTATGCTTTACCTCCACAGGTATGTGACTATCTTAAATGTGTTTATTTATTTACGTCTTGAAAACTTGTGGTGCACAATTTTTTCATGCTGTTACTCCTGGTGAATCATATCTTTCAGATCACGATGCAATTTTCCCAAAATTTGACTTCCAATTTAAACTGCCTCCAAATTAAAAAACTTACATTTTGCCCGGGGCATAAAACTGATTAAAAATTTTATATGAACAAGGACGATATTTTGGCATTTACATAATGGTCTTCTCCCGCACAAACAGCTAGTGAGATAGCTCTGCCATTCCTTCAACTGAGCTGCTAGACAGGCAAGTTCCTTTTCGGACTAAGAGTAGTATAGCACACATTAGACCCTTGGTTTAACTCTGTCATTTCTGAAGCTAAGTGTCACATAAATCAGCGTTGGTGGTGCCATTTATGGTACAAGGGTGAAATTGTTGGTTGCTCAGTATGTGATACATTTCTTCATCCTAGTTCTTCACCTCCTTTCTTGGACTACTTTCAACCAAAAATCTTGCAGAGGTTCCAGACTCATCTTTTCTTCACCTAACAAAAGCTCTGTACTTGAAAACATTCCTACATCTGTTCTGAATGAGTGCTTTGATGTCCAAGGTCCAACCATTACATAAATAACGAATTTCTTATTGCATGAAGGATTCTTCCCATCTGCGATTAGTCTCTAAAAACCCTCTAGGTTTAACTGTTTTACTTGTGTTTTGATTTGGAACTTAATAAAATTCATATCATATTTTGTGAATTTTTAGTGCATTTGTCTACATACAGTATCTGTGTGCAAAGTTTAACTGACTGAGTGATATGGTCACGCAGTTGGGCCACACAAGGTCACAAGCTTTGGCCAAAATTAATATTTTTCTCAACTATGAATATTTAAGTTATCTGAATTTTCATGCAACTACAAATTTGATGCAGCTGTCGGGTTCTTCTTAACATTAAGGCATGTTATGTTCTGCCTGTGGCTTTTTAACTTAGCTACATTTCTGTTCTTGTTTGAACAGTTAATGGATATTTGTAATTTTCAGATGGATAGATGGTCTATCTACATTTTTCGTTAATCGGCAAGGACTCGTTTTTAAACATCGTATCGATCGAGTAAGCTGAAGTCTTACTTTGAATGCAGAGCTTCTAAATCTAGTTGAATGTCATCTTAAACTTGAATTGCAATGTCTATTCTTAGTACCTTTTCTAGAGGCATATACATAGCATAATAATAAGTTACCATAGCATAATAATAATAAACCAGTAATTTGCTTAGCATGTTACGTCAAAGTACAGGCATACAAGAACTGAAGCAGTTCTTTAAGCCAACTCTGAAGCAGGCTTGGCATGTTGTGTGATCTTGCCACAGTCAGTTTGTGGTGCTCATTTTACTGTCCAGTTTGCTAGGCAACGGCATTAAAACAGAAATCCCCACCTCGGGGTTGGTCTTTCGCTGAGCGATTAGAGGTTCAACCCTTAGGCAGAGTCAACCCTCCCAGCTATGATAAGAAAGTGGCTGTTGTATGTTTTAACCACTCCATAAAGTTCAGTCCTATTCACTATCCTCAAACCCGCAGCTTAGAGTAATGCACCTGTAGCTATTAGGCCGAGCTGGTACTAATAGGCGTCTATAATAGTTTTTCAGTTCTTATGTATTTTTGGTTGAGATCAGCAATCTTTCTTTGTTAGGTTATCCCTGATAAAGAACATTCAGAGTCAAAGCAAGAAAAGAAATCGGAAATAGAAGGAATTGGTCCGGCTGCTGTGTAGAAACAAGAACCTGTAATTGCTCACCTCAGTGGGCAGTGAATGTATTTCTAATCTGTGCCTATTCACAGATAAATCTAAAGCACAGAAAGACCAAATTTTAGTCCCATATTTGATATTTTTTCAAGCTGGGATCATTCATCAAGGACTCTGCAGTATGACCTACTTTTGACCCCACCTCTGTCCAAATTTGGGATTACCATAACCCCTAATGCAGACATCAACACTGCAATGCCAAATGCACAAGAAAATGCCAACAGCAAGAATAATACAATTATTAGACTATTAAATCTATGTTATTAAAAAATGTCTTATTTTTTGGCTGCATTTGGATGACCCTTTGGATGGCTCTCCCTCTTTGTGGATATCCTCAACGGGACCGCCTAATACACTCTTCCCCAAGCAAAAGAACAACAAATCCAGTCTGTTAAGTTCATTCACCTTGAGCCATGGCCTTGTGAAGCATAATCTCAAAGCGCTCCTCTAAAAATCATTCACTGCTTGACACATCTGAGTTCTGGCTTATCTACAAGACACTGAGTTTCATTTTGGTTATACAGAAGTTATTTTTTAATACTTTAACAACCATAGACTGATTTGTAAAAATCCAAGAATATCGACTAATTCTTAATACTTTGACAACTACAGACTAAAACTATGTAAACAGTTAACTCTTTAGCTGCACTGAATCTTAAACCTTTTCCTAGTAAAACAATTCTCATCTGTTAACTCTTTAAAAAAAGAGCTGCATTGAATCTTGAAACTTTTCCTATTAAAACAATTCTCACCTTAACACACTTGAGTTTCAGTTTAGTTCAAGCAAGTTTATATATTTAATAGTTCAAGCAAGGTTAAATATTTAATAATACATTAAACATTTTATAATACTTTTACTAAAACTAAGTAAACAGTTGTTAACTCTTTAAAAAAAAGCTGCATTGAATCTTGAAACTTTTCCTATTAAAACAATTCTCACCTTAACACACCTGAGTTCCAGTTTAGTTCAAGCAAGTTTAAATATTTAATAGTTCAAGCAAGGTTAAATACTTAATAATACATTAAACGTTTTATAATACTTTTACTAAAACTAAGTAAACAGTTGTTAACTCTTTAAAAAAAGAGCTGCATTGAATCTTGAAACTTTTCCTATTAAAACAATTCTCACCTTAACACACTTGAGTTTCAGTTTAGTTCAAGCAAGTTTAAATATTTAATAGTTCAAGCAAGGTTAAATATTTAATAATACTTTAACAATTATTATAGACTAAAGCTATGTAAAAAGTTTTTGACATACTACATACATGTACAAAAGTTTGACAAGATAAATCATGACTGAGAAGATAACTCAATTAACAACTCAATTTACACGACTGCAGCAAGTGATTATCACGATTAGAAATTACTAAATGTTAACTCAACTCACATCTGAGTTGAAGCAAATAAATACCTCATTCAGTTAAGATGAAACAAGTCACATGTATTTGAATCTCTAGTGCTGTTATCAACATACAGTATTGCACAAGGCATCATTCAGTGGTTACTTCAAGCAAAATTGTACTAAAAAATCAGAATCATGTATTAAAACCTACAGAGAGCGAGAGTGAGTGACGTAGAAAGCGAGATAAACTGATTAGAAACAGCTCAACATTAGTAAAACTGGAACAAAGCCTGATCCAAAGAATGGTGGCATGTTTATCAAAAGAAGATGTCAACTGTATTTCTCAAAGAGTGGTCCAGGATCTTTTGGCTGAAATGGTTGTATCACTAGCAACTAAGTAAATCATCCCTATCAATTCCAGAATCAACATTTACATTACATAGGCCATCAATCCTTATTTTCAATGCACTAACATGTCAGCAACAGCAGACACATAACAACCAAAGCTGGATCTTCTGTTGTATGCAAAACTTGGAACCAGAGATACTGGACTGAATTGAACCTAATGGTAAGCATGGTTCTTAAATATCCCATGAATCCAACCACTTCAGTCCGTGTAGTGTTCCATTTTCTCTGTCTGCAAGTTCACCCTCCACTCCATAGGACAGTGGTGAGAAAAGGTAGAAACTAGAAATGAAAAGTCATTGTTAAGTATGAATCCATGTTGAGTGCCTTTTCTTCTCTTTAGGTTCAGTTATGCATGCTATTCTTATTAACTTATAGTATCAACATAATAATCACTTATGTTAAGATTTCACAGCAATATAACAAAAATTCATCTTAAGTTAACTTTTGTTCTTCTCCAAGGCACTTGGCAGAGCGGTATCAATGCAGGCACACGAAATGAAACCGATGTAAACAAAAGCAAGTAAATGCTATGAAATATCCAACACAAAGCACCTGGAAATACATTCACAGCTCCATTTTAAACAGCATTGTCTAAACTGATAAGGAATAGATTGTGGCTGTCTTCATATCCTCAGAATAGTTCAGAGAAAGCCACTTAATAATGAATAGACTCTAAACAAATGTTTAATTATAAACAAATCTGAAACACTTTTCCACAGATCTTGTCCTGATTCCTCTTCTTCCCCTTATCTGTCTTGCTGACCCAATTCCAAACACTGCCCACCATATCCATCTGCCTGCCTGCCTCTCGGATCTTGACTCGGAACCGAACCCTTCTTGCCTATGGATTTTGTTTTGACAGTGCCTGTGAATAAGAATGCAGTTTGATCGCAAAGAAAAACGACCTGTAAAGTTATCGAATGGTTGCTCATGACAATAGGGTCATTTAGCATGAAACTTCTAGGTAAAAGTCAAAGGACAACTGTAACCTTCGAGGAGTGACATTCTGAGATTCAGAGAAAAGCCGTGTCTTGAGTTGTGACTAACTTGACTCGGAACCGAACCCTTCTTGCCTATGGATTTTGTTTTGACAGTGCCTGTGAATAAGCTGGTTCCTGCGACTGCTTCCGTTGGGTGCTGCAGAAATCTCGAGTCCACGATTATGATTCTGTTTTTGTGCTTAATAGAGATAATATATATTCTAACTTACCTGAACACTATTCCAGAATACAAAACGCCTAGAACTGCATGTCGTAAGCACCAGCCAGTAAACTCATCTAACTTTGAACAGATGTATGAAATCAAGGCATCCCACAGAACTGCTGTTAAGGAAAACATTGCATTTGTAAAGCAGTGTAACAAAGATGAAAATTTATTATTTTTACTTCACTATAAACTAATACCTGAACCTATTCCAGATAAACCATATCTTATCACAAAAAATATTAAAACATTTCCTTTTAGGAGTGTTTCACCAGTCTCGTGATAAGAGTTGGGGACCAGTGGTTAACAGGTTTGGCTTCAAATGCTGCCAGAAGAGAACAGAACACATTTTTGTTCCAGTGGTTTACTGGTAAATGATGAACACTAGTGAATGGTATAAACAGTAATGGTTCTTCCATTCCAGAGTCAGTTAAGGATAAATGAAGGAAAGAGCTCAAATAACAATCTGCCCTTTTACACAGAAGAACTGGATTGTGAGCTCATTTTAAAATGACTCATTCTGTGTTTATATCATGTGCTGCGATGAATTCAAACAAATTTTTATTTTTAAGTGCGGTACCTTATTTATAAATGGGTTGAAGCTTCTTTAAGCACTCTCTGAAGCACAATGAACCTAACAATTACAATCTGTGTATTTTACTTCCACTTTTGTTGACAAAATTAAATTTCTGTGTGGAAATTTAAAAAACCATTTAAACCATAAACATCTGTCAAATATGAATAGAAATTATTGCAAATTATGAGAAATTAATTATCAGTATGGGCTTACCAGTGAGGATGAGGCAGTAGATAAGAGCAGGGAAGTAGTGATGGAAGTAGAGAATTCGGCCCATCACCCAAAATGGAAAATAGTGAATTGCCCATGCCAGCACAAGCCACCAAGCAGCACAAAAAACAGGGCCACCAGCAACTAAAATCCAATCCACATTCAAGCACCCGTTAAGAGCACATCGCGCATTCCATGGCCTAATGAACATTGTGATATGTTTTGCACATCAGTTACGTCAGCTTAAAATTCTGTAAACAAGTTCTAGTAATTTAATGAAATGGTCTAAGAGTGCTCCTTAGACAATAAAAATTAAGTGTCCAGCCTAACAATGCTAAAAAATTTCTGAACAGTTGAACAGCAAAAAATAATCAAAATTAATCTGTGCAACATCCTTATATTTTAAGCAGATGCACACCCGTAACTTTCTCTTACAACGCAAGTATAATTTACTTTTGTAATATGGTAAACAAGTTGGCAACAAACAAGACTAAGCAGAGTAAATACCTGCAAGGGTCAACTACCTGAGTCATTTTCACTTGGTGCCAGTCGGCGATTTCTGCACGCAAGAAAAACAGCCACAATAATGAAGACCACCATGGTTGCAAGACTGCTCCACCAGATAACAGGGTTCCCCAGAAGGTAGACAAGATAGTCTGGTCCTGAGAATGGCTGGCCCTGTACAAAAGATGCACCACATAACCTCAAGCCATTGTTGTCAGAATTTAGAAAAAATGATCGTATATCACTGTCGAAATTGTATATATCAACAGACTTACCTTTTAAGTACGTCTCAAAAGTGCTGCAAAGCTGGTCCATCTGATCCAAACAAATGTATTTTAATGTAGATAGAAAATGTTTGTTGAGCACAGCCATATAAAAGAATACACACATGCAATGGAAGACTGCTCCACAATGAAGGTCAAACACACAACAACACACAATGAGATCAAGTATATGTGTGTGAGTTCTGCACTTCCATAACTCCACGGGCAGCAGCATGCAACAAATGCCAACTCGGTTAACTCAAGACTGAAACACAAACTCCCTGATGTATGCCGGGCAGTACAAGCAAGGGAGAAACCAGTGCAGCGTTTCTTGCATATATTCTGAAATAAGCAAAGATTTTGGTATGTTGGCTAAAACTCAAGCAGAGATGTAGCAAAGTGGGCTAGTCATTGAACAGCATCAAACACAGCATCCTCCATAAAACAGATTTTACAATAGACAGAACCATAGACAACAGACTACACAGATCTCTTAAAATAAGAAGTGCATGTAGTAAACAGGAAACAACCTAAACAGGTCACAAACAAACTCACCCTATAATTTATTGGCCACTGCCAGGGCAGAGATGTGAATTCTCCCTCTTTTGGCTTCAGACCTCTGTTTCCCTGAAAATGAGCAGAGCAATTTTACTTTGATTTTTACAGACAAGTTTTTACAACTTTTTCATTCGTAATTTCGTACACAAAAATTAATTAAATTAAATCAATAAGTCACCAACTCAAGTCAGCGTCCAGTTGTCTCTGCCATTTAACATTTGCTTGTTAACATTTATAAACAATTACTGCTTTGAAGATAAACAGCAAAGGCAACAGAATTAATAACACATTGTAAAATTAACCCAAAAATGGTTGTATTTACCCGAATCATGACAGCATGAAACTCAAGAAACTGCTCGATAAAACTCAACCCATAAACTTCAAAGCTGCTGTTCTCTACTGAAAAAAAACAACACAAAGCCATTTAAACTTTATAGAATATATGTCTTTAAATAGTTTATCAAGGCTTCCCAACCACTGAATAAGACATGGAAACAATCCATTCAAACTGACCAGATTTAAAGGGTGTATCTGCTGCGGGATACAACTCTGTCTTTCTATAACAACCTCATTTAAATGCATCTAGCAATTCTGTTTCGATATAGCCATTGTATGAACTGAGGGTGATGTTAGCAGCGCTGTAGAAGTTATCAGATAAGACGAGATTAGCATACCTACATCTCGAATCGAAGACTTGTTCAATGTTCCACAGATTGTTTAGGTGTTGGGCATTGGGGTTGCATGTAACCTCCAGTTGCTCCCAACCCCTACAGTGCAAAATAATCTCACTGTTTTTGAAGATGTTTATATAGCACCTTTTAAGCATTAACTTAAGAAGAATTTCATGTAATTTCTAACATCCATATCACTTTGCACTATGCAAGGTGCACACCATACAGATAAATACATTAGATTTCGAGTAAGTCAAATGTGTAGCAAAGACTATAAAAGCTTTCTTCTCACAAGCTGTTGTAAACAGCGCTAAAAAGACATGGAAACAGTGCAAAAAGTGAGAAAAAGTGCCAGAAAAAGTGAAGCAGTATTACCACTTTGGCAGCTGTTTGTCATGTGAATGAAGCGCACAGCCCAAGCTGCGGTGGATGATTCGAAAGACAGAACGCACTGTCTGCACTGGCTCCCCAGTAGATGCACCCGGAATGCTGATTTGAAACACATCATTTGCATCTCCTGTTCCATTCTGCACAATACAAATCAATTGTGGACAAAGTACACTAATAAACAAACTACGTTCCCACAGAGGCTCCTTTGGGAACATTTCAACTTCAAAGTACTGTTTGACAAAGAGGTTGTTATAATAATGTGGCAAAATAATGAGTGCCAAATATGCAAAATGAGTGCCCAATATGCAAATGAGTGCCCAATATGCAAATGAGTGCCCAATATGCAAATGAGTGCCAAATATGCAAATGAGTGCCCTATGTAAGGCGGGGGTATCAAGTTGAAAGAGGAGAGAAGAAGGAAGACGCAAGTACATGAAGAAAAGA
Source organism: Norana najaformis (assembly GCA_964023275.1). NCBI lineage: Eukaryota > Metazoa > Annelida > Clitellata > Crassiclitellata > Hormogastridae > Norana > Norana najaformis. The sequence continues at coordinate 10,982,045 of OZ029926.1, forward strand.
TTTGTCGTTCTGAGTTGTCGATCGTTTGAAGAAGTTGCTAATGTGCTTACTCTGATTGTCGGGTCGAGAATAAACGTTATATTTCGGACACTTCTGGCTTTGTTGACCACGTCATATCCCGATATACCCAGGGACCCCTACATATACGGACTCGGCTAAGCGCTAAGGAGGCCATCCTGACTCCTTCTGTAACTCGGCCTGGTGTTGGTGGAAAGGAGTACCGTGGAGCACGACAATAAACAGTAAAGGAAAGTATCCCATAACCCAGAAGTGAGATGTACTTGAGCCGACAATGGACGAATCCCAGTCCTGGACATGGGGCCAATGCATTGCAGGACTTGCTGTTTACTTCCCAGCTTACGCTGGTACCAAAATATGCTGGTTGGGGACAAAGGCACGGGGTGTGCAACCAACTTGTCCAGGGTCGTTACACAGAGTGAAACCCGCAAACACATGATCACTGATATGCCGCACATATAATAAGGTAAATCAAAAATAATGATTTATCACGTTCTAGGTTGCATTTGTATAAGAAATCTTCTTTATAACAAAGCTCTGTATATGGTTTGTAAACTTATGATATACAGATCAACCAAATTTTAACTATTAAAACTTCAATTAAATCAAACTACACTCACCTCTCCATAGCAAGTGACCTGATAATGACGGCGAGTGAGAGGGGCACGTTCCTTATGGGTGTGCAAGTTTCTACCAGTTCTGAAACACAACAAGTGACAAAATTAACAACAATCACAAAATCTGCAAAGTTATGCAAGGGTTTAGAAGTATTTTTGTGTATAAACAACTGTGGAGTTCCCTGGAGTTAAAATTGACCCCTTTGGTCAAAAATCAGGCCCCTCACTTTCATCAATCATTAAATTCTGCACTGGGGTCCAAAGCAAAGTCTCAATCACTCGATGGCATGATTCTCTAAAAATTTATTAAATACAGGTGAATGAAAATATTGGAAAGAAACTGAAATCAGCTAATATTCAAATAAAAGCAATAACATTAAGGATTTCCTTTTGAAGATAAATATAGATAAAATACAGATCAAAATAAATAAAAAACTACCAACAGACAGCTAACCAATTGTAAATGTGCAAATTTTGCTGGGTTGAACTGCATAGCCATATAAAGGCAATTATCTTCAATGCAACCAGTTACGGTAACAAGCAACATCTCACACACCAAATTACAGAAATACAAGAGAAACTCAACAGTTTCTGATTCTCTTGATCTTACTTCACACTTACAGCTCTGGTCGACTGATTAAACCGATTTATCTTACTCACATGACATGCTGCAAACGTACGAAATCTCCATTTCGCACGAGTTCAACATTTTTCAGAGTTGATCTGAATGTTTCAAAACGACGTCTGATTCTCCATTCATTGTTTTCATCTTTGTGTGAATAAGCAGTTACCTTCATCAACAGCAGCCACATCATAAATCATCATTTGTGCATTCCATTGATAAGTAATCCTTTGTGGTGCTTATAAACTGTCAAGCATGATAATAATATTAACAATAAAAATAATAATTACAATAATAATAATAGTAATAAGATTAGATCAGTCGAAGATTAGCCGTCCCAGATAAATGCTACCCTATTCCTATAATCCTGAGAGTTCATATGTACCTTGGGCAAAAAAGTAATAATACCAGTAATAACAGTAACAATAATAGTAGTAATAATAATAATAATTTCAAAAATATAATTTCAATATAATTTCGTCTCAAACTTCAATATAAGTTCGATAATAAATAATAATTATTAATGAATAATTAGTACTTCTGTATACCATGAATACCACCACCACCAATCACCCAGTACACTATCTTTTGATTCTTACAAAACTAGTTACTGTTACAAAGAAAGCAGAAAATAAAAACAAATCAATCATGCTATTATGAATATGTCTGAATCTTTCTTTTCTGTAGTTACCTGTTGCTGTTGTACACCGGTGCCCTCTGGGTAGAGATGATAGTGTGAGTGGAGATAGTTACCACCAGTTCGATGGTTCTTGACCGTAACAACCGAGTCATATGCAACGTCTGAGAGAAAAAGACTGCGTAATAACGGGTCCATCTGCTTCAAGGCACATTATGCAATCCAGTTGTTTTGACTGTTGAAATTACATCCATTTCCATATCTCAAATTACTCAGGATGTTTCATTGTTTAACACTGCAAATAACCAAATCTATCTTCCCTAAAACTGTAACGTAATGGGTAATTTATATAGCACCTTTACACAGTGTATTTAGACATGCTGTAGTTGTGCACAAAAAGGGGGAGAGTAAAGAAATGAGGAAAGCAGTTTCACAGCCCAAGAAAAATTTACTGTCCTCATCCTTCAAAGTCCATTTCCTCATCCTTCAAAGTCCATCAAATTGCACTGCATTTAATCATTAATTAATTGCACAGTGAATAATTTGATAACTTATCATTGAGTGACTGCATTAAAAAACAATTCCATTAATTCTTCATTGTTAGATAGTTGCACTATATAAATACCAAAATAATACTAATAACGTTAATAATAACTGAAACAATCTCAGAGAGAGAATCCATTTACATTTTGGCATACTGATATTGTACAGTGGATTTCCTTCAAGCTGAGACTGAAACGCTGAACTGAAGAATCCATCTCCTGGACCACTGTTCCAAAAACAACAGCATTTACATGAAATAAATATAATGGGGAAAAATTAAGACAGTAAAAAAATTGTTTATAAATTCCTTGCACCACTCTGTCAAGCATACATTCAGTCTCAGGTTCAGTCTACAAATTTCAGTTATGGTACATTTACATATAAGTTATCTTGTTAGCAGCTACTTATCACATTTACCACACAGTTGGTTACATTATCTTGCAATTAAAAATTGACCTATGATAAAAGTAATAATAATAATAATATAATGAATGAAAGATTGTTTAGGAACTCTTCAAAAAGATTAGTAAGTAACCTATTCCAGAATAACTTTGGGCACCTAAAACTGAAACAAGTAAAATAGTTTGCTAAAACTGTGTGGTAATATATAAGAAATATTACCATTATTTCTGGTATATCAGAAACATTATTATTGTTTCTCATATCTTGTGCATTATGATGAAAGAAAACATGAACACTTTAAGATGGCAAACAGATGCACTGAATATTAATACTGAGCATTAATACTTGGCTCAGATATCACATCACAAAATATTAGGTACAGGTTACTAGAAACGAAAACCAAAACAAATCAAAGACTGGACTTTTTATGTACCACTTGCTAAGACTTTTTAACCTAGTTAACTAACCTCTTAGATAAAATCATAAAATGAATCCGGAAGATGAGTAGATAGACTAGAACGGGTAGCACCATTAGACAGAGCACTCTTGCTAAGAAATGCTCTATAAATTCTCTCTGAAATACAGAAAAATTAAACAAACTTTGCTACAGGGAGTTACTAAGAAAAGGGTTCAAAAGTAGAATAGTAGTATGTTCTGATATTGCCCCCAGAGTGCCTATAACAGTAGGATGACTGACAAATCCTACAGTCAGCAATCTCTAGAAAATGTAGTCACCAGTTCTCGAAGGTAAAAACATGGACACTGCCTCAATTTATTTAGACTAAGTATTAGATTTGCTAGACTTCAAATCATCAACTTTTTTCTTTTTGCATTGCTTTCTGATACACCCGACAAGTTTCCTATCATAGTGTGGTGCTAAATAAATTACAAATAATAAGCCTGCATTCCCTTTAATCAAAAAACAAGAACAAAGAAACAAAGTAAAAAGATAAGAACTGAAACATGTATGATAAATAAGCATCATGTTAAGTCTTCAGCACTGATAAAAAACTCAGCTGGAACTTACAACAGGTTTTGAAAGATCGCCAAGAGTTTGCCACAGGTCACCAATAATGCTGACACCGATTAGCAGGATTACGAACAACCCAACAAACTTTATGCTGAAACCAATTCAAACAGAATTAGATGAAATAAAAATAGAATCTGATGCGTATAGAATAAAAACAATTAAAGACTAATCCACATAATTTTAAGTACCGGTATATTTATCCTATTATGAAATTAACTCGAAGCTTGGACTCAATAAGTTTAATGTAGAATGCTTCAGCTTCATTGGATTTGCCTCACTTTCCACACGTCTTCCATCTCAACAATCCACGTTGAGAAAGAATATGTTTGATCTAAATCTGATCCTGGTTCAAAATCTGTCATGTAAGTTCCTCCATCGACGTTTAATGGCAAACAACACCCATCAGCCAACGTCCTTTCATAATATCTTCTTATTATCTTGTAATCATAATCGTAATTGTAGGCGCACATTTATATATCGCCTCTTGAAGAAAACTCCTCAAAGATGCTCCCATCTCACAACACAAGACTATGATCAAACAGAATGGTCTTTAACTCCTGACAAACAGAGGCAGAGATAGGAGTAATAGTCATGCCATTTAGTACATTACCATAAAAAAGCATAAGCATAAGCAACAATAAGCATATCTTTATCACACCATAAGATACCATAAGCAAAAATAAAATCTGTACCTGACCGAACAGGCAAGACATATTCCAGTAAGCGAAAGCCACAGCCACCAGAAAAATGTAAAGCTCCTGAAAGCATATTCATTGCATTGAGTGACCTGCTTAAGATGACCTAATAATCCAGATAACTCACGTTTTATACTGCTTATAAAGATGACCTAATAATCAAGATAACTCAGTTTAATACTGGTTATGAAGATGACCTGGATTTTGTGAATTTGTCTTAATTATTCAAACAACAGAATTACGCAAAATAGTATGTATTCCAGTTATTCAGAAGACAGAAAAATTTTACATAGTCGGATTGCAAGACTTTCATGCAAGAGGGATTTAGACGATGAAATGGTTCTTACTGGTCACTGTATGTCCAAAATTTGAGGTAGCAAAATGTTGAAGATGTGACGAAGAACAGAAGAAAAGGATCGAGAAGTATATACCGGCTTAATGTCAACATTCCCGTGTCTGTAAAAACAAATTCATAGTCATTTTGTAGCTCAATCTTTTTGTCTGTCAGAAAAAAGTCTCATAATTGACAAGGAAACATCCTATGTAAAGCAAGTAAAGTATCCCACATCCCACAAGGGAGGTGCTCATTTCCTTTACGTTGGCCAGCCAGCTTCTCTTTGCACACCTGTCAGGCTCAATCTAACTTTAGTTTGAACTCTGATAACATAAAGAAAGGGATACTATGACATGTTGTGACAAATGAAGATAATTATTAGTTTGCTATATGCTCTAATTATCCTTAGCATATAAGACTCTCAACTCTTATTAATGCAACAACGCCAGAAATTAAAAAAACTGAGCAACCTTATTATAATTTCCATACTTATTAAGCGCCGCTAATTACAAAGCATCAACCAAAAGCAGTGATTAGCTGTGAGTGAAGAACTTGTTTAAAGTCGTTAAACAGTAACGTTGCATGTGACTCTCAAACCCATACACTCGATGTTAGAAGGCAAGCACTCAACCAATCAGCTACTGAGAATAAATAAGGAACATAATCTGGAAGAGGGTTACCTGGTCTGCTGAAGGTAAACCAACCATTACAATCACAAGACCTCCACCTAGTGCACCAGACATCTGTAACCTCACACTGTAAGCTGCATGGTTTTACAACTTATCAATTTCAAGTGAGATACTACCACTGAGTAAGAAAGGTAGAAAACCTTAGCAATTGTTGAATAATTCCATGCCTACCGAATACTACGAGAGAAGCTGCCAACACGGATGCCTGGAATGACCTCGATAACAACCATGTGATGCAATAACAAAGTGGAACAACGGTCAGTCCAAAAGCCGCACAGAACTACTCACAGAAACAGAAAGTAACTCTATTATTAATTATTAATAACGCTATTAATGACAGACAGAAAACAAAAGCAGTAATAAATTGCAAAACTAGTAACACCGACAACAACAAAAATGAGAAATGCGATGACATAAAAACATGAGAAAGACGAAGACAATAATGCAAAGAATGGTAGCCAATTGGTTAGAGAGCTCGGCTTGTAACGTAGAGTACAGGTTCGAGCCTCCCCTCAGATGGTTCCTGTGTAGGGACCTTGAGCAAGTCCTTCACTCACAACTGCTGTGTGCCACTGATGCTCTTTCATATCGTTGTTTTGAGTGAGCCTGTGACAGCCTAGGCTGTAAGGGCCATGAAGTAAAATAAAATAAATAAAAAGGAAATTATAACACTTTGAATAATCTTACAAAATCTGTAGTACAATGTATACATGCAAAGTTGAACAGCCAAATGAAGCTAACGCTAGTAATAGAAAATATAAGAATGACAGCTGAGACTCTAACAACGATGATGACGAAGAAAACAAAACAGTCAGCCTTTGCTGAAAAACTGTGCTCTGGAGACATGTTATAATTGTCCTTGGGATTAGTGTCTTCAGATTTTTCGGTACAAAAATTAATATCATGAATATGCAAACATCAGAAAACGTATGCATTACAGAGCAAATCCCTTACAATTCTCATGAAGACATAAGGAACATCATCTGGGAAAGTGTCTCCGGGTTTGTTGAAGGCAAATGAACCATTGTAACCACCAAGAAATCCACCAAGAGCGACCAACATCTGTAAACGTACAGACATACTAAAAACCTTTGACATGAGATGGTAAGGCAGGCCTTGTTTCTACCATAACAGGGCATTTTGTCACATCAGGCATTCTCTGAATGCCTATGTGGGTGAAACAGTAGCTTGTGCACTTGTTGGTTCTCAGACAATGTAAATGCGGTGTTATATGGTGCATCCTCTTTTAATATAAACAAGCTCCAGAGGGTACAAAATTCCCTTTCTACGTTTTTACATGTTCTTTTTCTTAATCAAGTATATTAGGTAGTCTTCATGCACTTCATTGGCTTCCTGCTGAGTGGCATATTAAGTTCAAAACTGCCACTTTACCTTTAAGGCCTAGAACACCAGCCTTTCATCAGATATTAATACACTGCCAACTCCATATCACTCTCCTAGACTGTTGCATTCTTCTGATACTGGATTGTTGCAAGAACCTAGGTTCAGGACAACTGTACGATCACATGCCTTTAGCTGCTGTGGTCCTCCTACTTGCAATTGTCTCCAGCAAAAAGTTTGACTTGCCAACTCACTATCATCAATCACACTATTTTATGCTGGCTCCTGCATGACTCCATCTTGGCCTCTAGCGAACATATATCTGCGCCTATTAATATTTACTAACATTGCACTCATAACAAGTGCTTTAAATAAAATAAATAAATTATCTGTGCTCCTATTTTATCTTCTCCAGTGATCTAAGATATCAGGCATCAATTCAAGCAACAGATAATTAATGGCTTCAGTATAATCCATCAGCAACATACAAAGACAGCAAAGTGAGCTGCTACATCAGCCAAGAAATTCAATAGCGAAATATTCTAACACCAGCCAGAGCAACAAATGCCCTCGATTCAAAGCAAGAAAATTCTTGAAGCGTCACCTTCCCAAGTGGTGGGTGAACATCGAAAAACAGTGTCCGGTTGATATACCAGCTGCCCATCTTCCCAAAATGAGTTTCATCCCAGCTTTAAAAAGAATGCAAAAACAGCAGCAAAACTTTACAAAAATTTTAAAACATAATACAACAACATCATTTTGCATCACTAACATATAGTTAGTTGCAGTACTCAAAGTACATACCATGGCCATGGCCGTGGTTTACAAACCAAAAAGCACGTGTTTGTCACCAACCATTGCAAGTTGATAATAATATAGGCTGTTATGTAAAATAGAAGTCCTGTAATAAACTCACCTAACACCCATGACTTCAGGATTGCAACCTTGCGAACTCAAAACAGAAAGTCCTCTTACATTCCACTATAAAATTTGAAGACTGCTTTCTACTTGGGAAGAGGAGACAGTTCTTGTTGCCATAATTGAGCCCTGTACATAAAATACTGATAAGGAGATCATGGTTTTATATCCCGACCAAATGAGTTACTGAATCATCAAATCAATTAAGTGGATAAGTTGTACGTTATTTATAAGGTTGTATGGGTGCTATATAAATGTTTACAACGTGAACAATGTTATTACCAAACATGAGGCGGCTCATGTATTTTGAACATTCTGGTTACGACTGACAAGAATGTGACACAGGCCAAACCAAGCCACCATCGCCAATCAACCAATTCGGAGTGCGATGTCGAGTTTGACTCCCGTGAGGACCTGTCTTTGCACTTTGATGACATTGTTGCCTACACTTTAATAGTTCTTCCCATTCAAACGGTAAGCGGATCGGGCAGATCAGTCTGTAATCCGACTAGGATTTTGAACTGACAACATATTAAACGCAAATAACTCTTTCATCATGGACATCATCGTTAACACTATTTTTAATAACTTCGCGATAATAGGGGTATTAAAATTTCCAAAAGATCGTTCAACTTAATATTCAAGAGGTTCGCTTTTCATCTTGGAAATCAAGGTATCCATCTAGCGAGTGTCCGTGTTTCTAACTATTTTTTCCATACCACAGATCCAGATTGTTACTCATTACAAATCATACTATTACTATTCACAACTAAATGTGCTTGGATATAGCATTAATCATCTATGGTCACGCAAACCTTTGCTGCTAGAACCGAATCAATTGTGTAGATGGACGAATGTGCAAACTCTTTCTTTGGTATTTTCTTCAAAGCTAAATTAATTATGGTGAATGAGACAAACCGTCACTGCCGGATTTAGCTTTAGGCATGGGGGCGGTTCGTCCCGCGCCCCTCAGACCAGACCCCTGCATGATGGACTGCCAGAATATGGCGTCCTCTGGAAATGTTTTTACCCAATTGTGGAGCCACCACTGCAAATCGTATACATGTATCCGTTAAATCAAGCTCCGTCCACATTCAACTTATCAATTTTGGCCAGTTTCTATTCGTAAAATGTCTTAGAGGCTATGAAGTATTATATTGCTTTCATACAACTGAAATTGGATAAGCCGATCCTATCCAATAACTCAGATTGCAGTTGGAAGCCTAGTAACATGCAATGTAAAAGTACGTTTTTTTATAACGACAGTATGGCCTCCACCCTGCTCATTTGTCAGTGCATTTATTGGGCAAGGTCCTTCACCACCAATCCCGTTTGAATGGGCGCCATGCCATTTAAGGTCTCCGTGTAGGATCTCCCAAGAGGTTGGAAGAGACCTGTCAGACTCCCTTGCCACACATGGACAAGAACAGCGGATGCTAACCTATGCCCACTGAACTTTGGATTACAAACGGTCTGGAAACGAACCCAGCACCCAGAACAGACGACTGGTTGCACATACGTAGTGGAAACAGCAATGCTCAAGAGAGGAGCATGCCACAAATGATGACAAAAATAATGCATTACTTTTACTTTCACACTGATCAACACTGTTTATCAAATACAGTTTAAAAAAAATTGTAAATTGTACATGTTTTTCTAAAGCGACCATATGGATTCCAACCGCGCATGGGTGAGATCCTTCACCACCGCTACACGCCATTTAAGGTCCCCATGCACGGACCATACTAGTCAGAGATTCAAATCTCTGAAATAAGCCACGACCGGGACGCGAACCTGGGATCCTCATGCACCAAGGCTTCCTTGGCGTACGCGCTTACTGATGTAGCTAACTAGGCCAGTTAGTGGCAGTTTAGTTAAATTTACATGGATTAGACTATGGTTGTTTATTTCTGTTACAAAATCAGAGAAAGCTTCACGATACAATGCAACTAAAACCATCCCACCATCCATTTTTCAATCAGTGTCTTTTTTGTCTTTTTCTAAAACGTCCACAATTTCTTAAGTCATCAGATAATATTAACAATCACAATGTCATCAGATCACATTATGCCTCTCTTTCAAGAAGTATCAGGTTTGGGTCCTTCCAGACTTGTTGTCCAGCAATGTACGTAGCTTTGACAGTCAGCTCATCATCCAGAATGATGAAATCTGCATCTGAACCATAGTCCAAGGTACCCTTCTGATGTGCAATTCCAAGGAGCTTGGCTGGATGGAGAGAAGCATATTCCAAAGCCTCTACTTTGCTGCATTCTGTTCAAGCAAAAGTTACACTTAAACAACTGACACATCAAACTAAGACAAGGTCATGCCAAAATAAGATAATGCTGAGGAAAATCAGAGTAAGAATATTTGACCAAACTGCAGCAATAACACAAAGAATTAATATGACTGCACACCATATGGATTCAATTTTATAGAGAAAATTATCATCTCGATTTATTTTGCAACAGCAAATATACACTGACAATCCCCAATGTATCACCAGCGATTAGGATGTGAATGCCAACTACAAGTAAGTGAAAAATGGCAGCAGTTCACAATTGAACCATGAAAAGTCAAAACCAAAATGTTATCCCAATTATCTCACTACTGCACACAGCAAGAGTATTTGCCACTGCCAGAACCATACCTTGAAAAACTGCTATAGCTAATCAGGAATGTAACAACTAACAAGTAAACTGCTACTTTACCTCAAATTTATTAAATTTATAAAAATGTATGCGTTACAAACCTGTAGCATTGTAGAAGAACTTGACGCACTGGTTCATAGTTGCAATGCTGCAAAAGAGGAAAAATAGCAGACAAAAGATACATCATATACCTGAAATACAAACAGGGCTCTGAAAAAAGACATACACTGAAACCTCTTCATAATGCTGTTCAGCCGACTGTTTCAAACTGTCTTAAATGAACCTGTTTAGATCAGTCAGGCAGTTATGCAAGCAGCATTCTGTGAGGCACTTAAAATACGCTATCATATATTATAATATATTATATTATTAATATATTAGTGTTGTGTTATGAGCACATACATAAACTCAATATGATGCTATCTTTGGGAACCATGGTTAAGAATACCTTATAATGACGTCAAGTGATGATGAGTTTATCTTTTCTAAAGTAATTTTGGGATCCACATCCCTTCTTATATCAGAATTCATGTTACAATAGTGTGTCATAATGAATCTCCGGTGTCTATGCTGATGTTACTAACACTGATTATTACCATTTTCCTCAAATACTGATTGGACCTGCAGCTAATTCTAAAACTATATACACTGATGTCTGCTTCCAAAAGCTTTTATGCCTCCAAGAAATCTGAGAGGCTTCAAGTTTGCCCAAAAATAAAATCATAAATCATACCTGCCACACAGGGTGTTTGTTCCAGCCAGAACCGCTCGGCTATTTTTGACCTCAACAACCTGAGTTCCCAGATGGTGAACACCAATTGGCAGACCCATTGCTGGAATAGCATCTGTCACAATGACCAGACCTACGCATCAACCACAAAAGAACAACCAGCATCTGTCAAGACAAAATAGCAAACTGCTTAGTAATTATGTAACTAAGATATAAAAAAATCTGAAGTTAGAATCATTAGCAACACGACTTCATAAACATCTAGACTGAACATACGCTCATGCCTAATAATGCTCCGACTGACAAAAGTTGATTTCTTGTTAGATATACTTTGCACTAACTTTGCTGTGACAGAACTGAATAGTTACAAGTTGCAAAAGTTGCACAACACAGTCCCATAAAACCTGAAAAACAGACACTAGGAGCCTGATCAAGTCTGAAATCACAAGCAAAGCCCATCATAATTCTGCAAGTAAAGAGTAAAAAGTCTAGAGAGTCGGGTAATAGAGAAAGACAAGGCTTGAGACAAAATCCCGCCCAAGAATTCATCCAAGTAATACCTTTGAACCAGTTAATGCTGGTTCTCTAAACTTACAAGTTTTGGTACAAAAGAAATAGTGGTTTACCATTTTAATTACCGAATTCCAAGCTAAACAAAAGTTCAAGAGCGAAAATGCACACAACCAACCGTTAGGATGAGCTCGCTGTGCAATCCTAAGTGCAGCTGGATGTGTGTGCACTCCATCTGGAATCATTCCATAGTAGACAGTGCTGCCATCTGGAATTTTATTACTCGTCAAAAGCCCAACAAGATGAGGGTCCCGATGATGAAACTACAACATGTATAAACCTCAAAATTCGTTTGTGCCAGGTACGTCCCAATTCGTTAGATGGACTACAATTAAGGCAAGAATACCCAAGGGGCTTTGATGATTATTAGTGATAATTTTATTGCATGAAAAGCCCATTCTCCTGCAAACCTTTTTTGTTGACTTTCTTATAATCTCTACCTTATCAAAACCAGAATCAGCCAATTACTACAACTCCTCATATTTCACTTCGTTTCTTGGCAAATCCTGGGTTCAAGGCTTTTTTCTGACCTTCACAGGTTTTGGAAAATAGCAAAAAATTCTATAAATAATTTTTGCACTAGTTTCAGAGTTACTGCAACCATCTGGTAGAAAACTTTATGATGAAAGTGAAATGCATTGAAGATTCAAAACCTTGCAATTTAAATGCAAAAACATCTACAGTGACCAGTGAGGTACATCATGACACTTTATTAATGAAATAATCAGCATCAGTCAATTTCATTTAGTTGCCAATTGCTTACTGGAAGCATTGCATTGAAGAGGTGTGTTATGAATCTGGCTCCCTGTCGCACTGCTTCCTCGCCCTCTGACAAGTTAGCCATCGAATGACCTGAACATATAAGGCAACACAACTGATAAACATCCATAAACTATCGCCTAACAAATTTTAACTAATATTGCAACCCTATGTGTCTCTGATTCATTTGTCTGTCATTAAAACATGATTATCATTTATTTGATAAAGATGCCATAAGCAGTGTAACATTTTCCACCACCATTCACAATACTCAGTTTCGGCCTAAAACACATCATTATCGTTTAACAAGATTTTTACATGCTACTAAAGTATTAAAGTACAATATACACAAGCATCAACATCACAATGAATGAATAAATGAATTAACAAATCAATGAATGAACAAACAAAGTTAATCAGCCTATTGATCAAATATGTTGCAGCACCTAATGACACAGTGATGCCTCGTTCCGTCAAGGGTTTGATGACATCACAGGCCCCGTGCAGCTCTGGAGCGAGGGTTAGGATTGCAACACTGTCTAGGTTGCCATAGATGTCAAGGAGAGTGGAAAGACCGTTCGTGATGTCTGCAATGCACTCCACAAGGTGTGCTCCCTTCTTTTCCTTGTTAATGAATGGTCCCTCCAAATGCAGACCTTAGACAAACACGGCAAACGCATCGTTGTACAAACAAAGAACACAAACAACAAAATATGGCACTTAGCAACAGCAGTATTACATACAATATGGAAATATTTCAGAACACAACTTCTGAGTTCAACAAATAAAACTGCAAGCTCAAGACACGTCCATTGGTTGGGCTGTGTGCGAGTTTCAAATAATCAAGCACTGGTCACTAACTGATGAACTTCTGTTCCTAAAGATATTTAATTCCATTCTGAATAGTCAAAAGGCTCGACTTGCAAACTCACTATGGTCTTTTAAATCGCTTGTCAAGACTCATTGCTTTTCCCTGGCTTTTGCATGATTCCATGAATTTTCCCTAGCAAACATACACCTGCGTCTCAGATTCAGATGTGCTTAACAAATGCTTTAAATAAATAAATAAAATCATTTCGGCTAGCATAGTGAATACTGATGATTAGTTTCTCTTGAAGTGGCACAATATAAACTTCCAATTACAAAATTTATAAATCACACCATATTAAAGCTCAAGCTCAGATGACAACTAAAAAGGTAATTGTCAAGGCAATTACCTAGGACGGTGGCACCATCTGGTCCTCCATCTGTTTTCTGGAACTGAGGTAGAATCTAGAACAGCAAGAACCAAGCATAACCTTCACAACCTAATGTTACAAGTACCGTGACTGCCTTAATTCATGTAAAAAAATGGATAGAGCAGCATTGTTTTTTTCAGGGTTGGGCAATATGTCTGGAATAGCATTCTTCCTCTGCATCTTCTACAAGTCCCTGCTGTTATAAACACTTGAAAGCTGTTTGGCCAAGGTTGGGATGGGAGTGATTCTCGGTATAGATCTTGAAGAGTGCTACACAAATTCAATGAATGACTGTGTCTAAAAGCTTCTCATTGTGAAAAGCAAGTTGCTGAAAATTTCTACATAGTTGATTTATAACTAGCTGTCAATGCTCCCATTGAATGACACCTGCATCATCAGTACCATGCATTAACATTCATTCACCATCTACACCACTTGTACCACCACCACCACTAAAACTCATGAAAACTGTTGTCCCTAGGTCCACAACACAACCACTCCACAAAAATGTGTAACGTGTTGCTTGACGAAACCTTTCGGTAGAGATTTGGGCGACTGGTGATGACCGTGGGGCAGAAGGACGTCACTCCGTGCTCCAGGAGGCCCTTTGCCACTCGCTGCAGATCAGTCGAAACATGATCAGTATCAACGGAAAAATCAACACCAAATCCACCTGTAATGTAAATGTACACCCCTACATTTCTCAGCACCATACAAAAGCCATGTCAGAGATACCAGCTTATTCACCAACTCAAATGACACAACAAGACTGTAATCAGAAAACAGTTTGTAACACTGCTTTACCAAAACCTAAAATGCTGCAGACATTTTTAATGAAAATCAACCCATAGTTACAATGAATAACAGCAAGTTAGCTGAAAATCACAAACTCAATCTTTAATTTTCAACTTCAGGATTTCATTGACATTGCATCATATGAAATACGGCATATTTCTGTCATATGAAATTGACAGTTTCATGCAACATGTAACAGAGGTTATCAAGGTGCTGGTGTGTTGGATTGCAATTACTGTGTTTGCACTTCAGGTATCTTCACTCTCAGCTAGGATCAAACCTCTGCAGAAATATTTAAAAACCTTATGAGCTTTGTTAAGGTAAGTTATCTTTATTAGCAAGTCAACCTCTGAGGTGTGAACTTGGTGTAGAAATCTTATTAGATATGTTACTGAACTTCATTTACATCAGAATTTACAAGCATTTAACTACAGCTGATCCTTTTTGTCATATTTCTCTTTCTAAACACGACACCAAAGGTAAAACAGAATTATAATAAATAATAATATACAGCTATAAGCACTTTTAAATATTAAAATCAATATTATTAATTACTGACCGAAAAATATAAAAGTAATAATCATGATAATAACATCTGAAAATAATAAATTATCCTCATACATAAACTAAAATAAACTCATTAATATTTATTACAAAACACCACACTTAAACTGTTAAGCTCAATATTTATTTATCACAGCAATAAATTAATGAAGGTTTGCTCTTGATACCATGTTCAATGGCACTTGGCTGTGTCTCACATCAGAGCACTATGAATAAATAGCCCTGTCCTTCACTTGAGTGCCCTAAATCATTACAGCTGCACAAATAACACAAAGCTAAAGGCTCCCAACAGGATTCTAAACAGTGTATAACAGAAACCTTTTCTTTCAATGAAACCCGATCTTATGAAAACCTTAAACTAGAAATACTTATATACCAAAACAATGGTGTCTGTAAAACATATCTTAACTTTAGAAGCAAACTAATTCAAGTAAGCGCTTTCACTATCTTGTACCTTCAAGCTGGAGATGTATGTGTGTGCTTTGCCGTGTGGTTGCCAACTTGTTAGCTAGTGTGGTTTTCATCAGTTTCGTTCAATTTTCAGGCGTTCTGAGCTCTCTCTTTGGATTATATGACCGCCCCTGTTGAGTTTATTCTCTAAGAGGCGCTTTAAAAATCTTAAATTACAGTTACAATTCAACCGAGGAAAAGATGAAAATGATGCAATAAATGCCTATATCAGAGATTGAGATTTACTGACTTAGCACACCTAGCAAGTGGTGGATATCAATATCAAATAAACATTAATACCGTTGATCTGAACGTCAATGAAGCCAGGGGCAAGAATTAAACCACTGCAGTCAATGGTGACATCAGCCAATGTTTGTTCGTCATAAAACAGCTTTTCAGGGTTGAGAATTTTTCCATTTCTTACCCAGAGGTCATCTACGACAATCTGATGACCTCTGAGCAGACGACAATTACGAAACTTTAGCAGCTGCCCACTTTTTGTTCCGTTTGAAGCTTCTGGCATGGTTCAGTTTTTGAAGTAACAGAGTCTGACAAAAAACAGTATAAAAACTGCAACATGAAGCAAAATTTCAGTAAATGTAGACTCTACCGTTTCTTTGTGCACTGAAAATTCCATCAGCTTAGCTGACTTTCTGCCTTCGTTTGGAGTGATATTCGCAGATAACTTATCTGTTAATGACCGGCACTACAACAGTTTATCTGGCCAAAATTTGGCACTAATTAGACAAAACGCAAGTCATGCTGCCATTATTTACGAATATAGGGTAAAGGTTCACATACTGGTTTACAAAGGTTTCACACTACACGGTTCTTATACTAGAATTTGGCTCTAAATTTTGAAGGGTAAAGCACGAGCCAACAGTCCGCCCATGGTTCTTACACAGCGCCCAACTCAGTATAATATAATCTCGTAACTTCAAGCCATCTGTCAGAGGAAATCCAAGATTTCGTTCAGCCGAAGGCAAACATCAGCTCAGTAAATCGTTAAACTTTAATTTCTATCGCATACATCACTTAACAACTAGAAGGCACCGAGTTTAATCAAATGTCATTATCGCTCACCCAAACTTTCTTAAGTTAAAAACTGGCATAGCAAAAACAACATTCTCCGTGAATTTCTCTTTAAATGATTTGTTTTGAAATTCTACCACCTACTTCCGCCTACACAAATGTCTATGAAAAGTAGACTGGCTAAAACAGAAAAATGTTAACTACGGCAAAAACAGTTGCCCTTTATAGTAATATTGTATTCCACCTTTGTTAGCAACTAAGCTAATAATTTCTACTTTTATTAGTCTCTCTACTGCAAAACTGTCAACGTGCCTAAGTGACGTGCCTAGTTTTTATATACTTAATGGCTCCGACAGCGCAGTAGTAAAGTCAATCTGCAACACTCCCCCGAATATAATAGCAACTAATTGGTTAGAATGTTAAGCGCACCTTACCAAGGGCACTTGTTACGTGGCCTACTTTTCACTAATTGTCCATCCCCAGTTGTCGATGACCTCTTAACCTTTGGACGACTCTCTGAATTGTGTGCCCCAACTATAAATATTCGAGTTTTTTATTTCCAAATACCGGTTTTACTTTACACTATGGCAAATGAAATGGCGCGTCGCCGGTTGTTCAGTGCGGTTTGCTTATGCGCCTGTTTAACCGATACCGAACCGATATCGCGATATTCTGAAAAACAGACACCGACACCGAGTTCGGTATTGACAAAACCGAAAAATACAGAAAATCGAATTTAAAAACCAAAAAGTCAAAATATCAGTTTCCCTCACGGTCCGTTTCGATTATTTTTTTCGTTCACTGAACATACTCGAATATTGTTGAAAGTTTTCATGTTAACTGATACACGTTACCCATCACTGAAAAAATAATTGTAATGTTCCGCCTTTATGTTGACTAGACTAAACGACGGAAGTTACGGTAGTTCTTAAAATGTCTGTAGTTCTGTAGCCCGTCTGTCATCTCATCCCTAAATCTGGGAATCGCTCGATAGCCACAGCTGCCCCACCCCTATGGAATAAACTCCCGCCAGAATTACAAATTTTATCTGACCCACAACATGAATTCACCAACAAGTCTCTCTTGCAATTTCTGCACGTCTTTCACTCAAAAAACAGAAATTAACCGATGGCACGCCAAAATGTAACTTGTCAGGTAAAGCATGGTCGACAGCCCCATCAGGCTGAAGATGTCGTTAAACACCGACTACTACGGTGGCGAGTCATTTGAATTTGAAAGGGCCATGCCGCGTGGAATTATGGTCGTTCACACATGCATCGGTTTTACTTATGATGCCCATCATGCACACGCATGCATGCACGTACACCTTCCAAGATGGTAAATTATTTTAAAATTCTCTGCAGGCTGATGGGTGTAGTGGGTGTATACATTAGGTACCAAGTTCAGTAACTAGGCACGTGAGATATATACATTCAGTAAAGCTTCTGCAACGTTGTCCACGCTGATGCCGAATATATAATCAACTGGTAAACAGATTATGACAAAAT
The DNA here is from genome assembly GCA_964023275.1 of Norana najaformis. Classification (NCBI taxonomy): domain Eukaryota; kingdom Metazoa; phylum Annelida; class Clitellata; order Crassiclitellata; family Hormogastridae; genus Norana; species Norana najaformis. The sequence continues at coordinate 11,000,188 of OZ029926.1, forward strand.
CATAAATTTGATAATGCACAATAACAGTGAATTCAGGCCCTTCTCAACAAGTGGCATAATTCACAGAAATGTTAAGTTCTTTTATACATCTAACTTGGCACATGTAAGTCTGATTAATAATATTAAGGTCAGGTAAGAGTTCATTCATTCCACGCCTCTAAAGACGTTAGTCCTCCGAGGCAAGGTCTCAGGGTTAAAGGCTGCATCACTAACATACAACAACGGCAAAAAAAATTTCCATACGGGTTGCATGGCTCTACGACAAATTAACTTCACATGGTGAATTGGTGTTTGGATCCATCTGTCATCATGCTGTAATAACATTAATACACTGGAAGAGATCCTAAGTAATGCCTTTCAGATGTCTATAAATCCACCCGAGTGACCTCTAAAAGGACCCGAGGCCTCTGACCTCAAGGACCAACTGCTTGAAACCGACCTGCCATTTGCCCAATACTCTGTCTGTTATGAAGCTGATGCTCTAGAGTCCAGTCATTCAGAGGTCTTGTTTTCTAATGCACGGCAGATTAAGTATTTCCAGAAGGAGAGATTCATGCAGCATCCTCAGATTGGCCTTAGTTAACCAGAATGGCCTGACGGAGGACTATGCTCTATCTGAATGCAACACAGAGACAATGCGTTATAAAAAAACTTATAATATAAGCAGAACCACCATAGAGGAATGCCTTGGTGGCCTAACAGCTCAGTAATACCATCAAACAGGTGGCATTTAGCCTACCATGGAATGAAGGCTCAGAGTAACACTGCTATTTACCCTCGTACATGATTTTTTCCAATGGCTGCTTTACCTGCATAAAATAGGAGCAACACACATTCTTCCTTCTTCTGGGTATGCCCACTGCACACACACTGGGATACCTAGCATCCTGTGAAGTGCATCGCAGTTCACACAGAATCACAGACACTTTATCTACAGTTTGTATCTATCTGAAAGTTTGTAATAAATAGCAGAGAAACAATAACCCATCACACACTTCACAAATTCTAACCTTTGCAAGGAAGGGTCTCTACAGAAACCAATGAACGACATCCAAAATGTCAACTATGCATGAGGCAAACGTCAACTACACCAAATGACGATTTTTCTAATGCTAACTGTCTGTCTGTTCCAATGTTGTGCTGGTAAAAGTTGAATTAAATTTGACTCTACATCCCCAATCATGTTCTACCAACTATGCAAAGCTGACTTTAGGCCAAGATCTACAAAGGTCACAGCTCAAGGTCATTTATCAAAGGCTAGAGATAACTAAAGACTGGCTACAGCTGTGCTCTAATCAGCAGAAAGTTGATAATATTCTGTGAAAACTTGAACAAACGTAGGTTATTTGCCCATTTAACTACATGCCCCTTTATTGACCACAGTCTTCAAAGGTACAATGACAGGTTGTGGAAGCGACAAAAGGCTGAAATAGCCGCAATCCTGTCACCAGACAACATTCCCTTACAGTTCTATCGTTCAACAATAAATTCCTCAACCCAAATGACATGCTGGATTTCGAACACAATGAAAGGCCTCCAATGAAACTTACTGCTATTCATGAGTCAAAGACCAATAAGTTAGAATAACTGAGAGAATATATGACCAATATTCAGTTAAATCACCCCTGCAATTCCTCCAGAGTTCAAAGGTTAGACTTAACAGTCAAAGACCCCATTCCCAAACACGACACATCACTTAACGACACAACATAAAAAAGTTTCACATTATCTACGCAATTTCTGAAGACCTGTGCAAAAGTCAGTCTTGCGGAACCAGCTGTCCACAAATGCGTTCCACTTCAAAAAATTTAAACGCATTTTAGCAAAAAATCGTTCCCAAGACGGAATGAACTACTTCGACGATGATGCAGAACTGGCGCCAGAACCTTTAGAGTTTGGTGCCACAGGTGCCGCCCGGTTGGAGCTTCCAGGGGGAACCAGGAGGTCAGAAAGCATGCCACCATCATTTGCGGCACCAGCGTTCTCTGACTGGCTAGAACCATAGCCAAGCTGCTGAAGCAGCATCTGTTGCCGCATGCGTTCACCCTGCATCCTCTGCAACTTCTCAATCTCTTGCTGTAAACAAAATCACACATTTCAGGTCAGTTTTGTGAGCAACCTGCACCCACTTTCTGTTCTTCAGTAACAGTCACATGGCATTTCCAATGTGACAGTTCAATGTGCAGACCCAGCTTGTCCAAAACTGGTGTATTGGATATCCTCAACAACCAACTATTTTGCGAGAACAGCCATAAAGACAATTAACACTCATGAATAAAAGTCAACACACTGAAGAAATTTCTGCAGTCTGTTGAAAAATTCAGACAAAATGACCAAGTTATTATACTTTATTGCAAACATTTAGCCCTCTGTTTTCTTATGTTTACTAAACTGGGAAATTTATTCGATAAAAATGCACTTGTTAGCAGGATATACTGTCAGATTCAATTATTATTCAACTAATTCTTAACCAGTTAATTAAAAGCGAGTGCTCTTGTGAAATTAATGCATCAGAGTTGCCAATAACAGTACAATGATGAACTGAGGTATGATAGCAAGTAATTTATTTAACAGGACTTTACTACAGATTGTTACTTCAGGACAAACCCTCATTGCTGGAGATACTACTAGACTACCATGCTAGTGCTTTTCAAGGAACTATTTTTCAGGCTGTGAACAGATCAGATATCAAAAAATCAGAAACTGGTTCAGGTCCGAATGGTACGATACCTTTTGCTGCTGAGCCAACATAGCACGTTGCTGATTGGCCAGCTGCATCTGCAGAAAATACTGGACTCTTTGCTTCAGTTCTGCTTCACTGATTCCAGGATTCTGTCAAAACACACAAGCTGCCAATTTTAAACTGACCTACCCAGCTTAATTTTAAAGTTAAAATGGCTGCTCTGAAAAAATCTTTGTAGATACAGAAGTCAGTGAACACAGTTGTTTTTCGCGACATGCTTTTAGAGTTTGTTAGAGTGACAAATTCCTTTGGCCTTTTGTAAGCAAAAGGCCACTGAAGCAAAGCCAATTATCTCATTACTACCTTCAATATCCAAAGATTTGAATATGTAGCCTAGTTATTTATATTTGGGTAGGTGAATTATTATTATTATTGTAATAACCATTATTATATTAGTTTTGTATGTGCACATTTTTTATAAGGATTTTAATAATGACAAAATTGTTTCTTTTATCTCCGAGTCCCCGGAAAAATGTTAATGTAGCCCTTCCTTCCAGAAGGGTTGGACACCACTGGTCTAAAGCACGAGCACAGCAAGAAGGGTAGCAATCTTCGGCGAGGAAGAGGTTGACAATAGAAAGAATGACATGGTCCAGAACATCAATGCATTCCTTAAGAAGAGCAGTTTGGACATGGGTCTAGAGCACACATTAAGACTGTTAATCAGACAGTTGCTGATTTGAGAAGCTAAAGGCAGATGGAGTAGGTTACTGACTGTAACAATAATTGGTCTGATAAATAATAACTGTAAAGAAAGACAACTGGAAGCATATAAATATTTCTACCATTTTTTTACTATGGTAAAATATAAGGTGGATTTTTTACCAGTAAAAAATCTGGATTTTTACAAGTAAAAATCATTTCCTATATCGATAGCTACGTGTTTAAGAGAATCTCTTCTGCTGACCAATGCATAAATGCCAAATAAATCAGCTTAATAACTAATTTATAGACATCTCAGGATTTCTATAAATTAGGTCTTAACTTGATTTTTACAAAAATATAAGTTTCTGTGATTTATGACAACATTAGAAATGAATTTGGCTGGTAGTACATTAACTTCACATTCTGCATTTCTGCATGGCTGACTAATGTGGAAATGCCACACAAATCAGGTTAATTTAATTAGGTTAAACCTAATTTAAGGAAATCTCCTGTAATTTTTATGTATCCACTTTCTATACATCTGATTAGCGTTGGATACGTGCCACAATTCAGGTGTGCCTACCATCTAAACAAACTAAGACTTCATCATCCTAACATCAGTTCATGGAATCAGATTTAACAACAAACTGAACAAACAACCAGTATGCCTGATTAAGTTCTGTAGCTAAGGTTCGTACCTAAATATTTTTTCAACCTACCGAAGCAAATATGGCCTGCGCAATCTTGTGAGCATCCGGGATATATGACGACATTTGATATGAAGTTGGCTGGTTGTACATCGACGCCATATTCTGCATCATAGCCGCTGCAGCCATGCTATATTGGTGGGCTGAAAATATTTGTAACATTTTTATACCAAGTTAAAACAGGAGAAGAGAAATTTAAATCCATGCAGTATGCTAAATGAGGAGAGTAAAAACCTTGTTCATCAAAACCAAATAAAATTTGTGATCCATATCAAACATGTTATCCCTGAATTCAAAGCAAAATGATGTGCCACATAACTATAACATCTACTATGCTAAAGTGATGTGGCACAATAGCCCCATGACAGTCAGTCCCTTCAGGAACAGCTTGCTCTAGAGTCTGTAAGAGTACTTACTATTCTCTACTAACAACATCAGCTAATAAGAAAAACAATTAATTACTATGAACAATAATTAATAATTAAAAATGAAGAATAATTACATGCTGGTGGTGGCCTTAGCCCCTTCTTCTCTTGCTCGTACTCTTCCCAGGCTGCTTTGCGCTCTTCCTCCGACAGCTCCTCCTCAACCTTGTTTTCAAGCAGTGAGTCGTGCTCATGGTATTGGACAAGTAAGTCCTTGTGGTTAGTCAACAACTCTGCCAGCATTCGATCCTACAACACAATAAAAAGACACATTACTAATAAAGCATATTAAATCATGCTGAGTAACATTTCTACCCATAACATAACTTGTTATTCCTCGGGGATCATTCCTACTGCAGATTAAAAAAAAACAACAATACAAAAAAGCCTCTTTATATGATGCTTCATTTTAACATAAATTCTGACATAACACAGTTGGGGGACATGTATCACAAATTCAGTTAAGCTTCAGAAAATCACCTCCTTATAACAAAACCTTGCTGTAAGGCAGTTCTTGATATGGCTCTCAAATACAGCAATGAAACAAGTTTCCAATGTTGCAATAAAAACAGTAATAATAATCATCCATTATGTGGACTAAACAGGCCACCAAACAACCATTCAGCCTTGAACGAGGGGGTAATGTACACCACCCTTTTCTGAACCCCTATATCTATGGGCTGTAATGGAGACCAGCAACAAGTAATGCAAAAAAGGATTAGTAATGGAATTTGTCAAGGAGTTGGGCTGAATACAGTCTGCAGGCGAGCCCAGGACCGTGACAGTTAGCAGAGAATTGTGAAAATGGCAACGTTCCAGAGAGGGGCACGCGACTGATGATGATGAGGAGGAGGAGTTGAGAATGAGTGTGCATACTAAATGAGCAACCGGTTTAGCTCAATGGTTACCTTGGGGAGTTTTGGCGTCGGTCTTTCTGGTCGGTTCGGGTCATCCAAGCGATCAGGTTTGAAGACGTAAAGCTCTCTGAGGTCAGCAGCTGTAAAATGTCGTTCAATCTGATGTTCGTCGATGACCCTCTGAGACAACGACTGTTTAGTCACCTGCCTTTCGTAGATCTTCTCCTCCATTGTTCCCTAGCAACCAGAACATATTTAGCTTTACTATTTAGCTACATCTCAAAAAAGACATTGACAGATTTTGACAAAAGAAACTAATTTGTCAAGAAATAAACTTTTCAGCCCTGGAAATAAATTGAACCTATAATCAACAGCAGCAGCAAACAACTGGAGTCCTTCCTGTCATATTTCAGGTTTCCCTTATAGGAAATAACATCTGCTGGCTTCTACTGCAGTCATTCCAATGCAATAAATGCTCACCTGGGTTAGAAATCATTAGATGACAACTATAATGACAGCCATTTTTCAGACATCTGAGCTTATCCATCCAAGTACCTAGTACAACTTGGTAGTAGTCAAGATGAGTATGCATGGAGTGCACACGTGAGTTTTTTAGCACTTCTCACCTGGGCGAGAAATCGATAGACGTAGACGGGCTTCGTTTGACCAAAACGGTACACTCTGAAGATGGACTGGACGTCGTGAGTAGGGTTCCAGGATGCATCGAATATGATGACACGATTTGCAGCGACTAGGTTGATGCCAAGGGAACCGGCCTTTGTTGAGATGAGAAACAGCCGTGCCCTGGAATTTAGTTATAACGTGGTTGCCATGTAAAGTTCATCATGTTGCCATGCAAGCCGTAAAAACACTTGGAAACTGAATAAACGAATATATGCGGTCTTGGCATCCCTTGAACAAAACAAAGCCTAAAAGTATGAAACTACAGCCATGCATTTGAAAGCTATTACAAAAACTGACATTACAACGATAAGAGTCACATAATAATCGTAGTAATCATAGTAGTAGTAGTCGTAAACTCCAAAAGCTTAAGTATGTCATAAGACCTTTAGACTAAACATAGAAAGCCATGGCCTTTTAAACAACTTCGTTTTGAAATAACATAACAGAATAGCAGATAAAAACAAAACGAACTTGACATTCTCTTCATCGTTGAACATGGCTGTCCAGTCTTTACGATTCTGTGCACTTGTCGATCCATCCATACGAATGTAATCGACTCCCTTGTCCCAGCCCTGGGTGCCAGCCACCTGATAAACAGCAAAATCAACCAACTATCCATTATGTAAATAAATTTTTAAAAATGCATCAGTCGTACATCACATACCCAGAACATCCACACAAGACACACCTCTTCACTTCTATTATACCACTGACACTTCCAGTGACCAAAAGTGCAGAACATAAGATGTCGAGGAACAGTCGAGGAAAGTAAATGCAATGAGTGTGATATACCCTTGAACAGTTAAAGAATAAATCCCTGAAAACTAGCAGATCAGTAATTCTCAAGTCCCTGACAACCAACAATTTTGAGTAAGAAAGGGTAAAAATAAATTTTGTACTTGCAATTAGGACTAGGTACGGTAAGACAATAAAACATTCATTAAGTGTATCCATCAATAACATTCCATTGTGTCTCCAACAATAATATTGCTATTAGAAGCAGTCTTCACCAGTTCAAAGCAAAATGCATTAAGGGTTACGCTACATGCTACACCTCCACGACTTTTCTTTCTTTGTTCCATAGCTTGACTTTTCTTTCTTTGTTCCATAGCTTGACTTTTCTTTCTTTGTTCCATAGCTTGACTTTTCTTTCTTTGTTCCATAGCTTGACTTTTCTTTCTTTGTTCCATAGCTTGACTTTTCTTTCTTTGTTCCATAGCTTGACTTTTCTTTCTTTGTTCCATAGCTTGACTTTTCTTCCTTTGTCCCATATCTTGACAATCAACTGACTGGTTGACAATCAAGATTTGTGTGTGACTCTAGGGCAAGTGGCATGAAGTCATAACATTAACAACTGATCAGAAAACCATCCATATGCATTAACAAGAAACAGAAGATGAAAAAAGCAATATGAACCTGTTTCTCAGGATCTGTAACGACCTGCTTATCCCAGTGTGCAAGGAAGTTTTCAATCAGATCAAGTGACAAGAGTGACTGACTGAAAACAAGTCTACAAAAAATTGAAAGAATTTTTAAAAAGCTCAGATAAATAAACACGCAACAATGTTTGCAACAGAAATATATAAATGAGGTAAATGGAAGAAAGTACGTATCCGAACATTTAAACACTAACAGATGTACCACCCATTAAGAACCTCTCAGAAGTAACAAGTGCATGGACATCCAAAAGATCTAAAGGGCACAACTAAGATAAGCAGATGCACTAAAAAAACTGTCAAAGAAGGAATTTCCAATGCATTAAAATACAGTGTACTCGCAGTTTCCTTTTAGCATAAAATCAGCAGAAATATATTAAATAAGTAGAAATAGAGTGCAGGGCATAGGTTTTATTCTACTAGATTATGCGGTTCATGCCCAGCCAATTGCAAATGTCATCACCAGTGAGATAAAGAGCAATAGTCCATCACTGAAACATGTCTGCAGACAGGCATCGACAATGTGACCCAATGTCTGCACTCTACCACAGCTGCATGAAGGCTTGTCCCCATTCAACGAGGTTGCACTGCTCAGTCAGCTAGTTTTGACTGCATGCTTGTATAAGAAATTTCCATGAGTCACTGGTTATGGATGTGATCAAGTGCTTATGGATGCTGTGCATTACACATGTGGTGGGGTGGTGTGACTGGTTGCCAGAGCCCTGAGGGCAGGCGGGCTGGCATCAATAGGAATTATTGCTGACATGCACTTCATCACATGAGCACTCGCATGGCCTATGATGTGATGAGTCAGCAGGTTTTTGGAAACCCACAATTGCACAATATTGGGAGGCCAGTCTAAACCAGTATGTACTAGTCTGCTGTCTAGGCAGGAAAGCAAATTCAAAGATTTTGTAGCAGACAGTGCAAAGACTTCTTGCACTGGTCTGTCATGTGCTAAGTTGAAATTTTCAGCTACTAAAGTCACTGATAGATTCGTGCATTTGGAAACTGTGACAATTCAAGTACTGTTGTGACTGAACTGTTCATTCGATTATAATTTAAAAATCAAAGACTGTATGTCTTTACATCGCTATGCCACGAACTGGGCAAATGGAAAGATTGTCGATAAGTGTAGACCAGAGTTGCTGAGGTAAGTTGAAGCCTGGATGACGACAGATGTGATGAGTGAGTGGTCAGTCACGTTCACTGTTACCCAGAAGTCCTCCCATGCCAAAGTAGCTGTCATGTCCCCGAATGGCATGTCCAACCAAAACCAAATTGGGCATCTCTGATGGATGTGAACAGGTATTGAAACTATACAGTGAAATCTTCCACTGGACTTGATTTTTTTAAACAACCTTTGGCAAAATGTTAACCTCCAAGTGTCTTTCCTAGCAAAAGTACTTACACTTTGTCGCCAATAGATTCTGCCATCTTCAGGATCTCGGCCAGCAGCATAAGTTTTCCACTGATTTCGAGGTTGAACTGATCACTCGGTTTGATGTAGTCTGCCCACCATTCGCTTGACACTCGGTTGTTCGAATCATCTTCAGTTATTTCCATTGGTTCTTCATCGACTGCCAAATAAAATTTCAATTATTGCACTTGTGAAGATATTACTGCATCAATTAAAAGCTCACAGAGACATGAAACAGGAGAAAGGTAGATAGCTACAAGCTTATACAAAGCTCAGTTGTAATGTAGCAGTTATTTCTTTACAGTAGATATGTTAAACTTGATTTCATTGTAGAGCATTTGCATTCTTAGCAATCCATAAAATAGCTTTAATGCACAAGTAATAAATTTATTCCAACATTGTGACTGATTAATTTTTTCATCTGATTATCACCGGTGTTATTTTTCTGCATAGACGCTCAGGTGGCATTATCCCAGTACATGAGCTAAAGTTAATTACGGTAATACAATTATATATGTAATAATCACATATAGCAACTTCAACTTAATCACATACAGCAACTTGCCACGTCCAGGCAAGGTAACTACTTGCTTTATTAAGCAGCTCTGTCAAAACAAATCCTAATGTACAAGTTATGTGGTATAAGCAGCAAAATGCCAAATTTCATGAGATATATGAGTAATGTCTTAAAATTGCTTCCAAGGGCTAAAATCAACAATTAAGTATCAATGCATACCAGGACCAATACATTAATAGCTCTGCATTACTTCAACACTGAAACAAATAGTAGGTTTGTGTAACACTTATTAGAAGGTAACATTTATATTCCCAATCAGTAAAACATGCATCACTAAACACAGTGTCATAAATCTTTGTCAAACCCCAGATTTTCATAAATGCACAGACAACTGTTACTTTCACTACGCAGAGCATCTAATTACCTGGGCCGCCACCTCTGGATCTGGTCTTGTATCCTTTGACAACTTCTTCCTCATCACTCTCTGGCTCTGGCTGAGATTTTTTAGAACCATTAGGTGCTCGCACCTTTTCTTTTGATGCTGCAAACTCTTCTTTCCTATTTTAAATATTTAAACAATCTTCCACTGCAAGGACATACGGCAGAGATTCTGATCTGATTTTTAGTCAGATGATGAGTATTGAGTGGCTTGACACTTAGGTAAATATGGAGGTAATCTGTATCAGCTCACACTTTACAAACAACAATCCGTACAAAATAGTAAAAAAATATGCAAAATTTTCTAATAATTCAAAAGTCTAGCTTAATATACACAGTTTGAAAGAAAACCAACAGCAAAAAATACTGTTTAAAGTTATGGTTTTCACAGTTTTACAGGAACCATGAGCCTTGAACCGGAATATCATTCCAGTGGTACAAAAATCTAAGACAGATTCATTGGTTAGAGTTTCACCAGTCAGTAACCTACGAATCAGCCAACTTAGGACACTTCAGTGTTAATCAGTGCAGTGACTTAAGAAATGATAAACAGTTCATTAGTGTAGCGATTTAAGAAGCAGAAGACATTTACAACTAAACCGCCAAATATCAATAATAGATGACTTCATAACTACCGTATTATCCTAGGTATAATGCACACCCCGAGTTGCAAAATTCATTCTAATGTAAAAATCTTAGTACCTATGAATGACGTGCAGGGCGTAACTGCTAGTCCCAGATTGCTTGGTTTACGCCCGATTAGCTAATTAGTTAGGCAAGCATAATGCCGTCTTAGTGCACCATGCCTGGAATAACTCTAGTCCACTCTGCAAGCGGGTGTAAGTGAACTAGCCCGAGCTTAATGAAAAAAAAACAAAATGGCGGATCACATTTGATGATGTTTTCAGCATCAAAGAGGGCCCATTGAAATCTCCTCGACTTGTTCTTGGATGATAAAATTTACTATGCTTTTCGTTTTCACCGTCACAAGTTGCTAATAATTCGAGACTAAATGGCTGCCAAAGTAGAATTCGCTGTGCCATGTCTTACATGATGCATAGATGTCTTCTACGATATCTTTAAAGAAAAATTTTAACGTCATTACTACTCAAAGAATTGGCTACTTGTTTTAATAATTAATAATCCAATGCATTGTATGATGTCAATAGTGCTGATAATGTTGACATTTCTTACATAAGCCAAAGACATGTTGCTTTCATTAGTGTCGCGTGATAGCAGTTTGGCCGAAAACATCTAAGAACATTTTTCCTAAGTACAATGCGCACCCAGACTTTGAGCGGATTTTATTCGGAAAAAAGTGCACATTATACCCGAGATAATATGGTAATAACTCTGTAGCACCAGTCTCTTAATAAAACCAGATATCAGAAGCCACATGATGACGTTAGATGATTCACCATGGCAACAACAAGCCCAAACCACTGAGGCTGACTCACTGTTGTTTTGCAGTTCCTCGTGTGACTCGCTTTGGCTTCCACTCATCCTCGCTTGCAGATTTAACCTCCTCGACACTCTTGCTTGTCTTACTATCACCCGACATGTCCGACTCGTATTCAGAGTCGTCTATGAAAGAGTCGTAGTCATCTTTGTATATTTTCTAAGTCACAAACACATTTACAATGAACTTAAAAAATAAGCTAAACATGCCTTGCCATAGCTGGCTCACTGCTCTGGAATAGGTTTCACACTATCTAAGCCACCAGGTGAGAGATCACTATTAAAATATGGGCCAAAATCATTCACCTTGTTCTTTGGTTCAACAACATCGGCACCAATGACACAAAATCGGCTCAAACCAGCTCACCCTGCATGAGGATGAGCATCAGATACATGTATACTGCCATGACCAAAGATCACCTCGTTTGATGGTAGTTCCCTATGGTCAGGTCATAAGCTGTTGGAGTGATACCAAACTGCATAACTATTCGAGTTTTAGTTATCACGGCAAGCAGATTAGCACCAGTATTTAAAACAAACAGCAACTTACTCCAATTCAGTTATTCTGTTATTTTCTTGCACCTAAAAGAGCAGTTCCTCAACTTACCTATAATACTTAAGAAGTTACTCATAGTATATGGCCCTGACTTTCTTCCAAAAAATTAGTTTAGTTACCCTAGTTTCTTGGCGAATTTCATCCAGCTTCAGAACCCAAGGATGTGTCCAGATCTTCATGAGGTTCTGATAATCTGTGAAGATTCGAGATCCTCGAACAGTCTGACTAGCAAGATCCTCACCGAGCCTCTGCAGGTATTTCTCGTAGAGTTCAATCTGGACTTTGGAAAGACGAATCAGAACAACATACTCGTGCTTTGGGAGCAAGTATTTCGTCAGAGCTGAATAGTCCTTCCTCTAGAAACCAAAATACATTCAGCAAAACTGTTTCATCGGCAAGCTAGTAACTGACGCATTGTCATCTACTAGACCAGATTAGAAAGACGGAAAGGCGCCCACATGGGGCAAAACAATAATAATAGTCTTGTATCATTCAGACAAAGTCCAGTGGCATAAAGAATAAAGAAAACTATATTGACCGTGGAGATAAAACAACATGGAAACGTACTATGACAGAAGGAGAAAAAAGAAAGAGAAAAATCTGGCCCGTTCGGGTGAAACTGAAAGACTGTTATCAATCACTAAAGCAGTCGTGGAGGGTGTAAAAGGTATTTATCAACTGGTAAACTGAGCTACTCTTGCAAGCAAGCTATATTAATAAATTAAAAGGTGCTTTACCTAAAAGGACAAAAAGACCCATTCCATGGCAAAACTTACAGGAACGTGACATATTCCTCTATACACTGGTAGGTTTCTCATAACTTTTCCTTGGAAAGCATTAGTACAATTAATCATTAATATCTGAGCAGTATTTATTATTTGTCTGAGTATTATTTAGGGTGTAAATTTACACAATTTTTAATTTTGTACACAAGGAAACAAATGCTCACAACTAGTCATCAAACACAACTCAACAGAGGAGACAGATAAAAAACAATTTTGTGCATGAACAGCCAGAGACCTGAACACATCCAGCCAGAGTTTCGTGTAGGATATGAGCTCTTCTCTTCATGATCTTAACGTCATAGAGAGTTGAATCGGAACACTGGCCGTTCGTTATTGGATTAACAAACCGATTTGAAAATTCCTTTCGCGTTCCAAGCAGATTGGGCTTAACGAACGTCACCATGCAGTGATCTAGAAAACCAATTACCAAATTAGCTAACAATGTTCAATACTTCTTGTTAACACGGCTTTTGACATTTTGTTTTGTACACATAATTTTTGCAACTCTAAAATTTTTCCCTTAGGCAATGCAAAATTCGAGGAAAATCAGCAAAACTAAAAGTCAAAAGGTTTCAAACCATACGTCTCGAGCTGGTGACCAGTCATAAGGGCAAAAACTTTTGGCTTTTAATTGGTTGCTTTGCAAGTCATTTCTTCTTTTATTCTGTCTCATGAACAAAACTCAAGCAAATGTGGCTTGGGTAAACTTACACTGCAGGAAATAAACACGTGGAGAAGTAAGCCTTACATTCAATGAGATTATTCTGCAGTGGGGTTCCCGTAAGAACAACTCGTCTCTTTGTATTGATCTGGTTACATGACTTCGACAGCCCAGTTGCATCGTTCTTCAGAATATGACCTTCATCACAAATGACTAGATCTGGACCTGATTAAGCAAGAAAAACGTATGTAAATAAGCACACTTAAATAGAAAGATGCAGAAATTATGCCACAGTAATAATAAAATATACACCATATTACACATATATATTTATTATTTTATTATTACATTGTTTATTATTGCAGTTGTTTCCCCATCTAGTAATCTGCCTTGCAATTTTTTCTGGCAAAAACCAACACAAATTAAAAAATATAAATATCAAAATGCAAGAATAAGCAAGACACATTAAATCATACTGATTAAATAATACTGATATACATGCAATGGATGTTTATAAATGTGGTTTGTTTAGATTTCTTTGACTTTACTTAGGATGCTCTGACTTCGACCTGTCCGTCTGTTTGAATACAAACTCCCTACCAGGATTAAGAAGTCCCTCCGTAAACATCTTCTTTTGCTTTTTATTCTTGACTCTGGAGAGCTGGGACAGAGTACGAAACATTTCATAGCCCATGATAAGTACACCTCCACCCTCCTGCCAGTCCTTGATGACCTCACTTCGACCCCAGTTGTCCTTCACAGTCGATAGCTCATACACCTGCCAGTAAAAGACGCAGTTCAGCACAGGGCTAGAAGACTCACAAATACACTGGCTTGTCTAAAAGCTTTCTGATTTGTTTAAATACTAAAATCTAATTCTAATTTTTACTGTTGGTGAACTTCTGAAGTCTCAAATCACTAGGATTTTGAACTGCAGACTCGCTTGATTTGTAGCATAGCATTAATCCGAGTAAAGACAGTCTTTTGATTTTTCTTTTTTATAATTACTTTGATGAACAGTTCAGTGTCAAAAATCTGTAACTAACAAAGTTTTCTATATGCATGAATCTATCAATGACATCTGTAACTCAAACCATCAACTGAGTATAAGACAAGTTATCAACACAAGATCTTTTCATGCTCTCCTAACAGTGCCTCTGCAAACTCTTCATATAAGCTCTTTCCTGCCAAGTCAACACTGATCAGTCGATGCACATGAATGCCAATGAACCTAAGTATACATTTAAAATGTGCACAGGCATAAATAAATGCTAACATCAGCTTGACTCAGCGCCAGCCAATTATAGACAAGTCAACAACCCAATAACTCATCAACGTTACATCACAGAAAATAAGGAAGTTCCTGTGGATGTACAAGTAGTTGAAAATCGATTTGATTGATTTTTTGTTGATTAAAACAATCAAGTTTCCTACATCAACAGGAGAGACATCAGACAGCCATCTTTCAAATTCTGATTCCCAGTTGAGGATTGTGTTCAGCGGACACAAAACGAGACATGTCCTCATCCTTGTCAACTTCTTGTGACGCAGCATAGTGTGCACAAAAGTTATCACCTACAAGATCCATAACAATGTAATAACAACAATAATAACAGCAATCATATCTGAAATCATTCAAAATATCTATTTTGCTGCTAACAGTACTGAATAATAATACCATAAAAAATAACTCCTCAGATTAAGATTTTCTTAATTTGCACACATAGTTAACGTACTTATAATAATCAAGTAACAATACTACAACAAATACCATTAATAAATACTATAATGTAACTCTATAAACAAATAATAGTATAAATAATAATATTGATCACTAATAATAGTAACATCGATCAGAACAATAACAGTAAGTGCTAGATGGCATCAATAATTAATAATCTAACAAAGATTCACATATTTTCCTGACAACTAAAAGTATTACAATAATAATAAATAAGTATTTAGAATGGAAAGACATACAGAGAGTGTTTTCCCAAGACCCATGCAATGTGCCAGGATACATCCGGACCCCTCTTCCGTCTTAAGGCGTTCTAGTGACTCCACACAACAATTCCACATGAACTTAACAGCTGCAACAAGAAAACCACGACTACCAATACAACACGACGACGACAAGCATCATCATAAAACTCGTAAAATGGCAACAACCTCTAACCTAGTATTCAAACTCAGACCTACATAAAATCAAACACCAACTGATTAAATTATATATACACCACTCCAAATTAACCCTAAAATTCCCCTGAGATGACTGTCATAGCTTATGTACCCATACACCCAGTTCACTATGCCATTATAATTTTAGTAATAAACTTACGCACTGTAAAATAATCTTATAACTTCCTCAGAGCCACTATAATAATACACAGTTGGTGCCACATTATTTCTGTACATATTAAGTGCAGCCATCTAACGAAAAAGCATCAACTGATGGTGATGAGTAATTGTAGTGAAGGACTAGTTCAAAGTCCCAATACAGTAACCATCTCAGAGGAGGTTTGAACCCACACACTCCATGTTACAATGTAAGCACTCAAACCTATTGGCCGTGGTGTCACACACCTGGCACTTCTAAGGTCTTTTAAGATTAAGACCTTGATGGTGACTGATTACAGTCAGCCAAGTAAGACAGAGACAACTGGGGAGGATAATTACAGTGAATAGGTAGCTATGAATAAATTATTATCTCCAGTATCAGCATCACAACCCTGTATATCATCATATCGTCATCATCTTCTTCAGCCACATTCCCGGAAATAACCTGCCAAGTTTTCATAAAAACCCTGACTGACCTTCAACTTGATGGGGCTTTAGTTTGCAGATCAGCTTTTTGTGGACTTCGATAATTGGTTCCTTTGTCTCCTCGTCCACCTCCAGTTGCAGCTTTGTCGTGACTGGGCATTTCGTGGGAGAATTCATGTCCTCAACTACCACCTGGTTGAACTGGAAACAATCAAGAACACACCAACAACTATCACCAACAAAGGCTGAATTAGCACGAACACCGTTATGCCCATAATTATCAAAGTCATCCTAGCCTTAAACAAGATGACTAACATGAGCAGAACATCATCATTATAAATCTACATTTAAACCTCTAAAGTCCATTACCAGATTTCACCAGGTAGGTGCTGGAGTCCGTTATCGGATTTCACCGGATTGGCTATGGAGTCGAAAAAGCCGGAAAACACCAGATTGTTTTAAAGCATTTGTTCAAATACTAATATGTTTCATAAGATGATTTCTTTCGGTGTGCGGTCAGAAAACATGTTAATCCGTTTAAATATCATAAAATTTGCAGTGCTGAACAACTTTTAGACATAAAAATGAACTTTGAATGAGGACATTTCATAGAGTAACATCGCTGTGTGTCCTTACGATTTCGGTGGTTATGCATCACAAATAGGGCCTTGTTTCTCGGTTACTCTATTATGAATATTAATTAGTCAACTTACGGTCCTAAATCAATATAATTTTCCAAAAATTATGCACTTTCTGAAGGGATGGAGTTCATTTACACAACGATTCGACTACTGAATACGAGCAGCTAAACTTGGACCTTCGTCAGAGGCCGAGAAGTCGTCAGCCTCCCACGGTTATTGCCCAATGAACTTATCTGACACCAGCTGAGAGATGAGACCATTATCAAATTTACTAAAAATAATCTGGCAAAGGCCGTTTGAGTTGGCGGTCTTTGAGATTGATAGGTTAAATTCAAAGTATGCATACCTCAAAAATAGTTTATTAGCTGTAGCAAATAAAGTTAACAAAGTGTCTAGGGGACCTCAATGTGGCCCGTAATTGCGCGGACTAGGGAGCCTCAAGTGCGCAAGATCTCGCAGACTCTCGCGTGATTATTATAAACAGTCAAAATGGCTGCGGACGTAGAATCCGAGTTTTCTGTTGGGATGAACTTTTTGTTTGAAATTAAAGAGTTGCAAACTGCAAAGCAAACATATGAACGGCATCATTATGTTCGGTGACAAAATAATAGATCCCAACTGTCATTTTCCTGACTTTGACCAACTGTAAATGTTTCTGAATGTGGTTGCACAGGAAGCGAAAAATCGACTGCAAAATGGGTTAGGTTTAGGGTTTGATTCTGACCCATACGGCACTTATAAAGAACTAAGTTCATATTCACATTCACACTGATGCCTAGTATTCCAGTTTAGGCGACCTCCATGAGGCCCTCTAGTATTCCAGTTTAGGCAACCTCCTTGAGGTCCCCTAGCAACGTCCGAAAGTTAATGCCCCAAGCTTAAGACTGCCAACTTTTGATTCTGCCAATCTGGGACGACCACAGTCACTGGGTATGCCAGTACCCATTTACCCTGTCCACATCACTGTGTAACGAATGTCGCGTAAGCCTAATGAAGGATCTACTGCAAATAGACGTTAAAATTACAGTCAAATGATTGGACTCAAATCATCAAGAGACAAGTGGCCTATATACAAAATTTGAATCAACTTCAAGAGTAAAACGTTTATTAAATTCCAGTAACCTACCAGGCTTCAGGGCCTAGCACAAGCAAAGTTCACATATACATGTGCATGCAATTTGCAGATGTCATTTATTGGGTCTACTAACCTAACTACCCTCTATTCTATCCAAGTTTAGTGTAATCGTAATTGCAAGATTTCTACAGCGCCCAACGAAAGCTAAGTTGCAGGAACCAGCGTATTCACAGGCACTCAGTCAAAACAAAATCGACAGGCAAAAGGGTTCGGTTCCAGGTCAAGATCCAAGAGTCAACCAGGCAGGCAGGTAGTCAGATGGCTAAGGTGGGTGGTGTTTGCAATCGAATATGCAAGACAGATAAAGGGAAGAACAGGAATCAGGATAAGATCTGCGAAACAGAAGTGTTTTCAGTTTTGAGTGGAAGAGATTGCAAGGGGTGAAGTTAAGGTGAGTTCATAAGATGGATCAGATAATTGTTGTAATTCTGGCAGGAGTTCATTCCACGGAGGTGGAGCAGATACGGCTATGCAGCGATTTCCAAATTTAAAGGCTGAAGTGACAGGAGGGCGGAGAAGTGTTAGGGCAAACGAGGAGCGGGTTGAACGGAATGGTTGGATTGTAAATAGCTGTCAAAGATATGAGGATTGGGAGGATTGAAGTGTGTTATTAATAAGTGATAGGACTTTGTACTCTATTCGTTCAGGTATTTTAAGCCAGTGAAGTGATTTGAGAACAGGAGTGATGTGATGGTATTTTGGAGATTTGGTGACGGCATGATCAAGAGCATTCTGAATTGCTTGAGGGCAATTTACCTGGGTTTTTTCTTTTGTGAAAAGAACAACATTTCGTGATATGGATATTTACACCAAGTTACGGGACAATTTGGGATGAATCCGGAACACAGGACGCACAAAGCCGATTCCGGGACTGTCCAGGCGAACCCAGGACGGTTGGCAGCCCTCCCCAAGCTGTTGTGCAGAACATGGTGTAGAAGTATTGATTGACATATTACCCCAAAGGTTAGGCCAGTTCAAATGACTATTTCACACTGCATGTCTGGTTTGAACTCTGCGTCTTTCTAATCTATTTATATGTATATATTATATACCAGTTTATCTGTAATATATATAGGCCTCATTATGAATTATGCATGTATATACATTATCCGTAAACACACACACACACACACACACACACACATCCTCGCTTGCGCAGCAGAGGGCTTTTGCTGTTGTTGGCCCATCTCTATGGAATGGACTTCCGCTATCGTTTCGTGCAAGGGTCTGTGCATTCAGTCAGCTCGTTGTTTAAAGACGTTCTTATTTCACTGAGGTCTCATTCTTGAAGCACCTCTGAGTAGTCTGTTCTGTAAGGAGCACTATATAAGTTGTCAAATACAGTACAATACAATATATACATGCAATGGAAAACTGTTCAGTTGGTATCACCAGAAGATGGGCGATCTTCTTCAGTTGACACATGATCCCATTCTCAGAAACTATTTCTCAGTGGTTAGTTTACCTCTGGATATTGTTTTTATCTGCATTTCAGCAGATTACCTACCACTGGGACTAAACTTCAAGAAACTGATCTGACCTTTGGCTGTGCCTGGCACTGTTTGAAATGTTGGGGGGACTAAATTGATCTTAGAGTTAGGTCCCTATTATTTATTCACGCATGTAGACAACTCCATGTACAAATACAGGCGAATGTAGACAGCTGTATCTTCTGCTAATATGGAGTTAATAGTCTTTACAGTTCTTCTCAGTGGTGTAACAATTCTGTGGAGGGGCTGGTTGGATCGGCAAAGGAAGGCCTCTAAGAGCCTAGTTAGCCTGTATGCCCGAAGACTTATTTGTGCCACTACTGGTTCTGCCTTTGTACGCCAACCATTATCTTATGATATACATAAATACAGAAACATTAAAATGTTTCTTTATGTATATACAACATAGTATATGTTATATAGAAATACGTATAAAGTGTGCATATAATATAGCTTAGCATCCCTAATTAAGCCTCAGTTATCACCCCTTGGAGATGGACCGCATAGGCAACAGACCAAAGCTGACTTTATTACTTGCCCCACCCAACAACTGAATAACTGAAATCCCTCAGTTTCCCATGTGAAATGATCTCCCCTCCACAAAATTACTCCAAGTGAGGCAGAGCCAAATGGTGAGAAACCAGGAAGTTGTACTGCTTCCAAGTCGCCAAGTTGTCGGATTATCATTAAAGTGCAAAAATGGAGTTTTACGAGGGTGTATGGATTTTTTGATTTTTGGGGTCATTTATTATCTGATTTTAAAATTTTTTTCACCATCTAATTCAGTATTAAATTCTTAACACAGCTACTCTCATTACTTTTAAATGTAGTAAACTTCATAAAAGTTTTTTCATTTAAATAAAAAACTGCGAGTGCCTATAGTTTCAGGAAAAGAGTAGGAATTCCCAGTATTTGTTCACAGAATAGATTTATGCACATAAAAGGACACATTTGTGAAAATTTTGATGCTAGTGGCATGTTTCTAGCTCAATTATTGGCAGAGTTATAAAAAGTACAAGATGATGATGTTTTTCCACAAAAACGCAAAATACTTCAGACTTTTGACGTCATGACGTAAAATTAAACTGGACTTAACAGGCTGGGCTTTAAAATTAATTCAGACATGATAGGGTTAAAATCGTAAACATTATCCTCATAAGATCTTTAGAAAAATCAATCCAATAAACATAAACACAAGATCATCATTACACAAATAACAGATCAACCAACCACATTAATATCTCATACATCATCATACAAGTCGATTTTAAACTTTAAAGACTTTAAAGTTTGAAAATATTTTCTACTTTTCAATGTAGGATCACAGTTTACAAAGGATTACCAGTTTCTGGCGTTCAGCTGTCCTCTGTCGTCGTTCCTCCTCTGCCTTTGCAGCATCCAGTGTCTCCTTTGACAGTTTCTTGTCTGTGAAGATCTTGTGTATTTTCTTTCGTTTCTTCCCCTGTGGGGAAGTGAAATCATCATCACTTCCATCTTCCCCACTCTGTCAAGAAAAATACGAAACACCTACACATCCTCAACAACGTTGTAAATAAAACCACGAAAAATCACCTGTCAATCAACAGTGCAAATGCACAACCAAATAAGCAACTAACAACATTTAAAAATCACCAATTTACTTAATGCCAGCTATGCTTTCAACATGACAAATTCACTTCATGTCAGATATGTCTATAATGACCTACTCATTTACTGTCACACATACTTTAAAATAATCAATTCACTAAACTTCAATTAGGTGGATTTTGATGACATTTCATAAAAAAGATTGCTTGCTATTTAAAATCAATCATTATTATACAAAATCCAAGAAAATTTATTCAGAAAAAGTCTATGTTAAAAATAAAGCTTGCATAATTTGGCCATCTTTTACAAAATTGTTTATCAGTGTTCTCATCGGACATCGTTGCACATATGGTGTATCTAACACAGCCGTTCAACCTGCATAATTTTTTAAAATTTTGACTTCTTTGTGAGTGCAATTCACATTGCAGGGCGATGTAGAAAATATGGCAAATGTGCGAATTACAGAACACCACAGACGTAAAAAACGTGTTAAAATGACCAATTCAAAATGCTTTAATCAAGTAGTTTACTGATGTTCATCTCAGGCCATGCAAGTCCACCATCTAATCTAAAATTTCAGAAAAGATAACAGCCCTTTCGCACAGACCTCGTTCTCTGACGAGGAGTTCGCCTTGATTCGCCGCCGTTTCTTCTTCTTGTCCTTTTTTTTCTTTTCTATCGAGTCATCGGTCAGTGACGCATCTGACTTGGAGCTGCTATCTCGGCGCTTTCGTTTACCCCTTGTCCTGTTTAATGATAAATAATCCACAGCGGCACATTAAACCTAGGAAACTGCAGATGCAAGTCTAGTGGTTGATGTGCTGAAATGCAAATCCTGAAATCGCTGGAACACAAAAACAGGACGAAGATGAGAATTAATGCAGCAGCTGCACAAGTATTTTTGTCGAACCACGACAACTGCTCGCATTTTTTCTTGCAGGTTCTAAATGTTGTGAATAGCTCTACAACTTTCAACATGACAGTAAGCATTAGTATTCATACATACAATGGAAAGAAAGGCTGTGATGTTGCCAGCTATCACATAACTCAGAAGAACAAGAATTACTGGAGAACATGAAAGAGTGAGATATGGTATAAAGCTCAACTTCTAGAGAAAGACCATACTTGTCAACACAAGGCTTTAAGGTCTCCATCACATCTTGAATCTCACTATTTCTAAGCATCAATGACAACCTACTTTTTAGTCACAAAATCATCTTCACTGTTGTCTGCTTTTTTCTTTCCTCCTTTCTTCTTTTTCTTTTTCTCGGATTCATCTTCTGAGCTGGAAAGTTGGATACTTAAAAGTTTCTGGTGCTTATGCTTCTTTTCCACCACCTCCTCCTCCTCCTCCCCCTCCTCCTCCCCCTCCCTCTCCTCTTCATCAGAATCCTTGATGACAAAGGCACTAGAGCTCTTCTTTTGCTTCTTCTTTTTATCTTCATCCTCCTCCTCCTCCTCCTCTTCAGCATCTAAAAAATATGCACACAAAGGCTGTAAGATAAAGCTCCCGAGCTGACAATGACAACAACCATGCACACAATAATACTCCCACCACAGCTCATCCCTAAAACAAACTGCAATTGTTTACAGGTTAAAAAGCAAACACCAGACTGCTTGAATGCAAATCCAATCATTCGCTTCAAGCATTTATATAGCTCATTCAAAGCAGGCAATTCACTAGCACAGTAGAAAATTTGAAATTTCAGCAGTATAAACTTGTAGCTATGCTGTGCTACTGATCTCTGAAGCTAGATCCCATAAAAATGAAGTCAGCGTTACCATGAGACCAAGGAAAAGGTTTCAGTCATACCAGTGTCTTCATTGTCTGTTCCTGCTTCCTCATCACTTTCATCGACCAGAGCTTTACGTGCTCTAGCATCCTTGTCCTCATCCTCCTAAACCATCAACTGATCATTTGAATCATTGCCCTGATCATTTAAAACCATACCAAAAGTAAACGTAGCACACTTGTTTACACACCTCTATAAAAACTCCTTAGAAAGGATAATTGTTTACAAACCTCTATTGGAATGCCTCAGAAAGCATACTTGTTTACATTCCTCTATCAGAAGTGTGATTCTGGGTTTTAAGACTCAAAGCAATTCAAAAACAAATTACATCTATCAAACTTCTAATTCTGCATGGAAAGAAGATTCTAGCAAACAAAATCCATTTCTGGAAAACATTAATAAACTCACACTCAAACTATACAGGATTTTCTTACAGATGTGAATCTATAGATTCTTTAAGCATGGTTGGGGAACTAAATCAAATAAGTTGATCTGGGAGCACTTACAGAAAACAGAGTATCCCAAGGCCAATTCAGCCTCATTTGATCAGTCATGTCTGGCAACCATGACGGCAGTTTTTTGTTGCTCATCATTTCGTCCTAACGTTAGTCTCAAAGCAGAATTTGTCAGATAATTCTTTCATGTTTGGACTGCTTCTATGATCAGTTCAGTGTTTCGGAATTAATTATAAGAGTTTGCTGTGGATTTTCAGTGTTCGGACAGTTTTTTCTGTTGTTGATTAAACACCCTTTGTCCTTGGAATAGTCCGTCTCTACTCAGGAGGTAGACAGGTTCCACGTGGAAGGTCACGGCCCACACAACAGACCTACTAAACTGTCGAATGGTGAGGAGAGGCTTTGGAATGGCATCGACTGTTTACCAGAGAGAGGTCCTACCATCAATCAAATGGCTGCCCATCACAGATCGACCTGGTATCATGAGTGATGCCATATCTTCTACCACCTATGAGGGACAAACAACACTGGGCGGTTTAGCTATACCGTGTCACTGGCACTAGTCGCCCATCTTCATTCTACGTCTTCCACGCTGTTTGGTCCATGTACTCTAAACATGGTGTCATTTGTCAACTCTAGATGGGAACCTGGTGGTTGGTCTCGGTGTGTGTGCATGAGTTTGCTACTGGTGACACTTCTAGTTATCCAAGTATTGCTCGCTGACGAGTATTGCTTGATGTACGTTTTGCTTGTAATGACATATAACATCATTTCGGCTAACGTATAGACAGCCTTTGATTAGTTTCTCTTGAAGCAGCGCTATGTAAATGTCCAATTACAAGGTTATTTCACATTCCAGTCTACAGACTGGGCAATGACTAGGTTGGGATAGAATTAAATAACCGACAGACAAAATCTTACAATTAAACACATTTTCTGCTTGAGAACAGTTGGATGACCACCAAATAACATTCAGTAGCAACTGGTTAAATCACCTGTTCAAGTGCATTAGTCTCCTGCTCCTCTTTTTCTGTCTCCTCAGCCTCCTCATCTTGCTCCTCCTCCTCGTCTTTGGGACCTTCCTCTTCGGAAGACAACTCATCAACCAGTGTTCCCTTTTTCTTCTTCTTTCCTTCTGTGGAACAACAGACCACCAGAAATAACCAGGTAGAACATGATAACCACTTCATACAGAAAAAATTACGCTGGGGACCCGTTAACATGAAATTGTCAGAGGACAAGCCATCAAAGCAGTATGTAAAGCAGACCACATGTAAAATGACCCAGACAGCCACGCTTATTGGGCCCCTAGCTGGCCCACTTGGTGTCACTTTGACAACAGGTGGTCAGCTATGTGTCCAAGATAAGAATGTAGCAAATCTCCTGCTGTTGAACAGAGATTATCTATAGGCCCATACAGAATGCCTTTGGGCAAAATTCTATGCATGTCTTTTGAAGACTCAGGAAAACCACTTACTCTTCTTTTTCATTGCTTTCTCTTCTCCTTCTTCTGCATTGCTGGCCTCGTCATTATCGTCTTTCTTTTTCTTTTTGGATGTACAGGATGATTTGCCATCAGACTTCAGCTGCGGCATCTTTTCCAGTCGCTTTATCTCTTCATCCAAGTCATCTGTTTCACCATGTCCCTCTCCTTCGTCATTAGCATCTTCCTTAGTTTTTCTATTTCTGGCACCTCTCTTTGTCTTTTTTGCACCTTCGTCCTCACCTCTGTCCCCATCTCCTTTTACTCCGTCCTCCTCTTCCTCATTTTCTTCAGCTTCTGAATCTTTTTCCTTTGTCTTTCCCAATTTCGTGTTTTTCTTTTTATCTGCTTTTATCCCCTTCTTCCCATCCTCTGTATCACCCCCTGCAGCTGCTTCATCTCCATCCTTTGCCTTCTCCTCTTCTTTGTCACTGGATCCCTTTCCTTTCAGTTTCTTTGATTTCTTTTCGAGTATAACATCTGTCTTTTCCACATCATCCTCTTCCGCAGCAGAGTCTTGCTCTTTGTACTTTCTGTCACCAGATCCACTGCACTTCAATCTCTCAGACTTCCTCTTACCATCTTTCCCCTCATCATCTGAACCTTTTTTCGGTGATGATTTCTTGGCCCCTCTTTTCTTTTCAACAGTCTTATCCTTCTTTCTCTTCTCATTTTCCTCCTCTTCCTTTGCCTTCATTTTCCTCTTCTGGACAGCATCTCGAATTTTCTGCAAGCTTCTCTTGGCTGTATTACAGAAAAATTAACATAATCGTCTTCAGCAAAAACATTAATATGAACAAATGCAAAATGGTAAAAAATTATTTAAAGCAACACGGCAAAAGACCTGAAATTTTCAGGTAAGTTTTACTACATTACCTTTTGAGTTATAATCAATTTTGAAAAGCTCCTAAAATGACTACAAATTTTCAATAATATTATATCAGATACATTATAAAACTTAATGTGACGACCACACAGAACTGACACCAAATCTACAAGGCAATGGCAGTCCATGCTGCATCACAATATGCAGTGCTTCTATTACAAAACATTTAACAGATCAGCAACTTACCCATTATACATGAAGTTAGATTAAGCTATTACTTTGCAACAGAATATACTATAATACTCTAGTAACTAAGATGACTCTGGTAAGTAAGCAAGCAAGCAATCTTTAATAGCACAACACAAATGCCCATACATTGCAAATGTTTCACAACATGAATCAGACGAGCAAACACAAAGACAGACACACTTAGGCTACTGTATTAGTAAGCTTAGTTAAATAACACAAAGTCCATTAACCTGCTCTGGTTTTTGTTCTTTTTGCACGAGCCTGTCTCTCATGCTTCCTTTCGCTTTTTAAATCACGAAGGTCACTCTTAGGGTTGTATTCCTCCGCGCTGCTAGATTCTGACTGGATTTCCTCTTCAGCTGTTTCTGATTCTTCATTGGATGACCCTTCATTGTTATCTAGCTGCACCTCTTCTTCCTCCCCAACCTCATTACCTTCCTCCTCGACATCGTCCTCATCCTCCGAGTCACTCTTGCTCTTGGAGAAGTTCCTTCCCTCGAGGTGCAGCTGACGTTGAGCTTCGAGATCTGCCTGGTTTACCTTGGGAAGAGAAATTGTCAACCGGATTTTAGGATTGCCAGATTTAGTGTCCTCTTGAACAGCCGAACAAGTCAAAGCACTCGATTCTTCTCCTGTCTGTAAATTCTTACCATCTGATGCCTTGGAATTGTCTTGGCTTTCTTCCAATTCCATCTCATCAACATCCAATGCTTCCCTGCCAACCTCATCTGGTAATCCTGTATCACCTTCACCACTCAGAAGCGATTTCATGCCACTTATCTGGCTGGAATCTTCATTATTCGATGACCCAATAACCTTTACAAACTTCAAACCCGATTCCTCTGACTCGTTTCCACTATATGAAATGTCCAATACTTCTATGCCATTCTCTTTGTGCTCCTCCTTTCCAGCTGGTTTAGCAGACTCGTTCTCAGTTTTGACATGCGATTTCCTACGTGCATTCCTTTGAAACTTTGTCACAATTTCATCTAATGACAAAAAATGGTGGAAAATCTTTTTGGCAAAGTCTTCCTTCCGACGATTTGCATTTGATGAAGAACCACAGCTTTTAGCATTCAGTTTCTTTAAGTCATTTTTAAGGGTCGTCAACTTCTTGACCCAGGAACTTGTCTGCGAGTAAAGTTCATCTGTCAGCAAGTCCACATTTTTGCTTGTAAAAAAGCACTCACGATGGCCCTTTGCTCGACTCGTACTGGTGCAGTTACTGTCTGTGTCAGTACCAGATGCTCTCCTAGAAGAGTGTGCTGCTTTGCCATCACACACGTTCACAGTTCTTTGTAGTGCCACGCAGTAAGACACGAGGTCCTTGAGTGGGGCTGGATTGCAGACATAACAGTGCCACTTGGAATTCTCAGCTACAAACAAATACGCAATACATTAACTTGAATTAAAATTTGGAATTATCTGCCAGAAACAGGCAAATAAAAATAAATAAACCAGAGTATGACCTCCACATAGCGTGTTTTCATGACACAGAACCAAATAAACACCACATTCCATTATCCACAGCCAAATGACAACCTAAAAATATCCTGCCGGGTTGTACTGACAACAGATCTTCAAGCAACCAACATCAGTGGAAGAACATATACATTGACTGTCCAGGAAATGACAGACAGCACCTGCTGTGACACTGGAAAGAATTAAAACAGTCATATGACTTTATGATGCAAATAAAAGTTTCAGCAAATGAACTAGATTTACCAACTGATCATGGACAGTATTTACAGCAATCAAAGAACATCATTAGAGAACAAGTTAACTTTTGTAGGCATTATACATGTTTAAAAAAGTTTTGACTACAGCAACAATGTCACTGCTGAAAATATGATTTTGGTACTCATCGTGAATCACAAACTGCATTCAATAAATCACAAAAATTAACAGAGAGAAGTCCACTCTAAAAATTTCCAGGTAGAGCTTTCAGTTACCTTCATTTTTATATGAACCACGCTGGTCAACGTGTTTCAGTCAAATTCACTTATCCACATCTCAGACAGGGCTTGACCCAGAAATCTAAAATTTGGTTTTTGGAAGTTTCTCATCAGGATGAATAACTGTCAATTTTCAGCAAAATCAGATATGGTCGTGTCGGGCACTGTGCTGAATTGACATGGATTGACTCAAAAGGAAAGGGTTGTTTGGTTAAACATTTTGGCCAACAGATCTTTCCTCTTCAGAGTTGAGGACAACCGTTGCAACAAGCACTTGCCTTACCTAAAAACTTACTAGCTCAGTTATTAAGTATCTATGACAGCTTCTTGTACTTTTCAAAGTCACCTGTGATCAACGTGAGTTCTTGTTTCCCAAGGTTCTGGCGAATGCAATCTTTACAGAAAGCATTATGACAGAAGTCACAGAGAACAAGTTTTCCTCCCTCTCCACACCAGCGACACTGCTCATCCATTCCATCTGAACCTTGTTCAATTGTTCCACTTTTGTACCACTTAAAGCATGACTAAAACAAGAAAGTAACAAAAGGATTTTTACTAATCAATTCATTGAAATACCAGGGCAATTTCAACAGTGGCTTAAAATTATTACACTCCTGGTAATCACAATCAACTTTTCAGACTATAAGGAATTAGCTGATCATAGAATCTTTACCAGGCATGTGTTGTGTTTCTGTATGTATAACTCTTACATAGTAACAAACAAGGGTGAACACAGGCAGCAAATAAGATATAATATAGCCAATTTTAGTAGCATTGTAGTACCTGTCATCATCATCATCATCATCATCACTGCCGCTGCCGCCACCACCATCACGACAATATTTAACATGCAGTCGGCAGTAATGCACATCTGAGGCACGGTTAGTCAGTCACCAGGTAAAATGCAGTTAGATATCCATATATTTGAAAGAGAGAGAGAAATAGTGAGTCTTAAGGTTTTCAAATGATGAAAAATAGTTAGGGCTTCAAAGAAACGTTGTAGTCAGTTCCACTCCTTGGGGGCAGTGGCATGGAATGCTCAAGAGCTCACGACAGTTCAGCATCGTGGGTCAGCAAAACAGACCTGTATCCAAAGATTGCAGGCAGTAGGGAAAGATGTAAGAAGATATTAGGGAATGAAGGTAGGTACGAGCGCTTTATACATCAGACAGGTCAGTTTAAATCTTATCTCGAATTCTACAGGAAGCCAATGCAGCTGGCCTAGTATGGAATGCAGCTGGTATAGTACAAGGGGAACCAAGCTGCATTTAATCCCTATAACGCATACAATGGAATTGTTTAGAAACTTCAATCGCAAGACAGATACTGGAAAATACCAGAAAATGGTGGCAGATAACACAGACTAAGTTCTATGAACTCAGCAAAGTTCAGATAATGAGTACATTTTGAGGCAACTTAACTCCAAAGCCTGTTTGGTATATGCCCCCACATTCATGCCGATTCAACTACCAAGTTGTACACAGAAACACTCACTTTACAGATAAGAACTTTGAGAACTGGATGTTCATGAATTGATCCTGGTTTGTTGATGTTAATGTGGTGGTGGCAGGCTGTGCATGAAATGTCTGCTTTCAAATCAACTACAAGATAAGAGACATTCACACAGATAAAGTAAATTTTTAGTAGACTAAATGCAGTGACATATATTAAAATAAATAGTTGTAACTCATACTGTGGGGCCTTACAACAATGAAATGAATAAAAAAAATTAATACAAGAATACAAATAATACAATAGTTTACTGTGTAAAACCAAAGAAAAGACTTGGAGTCACAGTAAGTAAGTTTATAAACAATTAGGCTGTTGATATATGTTGGATCTGCTGTATCTAAAAAGAAAGCAGATAAAAAAATAAATGATATGTATTTGTTCAAAATTTACTTTTAACCAAAGTTCATGTTTACACTCCACCTATATCTTCAATGGTTATGGAAATACTTGAGTTTAAGCTTAGGAGGTGACAATTAGACACACCCAAAAAGACTGCTTTGAGAAACAGTGGCTGAAAACATGTGGGTCTGAAAGGGTTAAAGAGAGTGGTATCTAAAATGCAAAGTATAAATGACTACATATATACTTACATACTGTACTATATAAATTTAAAAGCAACTCCTGAGAGATACTCTGTGAAACAGCTAAACCCAAAATTTGATTGTTTTCATTTGTTGACACCAATGGCTTTCCATCTTTAGTAGCTACATCACAATAAATCCCCAAGATTTTAAATGTTAAAGTAAATCATCCACCATTATCAACAAATTTTAGTTCTAAGTCAATTAATGAATTAACACGAATTAGCAGCCTGAAAAAATGAATTTCATTTTTATGGTAAGCCAATTACTTTCCAAGCTAAAAACTATGAAGCAGTGAGCAGAGGTATGAACCACTCAATTTGCCATTAAAGGGTTGAAATGTTGAGAAAACGAATAAATACCACTGATATCGGTGCAGTCATTGCCATCAGCAACAAGATGGTTACTGGAGCTAAGGTTTGAATCATCCATAATGACAACACAATCACTACTTGATGACCTGAAAATAAAAAAATGCCTTATAGATTAGTTTAGTATAAAATCAAGTAGACGTGGAATGGGGGTTTGGGGCCACCTAGTGTTTTCCACCCAACAACTTGGCTGTAGTAGCCACGCACCCCCAGTCATATTTCAGGGACAGCTTGGGTTGATGCTCCACTGGCCGAGTGCTCCTCCATGATGCAGTAGTTTGGGCCACCCATGCCGTCACTACCTGCATGCATTCACAACCAAGGACCTAGTGGACAGGCACAAAAGGAAGTCTGAGGGCATCAGCAAGAGGCCTCAGCATAACACCATGCCAGAAGAGAGCAAAATTGTCTTGCAGTTCCACAACAACCACAAGCTGATGTGCGCACCTTACATAACCTACGCCAACTGCAAGGCACTGAACATTCCAACAGATGGCTGTGCAAGGAACCCAGAGAAGAGCCACACCCACCAATTCACAAAGCAGGCCCCATGCAGCTATGGTTATGTGGCGGTCTATTGTGATGGTGAGACCAAGGTCTCAGTCCTATGTTGTAGGAAGGATACAGTCGAAAGGTTCTTGAAGGCCCTCTAAGAACAGCTTACCCAAATCCAAGGGGTTCTCAGGCGCCCAGCCAAAATGTGGATGGATGGCAATGATCAGCAACCCTTCATAAAGGCCACCGAGTGCCATAACTGCGCCGATGAGCTCGGTGAGGACAAAGCCCGCAACCACTGCCACATTACAGGCAAATACCATGGCGCATTCCACAAGAACCGCAATCTCAAGCTGTGCTTCTATCCAGACAATACAGAGGTGCCAATCATCTTCCACAACCAGCATTCCTTCCTCAGGATGCCCAACCAGCAACTCTGATTGAGATTCGTAATCTCTTTTTCTCACCTCCTGATAAATAATGTGCAGTGAAGGCAGTACTAGGCTTACCATAGCTTCATGTGGGCCTGATAAATAAGAACACAGTCATCTATTTGTTAAATTGAACAAAACCTGTAATTGCTGATCATGCAGATCTACACCAGGTTTTAGCTACCAATAAAAGATAGACTGCTATTTCAAACCAATATTTGTATTTGTGTATGGGTGCACCCTATTTGCCAATGCGACCTATGTATTGACTACAAAAGTTTTGCCAGTTTTGCGTCACTATGTCGGATAGTACAGAATGACTTATAGTCAGGAAATATGATAACACTCATATGTTTAAACTTGCTAACTTCTGGTTTCTCCGACCTACCGGATTTCCACATGGCTTCTCCAACAGACTACGACATTTGATTACATTATGATTTTAGTTAAAGCACCCATTGATTGATGCTTTAAGCATTATGATAATGGTGCTATAGAAGTCATTGGATTAGATCAGTTTCCACATGTTGTCGTGCAAACCACTTACTGATCAATTACTTATTTATTTGATATTTCTTCTAATTTCTCTTGCAGCCTGGGTTTGACTGTAAATGGTCATTTCTTGAACATAATCTGCTTTGTATTATTTAATAATTACTCATTACTGACTTATTAGGTTATTACAAACTTCTTGTTAAAAGGGAGCAGTGCTCTATTTCTAAGCCATTTTGGTTCATCTAGTTCATGTCCCATAACAACAACATAGTGTTGAACAGTTACACAGTTTAACCAATGGATCAGGAAAAATATATTAAAGTAATGATAATAAACTGTGATGACTAGC
Source organism: Norana najaformis (assembly GCA_964023275.1). Classification (NCBI taxonomy): domain Eukaryota; kingdom Metazoa; phylum Annelida; class Clitellata; order Crassiclitellata; family Hormogastridae; genus Norana; species Norana najaformis. Next base: position 11,032,131 of record OZ029926.1, read on the forward strand.
CAATAAGCCAAATTGCTGATACCATTACTGGTAAAGGCTGGCAGAAAATCAAGCTTTGAATTGCTGCCGGATATCTATCAACTAGTTTGATTTAACAGCTAGCTGTAATCAGATGATACACTCAGTCACACATTTATCAATTGGACAATGAATGAAAACATTTTACTTATGTGGTAAGAATGAAGAGATTTCAAAATTGACTGCTGGAATGTAATCGAGATTATACAGCTTGTTTGAAGTACAAATAAAAGGCGATTTAAATTTGTAATCAAACTGCTGCAGGATAACAAAGTGAAAATTTTTAACTGGGCTAGTTAAGAATTTGGTACTGACTTGTTTCTTTTGGTTTTTGTCTCTTGTACTTCTCCCGCCGCTAACTAGTCGACATCTGCCATTTGGCAGCTTTAATAATGACTTGTCAAAACCCGACTCTGCACCAGGACGGGAATATTCGCCGAATCAAACTCTGTTACAATCAGATTAGGAACTCAGTAAAATCCAGTCAGAAAATTCTGATTATTTTAATGATTCGTCTGAGGAATAACATACACAGCGCCCTTACGTCGCCATTACCGTAACCACAGACCACGCATTAAGTAAAGAATCAAAGCCCATCCAATTCGTCATTTTCTATGTATTTTTATTAATAGACCCGCTGTAAATTCATGCTGTGATAAGTGTTGCCGTTACTTTGTAAAAGCGTTTTAATAAAGTAAGACTGACTTCAGATGAGTCCACGGTTTTGTAATGCATTTATGGTTATACATAAAATGCAGTTACTGCAACGTAAGCAATAGAATGCGCATTACATGGCGGCGCTGCATAACATTTTAAATACGTCATTGTAGGCAAGCTGTATAAAAATACTGTAAGTAATTAGTAGTTTCGTAATCGTAATCTTGAGAACTTATAATGCGCCACTTGAAAGCTAAGCGCGAGCACCATCTTATTGACGAGCTTTCATTGTGCCTTGTATCATGTCAAAGATACACCATGCGAAGAACAAAGTCCGGTTGCCAGAAGACCAGGTACAAAAAGGACGCGCCCCCGCAAATTTACGAACCATTGGCAACCGTGACTGTGATGGTGTTTGGGAGTTTTGGTAACTGCACGGACAAGACCTCATAGGTAAGCGCGTATGCCGAAAAGCCTCTGTGCGTGAGGATCCCCGGTTCCCATCCAGATCGTGGCTTATTTAAGAGATTTGAATCTCGGGATAGCACGGTCCGTGCATGAGTACCTTAAATGGCGTGTCGCCCATTCGAACGGGCAGCGGTAATGAAGGGTCTCACCCGATTAATTCATTGAAAAATGAGCAGGGTCGAGGCCACACGGTCGCTATATAAAACCGAGTATATTTCACGTTTACATTCTGGATTGCTTGAGGACATTTTATTTGAGATGAGTCGGCGTTGCAGAAGAGGGAGTGGAGTTGAGTAGCTATTACAGTCGTGTATGGAAAGGATGTGATGTAGGCCCTACAGGCAACTGACGAGTTTCTGATTCTTTCAGAAGTTAATTTTAATTTGTTAATAGGAATCGCCTTTTGTTGTCATGGGTATGGCTAAGGGAACCCAGCATGCTGCAGTAGGTCTACTTACAGTATGGCCTATAGCCAACCCGGCTTCTCCAACGGTTCATGATTTCCGACTGTGATTTTGACTTGAAGCGACCATCAACTGATGCCTTGGGAACTATTATAACGGGGCTACAGAAGTCTTTAGATTAGAATAAATGCATCTTAATCAGTGCTTTTTATAGAAAAAGTTCCGGAACTGAACAATTATGGAATTTTGTGCTAATATTTATTATTTTTATCAATCAATAAACACCGAAAACAGTGTGAAGTTGTAATCACTAAAATTGAATTAAAATAAGTTACATTATATTACATAATTTTACATTATATTACATAATTAAAATAACTTAGTAACACAATTCTTTTATAAAAAAACTAAATTATTTTTTATTAGCCAAAAAAGGTGCCGGAACGCCGTTCCGGAGCGTTCCCTCTGAAAAAGCACTGATTTTAATGCATAGGTGGCCTACTATACTGTTTAAACGTAGTTTGGTCCGATAAAATGCGAGACTGGTGCCACCGATGCTCTAGCCGACTTCTGTGACGCCTAGCTGTAGTACTGGCAGCGTTATCCCCAATGCTGCTGTATGCGCTCTACTACTGTCTTAATTCTAAATGAAATTTGCATGTCTAGAAGCTCGGTTAAAGTAGACTGGAACTGCATATAAGCTTAAGTATGCTATTTTTCTATAAAAGTTTTAGGCCTAATCGTTTTTAAAATGTCATATTGTACTAACTGTTCAATATTCATAAGATGGACAATCTATCATGCAGCTATTTTAATTATAGAATATTTTAATTAGACTCCTTTAAACGTTCAAGTTTTCATATAATTAAACACATTTTCTGTTGTTTGGCCTATTTTCGTATCACCGTCTTCCTCGGTTACTTGGATTAGCCTACAAACTCCTAACGAATCTAATTTTAACAACGATCGCCCTTCATGTTGTGTTAATAGGTTTTAACAAAATCGTCTCGCTATACAGTTAAACACCCACTTGCTAACTAAAAATCCGATAATCACTACGAAAGTAAGAAACAATAGCAAATCAATCATCCAGAACTCGAACAACGATATATCCATGGCGTGCGAACGCAGATGGTCGCCGCCATATTTTATAACGTGCTCGACCCAATACGCAACCTTTTGTCGTGACGTCATCGGTTCATGTCGCCATATTTGTGACGCCTTGCTAATGGCGTTTCGATATTTCGGATTTTCTATCACTTCAACGATGTTTCGACGCAGCTGATCGGCAGTAAAGTCGTGCACACTCATTGGCAGACCGAGTCCCTTCACTGCCGCACGAAAACAGTTGTGATCCTGTTCGGCAAAGAACGGCATTCCGATCATTGGCACGGCGTGGTAAAGAGCCTCGTACTGGCCGTTGTTGCCGCAGTGTGTGATGAAGAGCTTCGTCTTCGGATGACCAAGTATGTCGTTTTGTGGCAGCCACGATCTGACCATAACATTTGTCGGCACTATAACGCCATCCGGTATCGCTAATTTCACAACAAATGTCCAAGGAAGGCCGTCGAAGGCTTGGAGGAATTTCTTCGTGGTTTTCGTGGGCATATAGTGAGCAGTGGAGCCAAATGACACTAGTACAATTCCATTTCGATCATTTGCTGTGTCTAATATGCGCCCTAACTCGCCTCCAATCGGTTTGGCGGGCGCAGCTGTCAGTCCTGGAACGAGAATCGTGTGTGGAAGAATGGGAATAGGGAAGTCGAGCTGATGATCATGCTCCCAAAGGAAAAATAGCGATCTTTTTGATAGTTCATTCCAATCTGCAACCGGGCCCTGCGTGTATTTGTCGAGCAGGGTTCGGTTGCGCGTTGCTGGGAGAAAATGTGACAATTTAGCGGCCATTAAGTGACTTAATAAGCTCTTAAATCGGCTCAAGAAGTTCATCGGGTAGGAAAACTCGAAGAGGCTAGGTATAGGTATGAAGCTTGGCAAAGCCGGTGACCTTATGGTCCAAGGATTGAAAACGGCCGACATGGAGACGTACGGGATGCTTAGGTTGTAGGGTAGGATTTGTGGGCATGGGTAGATATCAAATCCGTCGACGATAGCCAAATCAAACCTCAGCGCCTTGACCTGAGAAATGAACCTCTCGTCTTCCATCATGTAGGTGCAGTCCCGATTGAACAACGTCACTAGGACATCGAGTTCCTCGAACTTGTCGTGTGACACAAAAACGCTGTGTGCAATAAATCGTTCATAATCTTCTGCAAAGATCTCCATACCCTTACCGGGTACGCCATAAGAAATTACGTGCACGCCCGTGTCCCGTTCGAGTGCTTCTGGTGCTGGGTACGAAGAGCTGAGTGCGATGTAAACTTGGTGGCCACGGGATAGAAGTTCAGCTGCTGCTCCTAGCTGCTCCATTACATGGCTACGCTGCTGCATTGGAATGAAGAGCAATCGTGAGGAACAGACTAGGTGCACAAAACACAGCAACACAATCGGTGCATACATTCTTTAGAAGTTTTTTGAAGAACTTGTGAAGCCTTGTCTGACGGTAAACTCCAATCACCTTTTCTTCGGCGATATTTTGCACAGACTTACTGCTGGCGTCTTGTACTCGTCGGGTACAGTCAGACAGAAATTTTCAGTCTTTTGTCATGTCACTTGACCTCAGATGAACCGGGCAAAGTTCTTATCGCAATATCCATTCACTGTAGGCATATATATATATATATATATATATATATATATTATATATATATATATATATATATATATATATATATATATATATATATACATATATATAAGCCCAATATTATGGAACAGCGTCGACCTGGCTTTTCAGTCCTACAATTACCTCGACAGCAGAGTCCGTACTATCCGCGATGCACTCACTGGTATACGCAGGTTGCACTGCATAGACCTACAAAATAGGCCTATCCTTGCCGTAAGTGGCCAAAGTACTCCTTGAAGTGGGTCATAATAAGCGTGCTTATATAGTTAAGCTGTATGGCCTGTTGTAGGTCTGTGCTAAACCCTGTTTTGGCGCGCTTAGTATTCTATATAAGCCCCATATTATAGTGGAAAACTGCGTGTTAGACCTTCGGAAATAACTAGTTAAGATAGGCCTACAGGGATTCTGCAGCATGTTCGGAGCATAAACTGAAATTGAGAGATGAGTTTCTTCCTTTTGGAAGCATCCAATATTGATGTTATACGAATTAATAAGAGGCGCAAATAAAAGAATCCACTGCTTCAGTTCTAGCAGCTACACCATAAAAATTTATACAAGCATAAATTTCAGGCAACAATATATTGATGTAACTAAAATATATAATTTCCAAGTCTCTACACATCTTTAGTCATGTAGGCCTATATCGTATCGGTATTTTCAATTATAGTGTTAAGCTGGTTCCAGCGACAATGCCCTATGTCTGGCGATTATCCAGCGAGTGACATTGACCAGACGACCTCACAAAGTCCAATACAGACCTCATGCTGCAGTGGCCAGGATACCATAGCAACCTGGCGGACTGTCTACTAGGCTATAAATTTGCCTTGTATGAATATTTTTATGTAAATAGATACAGGAATTAAATAATAGTTTTATACTTGAGTTGTTCAGTTCGCTTTAGCTAATTTCTAACATTTTAATGATTTATTCAGTTTAATATAATTTAGCCCTTATTTCATTTCAAATCTTCCCTGCTTTCCAGTAATTGCAACAATCGACACAGCTGATAACGATGTGATAAGTGCTTGTCACAACACACAGCTCAGAGAACTGACAGAAATGCAGGGTCGAGTCTCTCGTGTGACCATCAGGACGAAGGTCTGTATGTAAAAAGTGAAGGTTCATAGCGAGACCTTCACTGCCAGCATTCTATTGAGATGTCCTATCTTTCGAAGCAAAGTTTATTAACTCTGTTGATCGAGAATTGCCAACACAGAGTTTCGGTACAAGAACTTTCTCTGCAAATTTTGGTTCGTGACACATAAAGTATGTGATGTTGGAAGTCTTACACATGGAAATGAAGCGACAGATGTGTTAAAGTGGAAGACGAGTTGCCAAATATCCACGTGCCTATGGCTAAAGACGTAGAGATGTGTCATAAGCCTCCCTGGTCCTGGGAAATAAGAGAATAACAGGCATTTCATAGTTCTACAGTTACAATGTAGAATAGTGGTGAAAAAAAAGCCCATAGTTACGAATGTACACGCAATGGGACAAACTATTGCCCTAAAGGAATGAACCCTGTTCTGAGAAAATGCCATCCTCTGGATGCTGCCCATCCAGACATGTCTGAGCTTTACAACGGTGCCTCCCTAAAGGAAGCAGCTCATCCTAAATCTTCCTTGGAAAGAACAGACACCATAGGCAAAGAAAGACAGAACAGCCATGTTATGTCAACAGTAGACAAGGCAGTGACGCGAGTGGCGCCAGGCGTATAACTTGGCTGGAGTCATCCCCACCCCACAAAGCTATCCACAGACCATGACTGCCAAAAACCATCATAAACTTACAAGTTCTGCAACCTCAGGCCTTTGTCTGATAAGCTGGTCTCCACTGACTGTCAATTAAATGTACAATCATACATATGCTAATGTGGTTTAGGTCTAAGACATACTTTGAGAGTGAATTTACACAAGGAAGTTCGTAATAAGCCTGTCATACTATATAGGCCTACTCTTTCCATCAGAACAGACATGACTGATTTATGCACACTCCCAAACTCTGAGATTCCTCTAGACAAAAGACAATCAACTAAATTAAAAATTAAGCGGGTATTCAACTTTTATGTTTGCCATCAAAATCATCTCCATTCTTTTATACTTTATAATTATTTAGCAACTCCATCAGTAACATGGTCTTCGTTGTACTCGGTGTGTGACGATCATCGTAAATTCTCTTGTAGAAGACGAACTACTGTCTTCACATTTGACCGACCGTTTAGCTTCTTCTGCACTTCACCCACCAGATAATTGAAAACTTTAGTCTTTCCACTTTTGTAGTCAGCCACCTAGCGTCAAAGCAAATATTTAAATTTGTTTATTTGTTATAGCTATATAGCACCAATGTCTAATGACAATTATCAAACCATGATGCAAACTGTGAAAAAAGAAACAATTACACATGAAGAATGTCCATAGTCAGTGCTTCAGAGTAGACTCAATCTAACCCAATCTGAGAATTTCCATAGTGTAACTACATGTATACTAATGCTCAAGGCATCAGTTGATGATCATTGCTAAGCAAAATCTGCGCATGTCAAAATCTGGGGCGAGTCCAGATGGAAAATCTGATAAGACAGGGAAACAGTCTACAGAGAAAACGAGTCCAGGAAGAGACAAGTTTTTAGTCAAGATCTGAAGGCCAAAAGACAAACTATGCATAGAAAATGTTTGCAAAGTTCATCATATAAGGTGTAAAGAGCCAAACTATGTTATCCTGATAACTTTTGAAACATGATACCTCAGTGTAAATAAAACTACCGTAGCCTGTACTTAATGCTGACCAAGAAACTAGGCTAACTTATGCTGTTTGCATCGAAATAAAACTGTCAGTGTAATGTAAATAATTTACTTTACTTAATGAATAGATCAAGATCAGGTAATGCTTGCCAAAAACCTATTCTTTTCAGGCAATCTAATCAGATATCATGCACTGACCACTTTTGGATTCTCTTCCAAGACTTGGCGGCAGACCTTTGCCAAGGAGGCCTCATCACTGACTTGGTGCCAACAGCACTCCTCAACCAGCTGCTTAGGCGTCTTACTAGAATCACCTAGAAGAATTTCTACCACCTGCAATTAGTTAATAATAAGCACTGAAGACTTCTGCATTACACATAATGTCATATTTTACAAAACACTGTTTACCAGCCCAGCCTTTTCTTCAAGAACTGTTAAGTAAGCTGGCTGAAAGTTTAAAAGTGAGCAACATCTCTGGAAGAAAGATAATTTTATCACATGTCAAGGTAAAATTCACCCTCTTTGTTTCCAATACAGTTTGGCAAATTTTGACCATCTGGTTAAAAGGATTGAAGAGAAATGGTTCTTCAACTACAATTCTCATATTATAACTCCAAGAATATGGGAGACATTTTAGCTAGCCCAAGGTCACTGATCTGCATTACTTTAATTACAACAAGGTGCCATTAGTAGCTGGAAACGGGGAAACATCCCTCCCACTAATACAGACTATTCCCCAGTGGAATGTGTTTTCCCCATTAATTTCATTTCCCCAACAGGTCTCCCACTGATTCTAAACACACACAGCAACCTACTTTACAATGGAAACTTCAATTTATTGGCAAAGATAAATGAACACATATTTCTGTAGTCACCGTATGGCATCGACCCTGCTCATTTTTCAATGAATTTATCGGGCGAGATCCTTCACCATCACTGAATGGGTGCCATGCCATTTACGGTTCACATGTGTGGACTGTGCTAGCCCGAGATTAGTCAGTCTTTTGTAATCATCACGTTAAATGCTTAACACAACCAGCTGCATGCAAAACCAGACACTGCAGAGATGCCACACAAGCAAGAAAAAGGATTTCCATAATGCATCTTATGTATGCATGTACATATGTATCTAAACACTCGCTATAGTGCTTACAATAGCCTAAATGATTTTGTTAAAATATATATACTAAATGATATTAAAATATGTATTATTACTAGATGATATTAAGATATGTATTATGAACAGTGAACCCAGTTAACCTTTTTGGCAGTCTGTAAACTTATTGTTTCATCCTCCAACATATCGATCAGTTCTCCGATGACTTCTGAAGTCAGGTGACTAAACCAAACAGCCACAATTACAAATTTCATTAAAAATTCTGAACTTTGGTAATTGTAACTGTAATCAAAAAATTGGTATAGAACCGCTTCAAGAGAAACTAACCAGAAGCGCTCTCTGCACAGGCTCTGACGACGTTAAATGTCATTAAGAACAAAACATTCAACCGTCAGCAAACGCTGCTCAGAGAACTAGAAGAGTCACTGATGTTAAGCTCATGCACAGGTGCAGAGCCCTACCAACAGATTCTCAACTAGAGTTCAAAGGTGACAGCATGTTCTGAGCTCCTGAAGGACACAACATTGACAAAGAGGAATAACAATAGCTGATCTGATCCACTGCTTATGGCAGTCACTGTCCAAAAGTTCTTTGCTCAGCCGATGGACACATGGCGTGTTAACAAATGTCTTACTTACTTACTTACTTACTTTGTAGCTGGAAGACGATGTGGCATCCAGATATCCCTCGAACCACCGGATATAATCCATTCAAAATGACACAAAGACAGCCAACGATTGATATGGCCGTGGATATGGTACATCTCAGTAATTTGATATCAAGTCCAAATATGCCATTACTAGTTTTTAAAATATTCTAATGAATATAAATATTATCAAACACACGACAATTCACCTGTCACCAAATTCTATGTTTTTCTTGTTGACTGCTGCCAAGACCTCATTGATGCAGAAATTAGCCGTGATCTTTGCATTTCGACGGCCTTGGCCAACACATTTCTCATAACAGTCCAACAAAATTGGCTCATTCTGCAAAGAGCAGATGCAAGCAGAAGTGTAAATGGATCTAATAGTATCTAACCTCAGAACTTCTAGAAAACACAAAAACAGACGAGTGCAAGTACACATATGAACTGATCGTTGCCTAATCAACAGAAGTACAACTGAGTGAATGAAAGATGTTTTTTGTCTGTATGTATATACATGTGTGTTTGCATGTATATAGCACGTTTTAAGTACACGCACCTCACAAAAGTGCTGCAATCACGACTATCTAACAGATCTCAACAATTGCATTTGGAGTAAAAATGCAACAGTATGTATGTGGAGCAGATTGTACCAGGAAATTTATCTGGCTATTTTTTAAATGCACCTCATAAGAACCTCGCCAAGGAACTAAAAAAGCTCACAAGGGTGCTAAAAAACAGATGGAAAAAAGAATGAAAATGTGACCTGATGAACAGTAAAGCAACACTTATCAGCTCATTTTATACGCACCACAAGAATGTTGCTGTGTACGACAGACAGACCATGTCGCTCCTGAAGTCGCTGCCGCTTGGCACTTGGTAATTCTGGCAAGCGAAGGCGTAGGTCATCCACGTTAATCACCTGGTCAGATGGAATACCAGCTGGAAGACAGTCATTTGTGTAGAGCCGTAATGGTGGTAAATTTGGTTCTGCCATGAAACGGTAATCATGCAGACGTTCTTTGTCCCTCATTGACACTGTTTCCCTGAAACATCAACTATCACAAGTTATCATAACTTAAGGTGTCTTAGTTTAAGCCAATCACAAATCAATTAGTCAACAATGGCACATCCTTGTTTCATAATCTGGAAGGACAGAAGAGGTGTAGTTGTTATCCCATCTATGGCGCTTACAGCTTTAAATATGCTGTAAACATTTACGCTTGCTTCATTTTGCCAAATATCTAAAACTATTTTATCCAAATATCATTTTTTCATACTTTATCCAACATCACTAGTCTTAATTTTCAGATCTTTCTAAAACTGCTAACCACTTGAGCAATCAACTGGGATTTATAACTGATGTGATTGTATCTTTAATTATATCTTTAACAAGTGATGACAGCAGAGGTTTATGGACGCCGCAGTCGGGGAAGACAAAAGAAGAGATGGAGAGACATGATTCGACAAGACCTAAAGCTTCTCAGACTGAAGAAAGAAGATACTGGAGATAGAAACAAATGGAAAAGGAGGATTCGTGTGGCTGACCCCTCCCCTAGGAGGGACTAATTCCAGCCAGAAGGAAGAAGAAGAAGAAGTATCTTTAATTTAATTTAGCACCTTTCACATACAGATCTCACAAAAGCCCTGCACACTTGGCCATATAACTGATCTAAGCAAGTGTATTTTAAGACAGTTAGAAAATGTTTGGTGAACGGTCAAATGCAACTGTGTGTAAAAGCAGTAGCAGACTGTTCCAGGAGGACAGTCCAATACATGAGAAGGCAAGATGGGCTCAAGTCGAAGCAGAGCATACTGAGTTTTAATTCTTTTGCACCTACCCAGTTTCCACGTCATATGCTCTTGTCTCATTCAACACCTGTTCACCTGCTTCTCGAATGCAAACCTGTCTCTGCGTCTCAAATTCTGTAAAAGTGGCAAAGAACTTTTGTAACTGACGGCTACATTCATACAGAACAACTCTAGGTAATTTAGCAGATATCTGTAGTTACAGGCAGCCTTCGAATAAACAAGTATTTATGTTTTTATTAAGCGTCACTAATTTAATAAAAAATCATCAGCTGATGACAGTAAACAATTATGCGCAAAGGCCTTGCTGAAGGTCCCAACAGAGTAACCATCTCAACAGAGGCCCAAACATGCCACTCCATGTTACAAGGCAAAAGTTCAACCAAATGACTACCGATTTACCATCTTCAGATCACCAGCTACAGGAAGGAATAGGTTTATGGGTCAAAGACTACATATATTCCAAATAACAGTATACAGTTGACACGTAGCTATGAAAGCATAACAAGATAACAATATGCTCTGCGAAAACAAGTGATGCTCTTGTTAATTTTTGCAGAGTTGGAATCACAGTGAATTCAATAATACTGGTAGGTTTTTAATGAGTCATACAGCTTGCAAGGAAACATTAGCGAGTCTTTGAATTGCACTGTCGTGTCATCCCGTCCCATCTGTTCTTCGGCTTAAAATCACGCTGAAGAAATGCATTCTTGCATAACCTTGGCACAGCTAAGAAAAGACCAAATAACTCACCAACTGATCTGATAAGAGATCGAATGCTGTTTAAATTCTTTATTTCTGAGCGGATTCCAAGTGGTTCTGAAGGTCGTCTTACAGAAACGCTAGCATCGACTCGAAGTGATCCCTCTACACAAACAAAAGTACACATCCCGTCATACAGAGGAAAAAACTCTTTACAACAACAACAGAAAATTCTACTTACTAGCTCAAATTCGGATTTGAATTATAATCAAATTAAAAACATACAATAACAATAACAAAGAAGTCAATGTATTAATTTAGAAGCAGTTCAGTAGCCCTGTTTCAAGTACTGCAGGTGTTATACCAACTGTTTTCAGTTTAAAAAATCAGTTGTATCTCCTGTAATTCAATTGTAAAGCTACAATGTAAAAAGTTTGCATCATCATATCCATATACATCGTGATACAAGACGCGATGATAAGCTGCAAAGTTCTGAGTTCTGTCCAGTTATTGAGTCTCATTAATATTGTTAAAAAGATATCAACATGTCAGCAATGATCACTGTGATAATGAAGATGATTAAAAGCAAATAATATCATAATGCTGTTTATCACAACAACGATGAAGGCAAAAATTACGATGATGACAATAAAGATGACAATGACAACGATGAACCATTTGAGCAAAGTTAAACAAATAAGACTTGGACGAATTGTGCATACATTAGGATTACCATTCTGTCACATACATTTCTTACCTTCCATTTTGCCATCACAAACTCCAATAGTCTGCAGGATCAGCTGTAGTTCTCGAACAAAGGAAGCAGCTTCGCAGGCTGAGCGGAAGTCTGGTTCTGTTACAATCTCCATCAAGCCAATGCCTTCATAACAGCATTCAATTGCAGTAAAAACAGACCTCCTAACAGATCTCAAGGACTAACAACACCTAACCACGGGCAATCAGATGATAAGGAGGTGGCCAGAAAAAATGAAGACTGGTGTCATCCAGTGACTGTTTAGATCCAAAATCTGTTTAGGATCACAGCAGTTCAGCTGAGCAAGTATTCGCTTTCAGTCAAAATTTAAGCATCCACTGTTTCCGGAAATCATGTCACACAGACCGTTTCCTATTCATATGGACTACTTTGCCCGATTTTGATCAAAACAGATTCCTGAACAGCACTTTCTCTGGTAGTGTCCATCAGCTGATACTTCACCAGTTATTACAGAAACCTTATGGAAGTCATTGGAGCAGAGCAGAAGATGGTGAAACCACAACAACAGTGAAAAAGTGTGCTGCTGAATTTTTTACCAAATAGCCTACCTGCCCTGTTGAGATCAATGAGGCTGTGTGACAGCTCCAGATCATGGAGGCTCTTTCCACTGTCCTGTTCCAGCTGGACCTGAAAAAGTCGTGCTGTCTTAAGGACTGGTTTCTGGTGGTCATCTTCTGTGACCAGATAGTCAACGCAACCACCCTTTGCCAGAGGTCGCCGCTGTTGGGTTATCTGGTAGCCAGCCTAGACAAAAAACAAACACTTCGAAACAGTACATGTCAAGGTAAAATTCACCCTCTTCATTTGCAAAACAGTTTGGCAAATTTTGACCATAAGGTCAAAACTAATGAACACTCAAACAATCACTAGAAAAAGCACAACATAAATTTTCAAAGAGACTCTCATTTATTCATTTATTACAAACAAAGTTGGACTTTGAAGAGATAGTGATCACATTCCCAGAATGGTAAACACTAAACCGGTTTCTCATACAGAATAAAATCAGATTCACGATCCGCTTCTTTAGATGAGTCAAAACAGTCAAAGCAGACCAATCAGGGAGTCGTGTTCCTATTCTGGGTCAGATGGGTCACCAATCGACCAATCAGGGAGTTGTGTTCCTATTCTGGGTCAGATGGGCCACCAATCACCACATTCTGCAGCCTGGGAAGATTTTCATGTCCAATGCTCCCAAAATGGCTCTTCAAGCATAGCATGCTTTTTTGCATCAGACAAAATCATTCAATGAAGAATCCAGTGGTTGGTCATATGGAACGAATGCATACTTAACAGATACGAAGTCATGCACAGCACACTAGATTTGTAGGACACAGAAGTAAAAGACAATAAACAGACATCATGAACAAAGAAATAGTGAGATTCTTTTTAGCAAGAGAATAGCCCTAGATTTCACAAATGAATACAAATAATGGAGATCATTCATTTGCATCCATGGGTTTTGATCAGCAAGCACCAGCAAATGCTGCTGCTGAACTTCATACACATTTAAAGCATGGAAATGATAATTTATTTAAAATATTTACTGGAAGATCTGCATAGAAGTAGTGCTTTCTGTCAAAAGTGGAGACAAGATTCAACTGACACTGAAGGGCCAGGGCTGTCAGAACTCCTGCCTCGACACATCGTCGGTTCAGTACCTAAATAAACACATATATTTACTGACATCCTATTCCTATGTCATTCTGGTCTAAAACCAAATGAGGATCAGTGCTTGTGTCACTGCTTTTTAGGGCTATTACTATTAAATATTATTATTATTTCCACATTCATAATAAGTCAACATCTAATTAAGATGCAATAGATAGTGCCAAATCCTTAAACAACCAAACAACTGTATGTTAAGGACTTGCTCAAGTCCACACAAAGTGGAAACACTTAACATGAAATCGTTTAACACAATATTTTTCTAAACACAAAAAGGATGCTTAGTCCATTCCAGCATCAACTGGTTTTGATGTAAATTAGTTCTTTATCATGAAACTGAAAACATGAAAAATATCCTTTAACATGAAAAAATGTTGGTACCATGGAAGAAAATGCAATACAAAACATTGGATAACATGAAATCTTGATTTAGTTTCAACAACTGGCTATGCTCATCCCACGTGAAATCATCGTAGTTTGTTTCAAATTGCACTTTCAAGCCTGTGCACTTGTGGGCAGAGATATCCATGACAGTGCTGTAATAGTTTGGCTTCTACCATTTATAACCTTGCCAGCTCACAGCATTATGGGAAAATACTCTTAGTGTAGAACAAAATATAAGATGTAGCATTTGTAATAAATAAGTACATGTACTGTGTAGACTGCGCTAGATATCTGCCGTCTGTAGTGGTCGATGTTGTGATTGAATTTCCCAATTTAACCAAATCTGGGCTTGAAGATAATCTTACTCGTTGTCATGACTCATCTTTCGAAGCATGGCAACGTTTCAGCATAGGATTTGAACTTTCAGTTTTGATTTTTAAACTAATATCTTTAAATTTTTACAATTGATTTTATCATAATGAAAAAATAGGCAAGTGGTAATTAATTTAAAAGATTTTTATATGATATTTAATTATCTTTTAAATTAATGACCAAAAAGATATGAATTAAATAAATTTGTAAGCATGTGAAGTTTGTTTGAAGTGAGGTGTGTACTCCAATATGAGTGCTATCTACACCTAATGATCACTGTGCATACACTACAGTGCCTATTATATTAAATATTTTAATACTGGAATTGACGAAAAACTCAGTTAGGACAAAATTTGGCTAACACGAATTGTTCACACTAATCCCCTGCATTTCATACTCAATGATTTGCATTGCAGAATGACCAACACAGAAGAAGCTTGAACTAGCACTCTGTGGCTTAAACAATCAGTCACCATGTTGCACAAAAACATCATAGCATAATCCCAAAGATACAAAACTGTAAAAAAACAAGACTCATACAGTAACTTATATTTCTCACTTCAAATATAGGTTTATAAAAGAGTTAGATGATAATACTGTTCCATTAAGACTTTTAAGAATTGCAGTTGTTTTAGCATCTGCAGGAAAAAGTCTTCATAGAAACTTTAAATTGACGATTACGCTATCATATCAATTCTGCAACTCTTATTTCAATCACATCAATTCTGTAATTCATATTTTGATTTTAAAAGGTTCAGTGCTTTCTAACCGGCAAAGTTCCTGGCAGTGAAGCATCAAAGAAGGAGACAAGGCTGTTGATAGGAGAAGCAAATGTGGTACCCGATCCAGAGAACAGTTTTGACTTGGCAGATATCTGCGCATGAATTTCTAAGCCAATGACCGTCTCCCACAGGCTAGACAACAGAAAACAATCAAAACAAATCCCCTTAATCCATTCTTATTATGTAATTACTACATGGAAATTATAATGTTGCTACATTAACTATACAACTATTTAAATTATTTAACACATAAAGCATATTTTGGACTTCGGATTCAAGCAGACACATTCAATCATGGAATGCTAGTTACCAGTATTTTTGGTTTGAAGCATAACAACATCATGCACATCCATGACCTTCACAGAATCCGCCATATGCTCAACTTTAAAACTGCATCAACCACCGCCACATTCACAGTCCATGCTGAATTAGACTATTGCAATTCACTATTCCTAAACATAGGTTCCACCCAAATAAGCCGACTTCAAGCCATACAGAATGCTCTTGCTCGTGCTGTCACCAACACCCCCAAACACCATCACATAACTCCTGTTCTTAAATCACTACACTGGCTTAAAATACCTGAATGAATAGTGTACAAAGTCCTATCACTTACCTACAACACACTTCAATCTTCCCATCCCTCTTATCTTTGTCAGTTATTTACAATACAACCGCTTCACTCAACCCGCTCCCCTTCTGCCATAACACCTCTGCCCTCCATATCCTCATCCTTAAAATTTGGCAATCGCTCCATATCCATAGCTGCCCCACCACTCTGGAATAAACTCCCCACAGAACTGTGACAGTTTTCTGTCACATTCAAACTCATCGATGCTCCACCGCTTGCATCGGCCTTTCACTCAAAACTCAAAACATTCCTCTTTCACAGATCCTATCCTGACACCCCTTCTTCCTCTTATCTCTCTCTCTCCTCTCCAACCCCAAACACCACCACCCATAGCTGCCACACTGTCTCTCCATCTGACTTTTGGATCTTGACCTGAAACCAAACCCTTTTGCCTATCGATTTTGTTTTGACTGAGTGCCAATGAATAAGCTGGTCCCTTCGGCGGCTTGGCTTTCATTGGGCGCTGTAGAAATCTCGGAATTATGATTACGATGTAATGTAAGTAATCAAACTGCTAAACAGTATTGCATTTAGGAAACTTCCTGTAAGGGCTTCATATCTGCAGACATATTCTAGCCCAATATTAAACTTTATATTTCTAATATTTAGCTGCATATTTCACACTGTCCCATCTCTTGAAACATGCTCCTTAAAACCAGCAAAAGTTCGCTTACATTAGTACCAACAGACAATTACATAATTATTACCATTCACTCAAGCTGTAGGTACAGTAATATAAGGTACAGTATTTTAAATATAAAATAATAATAATCAATTAATTTTCTCTAGTATATCAAACAGCCACCTACCCTGACCTAACATTTACCTACTGTTTTTGTCATTACCAGTTTCCAGCTGATTCCAGATCAACCATTGACTGAATTTACTGTTGGCAAGCATAAATAAAACGATGGTCACAATGCCAGCATATTATGTACCTAGTCATTCAAATAATGCCTTCTAAGAACTTCTAAAAGTAAGTGCTACATCCACTTGGTCTGGAACAAATCTTTCTCGCTGCAGCAATTAATTGCTTGGTCCAGATTCGATGTCTTCTATACTATTGGAGACCTGATATGAAGCCAGCAACTCCCCGTCAGTCACCCTGTCAGCACGTGATGATTACCTGCGTTGATTATCCAGCCGGCTCTGACGAGACCCACTCGCACGGTGGAACATGTATGTTCTACCACAAAAATCTCCGCACCACCAAACATGAGCTACGAAACACATCTGAACGTCTCTTCTTGTGACTGTTAGTTAACGACCTGGCACTGAACACCTACCTTCATCTGCGAATTCTGAGTCATCGTCTCATCTGTCTTTACTCCTTCATCCTGTCAACTTATACTCAGTTACCTAAATATACACCTTGACAAAACTGATCTTTGTGCTTCCATTACTGTAAATTTCAGTTGTACTGTATTGCAGGCGTGTGAGCGATAATTTAAGTTTTTAGTACCGTTCGGATTGCGCTGTCTTTAAGGAAGCCCGTTTTGCGTAATTCCTCGCAAAACTTACGCTTTGAGTTTGGCGTCTTAGCAATAATTTTAAAACCATTTTCTAAAGTTAAAACGCTTAAATGTTTATAAAAGTTTGCATCGTTTCAACGCCCTTAAATTCCACACATTGGCTACAATTTTCGGGTATCTCCCTAAATCGCTAGTGTCTTTGGAGTTGTAATTACCATATGCTACACAATATTTAAGAACAGTTCGAACTATTAGGAGTTCTGGTTCAAGCGAAGGAATCAGGGACCATCTGACTGTAACGTCATTAAGTTAATAAAGAAGGTTACGTAAAACATAGCATAAATAGATTTCATTTATATTTATATTACCGGTAGTCGCTCCATAGCCATAGCTGCTCCACCCCTCTGCAATAAACTCCGCCATGATTACGACAATTATTTGATCCATCATACGAACTCACCAACAATTCACCTCTTACAAGTTCTGCGCTGGTCTTTCACTCAAGACTGAAAACATTTATTTTCCAAAAATCTTATCCTGATTCTTCCTCTTCCCCTTATCTCTCTTCTCGCTTCAATTTCAAGCACCATCCAACGTCGTACTCTGTAAGAAAAAGTGTAGACCACTTTGTCAACATATAATGTTGAGCGGATTTTGCAACACTAATGTGGATGTTTTTGCAATTAAGTAATGACATTTTTGTACAAATTGTTGCTAGAAATGGGCTATGGATATTTTAGTATGTTGATATAAGGCAAACGCAAACATTTCACAAAATATAGGGCCTACAGTTTAAGTTTATACAATAAACTGTTACCCTCAGTCAGGAACACCCAAAGTGACCCCGAATTTGACGTAAATACAATGTCCGATTTCAGAAAGATTCTCGCCGACAGTAAATGCCTCAAGATTCTTGGAGTAAGTTGACAGTCCAAATCTATAGGATAACGGATTAAGTAAGTTCTGAGAAAATGCGGGTCGCTCGAACGTGGGGGTGGATGATTCATCGAAACGAGAGAAGTGCACGATTGCGGTTGACTCAGTAAAGTAAGCAAAGTGAACTTGAACGGAAAATATCTCTTAAATTACTGTATAAGATCTAGCTGAACAAACGGTTTAAAACCCAGCAGAAATAAAGATTCTCCAGCAGTAGATTTTATGGTAATCGTAAACGCTTATATGAGCTGCCTGTGAAATGCCGACCCAATCACCAATTGTATAACCAGTTTCATGTCTTTATATCCTATGCACAGCGAGCTTAATTTTTCTGACTTCTGAGTAATGATGCTCTTTCATGTGTCAGTTAATTTTTGTTTTCTATGATTTTGATGTTTTATGTGTTTTCAGCGTTAAGTAAAGATGTTCATTATGCATTTTCAATTTTTACAGTAGAATATTATGACGTAATGCAGAGGCGTATCTGCCGTAATCTGTCGTTTTCGTTTTAGCCTTGCATGGTCGGGCGCGCATTTTCATTCCTTTTGTGTTTGGTGCTCGGGGGTTGGAAGGCGAATTGAGTTGACAGCAATTCTTAATCCGCTGTTTTGACATTTATGTTAGTGTTTTAAAAATATTTATCGAGCCAGCTTACCCGCTTTTCAGCGCCCATATGCAAAGACACAATAATGTTGGCGAGCTGTAATATTAAGGTACTGACATTTATTACTTTTGACTGTTTACCAAATTCAATGATTGATACTTCATTTTAAAGCTTTATGTACAGTGTGATAGCCCTTCATTTGTGGTTAACGGTTGTCGTTTAACCTAATAAACTGTAGTTATTGATTCGTTTATTATGTAATACCATTCTATAAATTTCGAGCCTAAACCACTAAAATGTGTTTGCGGCAATGTGGGCACGACCGCTACATAAATGTAGATGCAACACAAATGTAGGCCTTACTAGTACATAAATGTAGTTGCCGCACCACATAAATGCAAACATTGATAGTACGTGGATGCCAGTAGACATTCTTGCTACATAAATGTAGCCAAAATGCAACATTGATCTCTTTCTGTACACTAGTGTTGCAATTTGTGTTTACACTAGTGTAGACTGCCGAGTCGTCTATAAAAAGTGTTGCATATAGGTCTACACTTTGCCAGATCTCAACATTAAGTGTTGCATAGAATCTACGTAGATCGATTCTCTACACTATTTTTTCGAGAGTAGCCGTCTGACTCCTGAATCTTGACCTGGAACCGAACCCTTTTGCTTTTCGTTTTTGTTTTAACTGAGCGCCTGTGAATAAGCTGGTTTCCGCGACTTAGCTTTTGTTTGGCGGGTATGCGAACCGTCATCCTCACGCAGAGAGGCGCCTTGGCGTGCGCTTTAACCAATAATTAGAGCTAAACAGGGCAGCTTTTTAAAGTCTATTTTTATGTACATGTCCCTTTCAATATTGCTTTGTAACTAATGTTAAACACTGCGAGGCAAGAAGACCTGCTGTTTGACACGGTCCGGTTGCGAATAGGCCTACACTTAGGCCTATATACACGCATAAATACCCTCTGGTGCCACAGACAACAAGTAAAGCCTAATGTACATAAACATAGGCGGCAATAGGTCTTGTAGGCCTATATCATAAGGCTCTTTGAAAAGCTTAACTAAATTCAGGTCCTCGGGAATTTCTGTGGCGCATCGTGGACCCTCCCCCGTTTTGTAGACGTCATTGAGGTAGGGCTAAACATTTCGAAAATGCGAAAATATAAACTTTAATTAGAAACCGACTTAATCAAAAATAGATTATGAATATTACAAAAGCCATATGGAACATTAATTTTATGTCAGTTAGATCTATATAGCCTGATTACTCTTTTAGCGGCATCACATTAATTTTAATTAGTGCGCGCATAGGTTGTTATAGGGCAACGTAATAAAATCTTAGGTCAAAACTAAATGCGATTAGAACAGCGTTTAATCAGTAAGCATATAAAAGTTACGTAGCCTATAACAGAACTGATCTGGAGACGGACTCGAACTGATCTGTTCGGGCTAGACTGGATCTGTTCCGCGAAGAATGGATCAGTTATTCGGTGTAGACTGCATAAACCGTGCAGACGGCAAACAGAGAGTTGTTTCTGAATTCACCGGTGCAGTAGTTGTCCGAGGTGGCATCCCAGAGGAAGCTGCTGGCAATCGACACGCCCTGTTGTCCCTGCTGACCTATGTCCACTCGACAAATAAATCGGTAGCGCGGGATCTGCAGTTCCCTTATCCGAGCCTTTACAACCTGTAGGATAAGCAAGCAATCAGATGTTCCCAAACAAATCTAACAACTGAATACCCCCTACACACATTGCATGGTGTTGCAAAGTAACCGCGCTAGTTTAGCTAAATGTGCCTTCTGCAGAAATCGTCTGTGCTCCTCGTTTCTTCCTCTTTATCTCCCTCTATCTCTACTACCTCTTATTCTCCACCTCCTAAATGCTTGCTGATTAGTGATTACTAATCGACTTGTCCAAAAAGGTTGCATAACCGCGCACTTGTCTGGTAAAACCGCTGCTATAGACATTGTGACATTATAGCCCCTTATGACGTCATGAATGTAGCCTCCTGTGATGTGTAGCGCAGGTTGCCTCATCGATGTATCGCGTGATGTCACGTAATATATGGTGTGATGTGAGGTGTCGATGTATCGCGTGATGTCACGTGGTATATGGCGTGGTATCGCGTGATGTCACGTGATATATGGCGTGATGTGAGGTGTCGATGTATCGCGTGATGTCACGTGGTATATGGCGTAGTATCGCGTGATGTCACGTGATATATGGCGTGATGTGAGGTGTCGATGTATCGCGTGATGTCACGTGGTATATGGCGTGGTATCGCGTGATGTCACGTGATATATGGCGTGATGTGAGGTGTCGATGTATCGCGTGATGTCACGTGGTATATGGCGTGGTCATGTGATGTACTTGAGTCTGCCTATAAAAGGGAGCGGGAAGACGGAGAGAGCGTAGACGGATATTGGCTAGATTATCAAGTTACAAGCATAATGTCACATAGCGCAAAATATGGACAGCATACTTCTGAAAGGGTCTTTGCCATTTCGCGACAAAGTTCTTCTTGGTACAGCTCGTTGGTCAGATAACTCCTGAGCACGTCATCGATAACATCATGAACCATGTTCACCGGAAATGTCACGGTCGGATGTAGTTGGTAAGTGTTCTCGATCCGCATTCCAGATGCAAATGAATCGTCGTAGCTCGGATCTTCGCCAAACGACAGTCCGCTCACCGACCTAAGTGTGGACAAATTATTCCACTCGTTTCTTTAACCTTTGACTCAGATTCTATAAAATACTAGATAGCAAGAAATGCTCTTAGTAGCTTCATTACAAAAGGTCCACCATTAGCCGACGAACCATATGTTTACAAAGGTCGGACCAAGTAAGTAATCGCTCTAATCAAAGTCGCAAATTGAAAACCCATATCAAATGAAAAATCATGTCGAGCTGAATTCACAAGGTCCTTTCTTGACCCGATCCCCCACTTAAAAATTTCCCTTCTGTGTTTGGTAAAATTAATGACTAGTCTGCGTCTTTTCAGTGGGCGCAAACTCAGCCCGCCAGGTAGGCCTAGGCTATAGGGATAGAAGCCCTGATCGCCAAGGCATACATGAGTCATATATGCATGCATATACAATGCTGAATATTATGTAGGCATATAGTCTGTTGGCACGTATCCTAGTTACTGATTAGAATTGCAATGGTCTATCCGCATTTAACGGACTATTGAGAAAGCCATTCGGAGGGACATGAAGTCACCCACCCAGCCTTTCTCGTTTTTCTGGCATAGAAGTCGAGACTAATGGGCGAGTCCCTTGTCATGACTCGCGGATTCACCTCCTTCTTCGTGGGCGCAGTTCCACTGTAATGGAACCGGTTGGCGTGGACGGAGGACAAATGTACGGACATCCCTACAAACGTCATCAAATCACAGCGCCTCGTCATCGTAAACTCTAAAATATCGTAACGTTACTTAAAAGTTAAGCACAGGTCACCATCTTATTCACCAGTGCTGCGTCAAGTCAGTGAGGTTGTCCAAAGTTGCCATGCCAAGAACAGGATAAGCCATAGTTGTATATATAGCCAATTATTAAAATCCCTCCCGAACATTATAATTTATGGTCTGCATGGCTAATTTATTATTTAGTTATATTGACGCGTATAAGGATATAAGAGAGGATAATGAAATGGCGGTGGAGTGGTAATGGTGATGATAATGATGATGGCGACGACGTCGAAGACGGCAATTACAACAACGACTAAAGCAACATCAATAATTATGATGTTAATTTTACCTGTAAAGTCTTGTAGCTTCGATTTTAATTATATATTAACCTATTAGGCCTGTAGGCTTGTGTGAATAAGCCCTAGTGTGCTTCTTAAACTGGTTTCAGTAATAATACAAGAAAGCCTGTTAGAAATAGACGAATGTCGGCGATAAATACGCAGTCACTAGACCTTTGGAATTTGCATTCGTACTCAATGAAAAAATATGCTGCGTGTTCTTTCATGATCGTCTGCTGAGATACCTGTTGGAATCGATAACGCCAAACCTGTTGCTAGGATATGTGACGCACCGAACGATAGGCTGATATATCCGTAGTCTTTGGTCTGCGCCATAGATATAATATATATATCTCAGACATCATGAATATTAATATTAATTCAAGATGTCTATGGTTAGGACCAAAGATTGTATATAATAATTTTTTCCTCATCTCCATCAGGACAGACCTAGATTTATAGAGGCTTGTTCCAATAAAAAGGTCAGCAAGAATCCAAACCTGTTCGAACCAATAGCTGTGGGTCTGACGTTGGTGAGTTGGCCTTAGCCCTCGTCTGGAATCTTATTCTGGCCTAATTTAAGGAAAGTATTCCACTTTCTGGAAGTAGAAAAAATCCCAATAAAAAGGCCAGAAGACTCCATTGATTTTAGAAGGTCATCTTCTGAATCAAATACCGGCGATCAAAAATTTAGCGATCTTTTTGGATGCGGTATCTTCTAAAACCGGACGAGTGTTCTGAACATTCCACTGGGATCTACTTTCTTTCGAAGGAGAGAAAGTTGGAAGTTTGGTTTCAGAAGAGGCTTGTTTGAATCTGTTATTATAAGTAACATTTGTTTGAATAAGCGTCGTAAATTTTTATCAGTAAACGACGAAAATGGCGATTTCTGCAGCAAACGGTGAACGAAAACCGAATAAAGGCGATTTTATGCAATAAGCGAGTTGTTAGTAGGCCTTATTTCTGATTTCCGAAGATTACAAAGACATAGCCTATCATGGTTGGGCCGTGATAAGAATTCTCGAAGGACCAGATATAGATTCCCTAAACAGGCCACATTGGTAGCCTAATCTGAATAACTACAGGACAGGCCATCTGCCTTAATACAACGAGGCTCATCAAAATGAAGTCTGCCCCTCAAAACTGAAAACTCTTCTTCTGCAGATCCTGTCCTGATTCCTCTTTTTCCCTTAGCTATACTGCAAACACCATCCACCACAGTCATCTGAATCCCTGCCTGTCTGACCCGTGGATCTTGCTTTTAATAGCTCTGGGTATACATCTGTATGGTGCTATAAAATGCTGTGAATGAAAGAATATTTGCAGGGATCATCTGTAGCTGTCTAAGCAGTAATCACGTTTTCCACACACATATATATATATATTTATTTATATATATATATATATATCTGCACCCAGATGAAAACTGCAACTTCAAGGTTATCGCATGACCTCAACTGCATGCTAAAGGCGCACATTTAACATAATCTGCAGGGCGTTCAATCGACTGGAACTGGTTCGCTTTTTTGCATCAGATCAGGGGCAGAGTTTACTGCCTCAGAGGAACACGTTGTTTCAAACAGTGACCAGATCATTGATAAGTGTGATAACTCAGAAACATTCCAAAATTGGAAAGGGACAAAGAATCTAGAGTACTGTCCCTGTTATGCTGCGAGTCTGCATTCCATTGGAGCTTTGTTAGAACATCCTTATTCTGGGAAATGCCAAAATGTTGACCATTATCCCTTATATTACCCTTTTCCAAGTAAATTTGGGGCAGCAATCTGCTCCCAAAACTTGTCTTTTCACTTGTACTGAAGTCAAGGAAAGTTAAACTTGATGGTGTTTTTCAGCCGAATTATGCTTAAAAACAAAGATCCAGTGATTGAGAATAAATGTACTATTGTTATATCTTTTATATACAGTATATATATATATATATCCATACAATGCAAATATAGTATGTACATGATGCTGTAGAATACAGTTATGAAGACTTTTCTTTCTATGTATACGTTAATGATTCACTACGAAAGTCACCAAAAACTAATTGACCGAAAGTTCAAACTTGTCTGCAAAACTTGTGAAAATGCATTCAGCAATCGCACAGTGGAATGTCACTCCAGGGGCTGGCCCTATCAGTGCATCCGTTTCAGCAAAGATTCCGTCAGCTGCCTGTTTATTACAAGCACCTCCTGATTCACCGTGGCATAAGTTATTCTTGTAGAGTATGCAGTTGGATGTTTAGCTAAGAAAAACTAGATGCTCGCTCACTTGAAAAAGCACACCAGTGGTGTTAAAGTTTGTGCCACCCAAGATAAAAAGTGCACAGTCTAATGGCAATCTGAGAGTAGTAAATGTTGTAAAACTAATTGGTCCAGCACAGAAAGCATTCAAAGACCTTGTAGTGGGCATGTCAAAAAATACTCAAAGTCATAAACAATCCTAAAAAGTCAATTGTATTAACAAGGCAAACCATGCTAATTAATTATTCTAATGAAGCTGATATGCCTAAAGAGACGAGCCTTCAGGATTTGGTCGTAGAGGTTGTGGACGGTCAGACAAAAACCAATTTCTACTGCCAACCAAGGTTTGACTGCATGGATGATATTAACAATCATAATAATAGATCACTCTACCTACTTAGTTTAAAAACGTTAGAAAAACCACCGAACTATGTTGTAAAGCATCTGTACCAAAAGCTGAGATACAAAAATGCCCAATTCTTTTTCAAAAACTTTGGGGTCAGTGGACTGTTGTCATTTATTTTATTTCCTACTTTGTCTACAATTTTCCTATATGTTTCATTTCTTAATTCAAGTATCGTAAAATTTCTTGCATGATCATATTCACTATTTAAAGTAAGCTATTGCTCCAATTTACCTGATTTAAACACTAACAAATGCTAGAGACTAACTGAAAGCCAACAAATTTAGCCATCGACTGCCTGACTTTGAAGTATGAAGTGCTTAAAAAACTCATAGACTCCCCAAGCAATGGCAGTTGATGGTATCTGGTACACAACTCTTGCAGGTAACCCACTAAAAAATCCTGGAATACCACGCAGCCGATAGATTGTTTTTGTGGCAGATGTCATACCCGAAATCCTCCTCTCACCCTTGGCAAAAGCATTTTTCTCCTGGGTGTTGAGGAGGGTTTTTATGACATCGAAAGGTGTTGTGGCAGCTGAGGCAATGGCCCCTGCTGCCCCACCAGATAGGATGTGGGACATGGGGTGGTACTCGCGGTCTTTGTTCATGAGATCCTGACAAAACTCGTACATGATGAAGTGCAGGCTCTGATAGGGAATGTTCATGACAAGCTGTGTGCCAAAGCTGCGATAGAAAGCACCGATGCCTTCAGCTGTTAGCACCACGCGTGTGCACTCCAACCAATTCTTGTACGGGCTCTGAAACATCTGCATTCTTTGCTTAATCACTGCAACGAAAGCAAACAGCAGTTGTAAGCATTACAGATTTAAGTTCCTTGAATCATCTTGCAAAAAGATTTCAAAATTAGCAAAAGCTTGATAAGCAACTTGTATACAACTGATATGAAAAATGTTTAATGTCATTTACTTTTGATGACCTTGGACTGCACAACGTATTTTTTAAATGTGGTTATGCTCTTATTAAACCAGATCTGCAATATATTTTATCCCTACAAGAGATAATTGATATTTTGCAGATGTAATGTAAAGACATAATAAATCATACACCTAAATTTTAATATCCGATAAAGAGCTTTGCTAACATTTCATATGAAAAAATTTGTTATGGAGATTTGTTTGACAACAAACAACATTTGTAACATTCTAATGAGTTTATTGCTTTTGCTTTTCAGGAGAAACTCGAGAAGTTACAATCATCAAGTTTCAGACAGGTATCTGAGTTGGAGACGCAGCTTGCATGAGCAGAGGCATACAGTGACCGCATACAGAAATACATCCGTGAGCTTGAGCAGACAAACAATGATCTTGAACGAGCAAAAAGGTATGTAAAGTGACACATTTGTCTAGCACCAAGACTTCAAATTATTATTTATGTAAACGCACAGTAGGGTGTGTCTTAAATTTGAAGTTTCAAAATTAATATTGGCCAGGTTTTTGTGTTCCACCTTGAGAAACATTGTTATTTGCCAAATTAGATGAAAATCAGAATAGATTTAGAACTTGCGCAAAGCCCCGGAAGAATAATCGCTTAGAAAGCAATGCGAAACATTGTAATTTTCAAAGATCCAAACAATATCAACACAACTATAGAAAATAAGGCAAAATCAAAAGAACGGTCAGTTATTTGTCATTTATTTATTACTTCAGTGCTTTTGGGAATTTGTTTCGATAGTACTCAACCATTTGCAGAACAAATTGCTTCTCTTCCTCGTTGCGGACCAGGGCTTTATTGAATGACTGCATGAGAGTCACTCCTCTCTCCAAATCTTTCATCACTCTTAAGGTGGATATGATGTCTTTTGCTCACTGTATGATTGTTCTAACTCCCATTGTTGTGGGTCTCAATCAAGAAAAGCGTCACTTAATCCGAAGATCTGAAAATGTTTGGTGGTGGAAGTGGTGAAGAAATCGGGTAGTGCTTTTATAGTAGGATCAAATATTAAAGGTGAACATGCTGATAGTTCGACCCGTGAGACTTTCATGTCTGGGCAAGTATGGATTGCCTTCAAGTATTGAAGATCATTCCTTGAGGCTTCATTGGGTTATGTACAGGTGAACCAGTACTTCACGTGGGTTGTGGTCACAAAAAGTAACAATCGAAGTAAATGATTCCATCTGCTGACAGTAGGATTGTCGAGATGACCTCTCTGTGCTCCGGCTTTGTTGAATGGGAAACTGCTTTCTGAAAAGCCTAGATCGCACGCGCCATCCAATGCGCCCGGTGAAATGCCCCTGGGTTCCTGAACTTTACTCCTTTTGGTAGAATTCCTCCTAGGATAATGACTGTCAGTTCTAGTAGCTCTTCATAGTCGTCTCTGTGGTGTTCAGTACTCAGTTGCTGCAAAGCGAAGGTGACGACAGTTTCTCGAATTTCTTTGACGTGCTGTTCTGCGTCTTTATCCTCCATTGCTGTGCGATACCAGGCCTGATCGATTTAGGGTCAGAAGTCACGAAAATGACTGAAGGGTTCCAAGAGACCTTGCATAATCACGAAGTGAAAACACCTTTTCCAGAACAATTTCTGAAACATGATGTCAATAGGCAAGGTTCAAGAGGTCCTTTCCTAATTCTGTTTCCAGCTTGTTGCATACGCCGCCCTTGCAACCCGTGTTACTCGCCACTGTGTCGAAACACATGGCCACGGTTCTGTCTTCCACCCCCAACTTCTGATCTCGGCCAAAGACGCATCTGCCATGATGGCAGCAGTCCCGGATTGGGGTTTGAGGATGGCCAGTAGCTTGGTCACATCCTTACCAGATACCATTATTGAAAGGCGATCAACATAACCTCTTCCAGTTCCTGTAAAATCTGGCATGATCTTGCCGTCCCAGGGGACTTTTGGATTGAAAGATTCACGAATCTCAGCTGCTAGGGTTATCTGTCCTTGCTCGATGGATTGCAGATGGACTGATGGTCAGCTCACCAGCTGGTGCTACATAAAATGTGAGAGGCATCATTGTGAGAGGTAGGCCTGCTGCTGGTTTTGGTGTGATCTAGAGCTGCTGCGACATCACGAGTAACTACTGAGATTGTTCCCCTTTGGTGGCCCAGCAGATGTTGAAGGTTCTGGCTCTTTTTCTGAACAGTTACTGTCTGATGACCCTTTTTCCTTAGATGACGTCGCTACAGCTGTGCTTGCACGAAATCGTTCGTCACGCTGTGCAACTGCTGCTGTTCTTGTCGGCGCTCTCTCTTCTTTCTTTGCAAGTTTGACATCATCAAGGTCTGCCATGGAAACAAGTCGTCCTTTCTCACGCTGTGCTTTCAAAACTGCTGATCCTCTTCTTTCTTGATTATAGTCATGGAATCGTGATGTGCAATATCGAAGAGATGGTGCAAGGAATCCTTCGAAGCATCACGCTATCCCTCTTCGGTGTCAAACTTCCTCGAAATACATTTTTTGAGGTATTGCCATTTCTTGTAAAGACGTTGTAGCTGATCCCAAATATGATTCTTAGCCCTCGTTGGAATCCTTGCTCTTTCCCAAATTGGAAATATCATAGCGACCATTTCTTTCACGCTGTCATCCAGACTGATTCCTTCGTGTATGGAAATTAAACAACACCTTGAGAACCTGTCATCATTTAGGTAGCTTCACATAACCGAAGTGATCTTCAATACTGCCAGTCAACCAAATATGAATCTTTTTTCTAGTAAAATTTGCCACTTCACCTGCTATATGACACATTAATTTAACATAATAATTAATACTATAAGAAGAAAATCGAAAACACGAAGAACCGACATCGTGATGTCACAAATTTTGGCCAAAACAAGGAAGATTACTGGGTTCCTAATTTCGGTCGGCTTGCACAAGTCCTAAATGCTCAGCTATCAAGATATAATTTCGGATATGGAGTTTATACATAAACTGGCATACTAATTCGACCTGGCCGATAAAAAATCTTTGAGTTGAAAATATCATGTAGTACATAAAAACACCCTAATGCACAGATATGATTTAACTTATTGTACCCTCCTAGCAAAAATCTGTTCTATTTAGATATCATTCATGCAGCCACCTTTTGCTTACTCTAGCCATAAAAAGCAATTAGCTTAGAATTTAGGTTAAACAAATTGCTATGTACTATTCTAATTGTGCATGCTAACAAGTCCACAGTTAGAAGATAAACTTGTGTAAGTGTTTAGAATTGACAAGTGGGTACTTGAGCCTGTACTGATGGGCTATATTACTTATCATTTCAGTGAAATTGCCTCAGTAGAGATAATTTCAGCCAATGTTTACGCAGACGACTGACCCTTGACCTAAACCTCTGACCTACTTTTATGTGTTCCAGTCAAATAATTACTGGATGCTTTGGTTTTTGTAGGGCAGCGGTTGTTAGCTTAGAAGATTTTGAAGTGCGTCTAAATCAAGTTAGTAAAAAATGTACTATCAATTTGTTTATCTGTTGTCTGTCTGATCACCTGTGAGTTGTTTAAGAAGTGCTCCATAAATTTACAGGTCTAGCAAATATTAATAAACTAGATTTCTTTTTTTAATTAAAAATTAATATTTCTATTGTTTATCTTGGTAATGTAAATTTTCCATTACAGTATTTATTCTGTATTAAATCATTGATGATGATGATGAGTTTTCTGCCCGAAGGCAGGTCCATTGGCTTTATGCCACCCGGGGATGAGATGAGTGAGGTGGTTTCCCGTTGCCTTCCTCACAGACAATTGTGAGTGAGCAACTTGTCCAAGGTCGCTACGCAGTGGCGTGAGGTAGATTCGAACCCGCGACCCTCCGGTTACGAGGCATCGAACATACCATTACACCACCACGTCCCACTATTTAAATCATTAAACTATTTAAAATAGAATTTTTAAAGCTGTCTCATTTTGCAGTAAATGCGTACACATTTTGGTGCCCTGATTACCCACTGGTCTTGTGATTTGAACCATGTAACACCCGTTCGTAATATTCATTTGGTGTGGCTGGGTAACAATTTTGTGGATCTGTTTATCCTAATTAAATTCATAATTTAAATGTCCTATTTGGACATTTCTATAGCGCATTTTAATCTTAATATTTATATAGCGCATTTTATTCCGGACATTTATATAGCGCATTTCAATCTTAATATTTATGTAGTGCATTTTTCATTTTCAGATGAGTGCTCTCTTCACGACATCCGAATTCAACCGCCTGTCGCTTCGGATCATGCATTGATTGAACTCGATCAGATGCATTGATCTTCATCTGCTCCCTGTTCACACATTACGTCATATCCGGGGATGGAGATCATGGAATCGGCAGGGGTTTGCAAAGGCCCTCTGCAGCACTCATTTTTGTGCTGATCCCCATACACATGATGTCTTGTCCATTGATGAACTATTCAACTTATACTCGATTACTATGACTGATCTTTTGGATAAGATACTTCCTCCGTGGTTCGTGAAATCCAGGCATCGTCCTCTCGCTGCCTGGTTCGATGGTGACTGTCGCAGACGGACGCGTTGTTTGGAGCGACGTTTCCGTCGCTCAGAATGGATCGCTCAACTGAGAACCCTCCATCGTCTATACCGACGGAAGGAAGCTGAATACTGCGAGATGAAAGTCACCCGTCACGAAAAGGACCCAAAGCGTCTTTGGTCATCTATTTCGGGTCTATTAGGCCGCTCTACTCTTTCGTCTGGTACGCCGTCATTCGCCACGAGTGACTTTCTTACCTTCCAAACCGAGAAGATTCAGGGTCATTGTGCAGCTATTGCGGGTTTCCGCCTCCACAGTTCTCCATTACTGGATCCGTCTAAGTATTTTTTTGCGAGTCATCCAGTCAATCTATATGAGATTCCAATCCTCATTTAAGATCAGGATCCAAGCGCAAAGATCATTCAGCTTTTCAGCTATCTAGCCTTGTGTTATAATTTTTGCTTTCGATATGTGTTTAGCTTTCACATTAGATTATAACTATATTTCAGTTAGTGCATGCAATTAAATGTGTGTGTTTCGCTGTTATATTTCACGAGCTGAGAACACAAGGCCTTTGACACCGTCACGTTATACAAGCACAGCGTTATCATCTTGGCCATGGGTCATAACAGATCAGACCTTTGTCAAGGACGAATTCAAAACTCTAATCCAAGAACAATGTCATTCCATCTGATCCTTCCATCCTATCTTATTTGTGTTTCATGTGTAGAACTGCTATTAGGACTTAGGACTCGCATAACGTAATGAGACTAATTGTGTACTTAGACCGTTTCATTCCCTGGAGCAAGAGCTCAGCTTCAAGGAAAGTTTAGGACAATCTAGATGTCTTTCATTCTGATTTCATCCATGCCTATTTACGCATGTTCTTATTTGCATTTCATCGTGCAGAAGTAGCTTTTATTTAGTTGCTTTAACTGGACACGAACATTCATTTTCTTAGATGTTAGTTTTACGAACTATTTTCTAGCTTAACGTTATGTTTGCTATTGTATTAGCTTGGAACGGGACGTTCCAATTTTTCAGGACAGGACAGACTACGACAGGACATGTAGGCACAATAGTAGCCATAAAACTAAGAGGTTCGGTAAAGTAATAAGAGACCATATATTCACAGCCAGAGATCACTATCTAAAAGGGGGAATGCGGAATTTGGCTTGAGGGAGACGGGCGGAGTTGAGTGGTCCGAGGCCCACCCAAGATAGCTGACAGCTTGAAGCAGAAAACTTGTATAAGCACCAGTTTAATTCGGACTAGCCTTGCCTCTCCTGAAACTACCAGCTTCGGAAGAGGAGAGGCTAGTCTGAATTAAACTCTCGCAGCGAACGGTGCCATAGATCTCTTTTGGAGGGGCATCTCCCTGAATCACAAAGCGAGCTATCATTTTCCTATCTCTTAAAAAGCCTAATCTTGATCCTAATGACCTTCATGATTATCGCCCTATTTCCAATCTCTCTTTTCTCTCCAAAACTCTT
Organism: Norana najaformis; assembly: GCA_964023275.1. Lineage (NCBI taxonomy): Eukaryota > Metazoa > Annelida > Clitellata > Crassiclitellata > Hormogastridae > Norana > Norana najaformis. Next base: position 11,064,391 of record OZ029926.1, read on the forward strand.
GAGAGACTTGTTTCCCTTCAATTGTTATCCTATCTTGAAGATTCAGGACTTATGCCTCCTGGTCAGTCTGGTTTCAGGCGTCATCACTCTACTGGCTTTTGCTTTTGTTGGCCCATCTCTATGGAATGGACTTCTGCTATCGTTTCGTGCAAAGGGTCACTGTTGGTGAGACTTCAGTCAGCTAGTTGCTTAAAGAAGTTCTTATTTCCCAGGGAAGCGCCTCTGAGAAACGCCATATAAGTTATGAAATACAATACGAATACAACACAATTTTCAACCGGGCATAGCGCATATTGATCAGGACATCATAATGATTTTATAGCGCATTTTTATCCTAATATTTATGTACTGCGTTTTATTTATTATTATTTCAATCATTTTAATCTTAATATTTATATAGCGCATTTTTATTTTTTTAAAATACCGCATATTTTTCATATAGCGCATTTTTTTTAAAAATTTATATAGCGCATTTTTTTAAAATTATATAGCGCATTTTTATTTATAAAAATGCGCTATATAAATATTAAAAATAAAAATGCGCTATATAAATTCTAAAATAAAAATGCGCTATATAAATTTAAAAAATAAAAATGCGCTATATAAATTTTAAAAAATAAAAATGCGCTATATAAATTTAAAAAATAAAAATGCGCTATATAAATTTAAAAAATAAAAATGCGCTATATAAATTTAAAAAATAAAAATGCGCTATATAAATATTAAAATAAAAATGCGCTATATAAATATTAAAATAAAAATGCGCTATATAAATTTTAAAAAATTTATATAGCGCATTTTTATTTTTTTTAAATTTATATAGCGCATTTTTATTTTTTTAAAATTTATATAGCGCATTTTTATTTTTTAAATTTATATAGCGCATTTTTATTTTTAAATTTATATAGCGCATTTTTATTTTTAAATTTATATAGCGCATTTTTATTTTTTAAATTTATATAGCGCATTTTTATTTTTTTAAATTTATATAGCGCATTTTTAAATTTATATAGCGCATTTTTATTTTTTAAATTTATATAGCGCATTTTTATTTTTTAAATTTATATAGCGCATTTTTATTTTTTAAATTTATATAGCGCATTTTTAATTTTTAAAATTTATATAGCGCATTTTTATTTTTTAAATTTATATAGCGCATTTTTATTTTTTAAAATTTATATAGCGCATTTTTATTTTTTTTTAAATTTATATAGCGCATTTTTATTTTTTAAAATTTATATAGCGCACTTTTATTTTTTTTAAATTTATATAGCGCATTTTTATTTTTTAAATTTATATAGCGCATTTTTATTTTTTAAATTTATATAGCGCATTTTTAATTTTTAAAATTTATATAGCGCATTTTTATTTTTTAAATTTATATAGCGCATTTTTATTTTTTAAAATTTATATAGCGCATTTTTATTTTTTAAATTTATATAGCGCATTTTAATTTTTTTAAATTGATATAGCGCATTTTTATTTTTTAAAATTTATATAGCGCATTTTTATTTTTTTAAATTTATATAGCGCATTTTTATTTTTTTAAATTTATATAGCGCATTTTTATTTTTTTTTTTAAATTTATATAGCGCATTTTTTAAAAATTTATATAGCGCATTTTTATTTTAATATTTATATAGCGCATTTTTATTTTTAAATTTATATAGCGCATTTTTATTTTGATATTTATATAGCGCATTTTTATTTTGATATTTATATAGCGCATTTTTATTTTAATATTTATATAGCGCATTTTTATTTTTAAAAATTTATATAGCGCATTTTTATTTTTTAAATTTATATAGCGCATTTTTATTTTAGAATTTATATAGCGCATTTTTATTTTTAATATTTATATAGCGCATTTTTATTTTTAAAATTTATATAGCGCATTTTTATTTTTAAAATTTATATAGCGCATTTTTATTTTTAAAATTTATATAGCGCATTTTTTTAAAATTTATATAGCGCATTTTTATTTTGTTATTTATGTAGTGCATTTTAATTTTAATATTTATGTAGTGCATTTATATTTTAATATTTATATAGCGCATTTTTATTTTAATATTTATATAACCCATTTTTATTTTGATAATTATATAGTGCATTTTTATCTTAATATTTATATCGTGCATTTTAATTTTTAATTTTTATATAGCGCAGTTTTATCTTAATATTTATATAGGGCATTTTTATCTTAACATTTAAGTATCACATTTTCATCTGGACATTTATGTTATATCAGGACTATATCATGAGACGTCTGGAAAGAACTCATAATTTGGGAGCACAATCTCAACCAAGAAATACAGAGGATGTCGAATATGCAGATGATGCATGTATGATTGCAGAATGCCTAACAAGAATAATGGAGTTGTTGGAGGCATTAGCAGAGGAAAGTGGAAAACTTGGACTGAAAATTAACTATAACAAAACTAAAATAATGCCAATAACAAATAAGGAATACAACGGGCCAATAGTTAAGCTTAAGGGACAGGAAATTGAGGTAATAAATAAGTTTGTCTATCTGGGAAGCGAAATGAAAGCAGGGGGAGGATCAGAAACAGAAATCAAAAGGAGAATAGCGCTTGCAGGGTCAACCTTTAACAGGTTACAAAAGGTCTTCAAACGACATGATATAAAACTGGCGATAAAGCTAAAAATCCTCAACACATGCGTGATCCCAGTACTAATCTATGGATGTGAGTCATGGAGTATTACAAGAGCAATGGAGAATAAACTGAATGCAGCAGAAAACAAATGGCTCAGAAGAATACTAAGAGTTAGCTATAAGGAACATGTAACGAATGAAAGTATTAGACAACGAACACAACAACCATTGATAAGCAATATGATCAAGAAAAGAAGAATGAAGTGGGCAGGACATGTCCTGAGGATGGGGGAGAATCGTAATCCAAAGAAAATCTTTAAATACAAACCGGACGGAAAGAGAGCAGTGGGAAGACCGAAAAGAAGATGGATAGATTGCCTTGAAGAGGATCTGAAAGGTGCCGGAGTTACTATCTATGGGAAAACGGAGGGCAGACGGAGAATGACCCTTGAGGAGATGGCCGGGAAACGAGATTTGTGGAGGGGTGTCATAGAGAAATCAACGACTGGATCCAGTCCAGAGATGATTACATGACATGATGATTTATGTTATGCATTTTTATCTCAATATTTCTGTGCTTATTGAAATTATCTTGGTCTAAATGATGTCAGGTTTAAAAATTTAGCGTCTGCAATAGGCCAAGAGCTGTCTCGCTAATAGTACAGTGCACTTTACTGCATATTTGTCGTGGCCCCCATGGTGCTCTCTAGTGCACACTCGTCAGTACTGGGTTAATGCAAAATCATGTATGGATTGGAAGTGTTGGAACAGAATAGAGCACAGATGCATACTGAAACTGTTACTGTAAAGGCACGAATGTGGGAGGAAGTTCAGAGTGGTTCTGCAAAATTGCTGTATACAGATTTCACAAACACTGTCAACAGCTACAACACCCAAAACAAAGCAGACGTTTACAATTATACTGAACACGTTTTTACCTTCAAAAGGATTGTAGACGATATCATGGACTACAGTTGCTCCACAGCCAGCAATCCCTGAAACAGAATTTTTAAAATCTTTAGACATTTCATTAAGATGACTACCAGGGTATTATGTGGTAAACTTGGCATTGATAAAAGTCAAGACATCCTGTGAATAACTTTATAATATACAATAATTCTAATTATTTTTATTTTAGTATAATATTAAATAATTTTACGATATAGAAGAATTCTTTTAATAGCTTGTTGATGAAAAGGCTTAGCTCCAGTGAGAAGACTGTTAAGAAAATGCAGTTTAACAAGCTCTCCTTACTGAGCAAGTAATGTAAGGTAATCATACAACTGACAGCTGCCCTCATAAACAGCAATCCTTAAAGGGGTGGTCCAGACTTATTAAGAGTTTTAAGTGCAAGCAAACATAAACTTCAATCCAACCCCCAGATGATACTACCATGTCATTGCCCAAGATCATGAGAATTTGTTGAATTCACATGAATCCAGAATCACACTTTAGGTGGATCAGGAAGAGATTGTCCATTAAGGATGTCTGCAGAGGGTAGCGATGGGTCACCCAAATGAGGACTAGGGACTGTGGGGTTGTACCCCATGTGGACATCTGCATTTAAAGTTGGTACACAGCTATTTCAGTACAGCCTGTGCCTTACACACCAACTTCAGTCAGACAGTAGGCAGTCTCCCCTGCATTAAATCTAGTTACAGCCCCTTTGTTGGAAACGGCAGTTTCTAAAGTAACTCATGCCATGGTGCAGTCAGCTCAGCAAGATCAACAGGGTAGCCTAATCTAGGCCTTTGTACTCCCTGGAGTGCAACATCTGCAAAGGGGATGGCAGATAGTAATGCCAAATACAGACAAGAGGACGTTTTGATATCCATATATACAGTGCAGTTAACTATTCAGATTCCCTGCTGCACCAAAGGGATGGGTCACCTAAATGCAGACTAGGGGGGTGCACTATAATAAGGTGATGTTAGCAAGGTTAACTAAGTTTGGGACCTATGTCCGTAAGTGCATTATAGCAAAATTCATGTTTATAATGATGTGTCTCATCATTGTGTTTTGATGCATCAGTTCGGTTTATGACATAGTGCATTCAATGATACAGACTAACTACAAAAAGCAGTGTTACAAGTACAATACCAGATCAAATGAAGCATACCATGGACTAAGTGGTTGCTTTCATTTGGACGGCTGAGGGCTTTCTTCAAGTATTCATAACAGGCAAAATAAACGGCATGCGCTGGACCAGAACCGTACGCTGTGGCATCAATTCCACGCATCGTGCTCCATACGCTCTCATCACGTATGATCTGACTAAGAGCGTGAAACATGTTGCGATAGTTGGCACGAGGATCTGGAACAAGACTCTGCATCCGCGTCTAAAAAAAAACACAAGGCTTTATCCAGAAGTTTAAAGTACCCCTTAGATAAGTGTTTTGTATCCGAATGAATTACTTCAACATGGGTTGCTTCTAAGTAACTAATAAACGTTGCCAAATGATTTCAAATAAATCTGTTTAAGCCGCATTGGTTCTGAATATCAAAAGACCTTGAAAATTTTAGAAATTGTCTAAGTTAGAGTACTAGGCAGTGTTTTTGACTATTTATCAGCCTAGACCTATGAGCCATTGTAATTCTTCAAGGCATTCAAATGCATTATACACAAAATTAGGCCATGGCCTGTTCAAGTATGGCCATCATTTACATAAAACATCCAGAGAATGGTCAGAGAACTTGGAAGAACCACGTCCAAGAGAATTTTAGCAATGTTGAACTTTAGAAGACCTTTCTTTCCAACTTAGAAGAGTTCTTCTAACTTGGAAAGAAAGGTCTTCTAAAGTTCAACGTTGCTAAAATTCTCTTTTGACCAAATTTACCTCTTCCTCTTCTTAAAGCACTAAAGAATTCTTCTGCTGCAAAGGCTGACAAGCAGTTTCAGAAGAGTACCAGGCTTAACTTGAGTATACATTTAGGGTGTTTAGCAACTAGTACTGAAACTCTTAAGCTAATACTTTTTGTCACTACTTATTCTAGATTGGTAAAATATCTCTTCTTAAATCACAAGACCCCAAAACACGACCTTAGAAGTTTAGGGAACAGTATTCTCATGCTGTTTGATGGCTGTTCTTGAGCTCTTCTGATTTCGCAAGAACCTTTTGCGACAAGTTCTGAGTATCCGCGAAATTAAGTTTACGGGCGATAATAAAGGTAGACGGCAAAACTATGTACAGCAGACTTAATCAAACGGGGTAAAACGCTGCAGCCCTATCTCGGTGGACAAGGTGAAGTGTTAGGGTTAGGGTTAGTTGCAGCAGCCAAGGCTGCAGCCAGGGTAGGGCTGTAGCAAGGGCTCTGTCAGGGCTGAAGCCACGCCTACATGCTAATGGAAACATTGGACCACGATACTATAAGATTGCCATCAAACGGTTTTCTCTCACAAAGGTCCCTCTTGAAGTAAGTTTTATATTTGAGGCCACTGAAAATATTGGTTATCCTTACTTTGACACTGTCGATAGGGTACATGACACAGTGCTCCATGATCCCGGCTGCCGCCCCTGCTACCATATGGGCCGTCAAGGTAGTTGCAGCTGGAAGAGCTTCATACTCGACTTCGCCCTCCATTGTGACTAACCTAATACGAGCCACAGAAAACGAAATTAACTACAAAACTTATACATTTTATGGGTCAGTTTAAAACGTGATCGTCACTTCTGACTACGTAAAACGTAAGATTACAGCCCAAAGCGAAACCACCCCTTTCCCCTAAACAACGTCGCTGGGAAAGGTATTCAAACCAGACTAAAGCAAATTGTAAACACAAGAAGGTCATCAGACGAGTCCATTTTTTACTACGAGGTTGGTCCAATGTTCATAGTTAAAGTTCAGGGTGGTGATCTTTGTACAGTTACTAACGTGCAGCGGTTTTATATAATAGCTTCTCTGCCAAAAGAACTATGGTTGCTAATATTATAAATTTTATGTAAAATTTTGCTATTTCTCAGCCCAAACAGAAGTTGCATCAGCTGTTTAATCACTGGTACTTTGTCAAACCCCCCTCCGATTATAAAAATCAACTGGTCAAGTCTCATTTAAGGCGCGTTCCACTACTGCTCTGAGCATGATTCGGGTTTGACCTCGTATATCCCATCAGTAAAGGAATAAAAACGTAGAGCGAAACAGTTTGTCGCACACCAGTTAATCTGCTGGGCAAGTAACCGCGGTGGCCCTCCTTCGTGGCAGTTCATTTTATTACCAAAATATGGTTTTATTGGCAATTATTTTATTGCCAGAATTACGACAATTATCTGATCCAATTCACCCCTTGCAATCACTTCACTCAAAACTGAAAACACTCCTCTTCCGCAGATGCTCTTCTTGTCCCTCTTCTTCCCCTTATTTATCCTACAGATCCAATGCCAAATACCACCCCCGTACCCGTCTGACTGTTGCCTGCCTGATTCTTGGAAATTAATCTGGAACCGAACCTTTCCTGCCTATCGATTTTGTTTTGACTGAGCGCCTGTGAATTAACTGGTTCCTGCGACCTACCTTCCGTTTGGCGCTGTAGAAATCTCGAGATTGCGATTACAAATTAATATATATTTCATTTTTAATGTTTTCGTTACCTGCGATATGGTCAAATTGCGTGCCATGCGCTTTCAATCCAATTTAATCGAACTACTTCAGTCCGTCAGTTTCCTATCCTGTGAATAAGCGCAGTGCATCCTCGAACTACCTGCTTTTGTTTTTTCTCGCGTGGTTAGCTATCTACAATTCAAGGCGTCACTGAGCGCGAGAACACCGGTTTGTGTACCAATCGTGACTATATTTCATAGATTTGAATCTCGGGTTAGCACGGTCCGTACGCGGGTGCCCATCACCAGCAATTTCCACTGTACCACCATGCTGTCTTCCCGGAAGAAACGGAAGTTGAGTTATTTGCCTCAGTGTTTTAATACCGTGCAATTAGGTCCTATTCAAGTTACTATACACACGTTATATATGGGCCTATATACGATTTATGGGGTTGAAAATGATGATGGGGAATCATTGGGCAACCAATGATCAAATTTAATAGGGAAATATCAGAGCAGCCGAGGCCAACGAAAAACTGGGGGGTCAAAAGTGAAGCAGATTGAGGCGCACAGCGCCTGAGTGTGAATCTCCCGAGCCGCTGATATTCTTTCACACTGCATAAACTATATTCCATTACTGTCTTAAGCTGAAACCCGGTGTTCAAGTTAAGGCTTAATCAGCTGGTGACAGCACAAGTGGGGGATCTCAGACACTGAGTGGCGCATTGTAGCAGTATCCCGTGCAGCCCGAAGCTGGGATCAAGTGACCTCCCAGACCCTGTGAGAAAATGAGAAATGTGTCTTTTCAATGGGGCGCCTGAACCAGGGAGGAGACACTGAATTGCCTTTACAGAATGCACCCTATTTAATTATCAATGTCATCATTACCATCACTATTATCAACGCGATCATCTACATCATGATCAGTTCCCATCTTGCGGTGAATGATCAACATTCTCACGTCATTGGTCAAGTCATGTTTTGCTCATGTTTAGTCCAAGTCTTGTTACATCTTTGTCACGTCATATACAGATTCACCATGTTAAGTTCCACCTTCCAGCAGAGAACAAGTAAACCGGATGTAATGGCTAAATTAGGCTTATCAGTCGCATAAAACCTTCCATTACCATAGTAAGTCACTCCGCGTGCATAATAAGCAAGAAATCGATTACGAAATGCACTATATATTGTTGCTGGATGGTACGTGTGGGCGGGGAGGCTAGAATGCTACCTGCAGGACCCATCCAGCTCCTTTCTCTCCCCTCTCAGTGTTACGCAGGCGCCTGAAGACTGTACTGTTTAACAGTGATATTACTTTTTCGGGTCGGAAGCACCTCCGTTGAGTTTATCCTCCAAGAGGCGCTTTTTAAATCTCAAATTACAATTACAACTACACCTGCAACAGATGTTATAGAGCAAGTGTCCCTTTGTGGTCGGGAACGCCAACATACAAATACAGTAGGCGTGAGAGTTAGTTAAACTCAGTCCGGCTTTTGGTATTTCACCGTGTTGGTCTTTTGAGGTTTCGTCCTCGTTGGTTTGTGCCTGTATTCCGCCGGACTCACGGTATGTCGTTTTGAAGTTGATCATTTTTATGTATATTCTGTTTCCCGTCGTCGATGACCTTTCCTTGTTATATGTTATATGTTTCCTTATATATGTTATATATAATGTTATATATATATATATATATATCTATTTCCTGTTGAGTTTATATATATATATAGAAACATGATACATGCAAACACATTACATATATAAAATCCTGATACAAACGTATAGCATGCAATTACAAAAATATAGTAATTATTTAGTTATTTATTTATTCAAAGTACTTAGAATGCGAGCAATGTCAGTAGACCTGAATCTGAGGCGCAGTATGATTATATACTGTATATTATGTTGCAGAACATACACGAAGAACAACGCAGTCAGTTACAGAGAACTTTATTTCATTCAAAATGTTAAAAATGCAAATTGCTAGTGTAGCATAAATAGGATTTACATCAGTCTTAATGGTGATTTTGTGAGCCTGAGTAAACAAGTTTTAATCACAGTGCTGATTTAAGTGAGCTAGCAAATAACACTCTGCTTCATTTTCCTTTCAAAGATACAATGAAATCTAATGTGAGACAGGTTTTGATAAGCACGTGCTTTGTTAATGCCATAAAGCTTTCATCATTAAACAATCAATTCTAAAGCTTGTGATAAAGCATGGTATAAAAGCCATTCTTACATCCTCTTACAATTACAGTCCTAATAAGGCTGAATGATCTCATCACCAACAAGCTTTTCAGAACATTTATTACAGGTTGCCACGATGCAGGGCTTAAAAAGATTGGTAATTTCAGTGCTTTTGGATTCGAACTCTAGATTCCGAGGTGAAATCCAGGTGTGGATCTGCACTGCAACCACATAAGAGTGACCCAACCACACTGCAGAGTGTTCGGGTCAGTCACTTTCCACTGCTTTCTTTTCTTTAGTACTAACAATTTACTAAGTTAATGTGCAAAAAACAAAAACATAGCAAAAAACAACCTCATGAACAATACCTAATTAATTCCCATTGCAATAATTCAATCCTTGCCAGTCTTAATGTAATGGGTAAAATGTAAATACTGTAACCACTTAATGTAATGGGTAAAATGTAAATCACCACTTACGTATTGCACCAAATTACAAGATCGCATTAAAATAATTCTACATACTTCAGAAGCTTAAGAATGTGTCAGGATAATTTTATCACATCCAGCAGGTTTTCGGTTCTGCAACTTCCAAATACAAATCAAATGGATGAATTTTCCAAGTGTTTCCTTCTCCAATTTCTTAACTAATAAATTTTTATGGATGACAGTAATTCAAAACATTGTAGACACCCACATGACATGCAAATGTGGTCTGTTTGCTTTTAGTATGCTGCCACATGAAAAAATATTTTGTACTGGTGTGTGTTAATTTTTTGTGATAACTTTCATATTCCAAAACAATCCTTACCATATACTTTAGCTTATACCACTGTTAAAAAGAAAGTCAGCTGTTCCAGTCCAAATACCTTCAAAAGGAATAATAGGTAACTGGTAACATAAATATGACTACAGCTGACAAAGACTCAAAAACAATAAGGAAGTCAAACATTGCAAATGTTTGATGCTTTAATGTATATAGTAACACCTATAAGTAAGTTTTTGTTTTCACAGAAACAGATACAGTTTACTCTGTAAATGATCATGGATCATTAAATGATCATCATAATGTGATCACGGATGACTAGAAGATCAAAAGCACCTTCAATAGATCTAGAGGCTTGCGTTTGGCAAAATCGTCATGGCTGGCAAAACCGCCACAGTTGAAATATGCTTAAACCTCTACTGCAGATAAATTGCATCCACTATGCCACTATAATGTTTTATCAACTCAGTTTATATTCTAAAGTGGCGCGGCAAAGGTAACTACATACATGGACTCTTTGTCTAGAGTTTACGAAAATACTTTAGATATGCATAAACGGAAAACGATTTTGAGATCGTAGAGGTAGACACTTCTTGGCTTTAGATTTTGAAATTGCCTAAAATTGGAATAATTTGCCTAACTGCAAACCTCTAAATGTTCAAGAAGGAGCATGTGGTCTTCGGTGGAAAAAGTTCTCCAACAACTGGGGCAAGACAGCGATTTTGTTAAGTCAACGTTATGACATGCCACCAATGGTGAGCTAAAATTGACGGATTGACGGCGTACTGCACTTCCTGCATCAGTCAGCAAAGATGGAGACATTCTCGAAAACTTTTCTGCAACAATGAAATCATTTTCGGGAGTCCCATCTGTACAAAACTTTGAACTGGTACTGAACCCACTGCCAGTAAGTCCAAGGCTTGCCTGATCAATACCTGATTCGCGCAAATCACAAACATCAAACCCATGTTCCACATTTTCCTCCAGTTTTCCATCAACGGCAGTGCAAGCACTAGTGCCCTGTTTACCTCTTACGCTGCTGACATCATCGCAGACATCAAATCCACGAGCTCTTGGGCGGCCGTAATAATGATGAGGCGTTGGCGGGTGGTTCCCTGTGCGATGATGTCTGCTACCAGTCTGCAAATAAGTAAGAAAGGCAGCAGTTTAACAGACTGAAGCCATAAACATGCCTTTGCACATGTGTCTGTGAATGTATTATATTTAATGACAAAACTGACCACATTTATGGTGAGAATAACTAAAGATGACATGTAAAGGACATGAAGGTTTAGTAAGAAGCATCTGAGAAAGAAACAACGTGACTTACTAAGACAGTCAGTTGCTTTTTGAGGTCTGTGATCAGACCCTGGGCATTCTCACGGTCCTTTCGTTCCATTTCAAAGTCTTCTTTGTAAATATTAACTTGCTCTTTGAGACACTCAGCCTGAACTTCAAGGTCTCTGATTCTCTCACGAAGCTGAGATATCAAAACAGATCATCCCATTTTAATCTAGTAACATTTCATGTAAAACTATGGTTGCCACTCCTGAAGAATTAATTCTTGGATATACTTTTTCTGTCACTATCTTTGCTCTAAAGATCATATATATAATGACCAGCAAGAGACATAAGACATAAAATGAACATGCAGTAATATGCAGTGATAAATGTCATGTGACTAAGTAAGTGAATAAATCAATATCAGTTCTGATTCAGGATGAGTAGTTAGTTATTGCAGATTATCTTCATATCTTGCGGAAATTACTAGTACCAAACTGTATATTTTTCAGTGAAATCTATTAAATAGAAAGCCACGACAAACCATCTTTGGTTAATCGTCACAGCTGGGCAGAAATTTTGCCAATAAACTTAATTAAACAAAGTTACAATCTACTTTAATGATAATCTACCCAGTTCTAGGGATGCACAGCAGTCTAGCTGTTAGCAAGCTACACTGTCAATCAAGAGGTCGGGGTTCAAATCCCCACCATGGCAAAAATTTGTTTCAAGATTTCAGCTAACTCAGCTATAACGAGTACGACCGTACACTGTCAGTGAGAAGATCAGGTGGTGAGGGAGAGGACTGGCCGCCGCCCTTATATGCTGAGGCTTAGAAAAATAAAGTCACTAACACTTTATACCCATGAAGGCTACCTCTCAGGGGTAACTCAGGCTAGGGGTAACTTAAGGGACTGGTGGTCTTCTCCTTCCACCCCATTCTAAATCATGAATCTAATCATAACCTTAGTTTAACCAAACTTTAATAATCAAATCCTCCTGATCAGAATCCGGGAAATGGAAAGACCGCAAGTGCAAGAAAGACCAGCAAACATATAAGGTTCTCATATTTATTATACCCTGAATTAATGGCAATACAAACTCAAAACCTAATTGCAAAATGTGATGACGTTACCATTTCATTCTCCTGTTTAGCCTGGAGCAAATGCTGATCGACCTTAGCCTGAAGAGATTCTGTCATTCCACCTCCAGTAAATTTACCCTCAGATAAACTACCTATGTTATTCCCGAGTTGAAGAAGCGTGCGAAGAGATGAATTTTCACATTCCAGCTAAAAATAGCAGAATACGATTTAAAGGCACTAATTTAAAATAAGGATCTGGAAAATCCAAGGACAAGATTTACAAATTTATGCCAATATTTCTTCATTACTCTAAAGTACTCTTTAATTTCATATCTATAAATCCAACATTATTTAACTATTATTTCAGATTATTAAATCAAATTATATTTACTTTTCTGAAACCGATTTGCAAATTCAATTTACCAGTAAATTTAAAAATAATTTACCAAAAAAATAATTTGCATTCATTCAATTAGTATAGCTATTTGCATGCACAATAGTTATACCCACCTCAATAATACGTTGTCTTGAAGTCGTAAGTTGAATTTTTAGTTGAGTAAGATGACCCTTAAACAAAGAAATACTAATATTAACCAATGCAACATGTTATTTTCCTGAGGTATGATTGCAGCAGCCTAATGGATTTGCCATTTATGACCCATAATTTTTACCTTACACCAAGCCGTCCAGTCTAATAGAGCTCAAGAAAAACACGCCGTCATCTGTTGGGCGTTGCCTGCGCATGCTGAGTCTATGAATATCCGCTCACGCGGAAATATAGGCCTAAACAATCACGCGGCCGCAAATATTTCGTTAGTAATATTTACGCCTGCGTGAATTCTGCTCAACTAAGCGAATCATCATAGGAACGACCCTGGGCAAAACCAACGAGCTCCGCTTATAACGCGAGGCTAGAAAGGGCCACGCACTCGAACATAAGCCTGTCGGTAACAGGCCCTCCTGAAGACAAGCCAAGGCCTCCGCTAGCAAGGCTTGGCTAAATGAGCGGCCGCGAGCCATAGCCAGGTATTTATTAGCCCCGCCCTCGTGGCCCTTCAAAAGCTTGTGCTGGGAAAAGAAATGACGGGGCAAAAACAACGCACACGCGCGTATATTTTCATGCGCTGGGTTATTACTGGCGAAAAGTTCTCAGTAAAAGTTCGCACGTAATTCGGGAGGAATACGTAATAAATTTTCGCCTTGCCACAAAAGAATTTTTCTGTCACAGTTTCCATACCAATAAATAAGAATATCAATAGCCATGCCTAAGTATGAAAGTTACTGATAAAAAATATGACAAAATTGTTGTAATACCTCCAGCTTCATCGTCTATCAACACCCCCCCACTCCGTAGAAACAAACAGCCAACGCCCAAAGCCCTAAAACTAAGCTAAATTAAAGTTAAGATAACTCCTTATACGCTAATCTTTTTTAAAGAACACCTTTTAACTTTACATCAGTTGTCATTCTAGCAGTCATTCTCATCTAATTGAATGAATCGGATTTAAATTTCATTATAAAAAGAAATACATTATACATACTTGTTCCAAAGTCTCACAGGTTTTGAGGCTGTCCACTAGACATTTTTGCATGCGAGAGATGTCATTTTTCACCATAGCCCATGTAGTCTCGGGTCGTGACATTGCTTCTTTATCCTTCTTCACTCAACTCTCTATGAAATAAAATTAACCAATTATGTGATAAGCACATTTATCAAACTAATAATTTGGTGGAAACTTTTGGACAGTCATGAAGAAATTATAAGAACATAATTGTGGGATAAGCTTGGGGAAATCCAATTAGTCAAGATGGAACTTGTGAGATTTATAACAATTAGGATCAACGAGGTAATTTGCAATGAACAAACTGACAGATTATATATTAAATATACCTCTACAAAAGAAATAAAATCAATTATTGCCATCTACAAGCCAGTCCTTTTGGAAATAAGTGCATGGCTTAGAATATGCTAAATCTGATATCTATCTAAATGTACTTGGAGACAAGAAAATGGACAACAAATGCATAAAGGTTATTTTTTAATTATTGGATACGTGTGGTCCAATAAAACGGACCAGTCTTTCTACTGTCCGAACCCTTTTGCCCATCGATTTTCTTTTGACTGAGCGCCTGTGAATAAGCTGGTCCCCGTGACGTGGCTATCGTTGGGCGCTGTAGAAATCTCGGAGTTACGATTACGATCTGTGCTGGGGAAACAGATATGTAACAAGAGTAGAACAATCTTATCATAATCGTAAACGAGATTTCTACAGCGCCTAAAGAAAGCCTAATCACTGGCGCTCAGTCAAAACAACAGTCATCTGGATTAAGACGACCTCTCGAGAGGCCAACTATTGGTTAAAACTGAACAAATCACTAAGTGAAACAAAGAACCCACGACGACTCTAGAATGAAAGATTTTTGCTAGAATCATGACTAAAAGAACGAAAATTATAAACAGTATTATACATACGTTGCTAGTTCTAGAAAATTCGCCTCGCTCTTTCCTTTGCCCAATCTAAAGAGCTTCTCAACGTTTGCCGTTAGTCTAATATCTGGCTCACCACAAAATTTTTACGCAATTTTCCGATGGGTTTCCCCACATCAACGAATTTCCTCTCTCCTCCACATAAATGCGACTAACGTCAATCAGCTGTAGCCCTCTGCACACCGACTGCCCGGCCCACAGCCTTATCTCAATTGACGGCTTCGGACCACCCACTTAGCCTATACTGATTGCGGGAGACCCAAACGACGTCGGAGCAGTCGTCTGGGCCAATGCGAAGCCAAAATTAGAAGACACCGTTTAGCATAAAAGATCTTTAAGAAAGGGAGGTTCCCGTTTTTAAAACCTTTGGCCTAGCGCATACGATTCATGCGTCAACATATTTACGTACGGAAGAATATCGGAGATGACTTATTCTGCACACAAAATACATCGTATACGCCATGCAAAAAACTCAAGTCTCTGGAAATTTGTGACACTCCCAGTTACGCTGAAATATTAAGCGCAGAACTAAACTCAGATTTTTTTACATATTTTATGGTTGCGAAACTATGATCGAAGCCTTGCATGTGTGTAGGTTTAAAATTTAGATCTTATAAAAGTTAATCATGTGGAAATTCGATGGTTCACAATTTTGACTATTTGACATTAATGTAAGAATCACGACAAAAAAGTCAGCAAATTTTGAACTTGAATTGTCCGATAGCCTCAATTATTTTAGGCCTACTGATACTTAGTTTTACTCTTGTCCGTTAGGGGCACCCGTCCTGTGATTAAGTCCCGAAGTTGCTCATCATATTATGAGCTCACTGCATAATTATGCCCAAAAATTTTTAATGCGACGCTTGTCAGAAGCTTATGCCACACAGAAAGACGTGTCATCCAGGCCTTAGATGACATAAAAATTTAATTATGTAATCTGAATATTAACGTTATATTAATAGTCATGTGAACCAGGCCACTGTCTCTTAAATATAGTATTTAGTAGAGAGCATCCAGGCCGAGAGTATCGCGTGACTTTGTTGAAGGCTCAGGCAGTCAGAGACACTGTAATGAACTGCAATTTGTAAACCAAATTTCCCTGCACGACATGTTGAATAAGAACTAGCACATGTTCATACAAGTTCACACCTTCTCATAATCAACTCTCTGAACATAATTAAATGAGTCACTTTGTTTTAGTGATTAACAACAGCGTTGGCAATGTATGCATTTAAAAATTTATTATACGAGGTCTTGAATCTGGTGGGTCTTTTGGCTTAACTCATTTATGCCACATGAATGCTCAGTCTTCTGGCAACCAGACTTTGTTCTGTTTTAATAAGGCACCTTTGGACAAAGCTCTCTGACTTGACACAGCACTCGTGAACAAGCTGGTGCCCTGCACTTAGCTTTAGAATTCTCGAGATTACGATTACAGTGAAGAGTTATTGTATCATCGGCAAAAAGGACAACACTGATCCAACAGATTTTATTGCAGGCCAAGTATGGTTTTAATAAACAATTATACAGTATTAGTCTCAAAGGACCTAAATCCAAAATGCGACATTACAAGTTTACAGCCTCAGTTGGTGAGTATGCCACTTGACCGGGACTTAACATCAACTTAAAATATACACACCAGTTAAACAACTTTCTGCTCTGTCATGTACACTTTAGTCATGTGTTTTTTTCCACAGGCAGACCATTCAGTTGTGGTAGAAAAGACTGTATTTATGTTTCTGAAAAAAATTTAACAACTAAGGGTTTTGGAACCACAATCAGAATACAGAAACCTGGAGTAGTACCTAGAAGCACAGAAATTTCTGAAAATTTATTGTAAAAGGGGACTCTGAGCGTCATTTGGAAAAGATCGTCCTGGTGGTATACCTATGAGGAGGTTGTTTTTTGGTGAGCATGTAGGTGGCGACAGTGTGCATAAAACTGTCCTATATCCATACTCTTCGGCCAGATTCAGTCGATCAGTGTCAATGTACTCCATTGCACACTTTCCTTGTTCCAGCTGAGCAATTGCAGCCTGAGTCTGGTCTGCAGCATGGGCTAGGATTCGAAAGTCCTCATAGGTTATGCCAGAGTTTTTGAACGCACTACTTCGTGGGTATTTCATTGTGTGGGTTTCTTGGATGGAGCCATAGCAGCAAGGACAGACCACAAATGCAGCCCCACGATAGAGGCACTTCTGAAGGACAAGGTCAGTTGCAACACCACACCCATGAAGACAGACTCCCACATCAAACGGCATGTCAAAGTAGTCGAGGTTGCTTTGAAAGCAGACAACGTTCGTAAGATTCAGTGCTTCAGTTCGAGCAAGCGCTCGTGAAAGAGACTCTTCTTTGTTTTCAACAAGCACAAGTGAGCAGTTTGGGAGGAGGAAAGCAAGCAATAAGCCAAGGTGACCTCCACCTGAGCAAAAATCAATGACCGTGTCTGTCTCCCAGGCAATAAGTTTCACAGCTGCAGCAAGATTCTCCAGCTGCTGGCACTTTTTTTCCAGGCGACTCAGAGGCAAGTCCCCATCCTTTGGATGAACACTGCTTGGAAAAGTTTTCCACGGTAGTTGAATATCCTCAACTGGATGTGGTCTGAGTTTTGTTTGTATTCCAGCCTCTTCGATCTTTGTAAAGACCTCATCAATGGCCTTCTGCAAGACCCTTGTCTTCTTCTTGTCTGGATCTCTAATGAGGGGCAGCTGTTTTTCAAGCAACTGCTTACCCCAGTTCCTGCCATATTCCATGGTTTGCTGTTCAAAATTCAACACAGGCAAACCAACTAACGTTATCGTTTCTTTAACTAGCGGCAAATTTAAAACACGACTGTACCAACTGAAAATTTGCTTCAAATGTGGTTGGATTAAACTGTAATCATTCATCCACCCATTCAAAACCAAAGTTACACATGGAACGAGAACAAGATCAGTGAGCAAAAAATCTAGTCCCTCTACAAAAATATGCTCTAATGCAATGCATTTGTTGTCTTCTGAAATTTCTTTGCTGTCCTTCAATTTTTCACTAGATATTCTGTCCAGTGTTATCACGCTTTTCATAATTTCATGTTTTCTTTTGCTGATATTTGACACAACAGGAGGTGTGTAAAAATGACTTTCCAGTTGAAGTAATTCATCTGGAAGAGCACTTACATCCAAAAATCCATTAGCTTCATGAAACGATTTCGACAGACTGAGAAACTTTTCCACAGCCAATGGCATTTGAACCTCGCAGAATTTTGTCCAGGCAGAGACTTCAGCACAGGCCTTTAGACAATTCCTTCGCTCACCAAGAAGATAATTGAATTCTTTTCTCGATTTTATAATTAGTCTCAAAACGGAACAAAGTCCACAGTGAACAACGCATCCGCTGCTTGATATAGCCGCCGGAAGTCTGCAGTGCTTCACGTTGTTGGGCAGCTCATGTGGCTGAATGTCACCCAGTCCAATCAGAACTTCTCGGCCAACCTGGATAGTTTTTGAGCTTTCAAGCGGCGGAACCCTGTTTACAAGATGAAAACAATCGCCCCAAGCTCCGCAGAATTTACCTACAAACAGAGCAATTACTGACGAAACGGGCAAATGAACGACATTGGCACGGTCGATCGAAACGTCTAAATACACGTTGGAAGTCATTTCCACACTGATAATCGTATAATTGTTTCCAGTAGGTTCGTTCTTTAAAATACATTTAATTGCAGCGGACCAGAATTGTCTGAGATTATTTAATCATACAAAATTAAATACTGTTGAACGATATACATTTAATTCTTGGTGGCTACGATAACACCGTGCTTCAGTTTTCCCTTATTTACGCTCTTGAGTACAGTAAGTAAGAAATCCAGTTCCTCGTTGGCAGAAGCTATTTCGTAATCTTCGCATTTCTTCAGCACCCAAAAAGCTAAGTCGCGGGAACCAGCGTATTCAGAGGCGCTCAGTCAAATCAAAATCCACAACAGCAAAGTTGGACTATACACTGAAACTAAGGCATAAAAAGCACATAAAAACAATACTGATATCGCGATATTTAGAAAAACCGAACATGTACCTACTCTGAAAACGTACTGAGAAAAACCGAAAACGAATACCGATAACGACCAGGCTTAGTGGGGTAACAAACCAGCGCGTCACCTAGCGAACGGAATGATATTATGTGACTGTTGCAAACTCGCCACGTATTACTGCAGGATAGATACCGGACATCATTCTATCGGTATGACGTTGCTGTTAATTTACTTTGTTATAGGCTTATTTCTTATTTACTGAACTATGCAGAACCGTTAATACTTGTCGACATTTCATATGAATTGAAATGTCGGCAAGTAGCAGTTATATTATGCCGTTTCAATGGCTGAAGTCTGGATAGGATAAAACCTGAGATAGGACATGTGTAGGCCTACCTCTATTCCTAAAGAAATAAGCGTTGAAAATGAGTCACACGGTCACACCAAACTAAATTCATGTTAAATTTTTATTGCACGTAAGGCCATTCACATGTTATATAATGCAAAAGCGACAACGGCGGTATAGAGGATAAGAGTAGGCCTATAAAATAATAGTTAGCAAGAATTAGCAAAATCCTAACAGAAAGAAGCAAGATTGTTAGAAGCTTAAATTTTGAAGCTCACGATTCATTGAAGCTCGGTTAGAGTATTAACAAAATACGATTCAAACTTGTCTCACTAATGGCACACTAGACGAGTACAGATGAAGTAGAAGCGAATAGACGTAAATGTAAATAAGCAATATGGATTGACCTAAGCTATATAATTGCTTTACAGGACATCGGTAGGCTACATATACATGGTCTGGCAATTTCGCTAAACTTCTGCAGTCAACCAGTTAGGTTAAATCCATATGGTGCATCCTCAGTTTCGTTGCAGACTGACTGATCGTGCTACGAATACCGACACCATAACAACAACCCAACCAAAGGCACATAATATCGACATCTGAAAATACTCGAGAGTCAAGATGTCTCACTATAATCATGCATTCATTAATAGAATGAAAGAGTCGGCTTGTTGCTGGGCTCAGCGCTTTCTCCTGTGGGCGTGGCTTCCAGCGGTTTCCCGTGGCTTCAGTGCCTAAAAAAGAAAGCGCCGTCTGCTTGATATAAGAGGTCGTTGATGTGACCAGCCGTGTAGGATTCCGTCTAATCGAGTTGCGGACGACTAGTAGATATTGATTTCAGTAAGGGAATCGCGACTGTATCATGTATCTTCAATCTATGGCCGCGCTTGTGTGTGACCAGCCATATAGGTCTATTATACACACTGCGTGTTCGTCAGAATCAGCTGATTCCAACAAAATTTAATGTAATTGACCGTAATCGTGATCGTGGTTCCGAGATTTCTACAGCGCACAACGAAGGCCGCGCCGTGGGGATCAGCTTATTCACAGGCGCTCAGTCAAAACAAAATTGATAGGCAAAAGGATTCGGTTCCAGGTCAAGATCCAAAAGTCAGACGGAGAGACAGCGTGGCAGCTACGGATGGTGGTGTTTGGGATTGGAGAGGGAGAGAGACAGAGACAGAGAGAGAGAGAGAGAGAGACAGACAGAGACAGACAGACAGACAGAGAGAGAGGAAGAAGGGGTGTCAGAGTACGATCTGTGAAAGAGGAATGTTTTGAGTTTTGAGTGAAAGGCCGATGCAGAAATTGCAAGCGGTAGATCATCGATGAGTTTGTATGATGGATCAGAAAGCTGTCGCAATTGGGGGGGGGTTTATTCCAGAGTGGTGGAGCGAAGCATTAACGTAATTATATAGGCTTAGGACCCACAGTTATTTACGGGAGTCGATTCCTATGGGACATTGCCTTCGGAATCGACTTCTTAAAGGCCACTCCCTTCGGGATCCACTCCCGTGAATAGATGTAGGTCCTAAGCTTTGTGACAGAGTCCATGTCATGTTTAGCTTGAGTAGACACAGCTGTGTTTATTTTGCCCTTAATTTCAGTAATGTTTCATGCGGGAGAGTTAGCGCTGGTCCTGCTGACCTACTTGCCACTCTGCTAATATACTGTTGCAAATGTTGTCCTGTTACCGATACAGCAACATGCCTTCCTTTCTTGGGTCGTAAGGGACCCAAAGTTCAGTAAGTGCAGCTGTTCTAGCAAGGTTAGTCGACCACCACCAGACCACTGACTTTTAGACCTACTTGTCTCAGAGTTACTGCTAAAGCCCAGATACGTTCTTCTCGCATGCGCTCCTCTGTTTGCTCTTGTGCTAACCTCCCACCGTTTTCCATTTAGAAAGGGTTTCTAGGTTAGTCATCCTTATGTATGTAGGCCGTTTGTTTAGTGCAGTTAAGACCCAACTGTTAGATTTCGTGTAGGCTTATACGACTGGGCCATCCATCGATCTGATCTATTTCCACCCACCTGGAGTTAAATTTGTGGCAGAGGCAGCTGTCCGATTTGAAGAACGACTGAACCGAGGTTATATTCTACATTCTAGAATATTCTCTAAGTTACATTGTAGACGCCTAGATAATTTAGCTACATAATCTAGATGTATATAGTTATATATAATAAAGTCTCTCAACTTAAGCACACACACGACAAGAGCAGACAGCTGCAACCAAGGCTATCGTTATTCTAACTTATAGGCAGGTGCGTGTTTATTCTGGACTCGGCAATGGCGTCGCCCGTAGTTGACTGCGATCTCTGCGGCTAGCGCTTGTCACCGCCATTATTTGGGTGACGGGCGTTGCGTGGGCTACTCGTTTGACTTGAATTTGTTGATTAGAAAGAAGTAGTACACTACGAATTTTTTTAAATTGAAGGTAACTGCTTGACTAATCCAACGAAGAAATGGAAGAGAAGAATGGCGACAAGTCGACAAAAGGAGAGAAAGGCGCCGCATCTGGTGACATTGTGCTCATTGCGGTTGATGGCAGCAAACAAGCTGAGGAAGCCTTCGACTGTGAGTAGAACATAACACATGTATGCCGGGTGGATCTCTCGACCTATGATGTGGCGCCATAGTAGTTTTTATTGCGCCTTCAGATACAATGTTGAGATTGGAACTGATATTTTGGCTATAGAAACTAATACCCATATTATTCTTCAACTGATTTATACTTGGACGTGTGTACAGCAAGTATGTATGACTTCTACTGAAACTTGTAAAGATGTGATTGTACGTTGATATGGTGCAGAACTTATAATGCTGAGGATTTGGGGACACATGCAAAGGATACATGTATGTATGTATGTGTGTGTATGTATGTATGTATGAATGAATGTATGTGTGTATGTATGTATGTATCTCTCTTCACTTCTGTTTGGGGAGTTATGCTTGCAACTCTGTTCTGTAGACTTGAAAATTTCTATGTGGTACTGTATAGTATAAGGCTCTGGCAGCTGTTTTATATAATTTGTAAGTGCTGTCTTATGGAGACACTGAATCGAGTTCATGATGTATAGCGCAAAATGTGATAGACACTGTTTTCAACGAGGTTTGTTAAATCAGAGCCTGACTCAGAGCCTGTCTCAGCATTTAAGTGCATGTACCTGAACCTTTGCTTCGAGTATGTGTGCCCGAAGTAGGCATGTACAGTACTCAGTCACTTAGTGTTAGTTTCTTTAATTATGCCTACTTGTTAGACCAATGATTCTTAAGCTCTTCTTATTTGCCTAGCAGTTTATTTGCTGCAATTTATGTATCAGGCTTTGAAGGAGATGACTGGCCACCGGCCCTCATTTTGAGGAGGCTAAGAAAACCAAGCTAACACTTCAATCCCTTGGCTGCCATGGGTAGGGGTAGCTTAAGTGCTCTTCATATTTATTGCAATGTATTTTTGGACTTAATGGGGTCGTTAAGGTTGTCTGGGATCAAGTTCCTTGTCCGATAAATCTTCCTTAGCATCAGTTGTCTTTGGCCTGGCGTTGAGGATGACTGCTGTAGACCTGTTGCTTCAAACCTTGCTCATATATAGAAGTTCATGCATGCTCCCATCAGACAAACTCAGCATGGGCTCTTTCTGACCTCTTTTGCCCTGGCAGCTTGATGTCTTTGCAGTATGGTCAAGTATGATAAGGCTTTTGATAGGGCCCTTAGAAGCTTAGATCTGTTCTAGGTTACGTGGTTAAAGTGTCTTAGGTCACAGCGTTTAAAACGCCTTGTATATATATTAATTATATTTGTTTGTATTTTTATTCATTAATCATTATTTATTAGTCAGAAGCAGCCCCATGCATAGAGGAGTGGGCACACACACACAAACACACGTGCACACACACACAGGCTATGCTTTAACTGAGCTTAGCGATAGGTACATTCCTTTCAAGATGAAGGAAATTGTAGAGCACATACTACAGCCTTGGTTTAACCCTGCCATTTCTGAAGCTAGGTGTCACAGAACTTCCCTCTGATGTCACTAAGTTCAACAACAATGTAAATGTGTTTGAAAACTTATTTTATCTGCCAAATCTGCATGTTTAACTACTGTTAACCCTGTTCAACCATTCCCCAACCTTAGGTCATCTGGTACTGTGAGTCTCTCTTGAATTTCAGGGCTGTTGTTCAAAGAAGTAGTGGATGGAGATGGGCTCAGTTTCATGATAGATAACTCTAGTTGATTGCGTGATAGATAACTCTAGTTGATTGTTATTGTTATTAGTGTGATTTGTAATGTGTGCATAGGTGCACAGAATTCAAATCTGAGGCACAGTCCATACCAGGTGATAATTCAGTTAGATATTTAAATGTTTGAAAGCTAGTGAGAAATAATTAGTCCTGAGGTGTTTCTTGACAGAAAATGGTGGTGATATGATAGGATGTATGATGTTGAATGTTAGGTTTTTTGAAGCATGTAGCTATGCTTGAAGAATGTAATTTTACAGTGCAGTGAAGATAGTGAAAAGATGATATTCACAGTGCAGTGAATATAGTGAAAAGATGATTCACAGTGCAGTGAATATAGTGAAAAGATGATTCACAGTGCAGTGAATATAGTGAAAAGATGATTGTAGTAAGTAAGGAACTGTATGAACTCCTAAATTTGTTGCTGATATGTGTAGCATCATATACATGTCATGCAGCCTTTTCAGTTTTTAAGTCTCTCTCTTGATTATTGATATCTGATTATAAGTTTCTACACCATTTGGCTGTCACGGACAGGCAGACAGGCCACTCACTCGCTAACCTACCTTAGCCATTGCCATCCTATATGCAGTGAATGCTGAGTACATGTATACAGAGTCACTGGGGTGTAGCAAACGGTCTGCCCCTCCCCCCAGTAAACCGGTCACATTATGTGTGCAAATTCACCATAAACTAAATAAGCAAGCAAGTCCAGCACTGTGCTGTATTTAGATCAAAGGTTATTTGGGTTATTTAGATAATGGACTATTTTAATTGAATAAAATCGACTAAAATTGGAGGTTTCCTGTTTCATTAAAAGGTTAACGGCTTAGCCTGGCAACTGTTGGCGTTTAAAGATAGCATGTGATAGGTCAGGCGTCGGCAAACTATGGCATTTGTGCCTCTGTGTTGCCCGCCGAGATATTTCAGGTGGCAGGGTGAGTGACACCAGAACTCCTTTGCAGATCACCCAATTTAGGTTAACAGACAGAAGAAAAACGAAAGAACAATTAAGAAATTCAAGATAATCATGTTCTTCTGATAGGGACGACGGCGCAATGCATTACTAGATGAGGTTGAAAACACGGTCCATCTGATACATACGTGTCCGTAGGAGGGTGGTATGACTCGCCTACTTTAAGCCCTACTGCTACAGCTCGCCCTGCTTCTGGGCTGTGCTGTCACAGTGGTGTTTTTCATGTCAGTTTGACGGCCTTTGGCCTCAGAAAGATGACGAGCCTCTCTCCCTTCTTTAAATTTAAATGTAAATGTTTTTCTATAGGTCTGGGCCATAGGACAGTACGGCCTAGACCCTGCTCATATTTCAATGAATTAATGGAGTGAGATTCTTCACCACCCCTGGATGTTTGAAAGGGTCCACACCACTTTACCGAAGCTTTGGACTGGCACCCCTTGCGTGCCAAACGACTGTCCATTCTGGACTGGTCCTTAAGTACTGTAGACCTACATGTACTTCTTGTTTAGATGGTCTTTGGAAGATGGTAGAAGGCATACGCAATGGATATTGCAGCCCAAGGTGGCAGTTAACCAGCAGGACAGTGTGATGTAGGATTTGGGTTTTATGGAGGATTTCAATTTGTTATTCCATGTGCCGTTAAGTATCATAAGATTAGACATCTGCAGAGCAGTTGCTGGTTTTTGTAGTTCAACGAATAAGAGGGTTTCATTATAATGTAATGCTATGGCGAGAGGTTATGTTGTGTCGATTCTGTACCAAGTATCAGTTATGTCAGATGAGTGATTCAGCGGCATGTTGTGGTGAATCCGAAGTTTCAGCCACAAAAAAGTTTGGTTTGGTGAGTTCAAAGTCCAGAACAAGGTCATGGAATTTACAGTATGGTTTGGCTGTACTCTGGTCTGGTTTCTAACCCTTGTTTCTTCTAACCCTTTATAGTCTAGAAGTGGAGCCAGTTGCTGATCACTTTGTAAGGTTTCTTTGATTTTCTTGAGTGTTGTCCCGGTGATGGATATTTCCATTCTCTCCCAACAACAGAAATCTAGAACTGTGCAGAAACCTAGAACTCTAGAAACATAGGACTCTAGAAACCTAGGACTCGGCAGAAACCTAGGACTCTAGAAACCTAGGACTCGGCAGAAACCTAGGACTCTAGAAACCTAGGACTCTAGAAACCTAGGACTCTGCAGAAACCTAGGACTCTAGAAACCTAGGACTCTAGAAACCTAGGACTCTGCAGAAACCTAGGACTCTAGAAACCTAGGACTCTGCAGAAACCTAGGACTCTAGAAACCTAGGACTCTAGAAACCTAGGACTCTGCAGAAACCTAGGACTCTAGAAACCTAGGACTCTAGAAACCTAGGACTCTGCAGAAACCTAACACTGCAGAAACCTAGAACTCTAGAAACCTAGGACTCTGCAGAAACCTAACACTGCAGAAACCTAGTACTCTAGAAACCTAGGGCTCTGCAGAAACCTAACACTGCAGAAACCTAGTACTCTAGAAACCTAGGACTCTGCAGAAACCTAACACTGCAGAAACCTAGTACTCTGCAGAAACCTAGGACTCTGCAGAAACCTAGGACTCTGCAGAAACCTAGGACTCTAGAAACCTAGGACTCTGCAGAAACCTAACACTGCAGAAACCTAGTACTCTAGAAACCTAGGACTCTGCAGAAACCTAGGATTCAGCAGAAGCTTCAGATGCTGCTGTTGTATTTTTTACTATTAGTGCCAGGCAGGCTTTTGTCATGAACACTGAGCATACGCAAACTACTCCCTGCAAGAGTGGACAGACGGATGTATTGTTACTGAATATTCTGAAATACGAGATTAATTCCATACGGGGCCCTTGTTTGCCTGCATGAATCACAGATCGGGTATCTGATATGCCTGTGCAAAGATGAAAAATGAGGACTGTCCGGCGGCATTCAGTGCTGTACACTGCATGACATCAATGATCGTAGGTTAATACAATTGGAGCGGCAGCAGCAGCAGCAGCCGCAGCAGGAGACTGGGATTGAATGAGAAGAGCCAGATATGTGAAACTAAAAATTTTGTGCCATTATTAATTTAAATGACATAAAATTCCTTGTCATATGAGCTGAAGTCTTTTTAGCTTTTATCTTTTGATTTTGATCCATCTTTCTCTGTCCACCACCCTGTCTCTGTCTGATTGATGTCCGTCTGTCTGACTGATGTTTGCTGCTAAGCAATCAGACTGACATATGTTGTTAGTTTTTGTTGTTTTTATCGTTATTTTTTGGTTGTTTTTATCGTGTTGGGTAATAATAAATTAAAGCAATGACAGGGATATCTGCTACTGCAGTGAATACTGTAAGGTAATAGTACTAGTTGCAGTTTGCCGTTATCATCATGATCATCGTCATGCAACTATAAATCCATTACCACCGATGCTGCTGCTGCTGCTACCCATGTGATTTGCTCTGACACAGATTACCGTCTGCTGTTGGTTTTTTTATCACAGGGTATTTCCGGCATTTACATCGTAGTGGGAACAGCGTCGTTCTGGTCCATGGATTGGAGGTCCCAATGATGCCAACCAGAGAATGTGAGTCACTCTCTTCCTCTTGTCATCTGCTTCTGACAAATTTCTGTTTTAATAGCAACAGTTACTTGTAGAGCAACAACTGCACTTAGCAGAATTTGTGTTGTCTAAGCATGTCTGTGTGTATTGTAATTGTAATTGTAAACGAACATTTATAAAGCGCCACTTAGGAAACAGTGGCGCTCCCGACTTGAACAAACAAAAAGGATTTCAGGCGTTTACGAGACTGGGTAGGCATGGCATTTGTGAAGGGAAAGACAAACAGAGGTAACCATGGTGAGGAAGTGAGAGCCAGATACAAAGAGAAACACAAAACAGACAAACAAACACACAGACAGAGAGAGAGAGAACACTAACAAGGACAATTACATTTATGTCCATCATTGATCAAAGTGGACGGAAATAAAATGAAACACCGATGGTACTTTAGCATGCAAGCGGCTTCTCTCTTTCCAGTGCATTAGACTCATGGACCAGCATGCTTCCTGGAATTCTCTGATTTTGGAAGGTGGACTTCTGGGCTAACAGCAGAATGAGTGTATAAATGCCCCATAACAGACAGACAGACAGACGCTCACTCTGTAGATTCAATATAAATGGCTTTCATAGATTTTTCAGTTATCTTTAATCTGGATAAAAGTTATTTACTTTGATGAGATCCCTGGCTGCATGCAATTAAATAAATGACAGTTGTCATTTTGAAGCTGATATAAAATGTGCTTTAATGTTTTAATCAGTGGCCTTGGGTAAACAACTTATGGCTGCAGGAAATTCTCTGCAGTTTATATTAATGTGCCTCTCTTGGACACAGCTGTGACATTATTATTATTTATATACCCTACTAATTAGGGTTGTAGGTTGGGTTTTAAAGCATTGCCTAAGCACCCAATAAAAGCATTATCTGGAATGCCATCTCTTGTTATTATGTATGAATTATATTATTATTATTATTATTTTTACTGTTATATTTTTACTATTATATTTATTATTATTATTATTATTGTATAAGAATTGTGGTTTTGTTACATTGCTTCTGTTATTATAGACTACATAATGATTAAATTAGTATATGGTAATGCTCAGACTTGTACTATTGTCATCGTCGTCATCATTGTCGTCATCGTCATCTTCATCATCATCGTCTGTTCTTGATGGGTTCCATTTGGTAGTGGATGATCACCATTCTTTCTGGTCATTCGTCAAGTTTGACGCATTTCCCATGTTTGGTGCTAATCATGTTATGTCTTCATTTACATGATCCACCCGGCTGACATTACCTTGTAGATTGATCAACTGAATATGGCAGACAGCATAATAATCAGACCACTGTTATTGGTTAAATATGTACTGTGGTATGAATGTACGTGGTTACAAATGCACTGTTAGATTGTGCCTCAGATTCAGATTTACTGATTTTGCAGAAGTAATAAGTGCAATAAAGAAACAAATTGCAGCATAGATTTTTAGACAGAATATTGATAAAATTAATGAACGTTAACAGTTAAACTCTGTTACCCAGTGGATTGTAGATTGAATATTACACGCAGCACTTTAGCAAACTTAATAAATGTTAATAATTTTATGCTAATATACTAAGTTAGATTGGTGGCTACAGATGTGGACGAATAAAAATAAAATGAATAACTGATTCAGTGGCTTCAGACTACTTAAGTACTGCCATCAGCTACCGTGACCTTCAGAGCAGAGGCATTGGAGACATCCAAAACAACTACCGTAAATACAGTCCACACCTTTCTACATATAAGATATGCTCTCACTGACTTTCCAAACCTTTGTCCCCATTTATAGCATTGGGCCCGATTTCCTGAGTTACCTAATTGCCCAAATGCCTAACGGAAATTTCTGGAGACCATAAAGAAGCCTGCTTCCTGTTTAAATGTCTAGCTGTTGCAGTTCAGCACTTCAGAGCCATTGCCTTACATGACACTTTTGATTTGCCAGAACTTGATGAAATTTAGCAGAACTTTAGATAATTTCTTTATTCTCTGATTAACTATAAATATTGTTAATAATAATTTATGATCCATCATGATTTTCAAGTGTTAATGGTTTGAGGTATATTGAATTAGGTAATTTGATGAGCGAATGAAAATATGTTGGCATTTCTTGCTATGTTTAGGATTTGAATCCCTACGGCTGGCTGATTAGTTCAGCAGTTGCCTTTTGCTAGTATTGCCTCAGAGGATAACCGTATGGGACCTTGAGCAATTCCGTAAAGTGCAGGCACTCCGTGCCATCCGTTGATGATTTGTAGAGTACTTAGACAGTGGTGCTCCATACATAAATTTCTGAAAATAAATGCACGAAGTTGGCAGTTCATTTTTAAGCCATGTGAGGAATAAGGAAAGATTGTCTGGTTGTGCTAATATTGGAGATGGACTTGATCCTCTGCAAACTGGGACAAAGGGTTCTTGTGATTATGAGACTCTGAGAAACCCACTGAATTCAGATGCAGTGATTGTTTGATTTGGTTTTAGCCTGGGACCAGCAATTGCAATCTGGGAACAAGAAGAAAGACGAGATAGAGCAAAAATTTGAGAAGAAGTTCAAAGCTCTTGGGGTCAGTTTTGTTTCTTCTTAAGAATACTAACATAAATAACACTGGCCAACAGAAAAAATTTTTTTTCTTGTTGCCTTCGGTTTTAGACCTGTTCTTGGGGTAATTTTGGGCGCTGATTCAGAAAATGTCATTGGATTGAGTGCATCAGGTCTAGTTTCTTAGATATTGTCGATTTTGTAAAGAAAACCCAGTCCACTCTTTAAACGATGTCTTTGACAAAACTAAAATGTCATAATAAGCTTTATTTATGGCTAATTATAATTCTTGCTGATTCATATAAAGCCTACATCCTTATAATGTAAAATCAGCATATCTTGCCGTGTGCTGAGATATTGCTGATTCAACGAAATAACTATTCCGTAGCCTACAGCTTACTCAGCACTAAATTCATGGCCTCATTTAGAATTTATTTGTGCTTATACAGCGTTTCATGGTTTCGAACTATGTAAATAGATTATGCTGAAGTCAGCATTTATAGCCTATATAAACCGCCTCCTGAAAGCTAGAGCAGCCGCAGTCGTCTTAGGGCATATTAAGAGTTGGTCGCAAGAACAATCTGTGAATGTGAACATTAAATAACTACATGTTCTTACTATTTTTTAGGTTAGTCACTTAATTCCTCAGATGCGAACATCCTTAAGGTTATGGCTACTTCCAGACGGAGCTGCATTAACCATCCAGACATATTCTGCTACATTTGTGGGGAATACACACTAAAAGCAAACAGGAAACCGATTTCTGAGTTTGTAAAAAGAGCATATGTAGGTTATTTTGGTGTCAAACTTGGAGATCAAGATAAGCAATGGGCTCCTCATACAGTATGCAAAACTTGTATTGAACAATTGCGCCACTGGACAATTGGAAAGAGAAGCTGCCTGAAATTTGGTGTACCGATGGTTTGGAGGGAACAGATAAACCACTTCGACGACTGTTACTTTTGTATGGTTAATATCATAGGCATCAATCGAAATAATCGTCACAAGTTGTCTTACCCTGATATACCTTCAGCCAGGAGACCTGTTCCGCATTCGGATATTGTACCAGTTCCACCTTTTCGCGAACTACCTCAGCTCTCAGACGATGAGACTTGCATGTCCAATATCGGACAAGATGACGAAAGTGAAGAAAGTGGGGGCAGTGACAGTGATTTCCAATCAACTTCACACAGTGAACGTTTTGACCAAAAAAGTTGAGTGATCTGATCAGGGACTTAAATCTTTCCAAAGAGTCCTCTGAATTGCTTGCGTCCAGACTAAAGGAAAAGAATGGACTTCAGCCTGGAACGAAAATTACAATTTATAGAAACAGAGAAAAGGATTTGCTGCCATTCTTTACCGAAGACAACAACCTAGTATTCTGTAATGACATCAGCAACTTATTGAAGAAAATTGGTCTGTCGGATTACAGCCCAGATGAGTGGCGTCTTTTTATCGACAGTTCAAAACGTAGTCTGAAATGTGTGCTTTTAAATAACGGCAACAAATTTGGTTCTATTCCAATCGGTCACTCCACCAGGATGAAAGAAGAGTACAATGCCATCTCTTTAGTACTGGAAAAGATAAAATACAAAGAACATCAATGGGTAATTTGTGTAGACTTGAAGATGGTAAATTTCCTCCTTGGTCAACAAAGTGGCTACACAAAGTATCCCTGCTTTTTGTGTCTTTGGGACAGTAGAGCCAAGCATGAACATTGGACAAGAAAAGATTGGCCTTCGAGGAAAGACATGGTGGTTGGAGCTCAAAATGTAATCAAGGAATCTTTGGTGGCACGAGATAGGATCATACTGCCACCACTACATATAAAGCTAGGCCTGATGAAACAATTTGTCAGGGCTTTGAATAAAGAAGGATCATGCTTCGAATACATAGTACACAAGTTACCAGGAATTACAATGGAAAAATTGAAGGCTGGAATCTTCGATGGTCCACAGATCAGGCAACTTATGAATGACCCACTTTTCATACCATCAATGAATGAAATCGAATCTTGTGCCTGGTCTTCCTTTGTTCTTGTAACTAAAAATTTTCTTGGCAACAAGAAGGCAGACAATTATGCACAAATAGTAGAGGATATGCTTCTTCATTTCAACAAGCTTGGCTGCAACATGAGCATTAAAGTCCATTATCTCCACAGTCACTTAGATCGCTTTCCAGAGAATCTTGGTGACTTCAGCGAAGAGCAAGGTGAAAGATTTCACCAAGACATCAAAACAATGGAAAATCGATATCAAGGAAGATGGGATGCACACATGATGGCAGACTATTGCTGGAATATTATGCGGGATTGTTCCGGCAGATGCCACACTCGGAAATCGTACAAAAGGAGCTTCTTCGGTGTCGAATGACTTGAAATTTTTATAACAAACTTGTTCTGTTTGGTATCATATAAGTACAGTTTCAGGTACTACCATTTTCTTTTAAGTATTTGTATTATTATGTTTATTTAGTGTATCACATAATAAATTGAGCACTACATAATTATAGCTATAGCCTTATGTTTTATGGGCGAGCAGAGGCAAGGACTGGTATATGGCATAATGTTCTATATCTCGAAAACTAGACCTGCTGGGAGAAAACTGGTGCCTTTTCTGGAATCAGCAGGTCAAATATACCCAGAAACAGTTCTAACATAAATAATCAGAAACATTACTATGGTATTCACACCAAAGTCTTTGTCGTCCTGATCACTGGCATACTATTCCGTGATGCACTGCTGTTTCCATGGCAATTGTGACCTTATCTTCTGCAGATTTCTAGACCTTAAATATCCTGAAGGGGAGCTATAAAAATGCTGTGAATGAATGAATGAATAAATGTTTAGCCTAAGTTTAGTGGGCGAAGGTCCAACTCCACGGTCAGTGCCCTGGTGTGCATCAGTCATCCAGTTGGTCTCTTCCGGTCATCCAGTTGGTCTCTTCTGGTCATCAAGTTGGTCTCTTCCGGTCATCCAGTTGGTCTCTTCCAGTCATCCAGTTGGTCTCTTCCAGTCATCCAGTTGGTCTCTTCCCATCGTCCAGTTGGTCTCTTCCCATCATCCAGTTGGTCTCTTCCGGTCATCCAGTTGGTCTCTTCCGGTCATGCAGTCAGTCTCTTCTGGTCGTCCAGTCGGTCTCTTCCGGTCATCCAGTCGGTCTCTTCCGGTCATCCAGTTGGTCTCTTCCGGTCATCCAGTTGGTCTCTTCCGGTCATCCAGTTGGTCTCTTCCGGTCATCCAGTTGGTCTCTTCCGGTCATCCAGTTGGTCTCTTCCCATCGTCCAGTTGGTCTCTTCCCATCATCCAGTTGGTCTCTTCCAGTCATCCAGTTGGTCTCTTCCAGTCGTCCAGTCGGTCTCTTCCGGTCATCCAGTTGGTCTCTTCCGGTCATGCAGTCAGTCTCTTCCGGTCGTCCAGTCGGTCTCTTCCGGTTGTCCAGTCGGTCTCTTCCGGTCATCCAGTCGGTCTCTTCCGGTCATGCAGTCGGTCTCTTCTGGTCGTCCAGTCGGTCTCTTCCGGTCGTCCAGTCGGTCTCTTCCGGTCGTCCAGTTGGTCTCTTCTGGTCGTCCAGTTGGTCTCTTCCGGTCGTCCAGTTGGTCTCTTCCGGTCGTCCAGTTGGTCTCTTCCCGTCATCCAGTTGGTCTCTTCCCATCATCCAGTTGGTCTCTTCCCATCGTCCAGTTGGTCTCTTCCCATCATCCAGTTGGTCTCTTCTGGTCATCCAGTTGGTCTCTTCTGGTCATCCAGTTGGTCTCTTCCGGTCATCCAGTTGGTCTCTTCCGGTCGTCCAGTTGGTCTCTTCCGGTCGTCCAGTTGGCTTCCGGTCGTCCAGTCGGTCTCTTCCGGTCGTCCAGTTGGTCTCTTCCAGTCGTCCAGTTGGTCTCTTCCGGTCGTCCAGTTGGTCTCTTCCGGTCGTCCAGTTGGTCTCTTCCGGTCATCCAGTTGGTCACTTCCGGTCATCCAGTTGGTCTCTTCCCGTCATCCAGTTGGTCTCTTCCCATCATCCAGTTGGTCTCTTCCCATCGTCCAGTTGGTCTCTTCCCATCGTCCAGTTGGTCTCTTCCCATCATCCAGTTGGTCTCTTCCGGTCATCCAGTTGGTCTCTTCCGGTCATCCAGTTGGTCTCTTCCGGTCATCCAGTTGGTCTCTTCCGGTCATCCAGTTGGTCTCTTCCCATCATCCAGTTGGTCTCTTTTGTCCGTTTTATGGGAATGATATCGTGTGTTGTAGTGTCCTTGCCGTATGAATTTGTAGACAAACATTCTAAGGCTGATGATGCAGCTTTTGTGTGGTTTTGAGAAATTTTGGAGTTTAACATTACATTACATTAGGCCTACATTAACTTGGTATAATATGCTATCATTTGACAAGTTTTAAATCCAGCAGAATAGGATGATGTAGGGGCAAATCCAAACTAATGTAGAAATTTCCCTTGTCATTTACTATACTCATTAAAGACAGGTACAAGGTGAACCTCAGGTGCTAAACATTGGCAACAGGTTGAAAAAGGTGCAGTTTAACATAACTTGATAATGTTCCTTGAGGGGTCTTTCTGGGAAGGTGCATTCTTTTCAGGGGAGCATTGTTCCAGAAGGATGGTCCAGTATACATGTACAGGTTCCAGCATATGTGATAGATTCGGAATACCTAAAAGGATATTTAGGCC
Source organism: Norana najaformis (assembly GCA_964023275.1). NCBI lineage: Eukaryota > Metazoa > Annelida > Clitellata > Crassiclitellata > Hormogastridae > Norana > Norana najaformis. Next base: position 11,098,702 of record OZ029926.1, read on the forward strand.
TATGTATATTCCGATACATTCATTCACAGATATATGTCGACTGTGTGACAGGTGCCGAGCGGACGGTTTGTTGCGGGCTATGAAAAGCCAGGCGAGTTCATTGTGGAGACTGCGCTCCAAGAGAATGCATCCTACGTTGTCATGGGAACACGTGGCCAGGGCAAGGTACGTCGCGCAATCTTGGGAAGTGTCAGCGACTTTGTTGTCCACCACGTTCACTGCCCCATCATCGTCTCCAGGACGTAACCGATTGTTCAGCGAGTTACTGTTACAGGGCAGTTCTTCTGCTGATGACTGGAGGGAGCTCTTTCCACTCAACATATACTCGGGGAGGGAGATTTTCAGGATGGTACGGGAAAATTTATTTGAGATTGTTATAATGTGTTCTTTTAAAATTTAGATATTAAATTAAACGTATTTAGTTGAAACGAGATGCTTCATTATTGCTGTGCTTTGATCCTTGTTGTATTCGTAATTTTGTAAAGCATGATGTTTCCATAGTTTTAAAAGGCTTAAGAGCTACTATTGTCACAGAAGAAGGGTTACGTTAGCCTTTTGTTCCAGGACACTTTTACGCAGCCTTTATAATATCACATATACGTCAACATGTGTGTTTAATTTGAACAAAAGAAACGTATATGAATGCTGAAATAGCTTAGGCTTATTTATAACAGGCCACAGAAACAGCAGTCCTATGTCTAATAGAACTCATTTTCTTAATTAAATATGCTGCTTTTGCTTGTTTTGACCATGACCTAAGTCGAGGTGCAGCATCTGTGATGTGATTCTTGCATATGAAATCAACCAACACTGAACGACATGTGCTAAAATCTTTAAACATGTAGCTGTCAAAAGATGCCATCAATGACTAACTGTCCCGTGGGAGTCAAATGACACTGTTGAAGTGTCTAATAAATGAGTCATCACATCAGAACATCTGGTCCTCTGATGAAACAACCAGTTCTCAAGGCTCTCCATTTAAGATGTAATAGAAGTCTTTTGTGCATTGTCAAATATCTCTGAATATTTGATTGCTATAAACAAACTGGACAGAGAAGGTCTTGGATTATTTACGACCCTCACTTAAACGGCCATAAAAGGCTACTGCCTTGAGTGTGACCAGGCATCTTTATGGTACCAGAGAGTGTTATGGTACTGTATAAATGATATCTTACTGTGGTAAGAACTAAGGTTATATGGCAGTATATAAATGCTGTGACTGACGCTTACACAGTAGGTGGGCACTGGAAATAACAAGGCAGAGTAGAGGCTTAGGAGGCACAATGGCATAGCGGTCATTGGTTGGTTCTACTACCACAGGCAGCTATAAGGAACAAGTTGACTTGGTGACCTTAGGCCAGCTGTGAAACTATACACATACAACTCATCAACACAGCCAACAGGGATATTTAGAACTGGTGATGTAAAATTAATTGGCAGTCATCTTTCTGTAGTGAATTGTAGCTGAGACAAAACTAAAGTGATCTTCATTCCTTCTAGAAATCATCCTTGTATGTCTAAGTCTATGTTTTATACAAAATCTTATTTCATCCAAAGCGAACAAGCAATCACAGATTTGTTTCAGTGTTTAATGTACCATGACTGCATGTTTTACAAATATATCAAAATGTGGTTGTTCCAAATACATGTATTATGATTAGTGGTGGGCATCGATTAAAATTTTTAATCGAAATTAATCGCACGATTAAAAATTTTAATTGTGCAATTAATCGCATTTTAATCGCATTGTTTTTAGTTGCATTACCAAAATAAAATTAATTGGAAATGTTTAAGGGCGGTACGAGTCGGTTTTAAGAACTCACACCGAATTGCTTGAAATTTTACCTGGTGATAGATCTCAACTTAAGTAGTCAAACGCGCCTATTCCCGTCTTCCGGAAACGATTCGGGTGGCCCATTCGTGAGCTTATTTCATCGATTTCTTGATTTTATTACTGAAGTGTGCAGTTTGGAATGGTTGATGACTTCTCTTCTGGGCATGCACACATTCTTCAGTTGCATGGCAATGACTGTCAATTTTACCTGAAAGTCCTGTAATATGGTAATCAGCCATTATTGCTGCGTAGGTGACATCTGCTACAATGGATATTTTCTCTTTTTTGTCAAGTAATTCACCTATTTTTCTTCCTACGGTTCTTCTTGATGGCCTTTCGTATGAAGAATCGTCTGTGGATACCCACAGTAAGTTTTGCTGACCAGTATCTGTCACCACGCTTCACGGTCTGCAATCCAGTGCACAATACCATCCGTAATTGCATCCATTTCGGCGTTACTTGTAGACTTTGCGGTATTTGTAAAGGAGGCAACATTGGCTTCGAAGAAGTTGAGCCATGTGTTTATTTCTAAGATGATACCTGTAGCGTGGCGAGACTCCGATGATATTCGTATTGTTTACCACAGTTAAAATTTCAACGCGTTAATCGTGTTAATGACGCGTTAAATGCCCACCTATAATTATGATTGTTGTGATTTGTTCAGTAATTATTTCGTCTCTGGACTGCATTGCATTTATTTGTTAAACTAATGTTTATACCAGTGCTAAGTAAGAAATGATACCAATTAAACATCAGTTTGTGATGTTATTAAAACTGAAAATTGCTCTACCGATCACAGCTCCAATAACTAATAAAAGGTAACTTGGGTAAAATACAAAAATTCAGGTGTTTGTGCAATGGTTAATGGAAGCCTGCTTGGACATCCAACAAGTAACAACCTGTTTTAGGACACCAGCTTAAAGTTCATCTACTGTTGGTGATCGTTTCTGTTGCAAGTTCTTTTTTACCTGGGCGGGCCGCAAACCCACCGCAGAACCCTCCTCCTTTTTCAACCGGGCTTGGGACCGGCTTTTAACTGACGTGGGAGGAGGCTGCCAGAGCTGCTCAGGACAGAGAAGGATGGAGAACCTGTATCGCCCAATGTGCGCCAGCACGTGGAGGGACTAAGGTCTAAGGTCTAAGGACTGTTGGTGACTACCTGGTAGAAGCAGGAATTGTGCCAGTGGTGGAACAGACGGTTGAGGCTGTCATAGCAATGCTCAACAGCAGAATGAGAATGTACTGTTAGAGACCTCCTCTGAACAGTTGTCACGACTGTCTCTAAATGCATTTCACCCTTACATGTCATTACATCAAGGCTGGCAAAATAATGTGAATCAGTCCAAGTGATTTGGTCCAGTGCAGCTACAATGTAATATATCATGTAATTTGCATACTTGTGACTATTTTGGACCATTCACTGGCAGCAAAGGATAAGCAACTCCTTTCAGAAATTGCTAGTAACACATCTCTCACTACTTTGCCACATAATAGATGGCACATCTTAAGTAATTATGCCATGTACACTGGACCCTGGTTACAATGTTGTCATGCTGGCCTAGTTAGCTATATACTGGCCTGGTTTGCTACTCTGGTTACATCCTCTTGGCATCAAATTGTTGCTACGAGCAAGACAGTGATAAAGTCACTGTTTCGATGTCAGTTAAACTGAGCGTTACTGCTATAATAATAATAATAATAATAAGACAATTTCTAGAGCGCCGTAACATGGCCGAGGCCAAAGAAAAGAGCGCTGAGTTCAGGCGACAATAGAAAATTAACTACAGTCTGGCATATGTTCCATCTCGTTACTTTCTTTAACACTAGGCCTATATTTTACACGAAAACATACAAAAAGTCGGTCTGAGCTTATCAGTTTTTATGGGTCTCTGGCAAAGATATCCAAATAGCTCTCATCAATACCCTGGAACTCTATTATAATGCATCATTATACAGGTAACTCTGACATCGCATGGTTGAGGACATGGATTCAACAAGCAATTCATGTTTAGAACACAACTAACTGTTTAATCATAACATGATGTTTGATGTGGTCCCCAACAGTACCACCAGAAAATTTTGTTCTAGAACATCTGGCTACATTCCTGGATACATTGGTCCTACAGGTGTGCATGGATTGCCTGACTTAATAAGAAATTCCAAACTTCTCCAATACACGTGGATTTGAGCCATGGTAGCCGTCATAAAAGGTAGCTTCAATACTTTACCACTACATTCAGTCATGTCTACACCTGGCCAATTCAGTGTCATTTTTCTCACTAAAGCACCAGATCACTTTCAGCAACCAGCGAGCCACCCCAAAGAAGTCAGGCCAGAGGGTAAATCAAATTAAATGCCCTGACACCGTAGAGACACATTTATTATATGCCATCAGCGACCAGCCTTGCATATTCACAATCTCTCGGTTGAAGTACAAACATAACATGAGCAAGCCAATGATTCAAAAACCTTGTATAAAAGTTGACAATGACTTGTCAATTTTATGCAATGCACCGGAACATGAACCCTAGACACAGTGGTGGTTGGCTTCTGTGTTACCACTACACCACCGCTATGCCCAGGTCCACTGTACAGTTTGTTCTGCATCAAAATACGATAAAAACTGCCACATGATGAGCAGCAAACAGTCATGAGGTTCGATTAACGATGGAAAATAAAAAATCCTGAGGGACATAAGCAGAGAGCCTTCAGGTTTAGGAAATGAAGTCACAATCGGGATCCTCAGGATGCGAATATTGCAATGGGAGATGAGGGCCCGACGGAGTTGCCACTTGACTGAGATGTGGTGCGTTGTCTCGCTTGGGAGTGAAGTCGGTTTAGTGCTTCAGCTGCTTCTTCCAGCTCAATCAGTATGGAATTGTGTAGGATTTCTTGTGTTGAAGGTCGTGAGTCAGGGTCGTGCGACAGCAGTGGAAGGACAAACTCGTACTAAAGAGGAATGAAAGAATTCAATTCACAACCAATGCAACAGCTAAAGACAATATAAATAACGAAGTGTGAACTAACAAATATATATGCATGCACATGGCACACAGTACACCAAATGTAATACGTAGCTTCTCAAAGGAACCAATGGTTCAGCTCCTGCTCAACTCCACTGGTTCCTTTGAGAAGCTATGTATTACATTTGATGTACTATGCGCCATGTGCATATGCATAATATTGCAAAGTAGTGTTTGCTGTAGCACAAAAGACCCAACAGTTATGAAACTTTGTATCACATTACAAATTACCAGTAGAGTGAGAACCTACACTGAGACCCTATGCTGAGAACCTACAGTGTGCATTGAGAGAAATCTTAAACATGTTAATCTCACCATAACACATTCACATAAGCGGAATCAATAGCATAGAATTTTCCAGCTAACCAATAGTTTGACTAGCACATCCACTAATTGTGTAATTGCACTCAATTATTTTAAATTACAGTAGAGAAGTTGAAACATTTTGGACAATTTTGAAAGTCCGAGTTTTGGGGTTGCCTTATACAAGGTCAGTGCAAGATTGCAAGATAACTCCTCCAGAGATTGCAGAACATACGCATAGGAGGACGTCAACACATCCGCATTTTCTAGCCAGGGATCTATAAAGAACCGTTCTTGTCAACACTACAGGCGATGAGAGAACGCATGTCACTGTGGTCCTTAACTGTTTAGCAGATGGAATGAAACCTAAACCAATGGTTATTTAAAAGCAAAAGACTTTGCCAAAAGGAATGATTTTTCCAATAGGCGTCATTGTAAAAGCTCATCCCAAGGGTTGGATGGATGATGATGGAATGGTTCGCATGCATGTGGAACACACGGTCAGGTGCAATTCTCAAGAAGGGCTTGGTAGTGTTGGACAAGTTCCATGCAGATATAACTGATCCTGTTAAATCAAAGACCACAATTACGCACAGAAATGTGTAATCCCTGGTGATAATAATTCTGATTTTGAAGGTTTGATTAAATCTGCTGACCTGCATCTAACTTGGTGCCTTTGGTTGGTGTGTTAAAGCATTATAAAATGTCCAGATTCATATGTAAAAACACATGCTGACTTATAAAAGAGCTATAAAGGTCGAAAATGTACGGGCCGACTTATACGTGATGTCAACTTTTATGCAAGTACCTATGTTATCAGGCCTCGGAGTAAAAATTATCAGTGTTCTGAAGCGCTCCTAGCAGGATGAAAATACACGTTGTACCTCTTTGCAAAAATTGTTGATGAATTTTGCTGGAAAGTGCAGCTGTCTGATGTCAGTGAGTGTTCGGATTCTCTCCATCTGCGTTTGGAATGGAAAGAAGAGCTCAAAGAATATCATTCCAAGAGCGTAGATATCGACCTTGTATGTGTAGGTACCACCTGAGCTCTGCAGTCAAAATGTAACTCACAATGAATGGAGCACTGCAACGTCCATTTTACATATGAATTTACAAGCACCAGTACCAGAAGTTTAATACTGCAGAATTAGGGCAAAAGAATGAATAAATCATCTCATTAGCCTGTTAGAATATGTACGAGTAGTTATTCTGTACAGGTGCCACATCATTTTCACAGTTAAGTTACACCGCATTCTGAATGTTTAGTTCATACGTTAATCAAGGATATTCTAAATAATCGCAAAGGTTGTAGGACACTTGCATGAGCACACACTGAACAACAGATGGCAGAGCTGGGCAGCTATTTTCCAAGTATATCAAATCCTCGTAAATCGTGAAAATGCACTAAAGTTGCTATGTAAACATGGCCTTCAAAATTACCAACCCGTAAATAACTATTAACGTCTGCAAAGACTACATTAAGTTTGCAAATGCGCAATCTATCTCAAACTTTACAAGTTCATCTTGGAGAACTACAACTGCACGATTTCCCTCTACATGAATTACCTGTTCAGGGCTCATGTAAAGTGTTGTTCCCACTTGATTCGTGTGCTTAGTTGCAAGCGCTGGACTTGATGCATAGCCATCATCTAAACACTTTTCTTCTGCAGCCGTAACCAGACCAAAGTCGCCAATCTTCACCATCCCATCCAAGGCAAAGAAGATGTTTGATGGCTGCAAATAACATAGGTACCCTTAAGAAACTTCTACAGAATTCAAAATCCATCCCTTTGCAAGGCAGTAGCATATTAGTATGTCAATATGTATATAGTTTTTCTATACAAAATGCTCAGAGCCTGTATAATTGTTTGAGTTGTTTGCCAAATTAAAGTAACAGTGTGATTATAAAACACTTGTCAAATACTCATGGTCTGCAAAGGTGAAATAAACCATGTGGGCACTCACTTTTTAACGGTGACAAATAAGTATTTATCATTTAAATTTACACTTTTAAAAGTTTTCACAACTTTTATTTAGCTTTTTATTAGTTACAAATTCAAATTTATATTTCTGAAACTGAAGTCAACAGGAAGGCTATTGCAAGGGTGCTGAAAGTACGCACATGTATAAAAACCCAAGTAGGCTGCATGCCAACACATAAATGCTATGACATTCAGCATAGTCCAGTAGCAAGTGACTCAATAACACACAGTTCTGAAAGCTTGACTCCCGACAATCGAGTGTGTCTGGGCTTTCCTGTAACTAAGCCAGGAAAGTAATTAGATATATATCTGAAACAAAGAACGCTCACTTACTTTAAGATCTCGGTGCATCAGACCCTGGCGATGGACGTAGCTGATGGCACGAACAATCTGATGAAAGACATCAAGGAGTCGGTTCCTATCACGATCTTCATTGTTGTTGTTCAGCCAGTCTTTCAAACTCTCCGTCTGACACAACTGCATTTGGATATACAGATATAACTTCTGTGTTTTGCCTATCGATGCCCCAAAACCAGATACCATTCCGCTTGACTGAAGATCCAACGATTTAGGCTTTTCAGGTACAGACAACGATCTCGAATGACTTTTACCCTTTGAAAAAGTTTCGCCCAACAACGACTGGCTTTTTGCGGAGCTATTTTCTCTGCTCTTGGTTGTTTCACCAAATATTATCTCTACATCATCTGAGTACTCTTCTGAAAGATTCTTTCGGTTCGATATATCACAGTTTTCATTGTTATTGCTCCAATCCTCTTCATCCTCTTCATCTTCCTCCTCTTTCCCTACGTGGTCTTCAATTTCGTCAACTCCATCATCACGGAAACTAATTTCAAACGAATCATCAGTTGTACTGTGATTTAGTACTGATTTTGATGAGTGATTTGCCTCATTGCCGTAAAAACCCGAAGATATGTCGTTGGATAGTTCACTGGAATTTTTAAATTCATTAAATATATCAAACTCAGCAACCAGAGGAAACGGCTTCAAAGGATTGAAATCATTTTGCTTCCTTCCCATCGGCTGCAGATTCTCAGCCGAGATCGAGGCTACATGACTATGATCAATTCGGACAGAGCAACTGTAACCTGAAGCTACACAGTCCTGAGATGGTGTTGCCATGGAAACATCAAGACATGCCCTGTCCTTCTCCTCCTGCCAGCCCGGTGGAGGCCTCTCGAGCCACGACTGATAATAGCGTACAATGCCAGGATGATCAAGACGAGCCAATGCTTTGACCTCTCGCATAACCTTCTCGCGAGCTCTTTCACTGTTCAAAGAACCCAGACAGTAACTACATTCTCCAAAATGGTGAATAAGTAGCTTAAAACACAATGCAACAAAAGTAGTATAAACACTGAAATAGCTTGTTATGTGTAAAGTCATAATTAGTAAATGAAAAGCCATAACACCGCACCTCTTCTACTGCACCAGAACCCCCTTTTGAAGTGCACCAATATGCAACTCATTTTTACGGTTTTAATGATTTTCAAGAGTAGAAGTTGAAACACCATACTAAGAACACATTTTTTCTTAATGTATTGCAGAGTGCAACTACAATGCACACTCACACTTTGAACTGCACACTTTGTTGTCAAAATTGATTGTCACCACAAAGCCACAACTCTGTACTGCTATTACCATAATTTGTATTATTATTATTATTATGATAATACACTGGAGATTCCTTATTTTCCTATATAGAGTTCACAAATTTTGACATAGCATTCACATTATAATTCAACTCCAAATTTGATTCTGCATTAGAATCTGCACATGTATGTATACATGTATCTGGCTATTTATATAGAGCCTTTTAGGAACCTCACAAAGGCACTTAACCTGGTTATAACACGGGTTTTATATGAGCATTAGAATGATTTTCCGGTTCAACACCACAATACAGTATTAATGATTATAAGTTTTTATATCGTTAATATAATTAATATTACATGCAGATGAATCTGTCTAATAAATTAAGTCAAGGAATACATTGAGCCTTGCCTGTCATGCAGTGCAATTCTTTTCACGGCATAGACGCAGTCATCCAGACGGTTCACAGCCTTAAATACAACTCCAAATCCACCTCGACCAAGGCATGCCTCTTGCTGAAAGTCGGTTGCAAACCTATTGTTTCACAACAACAAAAATAAAGAAAAATCTCTTTACCCAATCTGAAATTACAACAAAAGTTTGTTGCAAGCCTTAGTTTTATGACAATATGAATATATTACGCTGTTGTTCACAGATTACAATATTACTGCTATCCATGTGTCAAAATGTTTATTTTCCAGAATGCTTTAACAACTCAAATGGCCTAAGTCTGTTACTCATTGGTTAATAAGTAATAAAATCTGGCATTAAGCCAAACTGTTATGCTTCATAATTTTAAGTCATAAGTAGCCATCAAGCTATTTTGGAAAATTGCACATAGTTGATGTTGTTCTTAAACTTCTACAGCATTGGTGCATAATTCAAAGTGATGGTGCCTTAATATCCATTCAGTACATATGCTATTGCTAGACCTTTTTCCAAATCATTCTAATTTTCATGACCTTGCTCATTGTCGTTATTTTGGTCTCTTCCCTGCTACATTGCTCACTAAACAGAATGATGAATTAAAGCATCAACCTTGAGACATAATCCGGCTCATTCACTGGGTTTTCCACTGGGAGGACAACAGCATCGAGAGGTGGACTAACAGCTTTTTCCACTGAAGAACAGCTGCCAGTAGTTTCTGGTTCTGAAGCAGTTTCCTGGAAAAATATCACAAGAGTAAACTAAAGTTCAAGGAAACATCATGCTATACAGCACTCTAACCCTCAGTTAAATAGTAATCCACACACTGTTTACGACACCTAAAGAAATATGGATCCCAAAGGCACAATCCTGAGGTTCTGAAGAATTTTCCAGCAACTACCTGATATGCAACTCCTTAGAAAACATGGAAAATCATGTGCTTCAGCTACAACAGCATCCCCATCTATTTTAGGAACTAGTCTGCTGATGTCCACTGGCTATATCAAATTTTATAATGTCAGCACTGTTCAGGTGACAGGACTGTGTGACAGTATTTGGTACTCAGTCTCTAGACAGTCCAGAAATTCAACATCACTCCTCTCTGTTGTGCCTTGTTCCTTACTCCTCTCTCTGGCACCTTACTCCAACATCCATTCCAGCAACATAGTAAGGGCATAATCTGCCCTCATCCTTTTGTACTCAGTAAAGAGTATTAACACAAGCTGGATGGTTAAAAACTTGGATTGTCCCGTCATTGGATTGCCGTTGCTGTGCTTACAACTCAGCCAAAAGATCCACTGACCTCCGCACTGTCCTCAGGAATTTCCACAAAGGCATGCAAACAAGAACTCCTTCCAGTTTTCTGCTGCTGATCACAATGATCAACATTATGATCATAATGATCATCGCTATTTCTTTGAGTCTACCTATTCTCATTAAACACAAGAACAGGAATTGATCTGAAACCTTGAAGAGTGCGCCTTCATCTATACCTGAGGCTGAGGTGTTTGGCAGAGTTCTTTCTGTCGGAGCTTAAAGAGAAAGAGGATGCCGCCAAAGAGAATGCTTATCAGCAAAGCCAGCATTGGCACAGCGCGCTTCCTAAGAACAACGAATTCATTGATTAATCTCAGCTGCATAAGCAAATCCAAAACAACAATTATGATGCTGTACAAAATAGTGACCAAATTTCACATGGCACAAAGAGAGAACGATGCTATTCATCAAACAGTGTTGTGCAATACTGCATTACTTGTAACTAACCAGTACTTTTGGGTGTGTAATGTGCAGCAGTAATGGATTACTTTTACACGGTAGTAGTTGTAATGGAACAAATTAGTTACTCAGCATTACAATGAAATTATGTTTGCAACATATAGGTCAAAAGATGGCGTTATGAGTATTGTTCAGCGTGAAAGTTCAAGTTGAAAAATGCTTTCAATACTAGGCACATGAAAGGATCCTCTGAATTCCTGAGCTAAACTGACAGGAATGTTTTTGGTAAAATTTAAACTGTTTGTTTTTGCTGAATATTCTTAACTCATACAGCAACTGGCAGCAAATTAAATTGAAAAAGTGTACACGCCTGACATTTGCTAACCTGTTTAAACATATTTATATTCTCTGCGCTGTGTGGAAATGCACAGAAGGCAAAAAATCCAGTTTTTTCTTACATTTCTTGTATGTATTGGTCCAATTTTGCAAGTAATACTGTATTTTAAATAAAGTGTTATTATAGCTGAAAAATGCAGATCCACCATTTATTCACCAAGTGGTGCTTTGCATTGCATTTTGTAAGGAAAACGGTGGCCAGACTTCGATGGATAAAATCCTGTATGTTCTTGTGTAATCCAGTATTTTAACTTTTAAAAGGTTTAAAACAGCGACTTGATAAACTAAGTCCGAATAAAAATGCACCCTTGTAATTACTGATTATTTCTAAATGGGGAATTGTTTTCATGAATGAGTCATTTATACATCCAGGGCTCTTGCTTGGGAACTACATGAATCTAAATTCAAATTTGTAACAAAAAACTTTTTAGAAGATTATTTCAGAGCAAATAAAAGTTGACTTAAATAATCAGGTTCAAAATGGAATTCTGTATTACGTGCATTGTAAGTCAAACCAATAAAGATATCTGCCTATCATACATGGTATGTCTTTCAATGGATACTGAGTGTACTTTATAACTTTATTTTTATAGTTATCATTAGAACCATTCTCCATTTCCTGGAATGGCAAAAATAATGCACCATGTTCGGTGTTTTATAGACAAGTTTGCAAACATTGTGAAAAGCGTGTTTATAAAATGATACTGCTCTAAGACAACTTACCACCAACTGAGAAGAACTGACAGAATGCCACTGCCTTCTGTAGTTTTGGTTCGATTAGATTCCCCCAGAAGTTGAATAGGAGTGTAGTCGGGGTAAAGGTAATAGCCTCCATCTGGTGAGAAGTGAACAACAACTTATAATCATTAAATTTTATGAGGATGTTCATTTACGTATTTAAGTATTTCATAAAAGGAGATGCTTTACTGGCTGAAGGTGATCAACCAAGACTATACAACCTTCTATGACTACGTGCATTGCTTTTCAGCATCCTCAGCCTACTTCAACAAAAAGCTCCACACAACCATCATTCACAGCCATGGACTATCTGGAGTTTAAGCACAAAAAAATTGAAAGAGTCCATCACTCTGTCAAAGGAGCTCCATCACTGACTTTCCCTCCAACGGACTGCAGGATGTCACAGTCGGAGCCTACCTCAGTTGAAGACCAGTGCCAGCTGTTGCTGTCATCACAGTCACAGTTGTGTGAAGTCGATCCTCTGACACAGTCTATAATTAAGGACTTTGTAGAAGATCTACCCATTTTGATGTTGTCATGCACCATCACTTTGGGTGAGGGTTTGCTTCATGCATTTAAGAAATGGGCTAGTTTTGCCTTTTCTTAAGCATTGTAGTCTTGATGTGTGTGATCTGGGTGTGACCTCAGACCAGCAGTTTACCCTCTAAAGCATGAAAAGAGTGTATGTTGAACCAGCTTCTACCACCTGCATCAGATTCAAACAACACCCCACTCACAACTCAAGCATACAATGACCCTGAAGCATACATTCATATAATCAGTTTCAATCAGTTCCTTTTGCACCAAGATTCGTACCAAAGATACACACTGATAGACAAAAGGGAGCCGTTTATTTATGCTTTTCTACAACATTCCTCAAAGACACGTTCCTAGGGCTTCACTCATACAAAGCAACACAAGCAATCTAACAATAATACAGGGCTTCACTTGTACACAACAACACGAGCAACCTAACAATAATACAACATCTCCTTACAGGTAGCATCACTCCCTATCAGTTTTGCTTAATGCACCACTGCCTGAAACAAGGATGCAGAAGCAAAACTAGAGATGCCGACGAGTTTCAGTTTCAAAATAACAACATCGATGGTAGTCTAACCGAACGGATAGTTGTCTTGCCATTTGACCATTGAAGTTCCTTCATTCTTTTCCAGGGTCCAGTTTTCATCCGACGGAATCTGGAGTTGAGGCTGACTATCAGCCACAATTGGTGTTCTTGATGCAGCTACACAAAAACACACAGACATACACAGCATACACCCACATAGGCAAAGACCTATTCCAGATTAATCCAGGATGACGACTGAATATTAGCCGGTGCAGCATGTGTATTGATTATATCGTGTGTTAAATAGGTATCACTGGGAGCCATGGCACAACAGTGTGTTACGGGGATTCATATATAAATGGGACTGCATTGTAATTTCAAAACTTCAAAGCCTACTTCTAACTGGATTCTGCTAAGTTATATTAAACAACACACTATCCGTTACACAATGCATACACTCTATTATGTATATGCTCTATTATGCAGTGAAATGAAACAGATAATGGTGTGTATTTCACTCACCTGTGACAAGATATGGGCGCCAGACAACCCTCGGCATATTGATGTTTACAATGCTTCCTTTCTGTACAGCCTCTTCAGTGGCAGACTCCAAATCCGCAAGAAAACGAACAGATGGTTGGATGTACAGCTGCTTATTGTACGTGCCTGCAAAGAAACCGACCAGCAATTGGCTAACTGCCAACACTCCTGCACTTACCTGATAAACACAGGTAAATAACTGCCATCAACTGATGCCTTCAGGAATTTGACACAGCCTCTTAGATGATGTCTATGCTATCCTCAGCCCTAAAACACCTTCCAAGACAGTTTTAAGCAGTTCAGTGGCACTGAGAGTCAAAAATAGGTGAAACATAGATGCAACAAATTGTGAAAAAACTAATAAAAGCAAAAAAAATTCTTGTCACACACAGGTGATAACGTTAAGTTACATCTGACTTTATAAATACAGAACGTGCAACAAATTTCAGAAACTCCTAGGTTATCTACAACACGTGTCGTAACACAAATGATTTGTGAGTAATTTCTAACTTACCAACATACAGCACAGGAGCACTGTCTCCATTTTCCAACTCATTCTCACTGAAACCATCAGAATATTCAAGGATTGGAACGATCTGTCTATTGAAGAGGTCAATCTCTGACAGTTTTCCATTTTTTAGCAGCCATGAGTTAGCAATCGATGTGTCAAACTAAAACCCAACCAAATACACAGCGGTCTAAAACACCTTCAGTTTAACACAAAACAGAACATATTGAAACAAGAACTAGGCTAATGAAATGCAAATCTGACTCTAATTTATGAAAATTTAAATTTAAACACTTCAGTGTGGAGTACTATTTTCCAAGTTCACCTGATGTGGCTGAACCCCGTCTCACTTGGGTTGACCAGCCTTTCTTAAGCAGTCCTCTCATATTTTTCACAATTTCTGACATCTTGCTAAGTCAGGCAAAATCTCTCCAACTATAGGCATCACCTTTCATTAGCAATAATAGGAACTGGAACAATTAAAACAGAAATATACTTGGTGTTTCCAGTAGATGAGTCCAGGGCGACTGTGGCTGAGACAGAAGATAGTTCCACTTGACACCAAGACCTTTAGTCTGACATCAGACGGGTCAAAGTCTTCACGACCTGAGTCAAATGAGTCAAACCGGTAGGACTCTTCGTCTGAACCATCCGCTGTTGACCAAAAATGATAATTTTACATCAATATGGTTACAGAATTAAACAACCTTTCTGAAGATGCTACTTTAAATCACACTAAAAGCAAAAAAAGTTGCTAAATATATGCATACACAGACACACATCACTGGATTAGATTGACAACTATTATGTCTAAATTCTGAAAATCATTTCTTGCAAACATTCGATCTGAGCTGATACTCACTTTCCACATAGCACTGCTCAGAATCGTCGTCTCTTACAGATGATCGCTCATTGATCGATTTAGTCACTTCCTCCTGTGATTCTTGAACCAAGTAAGATGCGTCGTGCTGAGCTACACTGAAGTTCCACCTAGAGACAGCAAACCATTATCTTGTTTCTTTCACTGCATAAGCATGTCTGGTTAGAGGGTCAAGGAGTACAGTGTCAATCTTCTAGATCAGTCTTTTAACAGGAGTACCGATAGTTTAGTTAGTTGTCTTGGTGTCGATGATATTCTGAAGTTGTCGGTCAGTTGAGCTTCAAACCATTGACTTACCCGATTCGGAGCAGAGTGTTAACTAGAGATAAGACGCACAGCCTTTTTTCTTAAGTATAATGATATAAGCAAACAGTTCAATGACAACAGTACTTGAGTTATCAGCAAATAGTGTCTAAATGCACAGATCTTTCAACAACAACTTTAACTCAGACTCTCAAAGCATTGTATAGGCTTTTTTCTTGCCATGACAGCAGACCAGTTCAGACAAGTCTAGGCTAGTCCATGACTCATCACAACGTAAGCATGTCGTTTCCCACGCCAGTGACCAAGTAATACAATATGCCACAGCACACCCTCAATATGTGGAAGCTACACGCATCCAGCATTCCAAGACACGTCAGCCAGACACTCGATAACCACAAGCACGTGATCAGCAAGGGCACAAATAAGTCAACAACGCAGTGTCATCACAGAAAAATTTTGCCTTAGTACAGGAAACCTGTCAGTCAATCACAAACAGGTAACAACATGATGACTCATCAACGCTGTCAGAGAAATTTCCAATACAAATGAGCGCTTTAAACTTGCTGATTAATCAAGATACAGTACTCATTTTATAGCCAAGTTCTATAGAGGGCATTAGCGAAACAGAAATCTTGAAATCATTTCTGTCAGGAAGGTGTTTGAACTTTGACCTCTGGCTTAACAGTCTAGCAGGCTAAGCACTTCAAAAATAAAAAGACAACACAGATATAATACCTTACATTTACTTTTCTCCTAATCTATGGACAAACTCTTACTTTTCTTGGCCAGTCTGCATTTCAACAGCACGCACAGTTTTATCACTTCGTCTGATGACAAGCACCTCATCCTTAGAAGCTGAATTTGTTTTGCTATCCTCAAAGAACTTGCAACCACCAGATGAACAGATGTAACGAATCTGTATAAATAGAAGTGCTGATAAAATTTTACATTATATTATTATTAACGAGAAACTTGTATAGTGCTGGTGTCTAATGCACAAAGCATCAATCGATGGTGCATCAAATTTAAGTTGCATTCAGGTCAATATCAAGAAGATCAGTCCACTAAGACAGAGAAGTAATCTACTGTGGATGATAAGCCAAATGAAGTTGAGAACAAAATGACACAAGAGACTGGGCACAACTTTGTAAACAAATGTAAACCCAGTTAAGGGCTTTTTTAATTCTTCAATTCTCCACTCCTCTTCTTCTGATCTATTTCCACAACTGAAACTGCTTTTAATTATGCAACCCTATCAGTCATAGTCCAATCACAGTCCTCAGTCCTATGCTTCTCAGAATTACAAAGATCTGTCAGAAGAAATTCAGGCATGACAACTAAGATCTAATACTGAGAAATATTTTCTTATGTGCTTCAAGGCTAGACAAGAAATGGCTACGGTTCCAGATCATAACACTCTGTAGAAAGGCGTCAAAGCTATCAAATTAATTCAGACAGATTGTGCTCCACTTCCAGTCATTTTTGGTAAAAAAGTAGAACATAAATCTAATAAAGTTTACTACCTTTCCAGAATTGAGATTTATTCCATAGGATTCAATTTCTTTGGCACCAATAATCATAGAGTCATCAGCAAATCGGAAAGATGAACTGAGCATAGTATCAGCAGCAAGTGGCACTGGTTCAATGCCATCCCTGTCCATATGGTACAGACCACCATCGAGTGATGGAACAAGACGGGCTGGGACACCATTGCGCGTCAACTAGCACAACAACGTCACCAATCACAGTGATGTTAATCAACAATGCATGCATTGTTTAATGTAATCAAATGACTTCACCACGCAGAGATTAGAGCATATGGTAATTTAAAACTGAAAATCTGAACTGAAATCTGTATTTTATAATTATTTTGAACCACAGTGATTTTAAATACTAATCACATGATACAAATAGGCTTAAACCTTGAACTGTTGTGGGTTTAAAACCTGTTGGTCAAACATTGTCCTTCAGCTAAAATAAATTTATGCTGTGAAAAGTGGAAACAGTTAAATTCAGTCACTTCACAGCAAACGAACATAAACCTTTGTAGACAACTAAACAGCAAAACTAATTTGTAAAGTACTGGACCATGTGATAAGAAGTTGTTTCTGACTGACCTCCAGATTACTGATACTAGAAGACAAGAGTGGACCTGATCCAGTGGCCAATGTCCACTGAACATCTCCTGTCTGACCATTCAGGGCCGTCACATATCCATCCATTGTGCTGACCAACATCAAAAACCTACAATTTAAAATACAGATATACAGCATAAAGCAAAAAGCTAACATTGTCAAGCCACGTAGCACACAGAGATGGCTTTTGGATTGCTGTGGTTGTGTTTGAATTTCAGCTGGAACAACAACTTTCAACCACAATGTTTGCATTTTTGGAATTGTTCCTATACGTTTCCATTCTAAAATTGTTTCTATTTGTTTCCATTCCGGAAATGTCACTGTATGTTTGCAGTCTGGAACTGTTTCTGCAAGTGTCAATTTTGCAATTGTTCTGTATGTGTCCATTTGTGAACTGGAATTTCCATTCAAATTTTTTTATTAGTTATGTTTCCTATCAGGTGAGTTTCTCTGGAACACATGAAGTAAAGTGAACCTGATGTGATAATCGTTTACTTTTAGGAAGGGATGGGAGTTTATGGTTGTATGGGATTGGCATGATGCTGTTGGAGTGAGCATAGGACAGAAGATGTGGCTGCGTGGATATGTGTAGGAGTGTTTTGCGCTGATATGCAGTGCAGTCGAATTTCACCTTTGTCAAAGACAGGTCTCTGTTGATGTTTCATGGATAAAATGTAAAATATGTCTTGTAAATAAAGTGCTCATATATGCCTATAAAAGGAATGAACCCACGCCTCAGTCATGCTTACATTTCCATTCTGGATTTTGGCCATACTTGTCATCTGATAATATTCCGGATTTTTTGCTATGTTTCCACTCCAGCTTTTGCTGTGTTTGGATTCCCCAACTGTTGGTGTGATTTGATATAGGAGTTTTAGTAATATGCAGCCACCTGGTTTCACTCAGGATTTCATATAATAGACAGTCTTATGATGTAAACGTTGTTAAAATTTAATGCTTTTCCAACACTTGAACCATATTTTCGGATTTAACAGCGCTCCGTTTTAATTCTGATTTCTAACGCAACATTTCAAGTGGGACGCACTGGTGTAGCGGTATGGTCAGTGCCTCGTAACTGGAGGGTCGCGGGTTCGAATCTGCCTCAAGCCACTGCGTAGCGACCTTGGACAAGTTGCTAACCCACAATTGTCTGTGAGGAAGGCAATGGGAAAACACATCACTCAGTTCATCCCCGGATGGTGTAAAAGCCAACAGACCTGTCTTTGGGCAGAGAACTCATCATCATCATCATCATTCTAACGCAACACTTACCATTACATGGTAACATCAAAGAAATGACAGACAGCACTCACCCTACTTGTAAACACTGTGGTCACCCCACATTGCAAGGTTGCAAGGGAAATTAGCCAGGGAAACTACCGCACTCTCTGTCATGAGAACCACTTAATGATCATTTATTTATTTATTTCATCGATAGCTTTCTGACAAAGCTTTGCAGAACTCTAATTTCTCTTGCAGACTGGTATGGCAATATTGTTTACAAGTAGGGCAGCTGCAATCAGCCGTTTCTTTAGGATTACCTAAGCCATTCTTTAATTAATGTGTATGCATCCAAAATCGGAAATATTTTCCATTAGAATTAAGTGTGCGCTACGTTCATTTCTTACAGCATTTGGCAAATAATGCAAGCTATTTCAATTTTCAAGTAACCAAAGAATGCGAGCATATGAATTTCTAATCTGCTTATGGAAAGTCTGCATGCTTTGAAATAGGACAGGGAACGATGTTTTGGTCCTAATAAGCTTAAGACGGAGGTTCCGGATTGTGTATTTTGCAGTTATGAATTGACCTCAGTAGAGTTTCAAAATAACTTCAGTACGGGCCTATTATACGCATCGATGCGAATAAGAACCAAATAAGACAAGATAACAGTGAATCTGCTACCTTTGCGTAGGCGTCTGTGTTTCGTAAACATTGTTGCAGGCATCAGATTGTGACCTCTTTGCCAGAGGGTCATACGTCGCATCAGCACTAAATCCGGCGATTCCCGATAACAGTAGAGTCAGGGAAGCGACTGTTCGTAAGGCCCCTGCAATTCTATTTTTCATTTCCTACGACTAAAAACTGTCAACTAAAACATCATCTGACTCATCTGATACGAAGAAGACTCCAACGCGTCCTCTTTTTCGAGAACATCACCATACATTTACATCTCGCTAGTGACATCAGTTTGCCGCACGATTGGCCGAAAACTGGGTCGCTCTATGTGATAGGGCAAAGCTAGGTCACGCTACGTGGCCTAAGACGACTTCCGGGCGATGACAACAGTTGCGAAGATTGGTCAGCATGCGACACACCTCCAAACACAAACTAAAGATTCCTCCAACGTGCCACCATCTAGATAGTAAGTAAGTAGAATGTGACTTATTAACTGCACATCTGTAAAGTTATTTGTATATTGTAATTTAAACCCAGCGCTTCTTCGACCCCTACAAATACTAATTTCAAAGGCCAGCCCACTTAATCAGAGAACTCAGTTATGACAAAATCGGCGACGCAAAGATTGGGTCAAGTAGTGAGAAAGGTTCGACATGTTGCATTGAAATCGTAATCGTAAACATAATCTCGAGATTTCTACAGCGCTCAACGAAAACCAAGTCGCGGGAACCAGCTTATTCACAGGCGCTCAGTCAAAACAAAATCGATAGGCAAAAGGTTTCGGTTCCAGGTCAAGATCCAGGAGTCAGACAGTCAGACAGTCGGACGGCTACGGTGGATGATGTTTGAAATTGAAGCGAGAAGAGAGATAAGGGGAAGAGGAAGAATCAGGATAAGATTTTTGGAAAAGAAGTGTTTTCAGTCTTGAGTGAAAGACTTGCGCAGAAACTGAAAGAGGTGAAGTGTTGATGAGTTCGTATGATTGACCAGACAACTGTCGCAATTCTGGCGGGAGTTTATTCCAAAGGGGTGGGGCAGCTATGGCTATGGAGCGATTTCCAAATTTTTAGGATGAGGTGACGGGAGGGCGAAGAAGTGTTAGGACAGATGAGGAGCGGGTTGAACGGAGTGGTTGGATAGTAAATAATTGACGAGGTTAGGAGGGTTGGAAGGATTGAAGCGTGTTGTAGGTGAGGGATGACTTTGTACTCTATTCGTTCTGGTATTTTAAGCCAGTGCAGTGATTTGAGAACAGAGGTGATGTGATGGTGTTTGGGGGTTTTGGTGACAGCACGAGCGAGAGCATTCTGGATAGCTTGTAGGCGGTTTATCTGGGTTGTGTCAATATTGAGGAAAAGTGAACTGCAGTAGTCAAGTTTTGCATGGACTATGGATGTGGCAATGATAATTTGGTTTTAAAGTCAAGCATAGGACGGATTCTGCGAAGGTCGCGGGTATGCATAAAGCAAGAGCGGGAAAGATGGGTGATATGATCAGAAAAGTAAGGTTCTGGTCGAAATATAAGTATTATATACAGTGGTGTAGTTAATGGGGCTAGTGGTACGGCTGTCCCTGTCCAAGGGGCAGAAAAGAGCGAAACAAAATGAAAGTTTTGAAGACACATCTTTATCATCTGCGCCCAAAATTTTAATGCTGATTACATGAAAGATATATCCCAAAGATCCAATTATTGTGCCAATGAAAAACTTCTGACTTGATAGGGCTAATGTATCCTTTGTGCACAACAGGCTTTACTGAGTTTCAACTCTGGTTTTGAACTAACCCAATCTCAATCTCTCTCTCTCTCTCTCTCTCTCTCTCTCTCTCTCTCTCTCTCTCTCAGTATTATAGACCAATATTTAAGTATATTGGTCACTGCTGTCCAAGTATCTCACCCTCTTACTTAAAGCTCCCACCTCCAAAGGTACTCATACTAATCACTAATCAGTTCAAGACTACATAGATGTGTCTTCTGATGAACTTTCATACTTTCTCACAGTAGGCTAATTTCCCACACTACCCATCATCATTTGATCAAGTTTGAGGATTACGTTACAGAAGCTGTTCCATGGACTTACCTGTCACAATTACGTAAGTTACTGGTTTAGCTCAGTTTTAACAGAAGCAAATATAAGCCAAGGTATGACAAAAACAATGAAATAAGTAAGAGTCAAGCAAAGATGTCAAGAGAAATCTTGTAGTCTTAATAAGTGTTTGGAAGATGGAGAGTTTTAACAATCATCGAGAAAACCAGTCAAACACTGTTGAAGGTTTGGTTGGAGCTGAATAGCACTTGCTGCAAAAAAAGTCTAGTCCTAACTACCTATGGGATCAAAGTGGCACAAAGAATTCTGTATCAACTGGAACCTTCTCCAGCTTGGTCAACCACAAAATACGTGCATTTTGCTCGAACTAAAACATTTCATGGCATGATAAAGTATCAAATAACACTAAGAGAGGACAAGAAGATACAGAGAATATCAGAAAGCAAAGACATAAAATGTTGGGACAGGTGGTTCATACGGACAAAGATACAAGAAATGACCAAGCAACGAAATGGATCCCTGAAGGTAGAAGGAAGATGACCAAATAGAGGATGACCAAGAAAGAACTACCCAGATAACATGATGTTTGGATATGTCATGGAATGAAGCAAAAAGGCTGGCGATGCACAGGAGAAGCTGCATTGCCCAATGTGCAGAGGTGCACGGGAAGGACAAAGTACTAACTAATTAAACAAACATCATGAAGTGCATACAGCAAGGAGTGCCTTTGAGAGGCACATAAAAGGAGCTGCATAAATGTCCAGATTCACATGGGCACAAAAAAATTTTGAAATCAATACCAATGTTAATTAAGTAACGACAACACAGTTTTGTAGAAAACTAACATTTTATTGACAACATGGTCAAGCGTAGTAATATTTCAAGCTTTCAAGAGAACATTTCCAGTTTACTATTTCCCTGAACTTGTTTTAAATGACTGTCATGCAAAAAACATCGCGCTGACTCAAGGTCTTCAACAACAAACGTTATTTGCATTTTCTTACAAACTGGCGTTCACCCAAAAGGAACACAACCCTTAATATCACAGACTCGATTGGGACAGAACCTCGGAACTTAGGAGCGCTGCCTGCACAAAGGCAATTCAGCACAACTTCTGATGATTAAATGTCACTTACCGCTTAAAACTCAAACTCACAACAAATACAAGCATTAACAATAAACCAATTTCAAAAGCACCTAATATGACACACGCACTGCTAGTGACTTCAGGGTTTTAAAGCAGGTCAAGCAAATGCCCAATAAAAAACTGTATAATTCCAAGGTAAGTTTAGTTCATTTTGAAGAGTTTTTGATCAACAGATAATTAGTCATTTGTTTGAAACAATCTTCTGTAATTATGTGGCAAAATGACATAAACTATGTGAACAGCCAATCCTCAGTTTGAGGACGGTTGAAGACAAGACAATGTGAACAGTTGCTTATAACTTCAACGCAGTTTTGCTAGTTTAATCCATTTCAAAGTTTTTGCATCACTTGTAACACAATGACCTACATGATACAAGAAAACCTGTTGATTATTCATTTTCAGTGCAAAACCCAGTAAACAGCATACAAATTAATTTCCACTCAATGTAGCAAGTACAAGTTTACAATACAAAGCTAGTTTCCACTCAATTTTATTTTAGCATCGTGCTTTTAAAAGAAAACTCTTCATAACTTGCACTGACAAGTCCATCTTGTAGTTTACAATTTTTTCTAGGAAGACACTTTATCAGTTTTTCAGTCTTGACTCCAACACGAAAACTGACAGAAATTTTGTGAAAATTTTTTGCTAGCACACAAACACTGTGAAAAATACATTTCATTACATGTGAAAACATTTATAGTAAATTTTCACCTATGTGTTACAAGCACATTTGAATGAGGACTAAAAACAAACACCTGCCAGGATTTGACAGAATTTTGGCAAACATTTATACTACTGATACTTGTAGACAGAAAATCTGATAGTTGATATCTAAATGTACTAGTAACTGTAAATGAAGCAAAGACTTCCAGATAGTTTTCCATTACACAAGTAAAGAAAATATTCAGTTTTGATCGGATATTAGAAATAAACATAAATAAATGTCACACCGAAGTCGAGTGCTTCAAAGCAACTAGAGACAGTTTTGTGAGGCACAAAACAAATTCATGAAAACTGATAACAGCAGAGGTTTGCCCCTTGTAAGGGTTCTACATAAATTCTTTGAACACTACACTGCAAAACTATTGACTCTGAATTCTAAGGTCAACTGACTACACATCGGGCAAAGTTCTTGATCTCTTCCAGGATATAAACAGCATCCCTCTAAAGTGAAACACCCTGGAAAAAAATCACAGACCTATTTTAAAATTTCCAAGAAGGTTTATAACCTTACAAAGCTAATGTTATTAAATAAACTGAGTTCAAATTTAGCAGAAACATTTCCTGATAATGTGAAATTTTTGCCAAGTATGTTTCCACTTAGTTTTGAATTACAGAAGTTTTCTGTTGAATTTTACCAAACTGCTGTAACATTTCACTTCTGAAGTACCACTAAGAATCCACAAACTGATTTCAACCAAAAGAACAGCATACGCTGACAGTAATGTGCTAGTACTGTAAGAGCAAATGTTTATAATATTACTCTACAGAATACATTGGTTACATCTGCTGTGGAATGCAAAACCTAGAGTAATTGTGGTAATATGCAAAACTAAAATAACATGGAATTCTGATTCGAGGTAACTCTTTCATGGATAAGACAAGGAAGGTCGTTCATAAGAAAGATATTGAAGTAAATAGTAAGAAGTGAAAAAATTATTTTGACGGAGCAAGGTTTCACTAAGTCAAATACAATACTGAGATAATTTGAGGACACCTGGGTGACAGATCACAGTAATTCCAGCATAACAGAACATCACTGTGGGCTTTTCCTTTTAAAAACCAGTTGCCAAGTATAACAACTGTTATTTGGAACATACCTTTTGGCCCCACCTTTGCAGTTAACACTGTGCCTCAATGTTGGGCAGCCAAATTAGTTGGGACCACACTGGGGCCACAGCTGACCAGCAATGGGCCAAGTGAACAAGCGTGGATGGTTGTAATAAGGATGCTCCTAATCAGATCTCAAGCACCACAAATGAGGCAGGCGACAAGAAAGGCAATAAACTTTAGCTCCAATAGCAGCAGTGATTTTCCAGGGGGCCCCAGACTGATCTGTATGCTTAGGAAAGGGCAATTAAAAATTTCAGTGTGCTCAAAACCTTTGTTTCACTGAAATCTGCTTAGTATTAAGGCAGACGGACAGTTACTGCAAACTTATCCCAAGAAGCAGTTAAGCCAGAACTAGACCAAAACCAAAGACCACAAAGCTAACTTTGCAGCTTACAATTTACATACACTATGATGATAATAATAATAGCAGCTTCATAGAGTTAAAAAATAAAAATAATAATTAGTATAATAAGGGTAACACTTACCTTGGGCAAAAAAATAATAATAATACACATAATAAAACTTGTGCAATGATCAGAAGTAGCCGCAGCACAATCATTTAACAATTCAAGTAAATAAAAACGGCATTTGAAGTAATATTCAACTGTGTTCAGCTGTCAGTAACTTAGTTTGAAAATTTCTATTCGCAATTTATATTGTTCAATTCTGTGCGTTAAACTCCAGTTCATCACAATTTGCTGTTGCATGCCAGAAAGACAGGATGAACTGTAACAGAACATTCATAAAGGGCCTGTTGAGAGCCTCTCACAGGCCAGATGTTATAAACCCAACCAAGGTCACCAAATCTGGTCTCAAGCCAGGCCTTGAGGCCAAACATCACTACTAGGAGGGAGAAGTGTTCAGCTGAACAAACAGGACAGGCCTGGGTTTTAGGGACAAGCGTCCAAAGGAAGAAAATTGTCACAAGTAGATGCAAACAATTTCTAAAGCAGAAGCAGCATTGGCGTCAGTCCAGAGTGGTTGCTGTTACCTGAATTCATGGTAATGCAATGCAGGTAGCACATTACCTGAAGTTGGTTACCTGTTATTTTGAGCACAGGTTAGTCATCTTCAACTAACTACAAGCCCACTTTCTGTGATACAAAACCGGGGTATTACCTAAAATGGCCTGCATGGAACACAATTCCAGCATAGGGCCTATGTTGCAACACAAATAATATATAACTGCCATGCCTAACATGTTGAGAACCACCAGCTTGTTATCTGTAAAGCAGCACAAGATGATTACCTGAAGCAGTGACGTAATCAAGGTAGATTACCTGTTAGAGAATAAAGCACGATTATTTATGCAGATCATCTGCTGAAAAGCACAAAAGAATACAGGTAAAATTACTCGCATTGCACAGCCAGTAAGTCATTTTTTAACACTGTTCGCATGAAAGATTCACTTCAGGAAATTTCCACAAAAACGTCCATGACTGGAAATTCCACCAGAGACACACCAGAATGCCCAAATTAATAGTTATAGTCAAGCTTTAGATTCCAACCTTGTAAATTCAGGGCATTTCCAGGCCAGGAATTTGCAACGCATTAATCGTTTCCACGTAAAATATACTGATTGAGACAGCCTCTGGCATACTGTACAAATTCACTTGAAGTCAGGATAAATTGTGACCATTCATTTCTTAGGGCCAGATAATAGGTCAATAAGGATACACAGATTTTAAAACCTTCTATCAGACAAAAATGAGATGTTACCAAACCACTAGCAACAGAATTTCTGCAACTTACCTACTTGTTCGAAAGATCTGTAATATACTGTCTACATTTAAGCGCTTTACAACTCAATTTTTGAGAACATACTAGAAAGCAGAAAAATTGAAGCCACCACATTAACTTGCCTTCTGCTTTAGCATTCTTGGTCATAGCTTAGCCAATTTTTTATTGCCTAGTTCTATCACTAACACTCATTTTCAATCAATGCCAGAACCCTCAAGGAGTTTCTTTGCTACTTCATCCAACACCTGTAGACAGAAAACGCATTCAATCTTTTAAAGACTGCGCCCGACTTACAATCGAGCACAATTTTCCATACAGAAAGTTTGCTCTTGGTTAAGCTGTAGAAGGCGTTCTACACAGATAGCTCATTTCTGGGTTAACCAAAATGATATTTTTGATTCTCAAATACAGTTCCGAGTCTGCCTCTCAGAATTTGAGTGACCTCTTGACTAACCTCTTAGAATCTGACCAGGGCTTTGTGTTGGAGGGTAAAAGAGAACAATGCTTTTAACTGTAGGTCTGCCATACAACTTACTGACACCTGTGTGGTGTGCAGATCTTTAAAAGGAACAGCAGAAGTCGAGGATTACACCAGACACCGGGAAACTTAAAATGCACTTGGCAAATTTCTTCAGCTATGAATGACCAATTTTGGTTGAAGGTTAGTGTTGACAACAGCTACCCTAGGGCGCTATTGATATTCCTGAACTGCTTCACATCAGATTACCAGTATTCTGTTCTTGTACTGTAAGAGACAATCAGAGAAAGCTTCTTGACCACCCCATAAGAATATTTACACAATAGGAATCCTTAATCATCAAAGCAATGTCAAAAATTCATCAGCCAAAGAAGACGCATTCCCAGTCATGCAAAAGTGCCACCAGTGACACGTCACAGCTGTAAAGAACGGGATTGTTCCACCATCTTTTCCATTCAGTTTGCAACAATGTAACACAAATGACTGGTTCCACTGCAGAAATCAGAGCGAAAATCCAGTTCCACAGAGGAACAATGACGTACAGTCATCCGGTTCAAAAGTGGAACAATAATGAATGGATGATTGTCTGGTTCTCCAATGAAATAATGAGATATGGACATATGGTTCTGTAGTGGAACAGTGTGAAACAATGAGATATGGACATCCGGTTCCACTATGGAACAGCAACATATACAAGTCTAATCTCACATAAGAACAATGACATATGTGGTCATCTGATTCTACAGTGGAACAAGAACAGTCATCTTTCCCATCCCAGAAAATGACCTGTGATCTCTCTGTGACCTTTCATAGCGGAATAACTCCATAGAGCTCCACATGAGCTTTGTGTGCGACTACCAGCGACTGGAAGATTAATCACATCGATGTGAAAAGAAAAGATCTGCTGACAAGAGACTGAGCCACGAGATCCTAAGGCATTGCTCTACGACAACACAGATAACAAACTTGCTAATGATATTCAGTTGTTCTCAATCAGATCAAGATCAAACTCCGATCCGAGGATTCGATCGCTGTCGCCCAAGGTGCGTTCGATGTTCTTCCAGTTGTCTTTCGATCGGTTGCTGCTGCAATCTGTGACAGCGTTCCTTCGGCTGGTGAAATGGGTCGCGTCATCATCGCCTGCATCTGCTGCGTCTGTATTATCAGCAAGGAAGTGGCGGTGGAGCGAGATGAATGGGCTTGCGGGAGACGCCCCACGTGTTTCGTTTGAGTCAAGCAGGAAGCAGGGACTAGAACAGTCGACATTTGGTGTCTGGTTGACTGATGGGGAACAGGCATCGCTCTAGAATAATTTAAAACAAAATAAAATCATCACAGTTCTTTAAATATCATGTCCAAACAAGAATTCTGAACACAGCTTAAAGATAAAAATACAGTAACAACATGCAAAAACAAACATATACAAAAACACTGTTTAAATAAAGTTTCAAGCAAACCACAAACAACTAGACTAGAGGCCTTCTTACATTTTACAAGTCAGCTGCCTACTTCACGTATTTTTAAAAGTACTTTAAAATTTTACATGACCTAAAAAAGTAAATGTACGGGTAAAAACTGAAGAGACTACATTACGTAAACCAAGTAAAATTCTTGTAAATCAAATGCACCAAAGAAAACAATTACACAGAAATTTACATATCCTCGGCAAAACCACGAATATTTTCAACATACTTTGAAGCGACCCTTGCTGCCTGTTTGTTGCGATATGGAACTCGAACAGAACTCGTGCTCATAAGCCGTCTGCAAAGAATTTTACAATAAATTTCATCATAAACCATTGCAAAGAATCAATACTATAAAATATAATTATAGCCACAATGTGTCTGTTTGTCTGCTGCTACTGCTGATGTATTCAGTAGAATGAATCACAACAGAAGCAACCAAACCACAATTTGCAGAAAACGGCTCCTTACCTTTTAATAGGCTTCCTAAATGCCGGTATTTAAAGAAATATAAGACACATTCAAAACCTGACTGAAGTATCTCTAAAAGATAAGCAAAACCGATCCTTAGGAAAACATTTGCAAGTATATACTTTATACTTTTAAATATTTCCATAAGTAGCAAAACATATCAAGCAATAAAAATCATTATTCTTTTTACAGTAGTGCTGCAACTGTAAGTTTTTAATAATTAAAAACCTTTATTGACTTAAAGATGGACAAGCATAATAAAAGAAATGCACAAGAACAGATAAGCTACTTGAGATACCAGTTTCATAAGAATAATTAGTAACGATGATCATTATAATTAAACTATTTCTGCCACTAAAAATCACAAGAGTCACCTCGATCATCTTAAAGAAGTCCAATTTTGGTCGATCATCATCCCTCCTTCGTTTTAAACCAGTTTTCCTTTCTGGAGTTCGAAGCGGACATGGCTTAGGTGCAGACGACTTCTGACATGAAAGCGGAAAGTCATTCTTGCTTACTATTGCCAACGATGGCGACCTAGATCCAATCAATGACAAGCCAGATCTGCTCGATGATAGATCTGATGACGGAATTGAGTCATTACTCACGCTATCTGTTGGCCGCAACACATCAGTGGAAAAGCAGAAGGCAGTTTCTGATGCCAGCCTTCCAGCTGCTTTTCCACCAGAGTGGGCAAATCCAGATTCATGGAACCCACCTAGTGGTGGGACGGCCCCGACAAAATCAGTGGCGGGGTGACGGTAGAATCCTGAACAAGATCCTGAGATAGAGAAGGGATTTGGAGTAAAGGAACTCGACTTGGTGACAGCATCACAGGCAGGGTTTCCCGCAGTGACCCGTTCCCTAGACGTATCACGGGGTCCCACAGCCATACGGGGTCGGACTGCAACGGGGCGCAGGACTGCCGTGTTTAGGGTGGACTGTGAGTGCTGAATGTTACGCATTTCTAGTCCCGTGTCTGATTTTGTTCCCCCGGGGATAGAAAATGACCTGCGATGCTTCTTCATTGGAGGCATCTGCTCTGTCTGACCTGCGTACCAATCACAGTCTTTTGTGATGTCATCCTCATTTTCCGCTGTACCAGCGTTTCTGATGTTGTTGTTCAGTTTGGACTCATCAAATCCGCAGAAAGTTGAATGCCCTGTTGTAGTATTTTCTGCAAAACAAAATAATTAGATAACATAAGAAATAATAAAACTAAACAGTTTTCTTGACGGATGAAACATAACAAAACATAACAAAAGGGCCTCAAAACTATCTGAAACTGATGTGAGTATTGTCCATGTACCAGCAAGTGTCTATAATGTACGCAGAGGTAATCATTTCCTTCCCACATCACTCACTCAGCCAAAGAGAAATCCTAAATCTTGATCCTGAAGTCAAGTGAAATCATGGCGCTGCAGAGCTTGCCATGTACTTCCAAACTTATATAATTAATTCCGTTATCATTATCTTTAGTTGAAATGACAGACTGCCATTCTGTCCTCATATTTACCGTTTAGCCCTATGGTTCTGAATTATTTTATTTAAGATGCCATTTTAAATTAATTATTTTAATTAAGTAATAAAATATTTAAATAACAAATAACTTATTTGACCAGAATGAAATCACTACATGAATAAGACACTTAAGCCTAGATTTGGCATCTGATCACCAACAGCCTATTGCAGCAATTTAAGAACTTTACTACAAAGTTACAAAGTTACTTTACTACAGTTTACTTCTATAGGTGTTACATTCAGACAGCATGAACATGTTTTAAAATAAACTTTTCAGCTACAGCAACAACAATGTCAGTGTTGAATATGACATGATTTTGGCTCATGTCGCAAAACACATTCGATAAATCACTAAAAAGAGTGCCCACTCTGGCATTTTCAGCAAATTGCTCAAAACACCATGCTGATCAAAAAGAAAAAATCATAAACTTTGGTCTTCACAGACTCACTATGCATTTCGGGCAAAGTTCAATGACCCACGTCTTGGACACAAGTTGACCAAATAATCTAAAATTTTGATTTTGAAAGTTTCTCATCAAGATAAATAACCGTGCCAATTTTCAGCAAAATCATAGATGGACACACTGGGCTCTGTGTTGGTTTGTCACAGTAGCCAATTGGTAGAGCGCTTGGCTTGTAACGTGGAGAGTATGGGTTCAAGCCTTCTCTGAGATGGTTACTGTATAGGGACCTTGAGGAAGTTCTTCACTCACAATTGCTCAGCGCCATCAATTGATGATTAGTCATTAGATTGCAATGCTTAATAAATGCAGAAATAATAAAAATAATATTAATAAAGAATGACTCTTATATTACAATACACAGAAGTTCAGACAAGCTTACCTTTGCCTTCTCCTTCCATAACAGGACACCCGGAGAATGCCACTCCTGACCTCCTCTCAGACTGAAGATGAGAAGGATCAAATCATTAGCAAATTAATCAATCCAGTCTAAGAGACTGTTTAATTAAATCACTTATCGATCTACCAGTAGTTCGATCAACCAGTTCCCACAAGATAAATAACAGAAACTTATTTTGTTTGATATAGAAGTACTTTATTAGGGAAATCCAGTGTTAACAGCATAGAATAACAATCCTTTTTATGTTACAGATGCCACTGCACATCTTCCAAGCTCTAGACACCTACAGCATAACTCCCCCCATAAGTCTTGGTTATACCTTCCTTATCAATGCAGCAATGAAGTAGTGGTAATGATTGTCAAAGCAACTGCAGTAGCCTAAAGCTGGAGAGAAGGAAATCAATTTGACAACTTTTTGTTCCCTTGCTTGGCATTTCTGAGTTTGATTCCAAGGCTGGCTAAAACAATATCAGACTGCCAAGGTAACTATATGTTTTGTGCTAAAGATGAAATGATAAGAGTGAGTGGACAAAATGATTCCACAGTAAATGCCAGATTCTATGATAAGGATCCCTGGTTTTCCAATACCTATTTACAATATCATTCGTAACGAAAAAATTATGTTTTACCCCAAGTTACATAATATGCAACACAGTACCATACTGAGAATAAAAAGTTTACTGTTCTCATTACTGTGTATGTATGTATATAGACATTTAATATAGCACCTTTTAAGGACCTCCTAAGTGAGGAAACATTGTGCTATGGAATTCATCAGCTGTTATCATTCCTCATCCTCGCCACAGCACGGATCAGCAACTCTGAACGTCATGTCAACTATCAACTCTCAACGGGAATCCATTGGTTTGGTTGTGTGTGGGAGCTACCAGTGGTGACTTTTCAATTATCCTAGCATTTTTAACTTACTAGTGAACTTCCTTTACTTAATGAACTTCAACACCACTAAGGCTAGCATAGACAGTGCTTTTTTCAAGTACTTAAAAGGGCACTTTGTCATCGAGGTACATCGAGGACGAGTTATGACGACAGCTGAATTAAGTTCACAGCACATGGTTATGCTCAATGATTGGCACTCTCTTGCAGATGGTCAAATATTATTAACTGAATTAACATCTACTCAGCAAATCAATGCCTGAAAACAAACAATTTTATTCTCATTATTATAAACTGTATAAACTCAAGCATGTCACCACACAAGGTGCTGATGACACATATTTCAGATTAGTCTATAGATACTAAATAAGATAAGATTACAAAAAAGATTACCTCGGAACTTGTCCAGCCATCTTCCAGTTTCTGTTTACAAAGCTGTTCCGTAATACTGCTCACGGAGACCATTATCAGACAAAACCCAGCAGCCTGCATTCATCGACCAGACAGCCTCCAGCACTGTTAAAATCAGACACTTCTCACTTTCAGGAAATGAAACTTTTCCAATAAATCCAAACCATGTCAAAAATTTAGTATGTAACTTTAAGCCACAGGAGAATGTTTGTGTTATTTTGTCACATGTTACCAGTTTCTCTAACACAGTAATGTAATGTTAAGTTACGAAAGCAACATGATGGAGCATTATATGGCATGGGGGTCTATTCAACAGTGCGCTTGATCTGTAATTCAACGATTATGACCAGACTCCATGCAACAGTCCTGGACAAGCTGTTCACGCACAAACCTCTCACATTTCAGACCTTGTGTGTGTGTGCGCGTGCGTGCGTGTGTGTGTAATAAGCAGATTAAATAACTACATAGATAAATAAAATAATTAATAAAATTTACTGGTAGTACATGTCTTTACCAGCCATAGTCATAAAAAGTGCTATCAAGATTGGAATATTACTGCAGAAGCCTAGCAGTGCTACGTCTCTTGCACAAGGTAGGGACACAGTCGCTATTAGTGACAGCAAATGCAGCAAAAAATAATAAACTATTCAGCAGAGCACTGAAAGTTTTCAGTAATGCATCATAAATGATATTTGAATTTTCAGGTAACTTCTATTTCCTTTCACATTATTTCTCTTTTTTTCATTTGCATGTCATCACCTTTTGTTAACATTTAAATCACAATTGTAAGCTCTACAGCGCCCAACAAAAGCTAAGTCTCGGGAACCAGCTTATTCACAGGCCCTCAGTCAAAACAAAATTGATAGGCAGGAAAAGGTTTGGTTCTAGGTCAAGATCTCTGACTCAGGCAGGCAGACAGTCAGACGGCTATGGTGGATGGTGTTTGGAATTGGAGCAGAAAGAGAGACAAGGGGGAGAGGAAAAAACAGGATAAGATTTGTGGAAGAGAAGGGTTTTCAGTTTTGAGTGAAAGATCTGCACAGAAATTGCAAAGGGTGAAGTGATGATGAGTTCGTAAGATCAGATAATTGTTGTAATTCTGGTGGAAGTTGATTCCAGAGGGGTTGGGCAACCCTGGCTATGAAGCAATTTCCACATTTTAAGGATGAGGTCATGGGGGAGCAGAGAAGTGTCAGGGTGGAAGAGGATCGGGTTGAGCGAAGTGGTTGGATTGTAAATAACTGACAAAGATAGCAGGGTCGAGGACTGAATTGTGCTGTAGAGAGATAGGACGTAATACTCTATTCGTTCTGACATTTTAAGCCACTGAAGTGATCTGAGAATAGGCATGATATGATTGTGTTTGGGGTTAAGGGACAGCACAAGCAAAAGCATTGTGGATAGCTTGAAGGCGGTTTATTTGGGTGGTGTCTATATTCAGGAAAAGTGAACTGCAGTAGTAATGTTTTGCAAGGACTATGGATGTGGCAGTAGTAGATGCAGTTTTGAAGTCAGGCATAAGGTGGATTCTGCAAAGGTTATGGATATGCATGAAGCAAGAGTGGGATAGATGGGTGATATGATCAGAAAAGCTGAGGTTTTGGTTGAAGAGTACACCCAAGTTGGCGACAGCAGAATTAGTATTAAAGGTGTGAATAAAAGCAGAGTCCAGGCTGAATAAAATATAGGGTTGGGAATTTTCTTAAGCTGATCACGCAGGCCTATAAGTACGAACTCGGTTTTAGATGGGTTCAGGCACAAGAGATTATGTCATCCAGGAAGAGATTTGTTTAACCACACGAAGCAGATGACCTACAGAGTCACTGAAACAATTCAGAGAGAAATAGATGAATAACTGGGTGATGTCAGCTTACCGGCGATGGTCAACTGAGTATGCTTTAACGGGTGAACTGGGTAGTGTAGAGGAGAAACAGAAGAGTTCCTAGAACGCAGCCTTGCAGAGCTCCACAAGTGAGAGGTTATGATTGAGGTGAGGCTTTCGGTGTTCTAGCGCAGAAAGAATGGGAGGATGGGACTGTATCCTGAGAAGGGCAGTGTCAGTAAAACCAAACCAGGTGGAAAGTGCTTGAATCCAGTGCTTTCTACCATATTTAATTCCCACTTGTGAAGTTAAGTTCGTTAAACTTCTCCACAACTTCTAATGCAAAACAATGAAACTAGTAAACACTTGTCAGTTCACAGTGTGAAAGCATTATAAAAGTAATCTAAAAACCAGAGCCCTGCAAGACCCAACTAAGGTTTCCCATTTCCACATCATGTGCTGAAATCAAGCCAGTAAAAGGTTCCTTGTTATTTCCATTCTGTTATTAAATCAAGTGCTAGGCCAGTCACAATTTAAGCTACTATCTAAATCTTACAACTAACTCACTCCATAACTTTGCTGACAGCATTTAAACAATTACGTTGTAAAACTCGTTACATGTATTGTTGTAGTCCAATGGTTACGATGCTGAAGGAGAAACTTTAAGCTTGGGATATAATTTCCTGTCATGACAGAGAGTAACTAAAATATCTGTTTTGCTAGCACACTTTAGCAACCGCAGCTAAATTATAATATTTACACCAATGGAATTCAGGAAAGAGGGAGAGGACAGGTTCCATGTGTACAAGTGTTAAAGTGTTGCATTAAATAAGTATTAAAATCAAAGTTTTCAACACCAGACTAACTTAGTTCAGAGTTTTCATTGCTCTGTATTTAAGCATAGATCCTTTTTAAATGAATATTTCAGCATACAATGTTAAACTATGCACTGTGCAGCGAAACTGGGCTACAAGAGTTTTACTCTGCATGTTAATTAACTCATTCCATAAGCGCAACACTTTCTTCATTCATGCTTCCATGAACATTACATCCTTCCAACATGATTTTCTAACTTTTTAAAACTAAAGTAGTAAATTCTGAGACTGCGTCCACCTTGTACACATGATTTTGTGCCTAAAAACTGCGTTTTCGCGCAATGGGTAGAATGAGAAGATAATGTCCCTGTAAGAATTTTGTTAAAATTCCAAATAATTTTAATTAAAATATTCCAAATTACCTGGTGTAAAAAAATTAAAGTGGCACTTGTTCATTTATGCACACGCTTATTGGCATTGCAACCCCGCTAATTATTACTAATCCCATAAGTAACTTTAAATTAATTTCCACATAAACACTTAACATCACACTAAAAATCAGCCAGGTCAGCTTATATGGGAAGCGGTAAACAGCACTGGGTGGGGTCACAATTGCAATAGCATACTACTATTACGGTATAAAAACCGAAACACGGACCCCTCACATCACTACAAACTAACCCTGTTGTTTACCCAAGCCCTACGTCTAAGCGCACCCTGTGCGGCTCTCTTTTTCCGCTTAAATATGCAGCCACTGACGATCAGCACTGGGTAAAAAATCAACCTGCAAAACGCTCTCAAGTTGCCTGGGTTAAGTACAAAGCCGTCAATGCTAAAAATAATTCATGGCCGGCATCATATTTACATCGACGGTCCTTCTAAAATGTCGCCTATTTTTTCAAGGTTACGTAACGTGAACGCATATTTCTCACTGCTTCGCGTAGAAAAGAGATTTACGCTTAATATACCGCTGTGAAATTGTAGTCAGTCCGCGGATGGTCGCAATGGGATGCGTTTTTGCGGAACATTCTCTCCAAACCAGTCTCGTGCGAACACCGCTGAGGCTTTTCCAGTAAGCTGCTTACGACATCCAGCCGACTTGCCTATTAAACGGCAAAATGAAGTCAGCCAGATCAAGCCGCTAGATTGCGAAAGCATCCAACTTACATGCCACAGCGCCGTCTATTCCACTGTTGCAAATTCATATAGAGCCTATCGTTTGGCCGTGGTCACGTAGAACAATGAAGAACTGCCAACCGAACGGGGCATATTTGTCAACACATGGGGTATGCACCTATGGGAGGTGATTACATCCTATCCAGACTCTCCTTCTTCCTCTTATCCCTCTTTCTACTCCAATCCCAAACGTTACCCACCGTAGCTGCCATGCTGTCTCTCTGCCTGACGCTTGGATCTTGACGTGGAACCGAACATTTTTGCCTATCGATTCTGATTTGACTGAGCGCCTGTGAATAAGCTGGTCCCCGTGACGTGGCTTTCGTTGGGCGCTGTAGACATCTCGGGATTACGATTACAGTTACTCTATATGTTGCCTATCATGTCATGTTCGGTTGGTTCGCCCTTGAACAATTATAATTTGCACACATTGAACACATTTTTTTGCACATTTAAAGAAGTTAAAGTGCTAAATTAATTGCTCATAACATGCATCAAAATCACGCAGGCCTATTTTAAATCATTCAGATTGCTCCCAAGTGGAATTCAGATAAGCTTATTGGCTTACTTAAAATCGAGGATTCTGAATGCAGTCAAGAGATTTGGTCAAGACTGAGAATTTAAGGAGTGTTGGGACAAAACCTGAGAAGGTAAGTAAAAATCATGGTAAGCCTATATGGCGTGCAACAAAAACACGACTTCTGAAGGCTTTTGTGTGGCCTTTGGCAATGTATGGCTGTGAAAGTTGGACCATAGAGAAAGATGAAGAGACAAGAATCAAATGCTCATTTGAAGTGAAATGTCTGCGGCAGATTCTTAAATTACCATGGACTGCCAAAAGACAAATTTATCTCTTCCTTTGACCAGCTGAAGAAAATTCCTGACCCCTCTATTTCCCTCAGCCTGGACTCTGCCTCCACCCACACCTTTAATACTAACTCCTCTGTCCGTAATTTAGGTGTTATTTTCGACCAGAACCTTACTTTTTCTGATCATATCAGCCATCTTTCCCGCTCTTGCTTTATGCATATCCGCGACCTTCGCAGAATCCGTCCTATGCTTGACTTCAAAACCGCATCTATCATTGCCACATCCATAGTCCTTGCAAAACTTGACTACTGCAATTCACTTTTCCTCAATATTGACACAACCCAGATAAATCGCCTACAAGCTATCCAGAATGCTCTCGCACGTGCTGTCACCAAAACCCCCAAATACCATCACATCACCCCTGTTCTCAAATCACTGCACTGGCTTAAAATACCAGAACGAATAGAGTACAAAGTCTTATCCCTCACCTACAACACACTTCAATCCTCCCAACCCTCCTATCTTCGTCAATTATTTACTATCCAACCACTCCGTTCAACCCGCTCCTCATCTGTCCTAACACTTCTTCGCCCTCCCGTCACCTCATCCTTAAAATTTGGAAATCGCTCCATAGCCATAGCTGCCCCACCCCTTTGGAATAAACTCCCGCCAGAATTGCGACAGTTGTCTGGTCAATCATACGAACTCACCAACACTTCACCTCTTTCAGTTTCTGCGCAGGTCTTTCACTCAAGACTGAAAACACTTCTTTTCCAGAAATCTTATCCTGATTCTTCCTCTTCCTCTTGTCTCTCTTCTCGCTTCAGTTTCAAACAGCATCCACCGTAGCCGTCCGACTGTCTGAGTGCCTGACTCCTGGATCTTGACCCTTTTGCCTATCGATTTTGTTTTGACTGAGCGCCTGTGAATAAGCTGGTTCCCGCGACTTAGCTTTCGTTGAGCGCTGTAGAAATTTCGAGATTACGATTACGATTACGATTCCTCTCACCTGTCTTACCTCTCCAATTTCAAGCATTATCCGCTGTAGTCTTCTGACTGCCTGTCTGCATAACCCTTCGATCTTGACCTGGAACCGAATCTGACCCTTCTTGCCTATCGATTTTGTTTTGACCGAGCGCCTTCGGAAACGCTGTTTCCCGCGAAGTTGCTTTCATTGGGCGCTGTATAAACCTCAAGTTTACGATTACGATAACGAAATGAGTGGGTTCTGATGGAGATTGCGGGAAAATGGAGGAGTCCCTCAGAATAAATAAGCATTTAATAGGCAGCTATCATGCTTCGGTGATCCCGCGCTTCCCTGCCAGCATGCCCATACGGGGCCCATATGGGACTCGTATTCCAACATAGGGCCCATGCCCGTAAACTGTAAGCTTTTATAGGCATGCTGGCAGGATTACGCCTAACTGCAGTCCGCTGATTTGTGCATTTCAGGTTATAAGCGTCTCATTTTCACTAAACCGTATACAACTTCCTGTTTCCCTAACAGCTAGCATGCGGCCTCGTAATCGTAATCGTAATCTCGAGATTTCTGCAGCGCTCAACAAAAGCTAAGTCGCGGGAACCAGCTTATTCACAGGCGCTCAGTCAAAAAAATCACCGAAGCCTGTATACGTATTATAATTATATACCATTTAATACTAAAAATTCGTATCTAATTTCATCTTATCTGGAAACTTCTATAGCGCCGTTATCATAATGCAATCGATGGTAGCTTCTACGCAAAACCACATTCAAAAAGCATCGACATTATTCCACTTGACAGCTAGTCGGCCTACCAGTCAAAGTCCGTGAGGCCGCTGAGACTGAAAAAAACAGGATAAGAAAGACAAGCAGGATGAGAGAGATGGCCCCGGGACTTCAGCCCAGACCTAAAAGATATACAGAACCTGCGGAGCAAACAGAAACACGTACTGAATTCCAGAGTCTTGGGCCAGAGACCGAAGAAGAGTTGGGATCCAAATTCCGCATGTTGCGCCTTAGGGCGTTAGCCGTTACACTAAACACTTCGTAATCGTAATCGTAATTTCGGGATTTCTACAGCGCCCAACGAAAGCCGCGCCGCGG
The DNA here is from genome assembly GCA_964023275.1 of Norana najaformis. NCBI lineage: Eukaryota > Metazoa > Annelida > Clitellata > Crassiclitellata > Hormogastridae > Norana > Norana najaformis. Next base: position 11,137,598 of record OZ029926.1, read on the forward strand.
GAACCAGCTTATTCACAGGCGCTCAGTCAAAACAAAATCGATAGGCAGAAGGGTTCGGTTCCAGGTCAAGATCCAAAAGTCAGACGGAGAGACAGCGTGGCAGCTACGGGGGTGGTGTTTGGGGCTGGAGAACAGAGAGAGATAAGAGGAAGAAGGGGTGTACCTCTGTACTTCCTGTTTTGAAAGGCCCTGTTTCAAATCGTAACTTTAATAGACCAACTGCCCATTGGCAATCCCATTCCAGGTGGACGGCTTAACTTCTGTAATTAGTATCATTAGTTTCGTAAAGATTGCAAGGTGAAACCCGAGGTGTGTGACAGACCATTACATTGATTTCTCTTTCCCTCAACGGACCAACGCATCTGGTCGGCTGTGTAACGGCGCTGTCACTCTACTCCGCATGCATTTGTCGACGTCTTGAGGCTAAACTGAGGATGTTTTCTGTTGCCCTATAGGCCTATATTAACCCTAGGCCTATATCTCACGAAAGAAAATATCCCAGTTGTCCTTTACAGCTACCGAGAGTATAAGTTATAGCAGATGGAAGTCAAGTGAACAAGTGCCCTTTTGTGGCACGGATGGATCATGCTTTTGACTAACACTCATTGTGTAAATTAGTAAGCAAGCTATATGATTGCTTCATCTGACATGACTCCGAGCAGAAGCCTCTCTTCTTCTGCAATTTTGCATGCGGGACCCACTCATTTCGTAATTGTAATCGGTAACTCGAGATTTATACAGCGCCCAATGAAAGCTAAGTCGCGCGGGAACCAGCATATTCACAGGCGCTCAGTCAAAACAAAGATGCCGGTATGACCTATTTTAATTACTTAACCAAATGCCGGCATAACCTATTTCAATAATTTAAATGAAAAATATTTTTAATTCTACACATTTCAACTTAATTTTCAGAGGGTAAAAGCCCCACCCTTGCGGGCGCCCATGATCCCCCGTGACCCATCTCTTTTCTACAATTATAAGTAACGAAAATGAACACATTACAATATCGTTGTCCATCTAATACTGAATCAGCTATTTCCTCGTGGCTCGTCTATTTTCTCCAATTATAATTGACGAAAAGAAAAAGTGCAACGTCATTGTCCACGTGTCATCATCTAATTTCATAGTCTATGTGATGACGACCCCTTTGGCCAAGCAAGGTCCCTGCTCTCCTTCGAGAAGTGCGGGCCAAAGGATGCTTCTGATGACCTTGCTTTCTGGATTGGATGAATGAAACCGGATGTGCCTGTTCTCGTCGAAGGTCGTGGCTTCGTAGTCGATGATAAGAGGCGGGTTCTGAATGTGCAAAGCCCAACTCAGTTGGACGCATTCCTCGATGTAGGACAAAAGTCCTCGACAATTTTTCAACCTCGGATAATCGTACAAAGTCACCCAAAGACGCCCACAAACCTCCTAAAATGAAAACGAAACCCGAAGTGAAAAGCCGGACTTGAAAGAAATTCATAATGGAATAAACAGAAATTTTCATGACGGATATTTTTCCGTTACGAAATTAGAACGCCAATGGCATCCTCCCAAATCAAATGGAGTGATGGTCGAATTAACTCCCTGGAACCACCCTTGATTGTGGCTTAACGATGTGACTATAGCCAGATTATTTCTGTGAGCGTCCTGGCCTCGTTCGCCCCTGCATTTTACAGACTTAATTATAGGTTCATAAATAGCATAAAGCACATACAAGCCGTTACAAACCTTTCCACTTCCGCGTAGTATTTCGGCCTAGTGCATATATGTTTAATATACGCCTACCTGATATAGACTGATACATATACTAATACCTGATAGTTTTTCGACAGGTCATGTCTCTGGACTGTAATCCTGAGATAGTGGCCAATGGCGTTCTGCAAGTCATTCTCCGCCTGTCGCAAGGTGGCGCTGGTGCTCTGCAGAGTCGTTGGGGTGTGCAGGATGTCGTTGAGTCTAGACCGCATGTCCAGGAAGGTCTTCTGTGTTGAACGGAAAGCCAGCTGCAAGGCCCTCCCTCGGAGGAGAGCAACACACCATTTACTACCCCCAGCTGACCTTTACTAGTGTGATTATGTAGCTTATTAACTGTCCAATCGCCAGAGGAGGTTCGTGACTATGTATTTATCTAGTCACACGTTATATGGCGCCTTTTAAGTGCCTCACAAAAGAGCAGCTATACTTTATTGTCATTCGCCTATTGATTTATGCTGGTATACTTTGTGTAGGCCTATAAATGACGTCTATAACCTGAAATTAATGCGCGTTGTGATGCTCAAAAAATTGATTTTTAATGGGCCTCTATAGGTTGCGCGTACAATTTGCACTTCTATATTAATTATTATGATTTGTTATGAATAATAATCATGAACTCTGAGTTTTATTAGGACCGAAGTACTTTTGTAATGAGACTCACTGGCGCTCAGTCAAAACAAAACAAAAACGCAGCGATGGCTTAAGCATGTGTCCGTATGGTAAGCAATTACAGAGACCATGGGCCCAAACCCACAAAACAGGGAGCCAGATCAGAGTCTGTTGTGACTGTCGGTAGAGCGGAAGAGCACGTCATTTTAAAACCAGCGCCAGAAGATATGCATGGAGCAGAGTATGACTCGAAACTACACAGGAGTAAAAAATATGACTCGCCACTATGATTGACAGAAGAAGTTTAGCCTTGAGTTCATCATTCTTCGCCATTTCAGGCAGTTGGTCCAGAGTCTCCACCGCCTCAACCCGAGCCTCCGTGTACAAGTTCGAGTAACGTTTGACGAGTTGCGAAGGACGAAAGTCGCCGAGACTCAAGTCCTCGAACTTTGTTCCTCCTTTCTTCAACTGGTTGTTCGCCTGATCCGAAAGTCTGAGCAGATATCAATCAATTCTTTAGACACAACATTCATAGCGCCTAGCGGGTCTCTCAGAAACTCCGTGCTCGCTAGCCTAATTAAGTTTATTAAGATTAAGTTACTTAGATTAATTAAAGTTAATTAAGAAAAACAAGCTGGATCATCTGTGGGCAAATACTCGATTTCACTTGGCAACAAATTTTAAGATTTTTTGCTGATACGCGTTCGTTAATGCGTAGTAATTATTTGGTCTTTGATTTCAGTTTGAAAATTTATTATACAGTAGATGGAAAATTTGTTGAAATCAGGGGGGAACCATGAAAACCTCAGTTCATGAAAATTGTGTCACCTTCCCTGGAGTATCTTTTCTCTCTGGTGCAACTTCTCCGCCTTTTCCTTGCTGATGGAAAGTTCCTTTTTCAGAAGTTCCACTTCCTTCCTCAGTCTCTCCGCAGTTGTCCGTTCATCCACATTCCCGCCGTTTCCACTCACTCCACCGCCATCGCTCCTCTGTCCTCTCGTACTTCCGGCTACAGGTGGCTGTTCAAGAACGCCAACTGCAGTTCGGGGTCGGACTGACATCTGCACTGGAGGAGAGTAGGTGGACACTGGTCGAGGAGTCTTCGGCAAGATTCTTCTACTTACTGCTGCAACCATCGAAACAAACAACATTTGCGAAGTAGGACTAAGTGGTAAAGTAAATAGTTAAAGAACTTTTACATTCTTAGGGTTTCTTTGGCCTAATAAACCCACTGACAGCTAATATTTTGCATTTATACGAACAGATTTCTACACAGTTTAAGAGTGAGAGATTTGGTAAGTTGCTCAATAGAAATTACACAAGTAAATCAGAAAAAATTAAATACTTATATTTAAAACTGTACTTCGCGCTAGTACGAGTCACTAGTTGTGAATAAGGTTTGAGAAGTATTGGCGTTTAACTGCTGTTGTTTTGCATGGGTTATTTCTATCGGGCTGAAGTTACCACTCATTCTTGTGAACTGTGAAGTTGTAGCTCTTCTCTGCTTCGACGTGTGCATGTCGACCTCAATTATGTCTGCTGGTTTAGATCGGTTCTGTCGGAGAGAGTATCATTGAAATATTTTAATCAGTTTCTAAAGTACTTTTGCGCCTCGGCTGTCTTCTGGCCACCCTTTACTCATGAAGCTTTGGAACGTTTTGGTACATTTGATGTTTGTTTACCAGTCATAGCGTTGCTCACTGACACACCCCCGGGCTGCGCGTGGGCCTGTTCATCGTCACAGCTACGGGGGTACTACTGCCCCAGTTTAGATGTGCCGTGAAGAACTATTTTTGAGCTTGCACCTCTGGCGACCGGCTCATCGAAATACGAATCGTACCTCCACTTTACTCTCACGCAGCTCTACAACTCCAGCGGCCATACCACCAAAGCAGGTTCTAATTATTAGACAATTATCAGACAATTGGGTCCAGACTAGACATGAAAGAATTACCACACAACATGAAAGAGTCTAGTCTGGGCCCAACTGTCTGATAATTGTCTAATAATTAGTTTTTGATGTATGGTAAGTCTTTCATGTCTACTCTTTACTGTATAGGGGGTAATTGTCCAGGGGGTAATTGTCCGGGGGGTTATTTGCATGGGGGATAATTGTCCGGGGGTAATTGTCCGGGGGGTAATTGTCCAGGGGGTTATTGTCCTGTTACCGCCAAAGCCTGCGGTGATGAATTCCACCGGCATGCGATTATCCACGTGTAACGCTCGGTCGTTGGATGATAAGTTGCTAACAACATCATCGCCCACGACCTGGACGTTCTTGATGTCACTGAGTCGTGAGCATTCTACCTCTTTGGACGCACCGGTGTGCAGGGCGGTGCTGCCCGGCTACTCGTTCCACGATCTACTTCGTGCGATGGATACGGAACAGAAGGCCTTAGTTCAGAATCATACAGGTTTTGTCGTTTATCTAGGGTCAAGGTCACTGTTTTGCCATACCGGCCAAAGGCCCTATGTCTATCGTTTGCGACTGCCCGTGGTCCGTTGACACTGCGCGCTCTCTACCGTCCTGGATCCTCTTCTCCTTCATCGCTTCTGAGTTTGCCTATAGATGCTGGAGATGTTTACAACCTACAACAGTCAACTAGTCAACCACCTCGAGGACCAGGTTCCCTAGACTCAACCCGATTCAGACATCATCCAACAGTTCAGATTGGCTCAGTATGTATCAGAGCCAACGCACGAATTGGGAGGCTCGACGTAGTCATCACCAGGGGCACGACTTGGGAGGCTGGCTCGACATAGTCATCACCAGGGATGACTGCGTCCTTTAAGATCTCCAGGTGGAGCCACCCTCCTCAGGTCATAGTCTGCTACTCTTCACAGCTCGTTATCTCAACCCGCTGCCAGTTTATACAATCAGGTCTACGTGAGAAGGGAGAACTAGAACGAAACTCGAAGGCCTTCCAAGCTGGCTTGTTGAATGGCCCACTTTGTAAAAGCTGCCGACAAAGGAAGGCCGCTCCGCAGAAGAACTCTGAAATCCCCGAGTCTTCAATGCGCACTCTGATCGACAGTCTCCTAACCCTTAGGAAAAAATTACCAGTTGCAGTTTGAGGAAAATAAAAACGATGCAGAATACGTCAGTAGGAGTGAGATAACGGAGGAAGATGACTAGTCAGAGAGATGACAACAGCGGGAAGAAAGAGAAGAAAGAGTCGAAAGGCAGCTAGATCTGCTTACTCGAAGTTTCTAACGCAGCCATCCTGGTTGCTGAAGCTGATATATGATCAGAGGATGACGATAAGTGTGGCGAGGATGCTGAGAGGAAGGACAATGATGTCGTTAGTCGACCATCTTCCATCACTGTGATCTCGGTCTGCCATTCGTGCTGATCGGTGCCAGCTGCAAAGAAAAACGTAATCATCATCATTCGAGTCGTCGTCATCATCGTCGTGCTAGTTGTCGTCATCATCATCAGCATCAACAATAACATATTCCAACTGTTTGCTTAGAAATTATGTCGCAGATGACAAGTCTAATCTCATCTGAGGACTTATATAGCGCCACTCTTTATAATTGCTCAAGGCATCAGTCAGTAGTCGCTAGTAAACAAAATCGTAATGCAAGCCCAATCCAAGTGAGTCTGGTCGAAAACCAAGAAGAGAATCCAAGAAACAGCCTACCCTGGAATTGAGTACAGGAAGAGGTGAGTTTTAAGAGTAAGATCTAAAGGCCAAAACAGACTGCAAAGCAAACGTTTGCAGGAAGAGAGTTTCGAAATCTAGGGCCAGCGAGAGAAAAGGCCTATCGAGAGCTGTCCTTGTCAACGGAATAGTCAGATTCAGACTGCCAAAAGCTGTGATCGAGTAGAAACAAGTCTTCGAGAGTCAGTATAGAGTGTAAGGATAGAAGGTAAGGTAGTCATATACAAGATTAGTCCAGTCGTGAAAGTTATTCGCTTTTCTATGGGCAGCCAATGCAAAGCTTTTAGGATCAGTGATTACAGTGTATATTCGTATTTTGGAGTTTAAGAGTTTTACTGATAGCTCTGACCAAGATTTTTGTACTCTGAAGCTTCATGAAGTATTTTCAAGTGAGCGCCATTAAGTAAGCACGTTATAAACTAATATATATATATATACATACATACAGGCATATATATAATAGAAACATACTTGAAGCGATCAATCAGTCGATCAAACGACGATTTAGCTGTCTATTTGGACGACTATACCTTCATTACTGCGAACAGAACATTGTAGACGCTGGAATGAATCCGTTCAATGTGTTGTAGGACTCCAGCAGAGCTGTTGGCGGCATACAGGCCTATATTATGTAAGCCAACGTTGCTGTAGGCCTCTGTTATAAGCTACCGTTCCATTTCCTGAACGGATTCATTAAAGGCCAGATTTAAACAGTTATAATGGCCTGAAGCGAAACAGTGTTCATACCTCTCCTGTCAGCACACTCTTTAGCGCTGTAAAAGCAGCATATAGGCCTACAGATGGCACGCCTTGGTCTATGCAACACTACGGCAGTCGGATGCTGTTCCAGATGGTAGACCCCGAGAGAAAGAGAGGAAGAGAGAGAGAGAGAGAGAGAGAGAGAGAGAGACGATGCTGTATCCAAGAAAAACTAGCCTCACACTCATTTAAGATAAGATTACCAGGCATTGGCATGCGCTCCTCTACTATACAGCAACTGTAGTATCATATATGCATATAATATATATATATATATAAACACGCGCTCACAAATAATATATACACATGTGATAGGCATTTACGGTTGTATACGTCTCTATATTTTGTCTGTATTTATGTATGTGTATATATGCAGTATGTATGTATATAAGTATGTATGATAATACTTATGCGTGCATGTAGGGCCTATGTATGTTGGACCAAAAGGGTTTAGGTGAGGGTTACCTACAGAAATAGTGCGTGAGAGCGAGTGTGAGAGTGTGTGTGAGTGTGTGTGTAGTTTCTATTTAATGGCACGGTCTTATAGCAAAGAAAATTAGCGTCAACCTCCTCCTTGACCCAGGCTTGGGGCTGCCACCACTCGAGTTTGGCAGTGGAGTTAGAGAAATAGTCAAGTAAAAACGGCCTTATTAATACTGGTAAAGGACATGAGAGGAAATAGGAAAGCAAGAGTGCAAAAGACGAAATGGAAGTAAAAGGACAGGGCAGAGCTGGGCATGCAGGGAAAACCTTGGGAAACAGACCGAAAAGGTTAACGATTCTTGAACCTAAGCCCAGAAATTTTTAGATCTGAAAGTTTGGGTCCTCAAAAGTCTCATCTGTCTGGCCGCGCCTTCTCCACTGCGGGGCCGTCTCTCTGGAACACTCGTCCACCAGACATCCCATCTCTTACCTGTTCCATTGTGCAGGAACCATTTTCTCCCCGTCTCAAGACGTTCCTCTTAAGAGACAAATAGGTACCCGTGCTGCAGCGTCTTTGTGAGCAACTTAAAAGGCGCTATACAAGTTTAGTGATGTATAAATACATACGTTTTATAACGTTCTTAGTATTATATAGACCTGGATATAATTATATTTCAAATTGCTTATGCACCATAGGCTACCCCTCTGGATATTGACCTGATTGCGGCTTGGCTTTGGTACGCCATCGGTTGATGCTTTGCGCATTAACCGCCGGCGCATTAGAAGTTACTAATAGTTATTATTCATTATTTATATACGTATTTGTGTGTATTTATTATGCTGCAGCATCCGTTTATTATGTATATATACGCAATATCACTGGTACCATATATATATATATATATATATATATATATATATATATATATATATATATATATACAATTTATACATATAAAAAGTAAGTAATATATATATATAATTTCTTATCTGGGAATTCGTCGGTCTGTATATATATGTATATATATATATATATATCTGGTTAGTTCGTATGAGTCACTTATCTTTCTTCGGTTCGGATGGTGAGCACATGGCGTCCGTGGGAGACAGCGGCCGGGTTACTTATAGCCAGGGACGGGTGGGCTTCAGGTTACAATTCCGTTGATAAGCAACGCCTCATGACTACACACATGCATATATATACACACACAGGTATCTACGTTAGGAAAGGTATGCCTTGTTATTCATATATAGGCTTATACCTTATATTTTTAAAGTAAAACATCTTTTACCAATAGTCGGCTTCAGAGGCTGGAGGTACACCGAAGGATGCTGAGGCCGAAGGTTGTCTATCTGTCTGCAGTAAAGAACTGGGCGCAGCATAGAGTTACGTATAGCTATACGCGCAGAACCCGACGGTTAATATGCCTCCCATGGTCATACAGAGCGATATAAGCTGCTGCTGCTGCTGCTGCCACTTGGCCCACATGGGAATCCGAGATATATAGGCACCAGGTCGTGATGGACAAGTGTGTGCTAGCAAGCATCAATTCTGACAGGCTCACGTGACAAGTCAGTAACAGAGGCCGAGACCGAGCAGATGAAGTCGTTGCATTTAATTTAATTTAATCTAAATCTAAAGGCTTCTATAGCGCCGTTATCATAATGCTCAAGGTTTCAGTAGATGGTCGCTTGAAGTGAAATCGCAATAAAAAATCATAGTCGGCTGGAGAAGCCACGTCTAATTCCGATAGGTCAGAGAAACCAGAAGCCAGGCTATAGGGTGGATAAGCAAGTTGAAAGAGATGAGTCTTTAGTTTAGACCTGAATGACATCAAAGAATTGACAGAACGAACTGAACTGGGCAGGGAACCCCAAAGCTATGGACAAGATTTCATGCCCTAGAACCCAACATCGTTCGGGCGCGGGGCACAGCATTGATCGAGAGCAGCATCTATTAGTATGAGAGGTGAGGACAGAACGTAGGCAACCCTCTTTTACCTCTATAGGTTTGCGAGGCAACGTCTCAAAATGTCTATGTCATGTAATGTATTTACTCTTACTCGAATTTGCAATTGTAATATAGCAATCACAAGCTGCATTAACTCTGGAGTTGGTATAGTCGCAGTCTCTTCCCAATCATAACCCAGAGAAGGATTCCGCCAGATAATTTATACCATAATTCGTTTCTCTATTTCAAAAATCCTAATCCGGTTTAGGCCTGCTTCTATTCCTTCTGCCTCGGCAATCCTCCTCAGTCCAACTCCTCTTTTGCTTTTCAATAAGTCTTGGTTGGAAAAGCTACACCACTGCGTATTTTTCTCAAAATGATGTGGAAAATAATATTCATTTAATTATGGTAGATGTCATCCGACTTCTATGGTTGCCTATGGTTAAATTCACCGAAACGAGGCTGTGAAAGCTCTTCTGTGCATATCTCTCTACGTATGGGTCTATGCCTCTCTTGGATTCTGCATTCGCTCCTCTCGTCGTCTAGTCAAACATTCAAAATCCTCGCCTGGATCAAGCTACCCTTTCTCCTACTTTTCATTGTTTTCTACAACTTATTTTTATAGTCTGCTATGCAGATGGAAAGACTCACTCTACTCATAAATGCAGAGAAAAACAATGGCAACTGAAAATACCAGATAAATTCCAGTAAACATCAGCACCCAAGAAGAAAATGTGAAGCCGAGCAATAATTGTCCGTCTACGCGAGGACTAACATAATCTGCTAAAGGAAATAGTGACAAAGACATGCATGGACCACAGTTGAACGAACTTCGCAAGAATCTAGAAAAAAGTTATGGAGAAGCATTAGGTAGGTCTACAGTCTAGATAAAGGTGAAGGTATACGATACAATGATATTCCAATAAAGCCCATGCATACTGAGAAAACACGACATCGCAACAGCAGAAATACGTTTGCTGAGAAAACTGAAGGAGTCACAAGAATAAATTGATAGTAAATGAATAAATTGATAGTAAATGAATAAATTGATAGTAAATGAATAAATTGATAGTAAATGAATAAATTGATAGTAAATGAATAAATTGATAGTAAATGAATAAATTGATAGTAAATGAATAAATTGATAGTAAATGAATAAATTGATAGTAAATGAATAAATTGATAGTAAATGAATAAATTGATAGTAAATGAATAAATTGATAGTAAATGAATAAATTGATAGTAAATGAATAAATTGATAGTAAGAGACCATAAAGGGCGTAGTTACAGTTCAGGCTGCAGTTAAATACAGTTAGTTAAAGTCATGACAACTTTACAGCCTGATGTAACCATAGATATAATGACACGTGTTGATATCTCTATGGATGTAACAACAGACACAGAAAGTAATTGTGGTGGATATATCCGTTCAAGGAATCTCCCGGTCGTGGTTCAACAATTGCTGGGTAGGAATGGCTGCTGACCACATCCCAAGAAAAGAATTTAAGGAAAGAGAAGCAAAATAGGACCACAACTGCGATGGCTGGACAACATCAACAAACAAGTCTTGAACTAAAAGCACTGGACTTTACAAATGACCGAATAGAAGTGAGGTGATTCATTTGCATCCAATTCCGCCCGTTCGATACCGTCAAGAATTATGATGATATAACGATTACGATGATGATGGTGCAGACGACAACGACGACGACGATGATGTTGGTGATAGTTTGTTGTAAGAACTAGAATTATCTCTGATGACAATTAATTCATGATAAAGGACTTGAAATTTGACAGTCGTACAAAAAATAGGTGTAGGGCATATATCCTCTGCGATATTTTGATCTAGATATGATGAAACATTGCAGTTCGCATATGCTGACTAACCGAAATGCACAAATTGCCTATATATATATATATATATATATATATATATATATATATATATATATATATATATATATATATATATATATATATATATATATATATATATATATATATATATATATATATATATATATATATATATTATATATATATATATATATATATATATATATATATATATATATATATATATATATATATATATACTGTATATATACGCAGTCAACGCAACACATTACATCACGTTATATATAGCACCGATGATGGGAAGTGATGATAATGCTGTAAATGATGATGTTGTTTTTCTTGTTGTTGATGATGATGATGTTTCTGTTCTATTGATAATTGTTGTATGCTGTTGCTAAATTTACTGATTATGCTGTCGTTGATAATTGTTACGGTATGTTGTTGTTGTTGTCGTTGTTGATGATGATGACGACGATGATGATGATGATGACGACGATGATTACGACGTAGTGTTGACGTCGCTGATGATTCTTTAATACCGCAATTTTCCTGGTGGTGATCTTTCTTCTTTCTTGATAGTCGGAAAGACGATCTGAAGAATTTCTTTGATCTTCGCAGTCTCTTTCTTTGGAAGAACGTGTCCAAAAGCCGCTGGCTGAACATGTCCGTTCGCAGAGTCGGTGAGTGCACAAGTGAGTCTGTGCCTCAGCCTCGACGTCTTGTTAGGACTCAGAGGAACCCCGGCGCCATTAGATAAGCTGATGACCAAAGCGACTCATGCGTTTAACCCTCAGAATTCACCCCACGACAGCAATGGCTGCGGTTTTAAGCCCTGTTGCACTTTGAACTCGCTCTAAAAACGCACACATGCGCACAGTGACAACCACGGAGGCTGTATATATATATAATATATATATATGTATATATGCATACATATACAAGTTTGTGATAGCGTAAGACTATGTGCATGCATATATACACCTTCATATAAGTTACAAAATTCCAACTGGGCTGTATAGGTATGTATATAAATATGTACAAGAATGTGATAGTGGGCCTTTAGAAAGTCATTTGTATACACTATACAGTCATGCAATGCCTGTGGATATCTAGCGGCATATACCTTGTATAATCTAGGCTGTTAATAGGGGTTAAATTGCTGTGAATTTGAACCTAAATACATATATAGGTATATATGCATATATGTATAGAGCGTATCTATATATTTATATATGAGAGTTTCCAGCAGGTCATCGGTTTGAAATGAGGCAACGTTAAATGATGCAGACTTAGGTCCAGCATTTGAAATGTCCCGTGCAAAGTATCGGAGGGGTAGACGCCGAAAACTCACCGACCCCTGGGACTCTGATCGAGATACGCAGGGTAAGGATAAGCGAAGGGATCGACCATGAAGGGGCGGAGGCTTGCAGGACCACGGATGGGGCAGAGAATATGTCATGAAAGTATTTCCAATTTACTCGTGAAATGTCGGCGAGATAAGTAGTTGTACCTGCTGCGATCGCTGACCCTCGCCAAACACTTAATTGATGTAATGGTCTACAAATGGCAGATACGTTTAAATGACAGCCCATAGAGGGCGTAGATAACCTACAGTTTAAGTAAAAGCCATAGAGGGCGTAGACAGCCGAAGCAAGTAAGTAAGTAAGTAATGCATTTGTTAACACGCCATATGTCCATCGACTGAGCGAGGAATCGTAGGCGATTACAGTAAAACACATAGAGGGCGTAGATAGCCTACAGTTTAAGTAAAAACCCATAGAGGGCGTAGATAGCCTACAGTTTAGATGACAGCCCATAGAGGACGTAGATAGTCTACAGTTTAGATGACAGCCCATAGAGGACGTAGACAGTCTACAGTTTAAATGACAGCCCACAGATGACGTATATAGCCTGCAGTTTAAATGACAGCCCACAGAGGGCGTAGATAGCCTACAGTTTAAATGACAGCCCACAGAGGGCGTATATAGCATACAGTTTAAGTAAAAGACCATAGAGGGAGTAGATAGCCTACAGTTTAAATGACAGGCCATAGAGGGAGTAGATAAGCCTATGTTTAAATGACAGCCCACAGAGGGCGTAGATAGCCTACAGTTTAAATGACAGCCCACAGAGGGCGTATATAGCCTACAGTTTAAGTAAAAGACCATAGAGGGAGTAGATAGCCTACAGTTTAAATGACAGCCCATAGAGGGCGTAGATAGTCTATAGTTTAAATGACAGCCCACAGAGGGCGTAGATAGTCTACAGTTTAAATGACAGTCCATAGATGACGTATATAGTCTACAGTTTAAATGACAGCCCAAAGAGGGCGTATATAGCCTACAGTTTAAGTAAAAGCCCATAGAGGGAAAAGATAGCCTACAGTTTAAATTACAGGCCATAGAGGGAGTAGATAGTCTATGTTTAAATGACAGCCCACAGAGGGCGTAGATAGTCTATAGTTTAAATGACAGCCCACAGAGGGCGTAGATAGTCTACAGTTTAAATGACAGTCCATAGATGACGTAGATAGTCTACAGTTTAAATGACAGTCCATAGATGACGTATATAGTCTACAGTTTAAATGACAGCCCATAGAGGGCGTAGATAGCCTACAGTTTAAGTAAAAACGTTTGCTGAGAAAACTGAAGGAGTCACAAGAATAAATTGATAGTAAATGAATAAATTGATAGTAAATGAATAAATTGATAGTAAATGAATAAATTGATAGTAAAAGACCACAAAGGGCGTAGTTACAGTTCAGGTTGCAGTTAAATACAGTTAGTTAAAGTCATGACAACTTTACAGCCTGATGTAACCATAGATATAATGACACGTGTTAATATCTCTATGGATGTAACAACAGACAGAAATTTGAAAAACATATTACTAGCGGAATACACAATTAGCAAAAATTACGCAATAATTATTTAATAATTAAATAGGACCCAAAATATTTATGTCCAAGATAATTATCAGATAATTATCAAACATAAAGCGGCTGGCATCGAAAGCATTTAGCAACTTAATAATCCCACGATCGTATAAATATGGCGGTGGTGTGACAATAAGGGAGGGGGCAAAGGCGCTTTTAACATCTGCGTTTTCGGAGTAAATACTGAGGGGCCCCAACGGCGCAAAATACAATGGGCCCCAATCACGATTTTCAACAGTTCAGTGGCCTAAGTGTGGATGGGGCCCTAGGATAGCTTACACCGAGATATTAAAAACCATAAAAGAGCTCTGGAGGGAGGATTGTTTTTACATAAAGTCTTCTTGGAGAATTCACATAATTTAGCATCTATACTTCACCGATTATTCCGTGCTATCTTGCACCCGTGGTCCAAATCCTGTTTGAGCTGTTTTCAGCAATTTTAGCGAATGTAGTGACATATCACTAGATAAATTCACTTATAAATGAGCTGAGTCACGGCCCATATGGCCTCTTTAGAATAATGTATACATGTATATGCGCATAAACCTTCAGTTGCCTTTGAAAAACAACCCGTTCGTTCATTCTAGACAAACATCATTATTCCCTCGAGCGTTTTCGCAAATAGAATATAGAAGAAGTGATGCTCACAACGTTACCTAGAGTTACAGACAGTTTCACCTACTGTTTGTAACCCATATGATTCTCTAACCATTTGATCCAATTAAACTCGTGTTCTCCGTGCAGGGTGCAACATGGTTGTAAAACCGCGGAAACAAAGGGCGCAGTAACACAATTGCCATTAACGCAATTATCCAAGTAACAGTTGCATTAATAACTTATTTGCCTTGTATTGCAGGGTAGTCAATAAGAAAACTTTACATGGATGTCTACAATGTGCTGAATGGAAAAAAATTATTGAATTTCAAGTAAGCGAACATATCAGAGTCACTAAAGTTATTAATTAGGTTTAGCCCTAAAGGTGATTGCAGAATACAGCAGCAACTGAGAAACTGCGTAGATTTATACTGATATGCATTACTGCATCAGACTTAAACACTTATTCGTGTCATTTCCATTTACTTTCGGCCTTTTCTGTCGTTTTTCTCGTGAGTTTTACTCTTTATTTCCTAGCCTCGTGCTTTGTTTCGCCTACGATTCTTCGCTCAGCCGATGGATACATGGCAGCGGGTCAAAAATGTCTTATTTGTTTTCGATTAACTTCATTCCCAGTTTCTTAAGTCCAATTATGTTTTTAACTTTCACCAGTTCATGACTGATATATGTATGCATGTATGTATGTAAGTATGTGTGTTTGTCTGTTTGCATGAAAGTATGTATGCATGTATTATGCATGTATGTGTATGTATGTATGTATGTATGTATGTATGTATGCTTGTACGTAAGTACGTATGTAGCCCTATATATGTATGTATGTATGTATGTATGTTGTTACATTCAGCGCATAGGATAGGACATATTAAGTCCAGTTTTTATACGATGCACGCCTTCTGTACATTTTGGGGGGAAAGTTGACCTTGTAAAGAGTGTTGTGTTTAAGTTTGGCTCAGACTGAATTTTGGTTTTGATCTTGCGTGAGTGTTTGCTTAACTAGTCTCATTCGGCTAGGCGTGTTTGAATCTCTCTGCGTAAATGACTTGTTGGTATTTTGAGCCGTTTTGCAGTTTTGGTTCTTTTAAAGCCGTTTTTCGTCACCGTCGTTTTCTTCTTGAGAGGCTGTTTGCTGAGTTTGCCGCTGTGGTCGACGTCTTGTTTCTATGTAAATCAGACTACACTTATAAATGGCTCAAGAAATAAAACATTTTAACCTAAAGCTGATAGCCTATTTTCTTTCACATCCCTAGACAACCTGTAACAATGTATATAATGTATGTATGTATGTATGCATGTGTGTGAATGTATCTGAATATTTATTTATCAGCTTTTATTACTTCTCCAAATTGATGATAAGGTAAACAGTCATAGGATTTTCAAGTGATTTAGAGCGAATAACGGAAGTCATGAAAGTGGTAAGTACGCCTTTATTACGTGAATGGAACATAACATCTTTAGAAGAGCATCAATAAAATTCTGTTATTTCCTACAATGTACCTGAAAAATATTAAAGCTCGTCTATTCACAATACACCCTTCACTTTGAGCAGTTAAGCTCGTCAAGCTCACAGTTGAGAGCTTGATTTTTAAGTCTAGGCAAACATGAAGCTCCGAAATTTTGCCCCGCAACTTAGAGCCTCAGAACCCTCTCAATTTTGGTTCTTGAAAAAGTATCATTTTCAGCAAAAAGCATATTAATGAATCTAAAATGAGGACTTCTATGGTGCCGTATATCAATGCACAATTCTGCTTTGGATTTCATGAATATTTCGACGGTATTTGGTCGCATGTCAGCGAAGCCCGACAGCCATTTTTAATTGCTCGAGCTGTGACAGCGTGGACATTGTTGCGTCCCATATCTATATTTGCCGGCTACGACCGGTAATCTCAGATTGGTGATATCTTCAGAGTTGATAGTCAGTCGTGGTAAGGTTCTCAGCCA
This sequence comes from Norana najaformis, assembly GCA_964023275.1. Taxonomy (NCBI): domain Eukaryota; kingdom Metazoa; phylum Annelida; class Clitellata; order Crassiclitellata; family Hormogastridae; genus Norana; species Norana najaformis. The sequence continues at coordinate 11,154,090 of OZ029926.1, forward strand.
ATCGGCCGGGTACTGACGAATGCCGGTCCTGGTAAAGTTGAGTATCCTAAATCCCTCAAGTGAGACGCAGGGGAGGAGCTAATTTCCTTTTCTTGGCCTTTGAACCGGCAATGGACTAATCCCAATGTCCTGGACATGGGGCCAGTGCATCGCAGGACTTGACTTTTACTTCTCTGCTTGGTGACAGAGGCACGGTGTGCACAAACAGCTTGCCTAAAGTCGTTACACGGAGTCGAAACCGCAACCGCATGATCGTTGACCAAACGCATTACCAATAGACCATTGTGCCGAAGGTACATTCACCGTGGTTGCCTGAGGGATATTCGTATTCGGCGTTTTTTACCATCTGCCGAAGGAGTGCCAGTCGGTGAGCGTAACCGTGTGCTGCGGAATCATTCAGCTCTCGTCATTCCTCATTCCTATTGCAACATGGACCATGCAGGAGGTACTCTGAACATGGTGTTACCCGTAAACTCTAGTTGGGACGTCGTTGATCGGGCTCTTTGTCTGCCATTTCCGGAAAAATTAGTCGCTACTGGCCATAACAGAACCTCTTGGAAAATCCTAATCACTTAAATAAAAATACTAAATTGCATTCAGACTGCCAAAATCTATTTGAAACGGTGGCTGTATTTCGAGCATCTTAGGCGTCTTGCAATAAGAGGCATGGGGCTCGTCACAGGTCGACCAACTCAAAAATGGCGTCGGGCTTCAGAGACCTTGCCCTTCGGCGTCTTTGGCCTTAAACTCCCTCTTTTTCTAATCATGGCGCCGTGACTACCCTGAGCTTTCCCTCACTCTGAAGTTCCCGTGCACTTATATTATTCACAGTCGAAGAATTTAAATCTGTGTAACACATAATTTAGGATGCATTTCGTGTACAAGATGGACAACATATATAGTTTTGTCTTTCAATTTCTATACAATTTTATAAATTGTCTAACTCACGATTTATTGATTTGTCTGGTTTTTCTAATAGTTTCGTTTCTCATTTCAGGTTATCATGTATGATACCGTTGTTTTCATTTACTTGGTGTCATTGTATGTTTTATCTCCATAGATACTATGCTGTTATGTCGTTAGAACCTTGACGGTGGTGCGTCACACCTTCCGAGTGTTGCCACATTGTCATATGTCCCTTTCTCGCTCTTGCTGGGAGAATTGTATCCCCCTGATCCGATGCCGCTGCTCAGGTTGTCGTCAGGCGTCATCGTCTGTGACCCTCGGTCACGGTCCACTGACTGCTTCATATTTTGCAAGTAGTGGTCCCAGAGGCCGCAGATGAGTTCCGATGCGATTATGTCGCTGGAGTTCTTGGCGACCAGACGAATGATGAAGCAACCATCTCGGCGCAGGTGTTCGCGCACGAACTTTGACAGTTGTTTTCGATGGCCCGATTGTGTTTTACCCATAGCCAACAGCCGGTGGCGAATATACCTGAGTGAGAGTATACGAAAACAGGTACATTCATTATTTATCATCTCTGCATTTATTAGGCGTCACTATATAATTACCAAGAATATATCGATGGCGCTGAGCAATTGAGAATGAAGGACTTGCCAAGGTCCCTACACAGTAACCACCTCAGGGGAGGTGTGAATTCGTGTTCTTCGCGTTACAACCCTAGCGCTCTACCCAATCGGCTACAGTGCCCCACAATCAGCTACCGATCTATTCCAACGCAAGACATTGTTAATATGGCCTTAGCTGAATCGCATATCTCGTAGTGGACTTATCATAAATTGACAGTTCTAAGCTGTGACAGACGCAGAGGGTGCAGGAGCTTGGCCATGACCTTCATTGGGGTATACTAGGCAAGATTAAATATTTTTAAATGTTTTAAATTGGACATTTCATAGGTTGCCTGAGGTTAGGCTGTATTTAAATTAATTTATAGAAGTCCGTTAGGATTAAATTATAATGGATGAGATTTCTTTGTAAACTACTAGAATAACAGCTGCATCCGGTCAGACTCAACCGGATCCGAACAGAAGCCATGAGATCTGAACAGATCCGATGAGACACAAACAGATCCGAATAGATCCGGTCGTATCTGGTCAGATCCGAATAAATCCGATCCGAATAGGTCCGAACAGATCCGATCAGATCCGAATAGATTCGAGCCAGGGCGATCAGATCGGAACAGATCCGATCAGATCCGAATAGATCCGATCAGATCCGAATAGATCCGATCCGATCAAATACGAGCAGATCTGACGGTCATTTCCGAACAGATGAAATGGCATCTACGTAGGCTTTATAGTGATCAAGTACTCAAGATACCTTTCCTGCGGTTGGAATCGGGAGGAGACGGCCACCCAGAAGATGAAACTTCCGACGGTCGTAGCGGCCACGAAGACGAACCAGAACCAGAGGAAGATGAAGATGATCTCGTAGAAGAGGTTCATCGGCAGAGCGCACTGGACGCTGTGCCGGTGGATGTTGCCGAGCACCCGGATGTAGAAGTCGCAAATGGTGACGCGCGGGAACCTGTGTGACGTCATCCAGGTCTCGCCTGCCGTCATTCTTCGGATGACGTCCAGACCGTACATGTGGTAGTCGGTGCCGAGGAACCGGTTGAGCAGGAACAGCTGGCCAAGGACGTTGGCCAGGTAGAGTAGTTTGACGAGCAGGTAGACGCCGACCAAGTAGTTGCCGTACCAGACGAGCCACAGTTTATTGAAGCGACGAGAACTGCGAATGTTTCGGTTGAACTCGACAAGAAAACGACCAAGGTAGTTCGTTATGTATCTACGCAACGCACATGATATGTACCGTAAGCATCATCGTCATAATCATCGTCATAATCATTGTCATGATAATTGTCATATTCATCGTTATAATCATAGTCATAACCATCGTCATAATCATTGTCATAAATAATCATTTTCTTTATCATTGTCTTTATCATTGTCATAATCATCGTCATAATAATTGTCATGATCATTATCGTCGGTGTCATCATTGTTACGTTATGTCACGGTCGCACACTGTGTTGATATTTAATCAGCAGAAGTTTTACTCTATAGAAATTTTAAGATAATAATAATGATAATAATACTTCATGATCTTTTCGACGCTGTCGTGGTCTGCCTTGCGCTGGCATTCGATTCCAGCATCCGTGACGTGGCTGATGGTGATTCCGGACTTCCGGCTGAGGAGTCTCCAGATGGAACGTGGGAGGTAGAAGAGAAATGCCTGGCAGGCGAGGAAGAACGGGATCCACTGGTAGTAGCTGATGAAGTACTTTTCGGGGTCATGTTCCGCCGGTAGATTGGCCTTCGTCAGAGGCACCCAGTGGGTGTTTGTTGTCCAGCAGATCTACGCAGTCACGATCAGAGGAGTTTACGATCAGCTGGCGTAGCATGGCATGGCAAGGATGGCCACACCGCGAACGATCAAACTTCATGCATAATGATGAATGAATGAATGAATGAATGAATGAACGAACGGAAGGACGAATGGACGATCAGACGAACTCATCAGCACTTCACCTCTTGCAATATTTGCTCAGGTCTTTCCCTCACAACTGAAAGCATTGCTCTTCCACAAATCGTATCCTTATTCCACCTCTTCCCCTTATCTATCTTCCCGCTCATATTTCCGTCTGACCGTTTACCAACCTGATCGTTGGATCTTGACATGGAACCGAACCCTTCCTGCCTAAATATTTTGTTTTGACTGAGCGCCTGTGAATAAGCTGGCTCTGGCGACTTGGATTTATTACGATTACGATTGGTGGATAGATGAATGGGTGGGTGTTTCGGAGGGACGGACGGACGGACGGACACAGGATGTAGTATATGTAATGCAACTACACTTTAGATTACGCTTTTGAAGACCATATCGGATTACGTCAGCCTAAGTCTTACAGTTCGTTAAGGTTCGTAAGTACATCGGCAGGCAACTTAAAGCAGGCAAATTAAGGCAGGGAAATTTCTTCTGCTCACACAGCTGGAAAAGTCTTCATTAAATGTAAATTGTTAATGTACACTGTAGTGACCGTAAGGCCTTGACCCAGCTCATTTTTCAATGAATTGATCGGGTGAGATCCTTTACCACCGCTGCCCCTTTGAATGGGCACCCCGCCATTTAAGGTCCCTGTGCACTAGGTTGTCACATACAGGTAGTCCAACGAAGTCTTTTCTGTGTCCACGAGGAATGGTGACAGCTGAATCATGCTTTCGTAGCACACGGCCACGCTCATCGACTGGGGACTTCATGCGCTGATGGTAGATAGCGCTTTACCCAGCCGCTTTAGCCACCAGGTCTTTGTAGGACTAAGATTCATTCTTCAGTTTTTCTGGCTGATTTGCCGCTGAATGTCGATACCCTCTCCGTAGTAGAGATCGATCTCACTACCGTTGCCTCGCGGAATCATAATTGTAATCACAAACTCGAGATTTCTATAGCGCCTAAAGAAAGCTAAGTCGCGGGAGCCAGCTTATTTAAAGGCGATGAGTCAAAACCAAAATTGGTGAAGCAAGATAGGTCAGGTTAATTTAATGTCACCCTCTTACCAATTTGCCAGTCGTGAACAATGCTATAACATGAAATACGAGATAAATCGGCTGCTGGACGCTAAGTAATCGCCTGAAGATCAACTTAGTAGCAGTGGCGGATTTAGCTACAGAAGCGGGGGCGGTTCGGCCCCCGCTGCTCTTGTTTATATGCCGGCGCCCTCATGCATTGTTGACTACCAGAATGTGGCGCCCCTCTAGAAATGCCCTTGCCCCCACGCAAGCAATCCTGGATAGGCCACTGCTTAGTAGTCGGCGAAATAATTAGGCATCTGAAGCAGTTGTTTTGCCTTTTTTATCTCTCTTAGAGACTCACAAATACAATGCCATTCAACCTGAGATTCCGTCAAGTAGTCGAGGGAGTCTAGTATAGCTTTACTTTTAAACGCGCTTTAACCCTGAAGTACTAACATTTTTTGCATCCACTGAGTATCAATGGGATCAAAATTACTCCATCACCGTTTTACTTTTTTAAGCATTAGCAAACGTAAAATTCTTTATTATTTTGTTTCCTTTCAAGTTGGAATAGCGTCAGATGTGTCTCTAAACCTGCATTGTCCTATTACTCTGTTAATAAATTGTTGCAAAATAGATCTACATGGTTAAATGGGTTGAATGTAAGAATAAACCGAATGCGCTTTAAATACGCAGGTGTGAAATTATTCCTGCTGTCTCACTAGATCAACCGTTGATAATAGAACTGAATCAAAATGCTACGCGATTTTTTACAACGCCGCCGAAATTCAGTATTTCTTATCGTTCACCAATTAAACCTCGATCGGTGGCTTTACGAAAGAACGAAATAACAGAAGAACAAAGGATTTAGGCATTATTAACCTACTTTCTTTGTGTAGTCCACCTGGCTTCCAGTGAACTGCGCCGGACAGTAGCAACTGATTGGTTCATCTACAAACACTCGCGTCGTTGACAAAATAGCGACCAGACAGAGTATGTAGACCGTGTACTTGCAGTTCAACTGATCCGTGAAGCTGTCACCTCCTCCCAGTTTCGTGTGATGAATATCACCAAATATAGTCAGCAGTTTATCCATCTTTAATCGACTTTACGATAGACACAACTAGAAAAGCGCTATATAACAGAGTAACCAACCGAAGCTTCCGGTACGTTACGAAATCTTTTGCCGTTGTTTTCAGCGCTCAAGTTTAAATTAAGCTCAGTGTGAAAAGCAAGTACTTAACTATTGGTAAAATTCGGTTATGCGTGACATAAAAACAAAGCAGCTTGGGGCACAAACTGATCTTCAATCCTATCTCTAGGTACCTTTCGGTGCAGTTGGGAATATGTTGTCGTTTTGTAGAGCTGTCAACCTGTAGTCTGTATGCGCGGTGCTTCAAATGTGGATGGGTGGGAGGAAGTGGGGCATGGATGGGTGGGTGGGTGAGTGAAAACAAGTCCTCTTGTGCTGTGAGACCTAAGCACAGGGACGAACGTTTACTTTAATTAATATCCCATTGGGTAGTTATGCAATTAAATAACAGATCGAGGAGCTGTAGGTCAAACCGTATTTCTCGTAGGTTGCGCGTGTGCTTTCGAGTCCATGTGTCGATATGTTTGCTTGGCCGGGCGTAGTTTATCGTTGGAACAATTAGGTAACGGAATGTCTGGTTGATGGTAGCCCTGCGGTTCTACCTTGCCATCAATTTGTCCCCATTCCCCAATGATGCTGCCGCTGGCGTCCAATTAGAGCGATATTGAATGTGCTATTTGCCCATAATAATACCCAATTACTGGCCTAAACCGCACAGTATTCTGTGGTATGCTCAGTATATCTGAAACAGGGTCAGATTGAGGATGAGGATGGTAACTGCTGCTGAAGAGCAACGTCTGCGCATATTGGGTTGAACGAAAGCGGATGAACTTGGAGCGCCATCAGCGCAGTCCATGCCGATTCAAATAAAGTTCCCAGTCGATACAACTCCAACTTAGTATTAGGCCTATATTTATTTATTTGTATATAGGCGTAGGCATATATATGTGTGTGTGTATATATATATATATATACATATATATATATATATATATATATATATATATATATGAACTTGACACGTGGAGAGTAGGAACTCTAGGATTATAAATGCATAGCTGTGAGTTGGAATGGTGCCGTGTGATTTGTGGGAATCATAGGAGAATTTTTAAAGATATCTATTACATTTTCATGCACACCAATACTCTAAGAACTTCTATAGCGCCACTTTATTAATACTGCTCGTGGCATCTGTCGATGGTCGCTGCAGTAAAATTGTTGTGCAAGTCAAATTCCGTGGTGAGTCCGGTCAAAAAAATCCAAGGATGGAATCCAGAAGACAGCCTGCGGGGGAAATGAGTCCATGCAGTGGCGGAGCTAGGCTTTCTAGAATAGTGTGAGAATCTAGACGATCTGACAGGGTAAGGTCATTTTAGCCAAAATGATACGCATTCAATGGGGCGTCCGATAAAAAAAATTCAAAACTGAAGTGAATACAATATTTAGACGGAACGGAATGAAACGCATATCTGAGCATTTGAAGCAAATAGCCAACCTAAGATTCGTTTCCGAAGTGAATCTGGAATTAAATCTTAATTAAACTAAATGGAATCTAAAATCCGACAACGGACGATATGTACTGCGTTGCCCTCTGTTGGACGCCGCAGCATCAAGTATCTCACCCCGTAGCAGAGTTATCTATGCAAGATCAACAGGTAGCCTAATCGAGGCCTTAGCACCTTCATGGAGTGCGGACATCCGCAAATAGGTTAGGTGGGTAATATTAACTGCGATAAATTCGGTTAAGAGCAGGGAGGAGTCCAAGGTAGGTCATTTATGGACCCCAAATGACGTAATGGATACGATGACCAATTCCAGCTCTCCTTGCAGAATTTATTATTCAGACATGGGTTCGAATACGATTCTTCGCTCAGTCGATGCACATATGGCGTGTTAACAATGGCATTACTTACTTTCTTATTTACTGAAAGGCTCCCGTGGTCTATCAGGTGAAATAGGCCTATAGGAGACGCCACAATACTTTCTTTGTATTTACTTAGCATAAACCGCCTGCTAGCTACATGAATTATACAAACTCTTACCCACTATAATCTAAACAATGGGGACTGTATGATTCTCAAACGAAGGCTTTCACAACGACCAAGGATTTTGCTCATGAAGATCCGGTTTCCACTTCGATATCCCTATGTTATCGTTAAGGTTCTGCCACCCTGACTATGTAGGCAGCAACCTTGACCTACGTCGTCGGTAGTTATTGCTGTCGTCTTTGGTATCGACCACTTGCTGATCTCCATAGCAGCCGCAGGGATGCCCACAAGACCCTTCTTATCTAGACTAATAGTCCGCGACCCAAGTGCACGACGCCACAACTTTAAACTTGTACATTTGATTATTTATTTCTTATGTAGCACGTGGAGACCACGTCATTGATTTAGTATGGAGATGGGATATTGCTATTACTTTTTTCAGTAACGTAACGCATATAGCGGGACATAAAAGTAGTCAACATCAATATTTTCAGCAATATTAAGGAATGCTCAGTGAACTAAAAATATAAACATTTTGATATTTGCAAACTGTGTATACTGACTTTTCGGTTTTGTTGGTTTTCTTCAGTTTTTGGTTTTTCCGGTTTTTCGAAATACTATCTGTGTCGGTTTCAAGTTTTTTGAATATTGTGATATTAGGTAGTTATCGACCCACCACTGGTGGAAAGCAAGCTAGGTCGTTATTCATGAGAGACGGCAGCTATAAATAGAATGAGATTTTGTGGAATCGGCAGGAAACGTTATTGAAGTGAAATGCTATGCCTTAAATTGGAAAACCGTATTTCTGTAAGAACCTGCGGGTGAATAAATTACGTCAGTAAGTAGTGTTAAATCTGATATCTATACTCGGTGTTTCCGGTAAGTTTGCTGTAAGCCGCGAAAAGTGTTTGGTGTGTTGTGTTTAGGACTTCAGGTTATAAAAATTCTGGAACTCTTGGAATTATCTTGATTTAGTAGTTAACTTACGATATGTCACGTTATTGTTTATTCCCACATATGATGATTTTATAAGGATTTATAGCACTGCGATTCGCTTTTTGAGAGATATTGTATAAAACGTCAGTCAGTTAAATGCCAGGTTCTTCGAGTAACTTGCGAGCTGCACAGAATGAGAGAGAGAGACAGACAGACAGACAGACAGACAGACAGACAGACAGACAGACAGACAGACAGACAGACAGACAGACAGAGAGACAGAGAGAGACAGAGAGAGACAGAGAGAGACAGAGAGAGACAGAGAGAGAGATTTATTGACAACCAAAAATAATTAACAAATACAATTATAGTCTGTCACATACAGTGGTGCCAATGGGCTGACCTAAAAGGAACAAACAGTTCCGCTACGAAGGTCACCTATTTACATCATGGATTACAAATAGGTGACAGTATAATACTGAGTAAAACAATTAATAATCTAAAACAAAAACAAAAAAACACTTAACTAAGCACCAAAAATACTTAACTAAGTGCATTGAGCATATGAGATAAGAACAGTTGGCAGAGAATTCCAGAATGACGGTCCACAAATTATAGTACTAAACTGTCTATTAGTAGTGTGAACAGAATGTTTATGTTACATATGGGATGATAATGAAAATTGATATCCTTCCAAAATTGATCAATTAAGTATTTTCAGCACTCAGAAGCTTGCAGGAAATAAAGGTGTTTCTTTTCCACAGTATTTCAGTTTTCTTTGTCTCATTTGCATAACAGCTATAATGTTACTGAACATATTAGTGAGAACTTGCATGTGATGAAGAGTTTCATTTCAAACAGTCAGGAAAAGCCACAAGTGCAAGGCTGAGGAAACGTATGTTTGGCAGTTTTTGTAATTTTTTTAAATTATCGACTTTATTGAAGTTGCAGGTCAGAGAACATGGATAACAAAGAAAACAAGGGTTTTGAAGATGTTGAGAGTTGGTGAGTTAATGGCTGCATCATTTGATATCAAGACTTGATTCCTTATTGTCAAAAAATAAATAAAACGTGTACTTTTCATTCACTTACACATTCGTTAACTTTCTTGAGATAGATGATTCTTTTGAGGTCCTTGAGCCATGCCAGTTGCTGTTATGGTTTTTTGTGTTTGATCACGCTATGTTTCGATTGTTTATGCATTGATTGAACTATGCAGATCACCTCTGGGATTGATCCAGCTGGTTGTTTATATTTTAACAGCAGCAGCAGCATGTCACTTGAAGAGGTTCTGCATGGAAATGCAACCCCAGAATCTTCAACAGCCACTCTTAGCAGCCAGGAGGGTTGGTTTTTATGACAGATTTTAGAAACTTAGAAAATATTTTAGTGATATGGTGGTGACTTAAAACTTAATATGCTCCCGATGTTTTAATTAAGCAGTCAAAGTGTATTCTGTTTCAATTTTACACAAACTAAGGTCTGTGTAAAATGTTATATAAAATAAAGCAAGGAATTGGTTGATAAATATGATCTTAGTATTTGAAAGTGCATTATTGCAATCTAGTTTAGAGTGAACTGTAGAAATGTTGGTGATGAAAACCATTTTAATGTCATGTAAGTTCTGCAGATTTCAAGTTTTGTGTATGTTGTTGATAGTTTTTACAGCTTAATAGTCGTGGAATTTAAAGTGTCTTGAGGTTAAAGTACCAAAGTAAAAATTATTATAATTTGACGCATTTATTAAGCACCATTATCTAGTGACTAAGCATTATTTGATGGCTCTGAGCAACTGTGAGTGAAGGACTGGCTCAAGGTCCATACACAGTAACTGTCTTGGAGAGGTTCGAACCTGTACTGTCTGCGTTACAAGCCAAACGCCCTATCCAATCGGCTACCGTGCTTGTAGCCACTGGGTAACTTTCCTTACATGCTGCATGGCTTGGCAGTGATAAATTGGTTGAAGTGCCAACATGAAACATGAATGCCCATGTGAAATACTGGTACAACAGTTGAAAAGCTATTCTTTACAGGCTGCTGACCTTGGCAATAAATTTCCAGTGATGATTGGTACATTTAGAATTGAATGACAAGTACATATCTGAAATGCGGCAGTTTTTGTTTCCACTTGGTCAGCGACCTCTGACCTCACGTGTTATGTTTTAGTGTTCGTATTAGACGACGAGATTGTCAAGGAAGAAGAGGAGCTACATAAAGTGACCTTGGCTAAGGAGGAGGAAACAAAGCATCTGGTAAGACTAGCATTTCCTACCTAATGAACTGGGTTTCAGTCGATGGCACTCCTAATGAAGTTCTTCTTATGCCTGGGAATTGGCCACAGAAGAAATTAAGTCTTTTCCTTTGTCGTCATTGTATTTAGTTACATTCATGAAATTCTTATCATTGTTGATTTTTGTCCTTATCACTCAGTTGTTACCAATTATTGGTCAGTTGTTATCTTGAATGTCTTCAAGTGATTTGTTTTCATTGTTCACTCTGTCAGCATCACCATTCTTCTTGTCCACTTTGTCATCATTCTTGTAATCATCAATCTTCAAATACATTAGATGTATTTGATAGTTGGAAATCTCTTAGACGTCATTAGTTTATGTTTAAAAGTTGAATAATTCACTTGTGTTTTGCTTGACTGATATTTGTCATGTTAGAACGAGGAAAGGATGCAGACATTGGCAAAAGATGGTTGCTACGAGCGACTCAAATTCCTTCTGACCAACTGTGTTCACTACACTTCGCATCTGCACCGACGCATGGAAGAACAGCGCCAGGAGCTGGCCAGGGCAATCGAAAAGCAACGCGCTCAGAATGCAGAGAAAGACTTGGAGAAAAAGACAAAGGTATATATTAAACATAAATTTTTGAGCAAATTCGACATGTGGTGGCCACAGACGTGCATGTGCAGATCTGTCCCCCCTGTGCTCATCTTACTTCCCCTCATCATACCCCATGAAACCTACATCTGAACATTCTCAGTTCCCACAACTGTTAATGTCTTCTTCTGTTAATGGATTCCAGCTGGCATCCAGCAAAGCAAAGGGGAGCAAGGCGAGTGCAGAAGTCACCCGAAGCACCAGAAGCAGTTCACAGCTTGCACTACAAGAAACAGTCCAGAGAAATAATCCACTCTTGCAGTCTCATCCTGCTGGTCCAACTGCTGCTAACGATGGCAATAACAATGTTGGTAAGATAACTGTTTCACATAGAGATTATCTGATTGGGGTCAAATTGGTAACCGATCTCAACATTATTACAGCTTACTACGGCATAACTGGCAGTGGTAAATTACACTTGATCTGCAGTGTATGTATGTATGTATGCATGTACATGTATATCAAGACTCTTAATATAGTGCCTTTTGAGTACCTCTTCGATGTGCTGGACACAGAAGTATCTAATGAATCTGATCAAATGCATTTAAAGGTAGTTTGAAAAATGAATGCTCAACTGAGTCAAATGCAACAGCATGTATGTACAATGGAAGAAGGTCCACCACAGGAAAAGGTACGATGGGTGTGAGTTGTACAACAGCAAATTAAGTTTCATGTAAGTTTTACTACAGTGTGATTGTTAAAGGATTCAAGAAGATGGTGTGAAGAAGGAACAATACAACAGGAAATCTGTTAGAATCAAATGGTTCTTACTACGGTTTATCTTGCTGCTGTGGTTAGTTGCAGTGAATTGGCCTCCCAGTGACCACATGTAAGTGGATCTGCACTGAATCTTGGAATGGTCCTAGATGAAGGCTTTTGTGAGATTTGTATATTTGGTTTCTGGCAGAATCAAATGGTTCTTACTACGGTTTGTCTTGCTGCTGTGGTTAGTCATCTGCATGTGAACTGTGTGTAAATGTTAAATGTATGGTTAATTTTGCTGTTGGTTCAGGTTCCAAGAAACGAAGAGGAACAAAGAGTCCTGTCAGCGAAACAAAACAAGGAATTTCAAAGACTGTATGTTTCAAGTGCTTCAATAATTATTACTTCAATAGTTAGAATGCTTCAATAATGAGAATAGTATAATCAGCAGGCTGTGAGGTGCATATGACTATAGACCCATGAATTACGCTACAAGAAAGTCGTTGATTTTGACTTTTGGTGCTCCAGGATGATTTGAAGATCCCATATGGCATACTTGAAAGTTGCCAGTCTGTACCACTGTACGGGAGCATAGACTGGGCATTTTTTGACATACACTATTGGTATTTATGACATTTGGTAATTTTTGTACTTGTATACAGTTTCTAAGAGCTGTAGAGCTGCTAGCATGCGTAATACGACATATCATTTGTTGCAGTGGAGTTACAGTTGCAGTTTTGTTTATGACTTCAACTGACAGTATTTCACAATTTTTCAGCATACAAAAAGAAAACGAGCAAAATTATCTGAAGACCAGAGTGCTATTCCTGTCCAAGATGATTTAGAACAAGATTTCGCTGCAATGGACATGGCAGTGAGCGACACGATTGAAGGAGATGATGTTGTTAGTGGGAATGATGCAGCTCAGAAAAAGAATGGTCAGCCGCTTTTGTTCACAGGTGGAACGCTGAGGAAATATCAGGTTGAAGGATATAAATGGCTTCAGGTAGTTCATTGCTACGTTGTAACTAATGTTGCAAGTTGTTTTGCTAAAGCCTCAACTCATCTTTGTTGCAGATACTTTGAGTTAATAATAATGGAGTTAATAATGCTTATAGGTAGCTGATAGCCTAAGTGGATTGTTGGCCTAAGTGATTGGTTGATTAAGATATTCTGTAGGTAACTATTAGCAGTGTCTAACGATGAAGTAATTAAGATAACTATTGCGTTTAAAAGACTAACTGAGGTTAAGTAAATTGATCTGAAAAGTTGTAAACTACCGTGTTTAAAGGAATATCAACTGAGGTTAAGTTAACTGGTACTTTTTAACATCTATAATGTAGAGTAATTTTTATAGTTTTCTGTGAAAAGTAGTAAAACATATAATTTTTGAGTTGATTCTTTGGTCGGCAGATTTTCAGATTGTGGATAATTAGAATTATGATTTTGAAGGTTTTGATTAAATCTGCTGTGTTTGGAAATACTGAAGTAATTTTACCTGCTGGCAAAGCTTGCATACTGAGGAAAGACTGGCTTTCTTCTGGGATTGATGTGCCATCCTATGCATCTGCATCTTTCAGTATTAAACGCATTTTCTCACCCTGCCAATTGGCATATGATAGCAGATGGTTTTGTGGTGAAATGCCCTTTTTTGACACCTCTTTCTTTTTCTTGCATTTTATAAAATGCTGCTGATTTCATGATTCGGTGATATGTTATGTCATATGATATTTTATGAATTTTAGACGCTTTACGAAAATGCCATAAATGGGATACTTGCAGATGAAATGGGTCTTGGTAAGACCATCCAGTGCATTGCTCTCATCTGTGAATTGGTGGCAAATGGTTTGGATGGACCATTCCTAATATGTGGCCCACTTTCTACACTTCCTAATTGGATCTCAGAATTCACTCGCTTTGCACCAAAGGTTATGTGCTCTCTTACTTATATACTTTATTATAGTTTTGATTTTTAAGGGTTTCTTAATGTGTAATTATTAATTATAAATTTTAAATCTTTTGCTATAATTTTGTTAGCATTTGATTTCTGAGTTACCACATAATTGTTTTTATGTATATTGTTGAAAGATGGTTATGTGAAGAAGAATTGAGAAATTTCTCGACAATTCATATTGATTAATATTTCTTAAACTCGTATTTTAATTTCTAATATTTTTCTCACATGTTTCTAAAGATTTGATTTTTGAAGTGCTGTTGATACATAGCTACTGATGTTTGATTCAGGGCCTAAAATCTCATTATTTAAGAATTCATATTTTACAGATTCCCTCCATCCTATACCATGGCACAAAATCAGAGCGCCTTAGCCTCTTGCGCAAAATCACTCAGCAGCAGAAAATCAGTGCAGGAGCCACTTTTACAGTCCGTCCCGTAGTGATAACATCTTACGAGATTGCCATGAATGATCGCCAGTATTTGTCGAAATTCTCTTGGAAGCTATTAATCGTTGATGAAGGCCACAGGATAAAGAATTCTCAGTGCCGCCTGATAAAGTGAGTATCTGTGAGATTTAAAGGATTTTTGTATCTGTTGGTTATTGTTTTTTGTCTATTACTTGTTCTGATTAGCAGTTATTTGTTTTACTAAAGACGGTGATTTAATTATAACTTATGAGTGGCTTGTAATTTCTTGTTTTTGCAATAGTTTGTAAATCCTAGTCTGGGACAAGTAATTTGTAGTTCTGTTATCACTTGTTACTGCTGTCATTATTTATTAATTAATGTCTTTTGAGATTAATTAATTAATTAATTATTTAATTTGAGGTTTTTTTGCATGATTCCATCTTGGCCCCTAGCGAACATACATCCGCACTCAGGTGAACTGACATTGCGTGCTACAAATAAATAAATAATTACTTGCTGTGTTGTCTGTTGTCTATTTGCCTACTTAGATCCTTTCCCTCTGCCTATTAAGTTGCTTGCTATTGAGTAATACCGGTAATAGTTAATGGTAGTTCGACAATTCTTTTACCCTTTCAGTTTGTTCATGAGCCTGTTGTTTGTCTTTAGGGAACTGAAACAGTACAATTCAGCCCACCGGCTTCTGCTGACTGGAACCCCATTACAGAACAACATGGCTGAGCTCTGGTCGTTGCTCAACTTCCTAATTCCTGAAATCTTTGACAACTTAGGAAGGTATTTGTCATCTATGCTACTATACTACAAAGCATTTATGTGGAAATACGGTGCTTTGCAGACAGCAGTGACATGCTTAAGATTTCATTGGATTCTGGCATAGTCCATATGTTAAGAACCAGTAGGACCCTGTTTCAGTCCAAGGTATTAGTTGTGAATGCTTCAGGTTGTCCTGGTCTTTGCTTAATCTTGTGTGTTGTTTCAGTTTTGAGACGTGGTTTGATGCTGAGTTTTTGGAAACTGTTGACAACGCTCATGAACAAATCATTCAGGAGGAGCAGCGAAAGCACACGTTGTCTATGTTGCATCAAGTAAGTTGTCACTCGAACTGTAGTATGGAAACACAAGCTGTTCAATTATCCCTAAATTGTCAGAACTTTATTTAAACTGCATTTTGAATAAAACAGTTGTTCTCTGCTTTTGATTTATGATTTATATAATTTATAACTGATTACTGATAACTTTAGTTTGAATTAAATTATTGTCTGCAGATCCTTCAGCCGTTTGTCTTGAGACGACTAAAGTCTGATGTTGAGATCATAATTCCTCCAAAGCGAGAGCTTCTCGTTTATGCTCCTTTGATTGCCAAACAACAGGAGATGTATCGATCCATAGTTGATCGAACCATAAGACGGCTTGTGGAAGGGCCCCCACTGGTAAGGGAACTTTGCTGATTTCATTGTAGTGGTGTTTGTCAGCAGCCTTTGTCTTATTCCTTTTGTAATGTTAGGTTTAAGATTTGATCACCTGTAACTGAGGGTAAAAAGCAGGCCACTATATCCACTCATTCTCAGGTATAGAATAAGGTCTTATCAATGTTCTAGACAGTTGTTTGGGACATCTGTGTAGATGCATTAGAATAAAACTTAAGAAGTTCGTGGTTTGACTGTATTAAACTTTATTTTGCCAGGAAGAACAGTGTCAAAACATCGAGTATAGTGAGAGGGGTCGGCCAGTTCGTAAGGCTCGGAAGAACTCTGTTGACCTAAAGTTCATCCTAGAAGATGAGGAAGATTCCTTGCCACTGAAGCCAAGAGGACGTGGCCATAAGAGCATTGCTTCTGAGAACAATGCAGCTGATGATAGTGATGATGATGTTGAACGGTGGGCTAAGGGTATTCTTCGCTATCATCAAGAGGTTAACAATTCCAAGAAAAAAAGGTTTGTTTACATTATGCTACATTACTTTGTGTTCTAGCATGTAATGGACTCTGCTTATGCTGCTTTACAATTTTATATAATAACATTGTATTAGACTATACTACACAGCTTTAGACTACACTAGGACATGTTTTGTTTAGCATCGTTAGTGCAGAGCGCCTCTGATGAGTTTATCTTGAAGAGGCACTATACAAATTTCAAATTACAATTATAAATTTCAATTACAAATTACAATTACTATTTGTATCTTTGCACAGTGAAGCTATAAGACATCAAAGTTAAGTTCATCTGGTTTGGTTGCATAAGCAATTTGAGTTGAGAGCCAGTTATCGATTCACCATCGTCAACTGAATTTGACACATGCTAAGCATTATTTGTTGGATTGGCATAAAAAGGCACAAAACAGTTGTGGACTGTGCTTAAAAAGTTATTTATAATTATATAATCTTGAAGTCCTGCTACAGCCTGGGTTGCTTCTTTCATTATTCCATATTTTGAACTTTTTTGTTATACATTTTTAGTTTATTATATGCCATTTCTTTTTTGTTGTATTTCCCAGAACTTGATCGTTTTCTGAAATGGTATGCTGATTTTAGAAGCAAGAATGAGCCAGAAGCACTTGTAAATGTCCAGCTACGAAATCTGATGGCTTTGCTTCGTCGTTGCTGCAACCATCCATATCTCATCGAGTATCCAATGGACAAGGGCCAGCTCCGACTGGATGAGGAAATCATTACAAGCTGTGGCAAATTGATGTTGCTTGATTGCATGCTGACCGAGCTCATTAAGAATGGCCACAAGGTTGGTCGTTTGATTACCAAATTATTCATTCATTCAGAGCAGTTTTTTGACTGGCATTGAATATGAAAGTGCATCAGTTCGATAAATTGTGTTCTATTTCTTTATTTGTTGTGTAGGTGCTTATCTTCTCACAGATGACGATGATGCTGAATATCTTGGAGGATTACCTCAGCTTCCGAGGCTGTGGTTATTCAAGGCTAGACGGCAGCATGAGCATGACTGTGAGACAGGAAGAGGTTAGTGAACAGACGTCTGGTCAGACCACTTAGGCATCAATGTTGTGAAGAGTATCTAAGTTTGAAACTCTCTTCACTTATTGCTTGTGTGGTTTTGGCTCTTCAGCATACCAGGGTTCCTTAAGTGCAATACCAGAGGTCAAAAGTTGCTGGAAACCCCCCTCTGCTGTGCAAGGATATTGCAGATAGACTCGACATTCTTCATGAACTTTAATCCTTTTTCCTCTTGGCACATACTGGTGTTTACCCTGTCCCTGGTAGAAAATATAAGAAGACTTTAGTTAGTCTGGTACTTGTTTACCAAAATGTTCAGAATTCGCAAAAGATTGTAAAGTGCAAAAATAAGTTACAACTGCAGCATTAACAGTTTGAAAATAACTTTTGTTCTCATTTTCTTCTTGGCAGAACTCGGCTAAAGCAGTTTTTGTTGTAGTTGTTGAAAATAACCTCAATGAGAGCCTTTCTAACCTAATAAGATACAAGTGAGATGCGTTTGTTGTTGATAGATGAAGCGATTTGCTGAGGAAAAGGACGTGCCTGTCTTCCTCCTTAGTACAAGGGCCGGAGGTCTTGGTATCAACCTAACGCAAGCTGACACCGTCATTATATACGACAGTGATTGGGTCAGATTTCTCCATCCTCCTTTTAGCTCTATGATGCATTGTAAACTAATGTAATTGTACATGTTTTTCTACTGAATTTATTTTGCAATTTAGGATTGTGTGTGCTGGTGACCATACGGCCTTATAGTGACCATATGGCCTTGACCCTGCTCATTTTTCAATGAATTTTTCAGGTTGGATCCTTCACCACCGCTGCCCATTTGAAAGTGAGCAGTGATCTAATCAACACAAGTATCAATATTTACAATGCTCTTGCAGACTCCTATCTTCTTCATGGAGTACTTCAGAAGGGCTAATAAGAGCTCTGTTTAAACAAAGAACCCTTCAACAGTGTTGAATAGTACCTTAAAGCTGACACTACCAGTGTCATCACCGTTATTTTTAGCCTGTGGTAATTGGCATTTTTAAAATTCTATGCTTTTTATAGAAGCCAAAATACAAATTTATGCTATTCATTAAGATGCTAAAATTTTCTATTTGGTTTTGTGGATAGTGGCTGAAATATGTGTTTGTGTGTTTGTGGCAAATGAGCAGATCCTTTTGTTATGTGCAGTGGGAAACACTTAGCACAAAGTATTGATCAAGACGTAATATTGTTTAACACAAAAAGGATGCTTAGTCCGTTCCAGCGTCATTGGTTTTAATGTAAATTAGTTCCTTTATCATGAAACTGATAACACAAAAAATAATGCTTAAACGAAAAAATGTCGGTCCCGCAGAAGGAAATGCAAAACAAACCTAAAAAATGGTTAAGATGAATTTGATTAACCGCAATTGTTCACAAGTTTCATGTTCTCGAGAGCTGTTGATGGTATGCAGATTTTGCAACTCTTACATTTGAGATTCTTTTGGCACTTCATTCTGCTATGGTAAAGGAAGTTCCAGTTTTCACAGATTCTGACTGTGCTGTGATGTGTGTTATTTATAGAATCCTCAGTGTGACCTTCAGGCTCAGGATCGGTGCCATCGAATCGGTCAGGTGCGACCAGTCATGGTCTACCGATTGGTCACTGCTAACACAGTCGACCAGAAAATTGTTGAAAGAGCTACAGCAAAAAGGAAGCTAGAGAAACTAGTAATGCACAGAGGTAAGAAAGCTTACAGCTGAGCAAGGTTCAGGATAGGGATTGGAGATGTCTGCACAAGATCACCAGCAGAGACCTGGTGTATGAGTATTATAAACTTTATACAGATTAACATGTCAGTCTCATAAAATGTAGCATTAGTTAGGCTACCAAGCACTTTTGCAAGGTCCTTAAGAGGTGCCATAAAAATGCTTAGTTACAAGCACACGCATCCATACCACTTCGTAAAAACTCGGAGCTGCTCGTGGCATTAATACGGTACCACAATTGAATTTTCTACCACTGAGAAGTAGGCATAGTAGAGCTAGGAAGCCCTTTGAAGTGAGCAAACCACTGCAAAACTGCTGCGCCGAATAGTGGGAGACACGGACTTGAATATTTGATTTGAAAATTCAACTTTAGATGGAACGTAGCAATGGAAACTGCTGCCACTAGGCTGTCTGCTCCAGGCTTAAGAGGCAGGGTGAACAATTTACTAGTCAAAATGTGGACGTTGAATGCAATCAGTCAGTCAGTTGAAATGTGAAAATGATGACTGTTCAGGAAAGTTCAAGTCATCGAAGGCCCTCGGAACAGAGCTTCTGCCAATCAGTCCACAGGAGTTGCTCGATCTCCTCAAAGAAACAGACTACACGGAGGTTGCCAAGGGAACGACAGGCAGCGTTATCAGTGATGAAGACCTGAGACAAGTGCTTGACAGGAGTGACCTCCAGAGAATCTGGAATTGCCGACTAGAAGGAAAGACAGGTAAGCTGGAAAAATTGTGGAAATGATGCAGTGCAGAATAGATCATATATCCCTTTAACATATTTATACTAATGTATTTCTTACATTTTGCATATTAACATGTAATGATTAGGCATCAGTGCTGAGGAATTGTTTTTTAAGAACCTGGAAATGTCCCTACATAGTAATGGATGACTCGATTCTGCACCTCAGTGTCGCAAGGAGCCATCCTATGACAACACACCTCTATAAAACCCTTTGTCAACTAGTTGTCTCAAAGGGACCCCTGAACTATTTTTGTAAACTTAGCAAGCATTTAGACATTTTGGCTTTTTAACTTCTACTTCATGCTGCTCAGAGCTGAGCAGACAGCTATATTAGTTGTAAATATGCAGATCAAAGCCACGTAAAATTGATGCAGTAAAAGCCTTCAATACTAGGTCTGCTTTACTTAATTAATTAAATGCAAAGCATTGTGGCATTTGCTTGCTCTGTGCAGTGGCTTTGTTCGGTAGTGAAACATATTCTTGATACTCTTGCAGAAACAAAGGAGCCTTCTTCAGTTGATCGGGAGTTGAAAGGAGTGTTTAAGGTTGTCAGCGACATGTGGGATGAACCTGCGGTAAAGGGTGTTGGTGCGACTACATCTGATCCTTGATTTCTCAAAGGATAAATGAAAATAGAATATACGTTTGTTTACGCTAGTTGGCGTCTAAATGTGATATTTTACGTAGTTAGCTTCAGTTCCAGTTTGTCTGATTTCTTTTCACTGAATTGCACTGTTAGTCTGCTTAACCTAGGCAATTGTGAGACTGAATTTATTTTGCAATTTATGATTGTTTGTGCTGGTGTTTGTGTGCAAAAATAACTACTGTACTGAGATCTGCAGTGTGATCAGAAGTCTACACAAACTCCAATGCATGTAGCAGCTTTATGAGAAGTCTACCAAGGACAGTCACATAGGGGAGCAAGGGGTCACCCAGGATGTGCCGCATCTAAATTTTGTACAGTAATTTCAGTACAGACCATGTCTTAAACACCAACTTCAGCCAGACAACAGATGATCTGTACTGCATTGGACCTAATTAGTCCCTTGGATGCTGCAGCATCAAAGTATCCCACTACACAGCACAGTTAGCCCTGCAAGATCAACAGTGTAGCCCAATCCTGGCTTTAGTATGCTGTTGGAGTGCAGACATCTGCAAAGATAGAAGGAACGTAATCACAAATGTGTAGGACAAAAGGCTATGGAAGGGTTCATACTAGGTCATTTTTCCAGAATAACCAAAACTCCAGTACTCCAAGATGTACAAGTGCATGTATTACACTCAGAAAACCTCATGGGTTGCATAGTTTTAAACCAGCATTTCTTCATGGGGTACATGGTTTAAAAATAGTTTTAAAACTCGTTCACAGTATTGCATTTGGGAAGCTTCCTCGTGAGTTACTGTACTCCTTAATGCACGAGTATGAGACACGGTAGGAATCAAATTCTACATAATCGATTTGTGACGTGGTCATTCAAAATTCCAATATTTACAGTCAACTAGATTCACAACATGTACATTAAAATAAATACAAAAGAACAATTTGGTTACTCATTGGCACAAAGAAGTAAAGCTAATGTGTAGCTACACCTGAAAATCCATGCTTGGTATCCTAAATTTAATTGCTTCTGAACATGATCTCAACCGACTCGTTATAATGGGGTTCTTGAAGTGGCTCCCAAATGTCATGTTATAATGAGGTTTTAGTGTATTTGATAAGTTTTGGTCAGTTTTGATTTTATGATTGTGTTTCCACTCCAATCCAAATACAACACTGTTAACCAACTAAATGTTTGGCCTCAGTTTTGCCAGTCATTTCCTTTGTGAATAAAAAACATCACTAGATCAGCTGATCAAACTGACAAGACGGCAGAAAAATAAACTGTATGGTAAATCTAGTTAGTTAATAAGTAGCTAGATATGGAGTGGGTGAAAACAAAGCACCTCAAACACTGGTTTCCTTTTTGAGATCAGCCTTTTGCTGTTCCACCCAAATGTCAAGGACACCCTGTTCTGAAGAACCATCATCACCTAGACTGCAAACTGCTTTGCTTGGATCACACCCACTACTTTCAGTCTGCAGTGGAACTTTATCGCACAGATCCTCTCTATTCAATGTTTCTGACCGTTTTTTAGCCAGCCCGCTGCTGTCTTTGTTTCCATTAAGGTCATCTTGTTGACCCCAGACTGAAATAGTAGCAGTTGATGGACTTAGTTTTTTCTCACAAGGAGATGCGATGTTGTCTATAATAGGTGGCAAATCTTGATTTTTGTCCATTTTAGGTGAAACTGTTACTAATTGCGAAGTTTGACTGGCATTTTGAGGTATTCGAAGCTCTAGTTGTTCAAGAAAGCCATTCTCTACAGGAGTTGGCTCACTGAGGCTGTTTCGAACTCGGTTCATATTCAGCATGCCCCCAGATGGGGGCCTGCCTCGCTTATGCCCATTTGGCAGACTGGTTGGTTCAGTGTGGCTTTGAGGAGTTGGTTTCTTGCAGTCTGGAGGAGAATCCAGGTGTGATTTGGAGCTGCCAGCCAAATTTTCAGCAGTTTCTTTTGATGTTTGAAACAACAGTGGTGACAGAATAGGTAATGGAGGTTTCTGCATGCAGTGTGCCTCCAACACTTCATAGTTTTTGCATCTTGTTATGTCATTGGACTGTTCACTGCTTTGAATTTCCAATTTCAAAACCTCAGTGTCTACATTTTTTAGTGACTCCCCAGCAAATGGCGTAATGTGTAAGCCACCATTTCTTACGTCCGAGTCTTCATCAGCAGAGCCTCCAATAACTTCCTTTCTTAGCTGAACTGCGCGTTTACGTTTGCTCCGCTCCCAATACTTCTTGGCAATGCCATTCTGATGTGGGTTGTAGAAGATGCTGCTGTCCACAACAGCGGTAAATGTTGATGGTTCTGCAAGAGCGACAGAATGTGGTGTGGCGGCAATTGACGATATTTTGCCAGCGTCGATACCATGTGACCGTATGGATCTGCTGGTGAGTGAAACATTTTCAGCAGCAGCAGGAACCTCTGACACAAGTTGCTCTTCAGCTGGGCAACTCGGAGACAGATTTCCATTTGCTGGGACGTACTTCCACTCGTTGGGCACGCTTGAATTTGAGCAGCAGCTTGCTCGAACATCTTTCCGCCCGACGCAGTAAAAGACTAGCATAAATGCACCAAGTGCAGATGCCAGGACGGCGTAAAGACACTGAAAAACGATATCATGGTGAGGAAGAACATTTGAGAATGGCAGCGTCACTGCAAATGCGCCAGCCATCCACATTGAACAGTATAGCAGGAGAATTGATAGCAGGGCACAAAGTTGGCTTCCAGGACAATATGCTTCATCAAGAGGACCACAGCCAGGTGGTGAAACAGAATGATTTGAACTGTGGGTTGTGTCTGTGCCACTGTTTGTGGTGTGATTAGAGGACAGAAGCTGCATTTCGTTTTCCTGGATATCTTCTGCATCTGCCTCATCGACCGATGTTTTTCCAGTTGCAGGGGATGCTGTGGGGGAAGGCGTCCTTCGAATGAGGCAGAATATGCGTAGGAAGAGCAAGAGATCAAATAATCCAAGAATTCCAGCTGGAACAAAGACGGTCATGAGCGCAGCGTCCATCGAAAGAAAGCAACTACAGACAGAAAAAACAATGTCTGAGATACTTCTAACCAAAAACTGTACAATAATCCCATTAATGTTTTTGGCAAGTACTTGGGAATATTTTCTCTTCAAATGGTGCTAAACAAATTCTACTACTACAGCACCATCAAGATCACTTCATTTAATAACAAGCGCTCAAGTTCAAATTTGAACAAAATGAATTGCAGAAAATGCTGTACACAAAATGTTTGGAACATAGGGACATTTCCACAGAACACCTGTAACTGTAACATAATTACAAGCTAATGTAATATAGCCATCACCATCATATTTGTTTAAAAAGCCTTCGAGGCACATTTGGCCAATTTTCCCACAGTTCACATACCTGAAGTATTTTTCTATAGGAGGCTCTACATAAAGTACCAATATACCAGAAACTTGTTATTATGCTGTCTTTTGGAGCCATATCAAACACTGCCTTATAACAAGGTTGTGTTTTAATGAGTTTATTTTCTATAGCTCAACTAATTTTGGGATTCATGTTCCTGGTGTGTTATATCAGAATTTGCCTTATAATGAAGCGTGCTGCAACAAGTATCCGGTGTACAATATAATCAACAAAACAGGATATTCCAGCTAAGCTAAAGGATTTTTTGCATAAGATATACTCGGACATTTGCCTCAAACACTCGTTGTTAACATTATGAGAAGCGCACAAAACAACTTTGGGCAAACACTGTGCTACACAATCAGAGTTGGCTACTACACCACTGAAATGGTGTTCAAGTGTCTAACATTTCTGTGACCTGTGTTCAACTTCCGATTCCTTCACGTGAAGTCTACATACATTGCGTTGTTGAAATGAATGAAACCTTAGTAGCCATTTTAGGTATGTGTGCTTCCTTAGATTAAAAACATAAATACCCTAAGAAAACTACAAATCCAACAATAAGTTTATGTCAGAGTAAGCAAACTGTTCGCCCAAATGTCACCTGCCAATACTGGACCAAATGCAATGTATTTCATTAATAAAATTAAGCCACTAGAAAGCTTCAGACGAGTAAGACCTTAATAACACGAAGTTGTGGTTCTGTCAGAGTGAAGGGAAACAAAGCACTATTTCTTGTGTTACTTACTACTTTTCTGGAAGCTCATAGTTGGTCCAGTTGATGGCACCGCTGATACCACAGATGATGACTGCCACACCCCATCCCAAAAGGTAACCAGCAATGATTGGCTTCGGTTTTGGAGGTTCACCACTCACCTCTTCTGGTGATGGTGGTATGGTATCTCTTTTCAACATATGATGCAGCATTTTGCTGAAAATAAACAAAGACAATGAATTCTGGAGAGCTTTATAAATTGGACTCCAAATACAATGAAAATACGGCACATTTGTTCAGTTGCTTTCAAAACTATTGCTGTAGAATGCATGTACAAAGTCCATATTACCATCTTTGACTGCAGTGTTGTTCTTATTTTGGCTAGCATCAAGACTCTAGATTAAGAACACTTGTGGGATTATAATATTATTTTCACTTGTGCCCCTATATATGGAGAACCTACATTCACAAAAGCCAGAAGTCATAATTTTAGTCTAGATTAAACCACTTGTTTATTATTTTATTCTGGTCTTTGCAAATTGTTTCCATTCCTGGCAAGCATTCATCCAAGCCTCAGATTCAGATTTACTAGTGTTGCTCATTGCGTAATAGCAACTGTTTCATATAATTTCTTGGAGATAGCCAATGTGCATCAAGCAAAAATAATACAGGTTCATAATAATACAGCTCAAATACAGGCTTGGATCTGCACTGTGTTGCAGATCAGAACTTAACCCATCAACCACTGTCCTCTCAGCAGAGTATAGTATACAAGCCACAGCACAATACAACTGAATTTATCTCCAATGCTGCAATTAAGATATTCAACATTTTGCAATCAATATCTACTGATATATTCAGTAAGTGCACAAGTACTCACAATGTTATGGCTGTGATCCAGAAAAGGGCACACAGCGAGAGGTAGTGGATTGCAATCCCAACAACACGGCATGGAATGGAAAGATGGTGCAGTCGGATACCAAAGGTGTATGCGACACATAGCAGAATAAGGCAGATACAGAAGTTGATTACTGCATGACGCATCTTGCGTGACATGCGTATATTTCTACACAAAAGACATTATGTTTCAAGGTTTTATCAATGATAACTTCAGTGTGCTAAAGACACTACTGTGAAACAACCCCAGAATAAAAATGTTAACTTCAAAGCTGCTCCTTTTACTGACTTTTATGTTACTCTGCCTTTGCATGACTCCATCTTGACCCCTATTGAATTTTCATCTGCAACTCTGATTCTGACTCTGCGCTTAAATTGGAATCTTTGAGATACTCTTTAAAAGCACTAATAATGTCCATACACAAATCAACTTTTACGTGGGTCATGAACTTCTTTCTAAAGGCAGTATTTCTGAGGTCAGCTTGAACACAGTTATTTGTTGTAGACACCTTCAACATCTATAGTCGTCAGAAAGGTTTTCAAATGTAGTGCCATTCTGATGAAGACAGATTCAAAAACCAAGCAGAATGGTGGCTTAAACAGTACTCACTTGTCTTGTAGTTCAACAACTGTGGCTTCAAGCCTGCAAATGCAAGCTGTGTTACAACCTCAGGCAAATGGTCTATAAACGAATACTTCTTTTAAACAGTGAAATTATGGATTAAATCTGAAAAGTAAATGGAAAGTCCTGCAACGTCCTGGTCCAGTATCTGAAACTTGTAGGATATGAGAGATTTTAGTAACTTCCTTTCAGTTCAAGAGCTACCAGCTGCAGCTGGTAACCAATGTTATTTAGTTCTTTGTAACTGAGGTTTACTTCTTACCGGCGATGGACGATATACACAACACAAACAGATACAAGGCAGACAATGAGAACTGCCGAGCCCATGTATGTTATAACACTTGTGTTTTCACATGATAGCAGCCAGGCCTCGAGAGCTGTGGGAGGCGGCAACCGACCCTACACAGAACACAACTAACAATAAACAGTTTGCAAGAGATGCATCACATAAAAGACACAGTATGAAACATCCTAAACTTTAAGTTGCACCTGTTTAGAACTTACAGACAGCCATGCATGCAGTATTCTGAGAGGTTCTTAAAGGACACCATACTAGTGTCTTATATATACATGTTGTAAACTGGTTGTCTAGGGATATAGAATAATATACCAGCTTTAGGTTAAAATATTTCATTGCCTAAGCTATTTACAAGCATAACATGACTTGCATAGAAACAAGACGTCGACCTCAGACAGCAACATAAAACTAGCAAACAGCCTCTCAAGAAGAAAAACAACGTCCACCCACAGATGGTGACAAAGAACAGCTCAAAAAGAACTAAAATGGCAAAACTGCTCAGAAGAACCAACAAATCACCCAAACACTTAAACTCAAACATGATGAACAGAAAGAGTGGTAACAAAACCAGTCATGCAGGACTAAAACCAAAATCTAGTCTGGGCCAAACTCGACCACAGCACCTTTTATAAGGTCGACTTCCTCCCAAAATGTACGGAAAGTGTACAACATACAACTCAGCCTGCTAGGCCTATCCTATACACCTTGTGTAATAACATAGGGTATATCGGATACATATATACATAGATATGCATCAAAAATATAAAAATCATTAGCCTAAATAGAATTGCAAAAGTACCTCAGCCACTGCAAAGTTGGTCAGATGGTTGCACTTGAAAGTGACAAGAGGTGCAACATAACTGACAACATTACAACCACTTGAAACCCAAGCACCTCGATCCCCTGAAACACAAGAAAGAAGATAGTTCACTTGGACCATTTACCAGCATTTAGTCACTCATTTTCCTAAAATACAAATCAAACAGAGGACAATGGTTACATGTTAACTATTTATTTCATAAACTGTTTTTTACATTAATGACTTCTTTAGAGTAGTTTGTACCCTTGGCCAGGGTTACCTGTTCTCTTGAAAAGTTCTAATGGATACAGAACAAAGCAATGCTGAACTCCGGCCAACAACAATACTTAAAATCAGTCCTCATTCCCCAGACTTAGACTTCAACCAGGTCATCTGATTGCTTTTCTTTGGTTAAACTTAAAACTAGAACTGCTCTTGGTATGTGAGCTTTTTAAGTTGCTGGACCTAAGTCTTTGAACTCTCTCCCTGTATCTGTTCGTTCTGTTAGTTTGCTTCTGTTTGCAACTCAAGACTTACTTTTTTCAAACTGTTTATCCGTCGTAGACTGTCTCTCCGTCTCTGGACTGACCTTCTGGATATTGTCCTCATTGCGGTTTGGTTTTGGTGCACCATCGGTTGATGCCTTGTGTATTCTCTTCCATCAGTGAGATGAAGAGTCAATAGTCCGCCACTGAAACATTGGCAATGTGTGCCATTGACTGCACCACAGCTGCACAAAGGATTAGTAGACGACTTCATTTGATGAAATTGCATGCACAGCAACCCTGGCCCTCTGAAATTTGTTGAGTGCAGACCAGAGTCGTCAAAGCAATTTGAAGCCTGAAGGACAGATAGATGGCTCGGCTAAGAGGGAGTGGTTATTCCCATTTACTGCTACCTAAGCACCTCTCCATGCTGAAATAGCCGTTATGTCCTCAAACGGCACATCCAACCAAAGCTGGTAGGTGCACAGTGATACCAGCATGAAGTGGCAAATCCTTGTTCATAACAATCTTTTTAGAAGCCTTGAAGTAGCCTACTTTCTACGGATATAAGGTGGTGCAATACTGCTTCAGACCAGCAGCCATGGCAGCTAAGTTGGGTGCAGTGTTTCCGAGATAATGGGCATGGTCACATGGAGACGGACATCAGCCAGCCTTACACAGGCCAAGCAACACCACATGGGGCACAATTCTCTGCTGCTGAGTAGCAAAAAGCAAGGGCAGAAGTTCTTAATGTCTGGGCACTGACACCCCAGGTCAAGTCAGTGCTACAGAAGTTACTATCAATAATAATAATCTGAAAACTATTTGAAATTTTCGATACTGTTGTAGTAGTGTACAAGGCTTAGGTAGCCATCATGTCTGAGTTACAATTTCGTATTTATTATATGCCTCTATCAACATGGGTCTTCAGAGGCAACAGAGAGAAAGGCTGTGAGAATGCCCAAGAGTTGCTGTACTGACCGTTTGCACTGAAATCCCAGTGGACCGGTATCTTGCCAGTCCCAGTTCCAGGAGATGCTATCTTCACTGTAATTTGACTTGTTGAATTCACAACACGAGCACCAGCTGGGAACAAACAAAATCCTTGCATCACAAAAAATTAGCAGAATTACAGTGGGATCTGAAATAGGTTCAGGTATGTTCAGACTGTTGTCTGAAACTGTAAATGTAATCACAGATTTATACAGCACCTCTTCAAGAGAGACTCATCTGAGGTGCTCCCAACCTAACAATGCAAACCACAGTCAAACAAAATGACTTTCCAGGACTTACATAATAGAGGAAAAATGAAAAAACGGGGGAAAAAAGGAAAGTTCCTCAGTTTAACTTTCCAAGGGTAAAAACTTAATGATGCTATCAATTTTGATTTGCAACTGAATAAATTTTATATTAACCCTAGAAGATCTTAGTGTCAATATGATGCTAGTGCCTGGGAATAGCCAAGCCAACAAGGACACACGTACTGCCACAGTTGAATGCCAAAGCGTCAAAAATGAATATAGCTGCTCCCCACTGTTGTACAAAAGTCATTGTATCGCAACACACTACAGTTAGCCATAGGCTTTTAAAAACATTGGCAAAACAATGTCTGCATTAACATCAAACTGATGGGAAAATTTTAACATCAGAAAAATGATGATAAAATCTGACAGAAGGGTAAGATTACTCTAAAATTCAATACAGGTAAGTGTTTAGGAAGTATATGTTCGCACTGGGTTTTTCCAACTGACAAAATAATGTTTCTTGGTTACAAGTGCAAGGGGCATCAACATTACATATTGTGGTGTTGTATCTGTGATCATTTTGACTTCAAAATCTTACCAATTTTGCTGGCAATGACACCAGAGGTCACTTGGTAATGGGAGAAACTGTCGTCAACTGGAAACAGCTTTGCATTCCGGTAGAAAACTGTCTGAATCCGGATAGTATCATTCTGTGGACAGATGGCCGATGCACAGCGAATCTGTGTTAGAATGTCAGTTTGTATTGCAATGGAGGCATCGCACACCTGAAACAGCATGCAATCAGTTTATCAGTCAAAATGAAATGGCAATGTTTGGATCTGGAACAAGTCGCAAGAATTATGAGGAAATTCTTTTTGTCTTCAAAGCCTTTTAATGAGATTAAAGTCCATAAAAGTCCATCCATGATAAACACAGTTAAAATGCTAAAACAGTGCAGACGCATACACTTGCCAAATATGTCCAGTCCCATTTATGTGTGGTCAGCGGGAGCCATGAAGTCACTGCAATGCAAAAGTGATTGTGATTTGATACCCAGCAATTTATGTTTTTGGCTACATCAAAATTGACTGTTTCCCAGCATTATTTTAAAGCATGAAGCCCCTGCAGTGGTCTGCCAAGCCTATAGCTCCTGCCAGTGTTTGCTTGGCTGCCTATCACAGGCATGGGCACAAGTACCATAAATTTATCTTGGCAACAGCTGCTACTAGTGTTGGTCCGTCTATCTGTTAGGGAAGCGGAGACTTGTGCAGCTATATTAAATTTACCTAGTTTGGAACTCTACTGCCCCCTGCAGGGCTTAAAGCCAGTTGCAGCCAACAACTGTTGCTGCCCAATCAAACAGTTGTTACGCCTGAAACAGACTGTCTTACATAATGACGATGAGACTGAATATTAGCTGGTGCATGTGTGCACTGATTTTACCGAAATTATGCCACGTAGTGCTACTTAGCAAGTTCCTGTACAGCATGTTAATGTGTCTCATGCTATCAGTAATTATTATTGATTAATAACTTGTGTTGTGCCGTTGTTTAATGCATAACGCATCAACCGATGGTTGATGTGCGACACATCAACTCCCATACCTCGGGGCTATCATTCTGGAAGCGAAAAAGGCACTAAATAAACTGACAAATACAATACAATTAAAGGCATTATAGAAATATCAACCCATGTTATGGTACTCTGATAGAAATTACAAGAAAATCCACCCTTACCGGTCCTCCCTGTACTCTTGGATTTCCATTTGTTATGCAGTCGAGGAGTGTTCGGTTTTGGCTGATCCAGCTGGCACAGTCAATTCCACTGAAGAGGTATGGCTGAATTTTTGAAGCCTTGACTGCAATGTTCCTTGAATGCAGATCAACGTTTGGTTTGGTCATTAGGAGCTGATCAGCCACCTCCTCCACAGCCTTCACAATCCTGAAACATTACAACTGTCTGTATATAAATTGCTGTCACGTAATTTCACTGGACATTTATGTAGTGTCTTTTTCGCAAAGAGAACTATCCTTTCTAGCAGCATCTCATGCGTGCAGCATACAAAGATTGTAACACATGCAACAAAGATCAATTAAACAGGTTTTCTAGACAGTATCAAGCAAAACAGTATCAAGCAAAACAGTATCAAGGAACTGCTGCAAATTGTTACCAAAATACAGAAAATCACTGCAAAAATTACAGCAATCTGAGTACAAGATACAACATCACATTTCTATACACACAGTGACTACACCTGCAGTGACCAAACACAGTGACTACACCTGCAGTGACCAAACACAGTGACTACACCTGCAGTGACCAAACACAGTGACTACACCTGCAGTGACCAAACACAGTGACTACACCTGCAGTGACCAAACACAGTGACTACACCTGCAGTGACCAAACACAGTGACTACACCTGCAGTGACCAAACACAGTGACTACACCTGCAGTGACCAAACACAGTGACTACACCTGCAGTGACCAAACACAGCGACTACACCTGCAGTGACCAAACACAGTGACTACACCTGCAGTGACCAAACACAGTGACTACACCTGCAGTGACCAACAGCACCGTACATCGTCAGAGTTGAAAACCCAATGCAAACAGCATCCCTGACATATTTCTCTGTATCACATGAAGTGCAGTAATCATTTATCCATTTTTTAAACTGACTGCGTATGGCAGATAATTTCAGCACTTACAAATACGACTCCAGTGGAGTACATTTTCCTGTTACAAGTTTAATTGTAATCAACTGTAATCCAAAGTACCATGCCAAAATCTCCTAAAAGTTCAGCATATATGCTGACACAAGCAGCAATCATCAAGTCAGAATAAGCGCTATGATAGGCACATTTCTTCAGCACCTGCATCATTCAACTACAGCGCAGATCCAATTACAAGTGGTCACTGGGAGAAAAAGCCACTACAGCAATGTGTCAACAAACTTCAAGTTAAGTGGGCCCGGCTATCTAATATAATGATAATTATATTAATTAATTAACTAAATTAATGATGACGAGACTGAATATCTGCTGGTGTAGCATATGTATTTATTTGACAAATATTCTGCCATGCAGCACAATACCGCAAGTTCCCGTATTGCGTGTTAAGTGTCTCTTGTGTTGAATAGGCAGCATCAGTAATTCATGTAGTAATTCATCAGTAGCCATGCCACAACCGAATGCTAGTTGCGCTTAAACGGGACTACAGCCTGTCATTCCTCCTATCCCTTACCATCATACAGACAGCACTGGAAGCACTTTAACAGGTTGCACTAGCTCTAAATCATCCAGCTGATCTTCACTGTAGACTGAGACAAACGGTGCTCAATCAGCAGCAGTAAAGCAATCCAGGTACATCTTCAAAACCCTGACCTTGAACTTGCTTGGTCCAGTCTTTGTGCTGCAGCCAAGAGGCCTGGTGAAACATCCATTACAAAGCTGGACATGTCAATCAACCCCTGTGCCATCTACAGCAGCAACAACCACTGACACATTACATATATCGAAACCAAAATCTCTAAAATTGCCGTATGTAGAAGAGTCAACATTGCACGCAAGACAACAAGAAAGTCTAAACAGATGCAACAGTAAATCACAACAAACAGATTATATATATATAATCTGTTTGTATATATATATATAATCTGTTTGTATATATATATATATAATGTTTGTATATATATATATAATCTGTTTGTATATATATATATATATATATACACAATACCTTTCCAAGGACGATAAGTAATTTTTTAAAATTCTATTAGTTATATTTTACGTTTAATAATCCATAAAATTTGACATTCAGTTTCTCAGATCATTTCCTTCATGTTTCTTGCTACAGTTTTTCAGATTTGCAGCATCAGTTATAACATACAACATCTGAATTACAATAACATATGAAATCACAACACAATACAAGACAATAGCAATGAATCTGACTTACTGGTTCACTGTTTCGGATGTTCTTGCTAAGGTCACTGATAATGCGAGACAGAAAGATGATGTCTTCGACGTTGCTGACAGCCTGGCTGCTTTCCGTTATCTTAGACAAGACGTTTTTGGCACAATCTGCTCGACATGAACGATTTGTACTCACCTACCATCGAATCAAAACAAACGACTTATCAACTCTATCATAAGATACGAACATCAAATATCACAAAGTCTAGTACTAATCACTAAGCTACTAAGGGGTGATACCAGACACCACGAAAGACTCATCAGAGTCAAGTAATAATCATTAAGCCATTTACGGGTGATACCAAAAACCAAGATGCATCTGTAGGAAGACAGGCAGTAACCTAAAAAGATCATTATAAAAATGAACAAAAGTAAAAGAGAATTGAAACAGACAGACAGACAGACACAAAAAGACACAGGCAGTCAGACACAGACAGTGACACACAGAAACTAGAAAGAAAAGAGAAGGAAAAAATACCCGAGAAATGTTCTCCAGGTCTCGAGTCATCTGGCTGACGTACAAACACTTGCTGACGTCCAACTCAGTCCACACAGCACTCACATCGCACGTGTGTCGTGCGCTTGCCTTCAGGGGACTGAGCGGATTAACGACACAAGGCAACGTCTGCACGACCCCTGCAAGTGTCCTTGGCCACGAGTACTTGCCCCTGCTCGTGTCCGTGGCAACCGGGGAGCAGTACCCGGTGTCTTCAGCAAGCACGACTATGTTCACCGACTTGGAAACATTGCCGCTTGCCGATTCGACCAGGCACTTCCACGTGCCAGAGTGAGCAACAGCAAGTCGTTCAAGCACCATTGTTGTCATGAGCAACTGATCTGGAAGAGGCTGTGCATGAACGAAAACGCCAAGCGACCGATTGCTAGCAACAACTGCACCGTCGTGTCGCCAGGACATCGTCATGGAGGGATCAACGAGTGAAGCACGACACTGGAATGGCAGCTTGTCGCCAGCAAAGACAATTTGGTTTGTGGAAGGAGTCAGCTCAAAGACTGGCAGCTCCAGCGGAGAATCTGAACAGTTACAAAAACCATCAGCATCAAACAGACAGACGGTGGCAGAGAAAATAATGGATGGAAAGACAGAGACAAACTGAAGGCAAAAGTGAGGCAAGTAATAATGCCAGGGTGGTCTGTTGCACTTTGGGACCAGATTATTTTTCAAATGCAACTTGTAGTACTTAACCACAGTTTCTTCTTTTTTGTTTTTGCTTTATTTTAGCAAGTTTAACAATCACCTGGTAAAGCAAATTAAAGCCTCTAACCCATCCCAGTCTAATCTAAACTTCAAGCAACTAACTGTTGGGTTTTACAGGAAACCCATGTCTAAACCAAACTGGATCAAAACACATAAAAAAAGGATTTACGACTTGAGCTCCAAACAGAGCGAACGACCAACATATATCACAAAACAACTTCACCTCCCCTTTCAAAGTCAAGGCTTCTGTTGTCAGTGTTCCACCCACTACTATATACCTTCTCCTCTGTACATCACATCGGACCAACCTCACAAATTTTTAAGGTCCTAAATCATTTGAAAAAATCTCTCTAGCTTCACTGACAATGGCCAAATTAGAGAAAGCAGGATAGTGTTACCTGCACAATATCAGAGTTCAACTCTAGCGAGTTTGCACTTTTAACTGCCTCCCCTCTTTACCCAACCCCTCAGTTTTCCGTAAAATAACCTCCAATTGTTTATAGCAAATCTCTTGCATATATCTGTTCTAGAGCAAAATAAAACCTACCCAGACAATGAAGCTGAGCAAGTGTTTTAATTGATCTATTAGACATGCAAAAGTGCAGACAATATCTTACACGTAGGCCTTATTTATCACCACACTTTGTACTGACACTCGCTTTCAATAACTCACTGCAACCCAGAAGTTGCTAGACCCATAAAAATCTACACAGCCTGAAGTGCTAAACCAACAACCAAGAAACTGACCAAGAAATTGCAACACATTAATTAAGACACTAGACCAGCAACCAAACAATTGCCAGAGCCATTATACAACACTAAGCCATCAATCTGAAAGCTACCCAGTAATATAAACCAGAAAAATGCTACTAAGGAATGTGGTGCTGTATAAATTACAGACTGCATTTAATTAAATACTATATTACAAGACTTTACAACAGTACAACCACACCAGCAACTCCTCTCTCACAAAGCTTCACACGTTCTCACTAACACTGTCCAAAAATTCATAACACTCAACACAGAGAACAATTATCACTTTTACTGGCACATTATTATTATTATTATTATTATTATTATTGCATTTATTATGTGCACAAGGTCACTGAATCTGAATTGTGAGTGAAAGATTTGCTCAAGATCCCTACACAGTAAACATCTCGGGGAGGCTCGAACCTGCACTCTCCGTGTTACAAGTCGAGATCCCTAACCAATCGGCTACCATGTCCCCCAGTAGGTGACTGGATGAGCACTCAACCTCTAATGAGGAGTGTGCAGGTTCAATGTAGATGGTTGGAAGACGCTTGCATGATGTGCCAAGTACATGTAATGCATTCGTATGTCAAAACAGTAACTACTCACCGCAGTGCAGGTCATGTTTCATCAGGGTTCTGATCGACACTCCACGAAGTCCAGATGGCAGTCCACAGATGGCTGAGTCATCCAGGCGAACACTTACCTCCTTCAGCCACGTTGCTATCCACTGCAGGTGACAGTCGCAGACAAGTAAGTCTGTCTGCAAGTCACTAGAAAAGTCACAAGTATCAGAGACTTACGTAATCACACAATTATTATGAGTACCTATCATCACCAGTATCTTGGCTGTTAAAAAAGTAAGTGAGCAAGTAATGCAATTGTTAACATGCCATACGTCCATCAGCTAAGTGGGGACTCGTAGGCATGGGTTAGTCACGGAGGTCAGACAACAAGAGCAAGACGGTACAAATAAGTCTTAAACTGCTTTACAAATGTGTTTAGGAAAATATTGTTGTGAATAATGTAAACAGCGAGAGTATGGTGTTGCTGACATGACACTGGCAACTAAATGTACGCATGTCCAGTTTGGACTTGGGATGGCAGACATACCCCCACAAAGTAAGCCTTAAGAGGTGTTGTAAAAAATTTGGAATTAGGAAAGCTATTCTCTGCCTAAACTCTGTTTCAGTAGCATTAGTAAGGACAAGAATAGCCCGGATTTGCAAAGATATCCATGGGATTAGATGATGCCCTGATGAAAACTGGTAAAACATGACAAATGCCAGAAGACTGTTGGGCCAATCCTTATTATTGTAAATATCCGTTTTATCCTTGCAATCTCTGATAAAATGGCAATGACTATTTTTGGAACCAGCTATGAAATATTTGGATCTTTTCCACAAGGAAAACTTCTGGTCACTTACAGTTTTGTTAATGCTGGTAAAACATCAAATGTCCCTGGCTGGATTGTCTGGATAGTTGTTCCAAGAAGGTACCTGTCAAATCATACAGATATAAAAAATATATTATAACCAAATATAAAGAATTAAATAACAAAACATGAAAATACGAGGCAGTACAAAAAAAAGCAAAAGAAATTAGACAACCAGAGAAACATGACTACCAGAAACAGTTCTCCTTCCCACGCTGTGTTTGCCTAAGAAATAGGAGATCAGGAAATCGGGAAAGCACCGATATGTTTATCATAAAAATGGCAAGATGGAAGAAATAAAATAAACATTACACATCACTGAATGAATATAAAATCAACGGCCTGCACCCAACCCGAGGAAATCTTGAAAATTAGATCTCAGATTGCGTTACATCTTTAAGTCATTCATCAGCAAACGAATGAGAGATTGGTCAAGAAGGGTCAAAAAAAACACAGAAGTATCAATACTAATCAGCTACCATACCCTACAAGAACAGCACATAGACGAAAAACCCAATAACAGTATTATAATGTTTTAATAATATCTGCTATAACCAGCCCTAATAAAACCTGCATTTTAACTAAATCTGTGCTATCACCAAATGCAAGCAAATCAATAATTTAACAGAATCATCAGTACTGCCGTCTCAAAACTAGAATCAATACAACCAAATGAAAATCATAAGCAAACCAAAACCATTTTATAAGCAATCAAAAGTAATGTTATAATCCAATTAAAACCACTGGATATAATCAATCAAACTGAAACCATATAAAAACCTAATGAAATGATAACTGTAGTTATCATTATAGGATGGATTTAGTCAGTTCTTGCAACCACTGAGTTAGAGTGTAAATTTGCCAGTAGCTATTAGCAAATTCACATTAACTCAATCCTTGTCAATCCATCCTATACTGAATCCATCCTATAAATGAAACCATGCTGGATGTCAATATATGCAGCAGTCCTGATAAATAAAAATATGACAGCAGCAATCCTAGGCCACAGCAAGCAAGAAAGGTGCAGTGTCTATCACTTCGTCATTATTTGCCAAGGTTTTCCATTTAAAATCAGCTGGCAGCTTGTAACAGACTGCTGTGTTTAGCAATTAACAAAATTTCCGTGAAACAAATGATCCCTAAATGTTACTAAATATGAAGTTAGTGAGGTTCATCAGTGCATGCACAGTGTCTTCCTACTCACAGTCGTTTGAGCTTTGGCATTCCTTCGAACACTGATGCATTGAGGAAGCTCAGTTTTATTCCAGACAAGTCCCTGAAAAAGCAACAGACTGTACACAAGAAAAAGACCAATGTTTATCTCTTGTTCATTTAATTCTTGTATTTGTATACCAATAGCTAATCACATCATCAACAGACGGTGCTTAGCCGCTGCCTGCTAAGGATTTGCTCAAGGTCCTCACACAATGCAGGGAACTCCTAGGCTTATAAGTCTGAGCCTCCTCCTCATCTCAAAGCAGGCTCTAACCAGAAGAAGACTCAAAACTTCAGAGAGTCTACTTACTCAGAAGGTTCGCATTGGAATTTAAGTTCAGACTGAAATGAATCTTGTTAAAATGATGTGCAAAGTGTTAAAATGAAAAAGATCGATTCTTAATACAATTTAGGATTTCTCTGGCACAAACAATCAAACACAAACACCAACAAACAGATCAGAACAAACACAGAGTAACTGAGAAAAACAAATCTGACCAAACAAACCAGACAGAAAAAAACAACAGTGTCTGCATTTGCAATTGAAGAAATTTAGAACTGAAGCTGAGAAACTGCAATCCATGAAAACTGACATCCTTCCGAAATGATTAACAGGATTAAATGATTATGTTCGGTGCCCTTTATTCAGCCTTGGTCGTGCTACGGTGCTATATAAATCGTCTTATTATTATTAGCATTACTGGCAACTAATAATTTCTCATAGTTATCAGAACTCAACCAAGACCACAACAATACTACAGCGACCTCTCCATCCAAAACATAATCAACACAAATGTTTCCTGTATGCCAGCGGCAATCTTGTGGACCACTACCCAGACAATAGCATCCATCAGCAGGACCTCCATCAACATACTCATTAATTTTCCCCTAGGATGCCTAAGGAAATTGCATTTGTCCAAAATGATTACATTCCAGGCAAATTTACGTCTAGCTCAACTTATTCAGGTTAGTGATTCTGATATGTATCAATATACATATGCATAAATAAATATATATATATATATATATATATAGGGTGCATATAAAAATGTATGTGCGTACACTGATATAGTGTATCTGATGATATCATGGTATCAGATCCTTCTGGAACACCAAATGGGAAACAAGGACAGATGAACCCCAGTATCAGCTGCACAGAATTTGAGTAGGTGAACCTCGTGATAAGAATCTCACTGCGGCTGCTGCCAACAAAAGGAGAATGATTTGTATCTTGGACTCGGCCACATATCAGCACCTGCCATACCCTGCGTATGAATGGATATCTGCCCAGCTCCATTTGCCTAAACACAGATCCCATTACTTAACTACGACTCATATGGTTTCTCTCCCAAGGCAAAAAGTTAACAGAAAAAAGTTTAAATCAATCTCATACTTGTTGCATGAAACTTAATGTTATAGATCAGTTTGTTAAAATATACATTACTTGTCATCAGTCTGTTACAATTTACTAATTCAAACTACCTAATCAAGGCATTATAAATGTTCAGTACCCGATTCGTCTGAACTTATGAACAAACTGGCTTTGGACTTAGACGCAATATAATAATAATAATAACTAGTAACTTCTAGTGCGCTGGTGTCTAGTGCACCAGACATCAACTGACGACACACCAAAGCCAAGCCGAAATCAGGTCAAAAACCAATATGCAATACGCATGTGACCTGCTGGGAGAAAAGACATTAAAGGTGGGGTTACAGGACTGAATATGTCCTGAGGTTTGCCAGTGTTGTTGGCACAAACATACCAAATATGATCTCAATATGTCCCCAAAAACCTATGAAAAGAAAATTCCAAAGTTAGGCATATAAGTGCTGCATTTCTGCAAAAATTAACAACGAAAACTGCAGATATTTAAAAACACAGTTAAAAAAATTGTCCACTGTTATGGCTAAGACTTTGAACATGTGTTACACAACAAGTTCTTGCATGGAATGCAAAGCATCATCCATAAAAGTTACAATTTTTCATGCAGCAAGCTGTGGAATTGTAACCATATAATCGTCGAAACTATGGGGAGCAACAGCCGGACAGCAAAAGGAACTGAAACTGAGCCAGCAACATGAACTGAAAACAAGCAAGAGGAACCGAGAATGGGCAACATTCTTGACCGAGCAACATCAACAAGGTGAGCAACAGGAACTGGAACTTAAAATGGAAGGGAACGAGATACAGGACACACACTGTGTTGCAGTAGATCTGGTGCCAACACAGACGACAGGCAAATGGTCAATCCAGCAGAATGCATGATGTTCAGTAGAGGCATGCACCTTCCAAACAGAAAACATGGTATGTACATAATACAGATACATACATATGATGTATTATGCATTCTAATGCAGTTTCAAACACAAAATATGTGGTACAGAGGTATGCAGCCTCCAACCCCCCACCCTTGGACACCAGTCTCACCAGTAACACCATTATACTTACAGCTTTTCCAGGCTGTCCAGGCCACTGAAGGACTTAGGCTGGATGCGAGAAATTGGATTCCCACTCAAGTTCCTGAAAATAAACAAAATCCAGTTCACAGTTCAATGGTAATCAGCCACCCAACCTGATCCACAGCAAAGCAGGGATATCAAATGACAGTTGTAGTGCATAGTGTAACAAATTGGTTCGAAAACTTTCACACAACCACACATTGATTATATAGTAATATGTGAGTAAATAATAGAGTACATGTTTATATAAATATACACAATGCATGTGTTTGTTCAAGCTTATCTTTTGTGTTTGAGAATCTGGTTTTCGTGTGTGTAGTTGATCTTGACAACCGGAATCTTGGTCTTGATAATTCTTGTCTGTAGTCATGATAATTTTGGTCTTTGGTCTTGATAAAGGCCTGGATGCCGGATTCCCCATCACAGCTTTTGGTCTGCTACCTGGTTAACTGGAATGGATTCATGAAGACTTCCTTTCCAGTGAAGCTGTCTACTTTGTAGGAAATTAAGTCTTAAACATCTTTCAGTTTTTGGTCACACTGATCATTAACCTTTGCACTCAAGAGACCCTTCAGTGTAAGTTATGTCACCCAATTGAAACCAGTCAGGAGGTAGTCATGTCTGCTCCAGAATTGCAGAAACAGTTAACAGAATATAGAAATATCAGAAAATAGTTAACAGAATAGTTAACTGAAAACTACATGCAAAAGGCACAGAAACTGATATTTGGAAACCCTCTTAATCCAAAACTCTCAGATCAACTGACTTGAAATGTGATATGGGTGATTATTTTGAAGTTGCAGACTAGGTCTGCCAGTACTTGGTTTATAGGTGGCGCTCCCATTAACGCCCAACACGTACATACCCTCTCTGTGCCTTTTATACCTTTTTGTTTTTCTTATATTACCGTCGAAGCTCCTTAAGCCAAAAAAATGATACCACATTTTGAAACTGTGTAGTGTTTTATTAAGTATCATGGATTCGATGGCCTTCATACACATGAGGGAGGTGGTCAGCCCTCTCCATCACTGGTCAGCTGGATGTATTCATGTATAGTTCAGTTCACTGGTGTATGACCCTAGATGTTAAACCATTAGTTTATCCATTTCTGAGTTCTTCAGAACATTTCAAATGTATCCAAATAAATACCAGTCGTTTTCACAGGTCAGTTATTTGAAGCACTCACAGGGAGACATTGGAGGAGAGCCTCGGTCATTGGCTCTTGGCTAAGACAGGCTGAATTTATGCCACCCAATTCATCTGAATACAAATGGACCAGAACTGACTTCTCTGCCTATAGGACAAATTAATGATGGTGTCCCCCTTTTCGCTGTCAACCAAACAGGTCACCAGGTCAACTAATTGCCAATTACAATGCAGAATGATAGATGAGCTCTATCAAAGAGGAAATGTACAGTGTTTTCCAAACATTTCTACTAACAATGATTTATCACACTTCAGAATTTCAGAAATAAGTCTGTAAATTGCAAAAAATGTGCATGGATATATCACAAATTCCCCAAAACCTGCAGTTTGTATCAGTTTTGGTATCACCAGTGTCAGTTTGTGTTTGATGCTAATGCCAAAAACTCTGTTAATCAACGGAAAAACAAACACAGTTAACACATAAGTATTTTTCTCTGTTTTTCTGGTGATTCTTCTTCTACCATAAGTGATTCACACCAAGCCAGTTGCAAGTGCCATAAACAGTGAGATGAAGAGCCAGTATTCCACCACCAAAACGTGTTTGTAGAAAGACACATTATCGATGTTTGTCTGCAAACTTTTAAAACATGCCAGCACAATCTAACCCATATTTTATGTAAAAAATGAAAAATATTTTATAAAATTTGCATAGCAAAACTTCACAAATAATGTGCAAACAAATGGAAATGTTACACTGTCAACAGAACTTCAAAAGGTGCTTGCAACAGCAAAACTCCATTTGCTGTACACTAAGAGTAGCCATGTTTATCTTCAGTCTCTGAAACAGAAGTGCAACCTGACTACTCCAAAGTAGGCAAGTCAACAAGTTAGTAGAACTGTCAACAGCGGACGCCGTTCAGACAATCCGATATTTGCCCATTTGCCTGAAGGCATAGTAGTTGTCTTTCTTAAGTACTGGTCCAGACAGTGGTTCTGAGGAGACACAGAAATTCAATGCCAAGACTTGGTGTAAACAAAGCCAAACTCTTAAGGACAAAGGTCACATCCAACCACAAACTCAACATGGCTAAACAAGGGATGTTTACAAATAACCCTTATGCAGATAAAAATGCACATTACGCATTTAAGCAGAATCTGCACAGTATTAGTTTTCTGTGTTTAAAACAGTCCTTCTCAAAGGCACAGCAAATGTACATCACTGACCCAACATACAGTTTGAATGTTCAGCACAATGAAAGCACCAGCTGAAGCAGAAATAGATTCAGAACAAAGGAACATGCTCAGTCACTCACATGGATATTCATATACTTATTAAACAAAGCTGATGTAATAATAGACTGAAGCATCCGCTGGAAGCCATTACGAAGAGCTTGTGCTACAACGAGTCATATTCTGGGATCCAGGCCACTGCCTGTATTACAT
Source organism: Norana najaformis (assembly GCA_964023275.1). Lineage (NCBI taxonomy): Eukaryota > Metazoa > Annelida > Clitellata > Crassiclitellata > Hormogastridae > Norana > Norana najaformis. Next base: position 11,196,710 of record OZ029926.1, read on the forward strand.
CAGAATTACTGCTATTAGGAAGCACATTAAAAAGGTTTTGGTGTAGCATCTCTACTTACCTCAACATAAAAAATACAACACCTACAAATGATAGTTTGAGGTGACTACAATCAGACGGCCAGTACATGGACATCAAAATACAGAAGCCTCAGTGAACTCTAAAGGTCAAGATCTTGAGGACCCTTTTTAATCTCATATTTCTTCTGACCAATTGTAAATGCCATGTGTGTGTGTGTGTGTGTGTGTCTGTCTCTTTCTGTAACAGAACATTCCTAGCTGCATCAGCAGGGAACCATCATCCAGTTAACACAGAACAAATGCAGCTGCAAGACCTACTGAGAGGGGTGGAGGCAGTGCAGGTAATTTCCCCCAGGCAATTATTTGGCAGGCTACGGTTCAGTCATCAGGGCAGCACATTGGTCATCCAAATAAATCAAAACCACACACCCAGACAGACTGGGGGCATCTACCAGCATACTAACACAATCTACAAACACACACAACTAATTTATATACACATATACATATATATATATATATGAACTTCATCTATGTATGTATACATACTATCTTCAGCAACATACTACTGCTGAAGATAAATATCTACAGAATATCTGTTTATATATGCAAATATATATGCATACAAGAAATCTGTACAGATATACCTGGTCAAACCATTTATTCAAATATATGCTTAAGAATTACAAATACATTATGCATAAACAGCAGATTGTAGGCAAATGTATAATACTATATATACATATATATATTTGTAAGGATTTACAGGCATAAGCACTATTCAAAGATATGATTCATACAAAAATACATCACATATACATAAATATATAATTATATATGCATAAAGAGTGAAGATAAGTGAAACAGAAAATAATATAGCAATAAAGATTTATGCACTGATATATATTTATGTATGTACATGGATGTACTCATGTATATATTCTTCTAAATATATATTGCAAGATGTGTGTATCTGTGTTTGTACAAGTAATGGTTTTTTCCTCAGGAAAAACAATCCCAATTCAAACAATATATTAAATCGAAATCTGTAGCCCACATGTGCGTTTTCAAGCTTTGGACCATCATAATTGTCACTGCAAGCTATGCATTTATCTATTGCTTAGAACAGCTACATTGTGAGAGCCAGCTTACGGGCACTCAACCAACCTGAAATGATGAGGTAGGCTGGGTCAGCTTCAGTTCAGGGTCAAAATCCAAAGGTCAGCCACGTATGAAGGATAGTGTTTGACCTTAAATCCAGGATCCCTCTATCATCTTTCACTTTCAATGTCTGTCTGTCCGTCTCTGTCTACCTGCCTGCCTGCCTGTCTGTCTGTCTCTAAAAGCTACGTAGGTTTTTCTATCCACATTTTTGTATCTAAAAGCTAATCTACAAACAACTACAGAGTTCTTTTCCCCTGTTGTTCTCTGCATGTCTTTCTGTCTGTATGTTTGTTCCTGATGTAAGCCATATGGAAAGACTTCTACAGTGCTGTTCTCTGTTGTCTCTTTCAAGCAACACTCTGCATCAGTAAGCATAATCTGTAAGTTCAATCAAGAGGTCAAAGAGACACCAGGAGGCTATGGATATGCAGGATGGAAAAGATGAGTCTTGAGTCTCAATGGTGTGCCAACAGAAAACTGGCAGAGTGGACAAACAATTAAGTTCAGATTCCCATCAGACACCAAGAAGATACCTAACAAGTCCTGGCTAAGGGACGAAAGTCTAACGACTAATGTGCTAGACTGTAAAACCAGATGTTGGGGTTCAAATCCTCCACGACAAAAAGATATTTCAAGATTTCTATTCCACTACTGTCCTTTATCAAAGTCTGCTATAAACAGAGTACATCAACCGTACACTGTAAAAGGGAAAATTAAACAACAAGGGAGGGGGGACTGGCCACCCTTCTTTGAATAGTTTTAAGAAACTTGACAGTTGGATAGAGAGATATGGGCACTAAAAGCCAATACAGCTTATTAGCCCATTAACTGTAAGTGTAACTGTAACAACCCAAGGCTAAGCAAACGAAGTCGCTAACACTTCCCAGTAGTTGTTTTCAACCAGTCAAGGAAAGCAGATGCACACTGGTGCTGTCTCTATCACCGCAAAGGATCAGAACAAGCAGCCACTGCTTTAAGTAACCAAGCACTTGAGACCATAAGCAAAAACGATGTCATGCACTGTCTGCTCGTTATTCTTAGGTCAGCCATGATGGATTGCGTACCCTCGACTAAAAAAGTAATCACCAGCAGTTGCCTGGTCTTCGGAAGTGCCTAAGGGACTCCTTTTCTCCTCAGCCCATAAAGAGAAATAAATGGTGGTAATCACCAAAAGCTAGTAAGACTAGGAATAGGATGAACAGAAAGAGAAAAAGCAGGGTCAGGCAGCATAACCAATGCTCAAAGTAATTTCAATAAATGAAAATAAACTTACAGCTTGTGCAACATTGTTAAGCCCTCAAACGAACTCTTCTCCAAAACCTTGACGTCATTTCCACTCAAATCTCTGCCAAAAAGAACAAATGAAAAATACTCTTTTCAAGTTGGGTGAATAGCACAAGTACACAGTATTAATTAATTAATTACAGTGGAGACCGGTTTATGTGCCAAAATCGGAAGCCAAAGTCACCATGATCGTGTGTTAATGGACAGCGTGCTAATGGGATCATGCTGAAATATCTTAAGACATCTATGGTACATAAGCATGTATAAATACGTAGTTGCAGCGTCCAGAAAATGACAGGCCTCACTGTCAATGGTGCTTTGCAAAAATATAAATTCAAATGCATAATATAAGACAAAATATTAAAGATGTGCTAAATAACTGAAACTTTGAAATAGTGCTAGTTTCAGCTAGAAATGTGAAAAACACATTTCGTATAAGATAGGTTTCTCCTTTAACTCAAATAAATGAGAAGCACACATTTCCAAATTTATTAGCACAGACTATATCACAAGTCTGCAATGATATTATATATATAGTCCATGTTTCACAAAGAAAAATACATGTACAACGTTGTTTTGCTGTTTCTGACTCTCATTCCTTTTCTTTCTAACGAAGTCTGCCGTTCACTGCAGATGACTGATCTCGATATTTTCCACATCTTGCCCTTCCACATACAATTGATATCTGTGCTATGCCATGATGCTTTCTAAAACAACTTACACGTATAAAGCCCTTGCTAGCTTGAAATGTATCATCCCCAATAAGTTTCCAAATTTTGCTGCTTGGGCCTGCAGAATTCAGCCACTTAGTGGCATTCCTTTATGCTTTTCCTGAGCAAACCTCATGTGAATGGCTTTGTCTATTTTGGGCTTTCTAGAATGGCACACTTGTTTCCGCTCAAGCCTCTTGGTAGGATCGATATTTTGTGCAAAGCCTTTCAGTTTAGACTTGTTTTTCAGCCATCCTCGACAAGTAGATACGACAACTCAAATATCTTTTGAAACTTTGGCCCGAGTTTACTCAATCAATTGCTGCTAGTGTTTCTTCTACACTGTAAGAACACTTGACGCTTTTCCTATGCCATTACACCAGGTCAATAAATTTTAATATGTATTACATATATTTATATTACTGTAACCACCATATGTTAAATATCTCTCTGGCATGACACTGACTGCATCATACATCATTACAAATGTCAGCAATCAAAAGGAAGAAGAAACGCCAATTGGCCTGCAGCACATTTCTGCTCTGGATTTTCAGTAGATTCTATGTAAGTTTGCGAGCAATAAGTAGCATTATACAACAAGTTCCTGTACTGCGTGTTAATGTGTTATGTTAATGTGTTATGTTAATGTGTTATGTTAATGTGTTGTGTTAATGTGTTATGTTAATGTGTTATGTTAATGAGTCATGTTAATGTGTTATGTTAATCTGTTATGTTAATGTGTTATGTTAATGTGTTATGTTAATGTGTTATGTTAATGTGTTGTGTTAATGTGTTATGTTAATGTGTTACACATGTTAAATAGGTATAGCCACGAGCCACGGCATAATCACTCATTAAGCAGATTTGCAAGTAAATGGGTCGCATGCAATTTCGTCTCCACTTTAAAAGTGACAACATGTGTCTTGTAGTTCATTCCTATGTTGGTGCCTCGTGCAGGATCCCTGCACCTCAGCACCAAGCTTTTGAGAAGTTTTTACAGAGGCATGCAAACAAGTATATTACCTTTAACTTCTCTTTTTACAAACTTATTATTATAATAACTATTCTTACTAATATTATTCTGCATCAATCTTTAAAATAAAACTCAGTGCCTCAACATAAACTCCTCAGCAAATGACTGAACACAAGACAAGTGAGTAGAGAGCTCCCACTGACAACATAGCTTTGAAATGCATCAGTGTAGATTACAGTGCAGAAGAATGACAGTGCGAAAATAATGTAAATTTGACAAACAGTTTCTCAAAATTAGAATGCAGCAAGCTTTTTCATAACAGGCACAAATAAAGTCACATACATAATACAGAAATCCACTCGTCAGGAAGCGAACTGCCAGGTGGATGGAAGAAAAAAATCGGAATGATTGGAAGATGAGGTGTGGAAATAGTCATGATGAGTGCAGTGAAGGTCATAGAATGGCTAAAACCTGGCAGCCAAATGATGCTTTCATGATTCTAGAAGCAGCAGCTGAAGAAGCAAGCAAGCAAGCACAGTGTCCATTTTGAGCTCACATTAATCTATGTACTGCAAAACTAAGGATGACGACAACTATGCTTTTTATTACACAACTTCTGTCTACAAGTGCGGGGATGGAATAGTAGCTGCTCTTCCAGACACAGCTTTACGAGTGTATCGCGTATCGAGATGGCCAGTTGAAATTTTATCCAGAATTTAGTAGAAAGCCAGTCGAGCTGCACAGGAGATATCAGATTAGCCTTAAGTGAGAAGTCAGTGTTTGCAGCAGGCACTCAAAATTTCATTACGTTTCAAGGGAAAATGCCAAACAACATAGCTTTCAGATGGCTTTGTCATCATTACAGTTACAGCTGGCAAAATGACAGTTTCTTCAGCAAGATCAGACTGAATGCATCAGTCCACTCTCAGAGCAATATTAAACTATACACCACTCATTTTAACTAGTATTACTTCTATTAAATAATAATGTTCTAATAGTAATAATTAGCCATTCCAGTTGTAAAATTGTATAAAAAAATTTTTAAATCCCAACAGATCAAAGCTACCTTAGGTAAAAATAACACTGGCAATACTCATATTGTCACTAGTGTGGTCCCTTTTTACAAGTGATCCATTTACGTGCAAATCCGCTTAACATGCAGTTATGGCATGGCCCCCAGACGATACCTATTTAACACGTGAGATATGTTGACACACTATACAGGAACTTGTTGTGTAGAATGGTAGAACTCCAGCAAGTTAAAAACATGGTAGAATTTCAGCAGGTTAGAAAGTTTGTGCATGTGGCAAGAATACTCACAAATTCTACATAACTGAAGGTAAGACTGAATGTGTTCTGTCACTAGAGTTACAATAGAACTGTTCTTGGTGAACAAACGTTTTCAGCTGCTCGGCCTAACTTTTGGAACTCTCTCCCTCTGTCTGTTCATTCTGCTCAATCGCCTGAATCATTTCGTTCTCAGCTTACGACTTACCTTTTTCAAATTTCTTATAGGCTGCCTCTTTATCTTAGTGGACAGACCTTCTGGATAGTGACCTGATTGCGGTTTGGCTTTGCTGTGCCATCGGTTGATGCCTTGTGCATTAGAAACTGACACGACAGAAGTTCCTAATTACAATTACACCATTCCTTGAGATTTCTAACCACACTAGTTTCTGCTGTTGGCAGACACTGATTGCATTTAAGAGTGTGGCTAAACGGGTACTTACAGGATTAATGTGTTCTTTGGCAGGCTGGCGATGAAGAACTGGCTGATGTTGGAGATTGGAGGGCTGGTATTCTGGCACAAGACTCTTCTCCCTAAATTGGGAGGCAGAGGTGAATCTGACTTTTCTGAAGGTCGCTCGAACACAGTGCACCTACAGTTTGACGGACAGCTGTAGGCCCCACCTTCACCCGATGTTGCCATGACGATTATAACAATCAGAAAAATGGCAAGGGCTGTTCTCATTGCTGCTCTGCAGATGCCACCCATTACAAGTTTCGGAAAGTCCCCAACAAACTCCACTTAACTGAAATGCAGCTGGAACAGATCATAACTTCCAGTGGAAATTTACGATAAGACTTTCATTTGACACGAAGTCTCTCAGATAACCTGTTTATGACAGTTTGCAAAGCAACGGATTTTGAACAAATCCTTCTCAAGACAACCAATTTTCAACATACGGCTTCAAGAAAGTTTGTTTGTATTCACAGTTTCCTAGGCAGCTAATTGGAACAAACAACTTCCTATTTCAAATGCATAGTTCCAACACAACCTACTCCCTATATACAGATATTTTCAAACTTTCCTACATGGCTGATTTTAAATGCATAGCTTGCACAACAACAAAATTCCAACAGACAGTCACGAAGACAACTGATTTAAAAACCACAGTTGCCAAGACAACCAGCATCCAATGTCAAGTCAATATCCATAAATCCTTGACAAACACTGCATCACACTGATCAGGCCGTGTGCCTCTCAGCATTCAGAACTGATATAGGACAAGATTTGTTGAGGCGCGAACCTAAGAACACTTCTCCAAGATTGGATCGCAAGCAAAGACGCAGAGAGGAAATCAGATGAGCCAGTGGCCTGAAAACCAAATACGCACAAAATCAATGATAAAATCTTTCGGTAAACATCCTCACAATATAGACACTGCTAAAGCACCATAGACTGGTGCAAGGAAATGACAATCAAACAGGGAATCGCATCCCCAGAATCTTCGAATTCATTTTAAGTAGCTAGCACACACATGTACCTAGTTTATGTATTTAGCTACAAATTTCCTTATTAGTCAGGTTTAGTATACACATTCACCTAGCAATTATTAACACCTATTGTACTATAGTTGATAAAATTAAGTCTATGTGTCTGATACTTTATATTTCATATAAGTAACCACTTTACTAATTAAAATTTTTGTCTAAGTATAAATGTTACAGCAATGATTGAATAGATAGTTCAGATATTTAACCAGTTTACTAATTAACATTTTGTCTAAGTAAAAATGCTAGAGCAATGATTAAATCAGACTCATATGCATACTAAGGCAATGAGTTTAAACCTTGAGTAAAGCACAAACTCAAGAGTCTAAGAACAGGCAAATGAGCACCTCAAGGACACGGGAGCTTTACTTTTACACACTGGCCACAAAATGTCAGTAGAAGACCAGGCAACAATGGAAAGGGTGGGCCAGCCACCTTCATAACCTGAGGCTAAGAAAACGAAGTCTCTACTACTTCATTTACTCACGGCTGCCTCATGAGGCTAGCTTAAGGAACTGCTAAGTCATATAATAAGTCTCCATATTATTAAATCCATATTATTAACTATATTATTACATCTTTATTATCCAGTTAATTATGCAATAATAATGTCAAATTAAGTGCTATTCTTATGTACAGTCAGAGTTTTGTTAAGTCCTCATTTATATTCACTTAATTTGACCAAAGATCATTTCTTTGCACTCATCACCACCAAATACCTGATGCTAGGAACTGACGATGATGATGATGAAGATTATGATGATGATGATGAATGTATAGTATAGTATTGATTAAACCATGGTTAATTTTTTGAAGTATAGGGTTACCATTAGGAATGCAATATATGTTATATAGGAAGTTACTAGGTTATCTGGCTGTATATTCTAAGAGGATAGAAGATTAAACAATTGTAGTACAAAACACAATCTGCTGGCCGTATAGCCACAAGTTAGAAATGGCTCTCTATCTTTCACTCTCTCTATCTCTCACTCACGTTGCAATATATTAGTTTCTTTCTTTCTTCCTCTGTCTCTACAACTCTCACACCTGTCCTCCACTAAGCTTAAGCAAGGAGACCCATCACAAATCACAAGCCTCCAGGGAAAACACTTAACTCAGAAACCTCTTAAAAATAAATGCAGGGTGTAAATCAGACCGAGGTGTATCTCAGTTACCATCTCAGACGAGATTGCAGTCATGCCCCTACCAGTACAGAAACACCAGAGCAGCACAAAAGTGGCACCTAAGCGCAGTGGTGGAATCTGAGCGCAGTGATGCATCTATACAACAGAGGCATTTGAGCACATCAGAAACAGTATGCGACATCAGCACAGGGATCTCGGCACAACAAATACACTGGTAAAACCTGTTAAGCATGGTAAGCATCAATAATAGTACCACACACCATTACGATTCATGGTACACAATTCCAGCTTGCAAAATCTAGCAAAGTATGTCAAGTCAAGTGGAATGTAGTGATGTAGAAATGTTGTGGATGATAGCAAACAATAAATAAACAACACTGAATAAAAATACCCAATCTGCAATTGAAACAATGCCATACAAAATTTAAAAAAAAACATCTTTGCAGGATAACTTCAAGCACACCTCATCTCAGTGAAAATGTGTACAGTCATAGATAGCTGTTACCTGGAACTGTAAGCCTCTACTTTTCCATTCTGTGCCATCTGGAACTGATGCAACTGGATAAATTACCAGGATGATGCAAGTGGAATTGTGTCCACCTTTAAGCAGCTATCAGTATACTATATACTAGTATACTTTCGCTGTGACCATAATCCTTTGCCAGCAAAATATTTTAGCCCTAATTCTGGCCTCCATTACATTTCTTTTCGGGTTTTGGTCCATTTCACTGCTTAAGGGTAAAACTGTTATATCTCATCAATCACTGAAGATAAAGCTAGGTTATAAATATGAAATTTGTTTAAAATTGAATTCTGAACAAATATACAGCATTTATTTGGTAGTATTTGCTTGTTGTTTTTATTAGAAACAGCAGTTCGAACATCAGGCAGAGCTGAAACATCATCATGGTGCATCAAGAAAGACCAAATTTCTTATAATTCATCATAAAAGACTGCAAATTATGTTTATACTTCTTCGTCTACAAGGTGCTGAAGTTTTATATAAACATATAAAACCTATAAAGTAGGCAACAGTTCAAATGACTTACTGAACTTATCGCTTGTGGTACTGTGCAGTGCACTTTGCCTTGTAATCTGACAGAGTGTGATACTATTCAAAGCAAGGAACTGCACACATTGATAATCCACATTGTTAGCAACTAGTCTGAGTCTGGTTTCACTTTATACTCCTATCAGAAAAGATTCTGTGAAGTATGCTGCCAGAGGTAGTACTGGTAACATTTGCCAAAAAATGCCTTGGTGGTGTCTGGGATTGCCTGCAACCGATCCTGGTAACTGGTCATTCAGAGTAAGTAAGCAGCCCTCATACAACATTCATACAGAATTTTGTGGGATCAAATGTTTGACCTGGATGAAGTGATGATATACGATCCCGGCATTGACCACACACACACACCTCCAGAAGGTACACAAAGAGCTTCTAACACTTCTACTGTCAGTGTCTCCTCAAACTGTACCAAAGGAACAGACCTACCTATGTTCCTAGCTACCCTCCACACCAATAGATATTACACTCAATCAGTGGAAATCTGACTCTTGCTGTGCCCCATACCCGAACAGCTCTTGGGCCTCCTCGACAGCTGATCCAAGGCTTTGGAATTCACTGCCTAGTCCAGTTCATTCTGTCACTTTTTTGATGTCATTCAGGTCTAAATTAAAGACTCATCTCTTTCAACTTGTTCATCCATTGTAGCCTGGCTTCTGGTTTCTCTTATCGACTGGAATTCGACTGACTTCTCCAACAAATTATGAGTTTTGATTGTGACTGATGCCTTGGGCATTATGGAAATGGTGCTACAGAAGTCTTTAGATTAGATTAGATTAAACTGCGAACTAAGCAGGACCAAGTCAACTCACTTTGCAGGTCCTGCAATAACACACAGATCATACCACATCACATGTTGTTAAACGCTACTATAACTCTAGTTTACTCATTCATCGTGACATGAAATGACTACTGCAGCTAGTTACCACTATCAGCAGGCCTGCAGATGATCAGAGTATGTCAGATCCAGTCAGTCCTCAACTGACCCACCCAATTAGTGGCCAACTGGTCGAAATACTCATATATAAGAGAATATATGTGGGACACAATGCACTGGTTTATTGTAGATAAATAAATTCATTTCCAGATCCTGCTGCTGGCAATACTCCAGCATACATTAGAGAGCTAAATCATTTAAAACTGAAATATTAACTTACTTTAAATTCAAATTCAAGTGAAGTCAAACATACCACTAAGTACGGTATAACAGAGATTCCATTCACTTAACAAGATATAGGCCTATTGTCGCTTTATTTACAAAAAATTGTCAAGAAATAAGTATAAAGAATATCAATTAATTAATAATGTGACTTAATTAAGTGCAACCTATAAAGATGACTACTAAATTCAAAGTAAACTTTACAAATAAATGTCAAAGAGACGAAATAAAACAATGTTTTAAAAACATTTTAAAGTACATAAGGCCAGCAAAATGTAAGTGTTCCAATTGTCTCTTGTTTTAGACCACTGCCCTACAATATACTGCTCAAACCCCAACATAATTCTCAAAACCTCCTTTTAGATAACCTGGATACAACCCTGTCTTAATCCCTGTCATGATAAAACCTATATTTTGAAATGCTGTTCCACTCATGCTCTGTGCAAAAAACTTGAGGTGTAAAAGCACAAATCAAGCCAGAGAGATCGTTCGAAAGATAACTGGTCTCTCATTCACATATTGATGATTTCCAGAAAAAGAAATTTATACCCTAAGCCCGCTCTAACGACTGTTCTTATGCAATAATTACAATGTGCAATGCATCAGAGTCTTGAATGTCAGCACGATATTAAAACCATGACTGTCGTAATTAAGTACGAGGTTCTTTCTCTTGCATCGGCTATCAGACTCATCATCCACTTCGTCAACATCATCACCATCGCCAATTAACACAATGACCCCTACATTTATATCGTTATTATCGTCGTCACAGTATGCAATTTTATTTAAAGGTAGATATACTTATCATAAAAACAAGTAAAATACTAACTTACAGAATATTTATATAAATAATCCGCCAATAATCCTCTGCCTGGTCAGATATCGAAAGGTTCAAATTCAATACTAATTGTAAGTCTTACGAACAAACCAGTACGAGCAAATTAAGTCCAGTATCGAGGCAACCAAAACATTGTCAGAACTGGACTAAAAAGTGGAATAACGCCAGTTTCAACTGAGAGCGAAATTTAATTCTCACTCTCGCAGCTAATGTCAATTTGTGGATCATAATCGACGGCTTAATTTCGCAACTCTCAATCTTTTCCAGGCATCCATTATAAAACTCAACAAGCACATCCAATCAAATGCTACTGATTATGTAGCGCTGTACTTTATTTTAATTAATAAGTATGTAAGTACGCGTTTCAGAATTTTCATAGCAATTCTAATTAGGATGAATGGTAAACTTTATACTTATTCTGGAATTTCAACTTTTCAGGTCTTCAGGTCCTTTAATTCCAGTTTATATCGAAACAAGCAGTGACCATTCTTTTAGACAGCAATGGCGCAAGAAACAATAATAAAATTTAAATCACTGGAATTTCTCAACACCACGCTCATGTAGGTGCAGAACTTGAAAAGGGTGGGGCAAATTTTCCATTTTAGTTATTAATTGTGACTTGCAACTTCTGAGGACCAGAGTCTACTTTAATGTCCCAAACACGTTTGCTCGATGACTTCGAATCATGTTCTCCAGGCGTTTGCAACTAATTTCAAGTCATCAAAATTTCTAATAATTTTTTTACTCATCGGTTACCTTTTCCGGCGTCTTTCCTTTACGTAGCCTACCTGGCTCTTTCCTATTTAACTTTTTGCTATAGTTTCCCTTGAATTTAAAAAAAGCTTTACATATATTTCAATAGAATATATAGGCCTATGTGATAATGTGACATTTCTAAAGATCAACAACTTAACTGGTACTCAGAGGGAATTATGGCCGTTGCTTACAACTTTAAAATTAGCACAATCCTGGATTGACTCCCAGACTATAAACTAACATCGAAACCTTCGAAACAAACTATAGGCCGTATACGTACCTGCCATATGCCTCTTGCTGGCTTGAGTTGATTAAGCGCTTGTGCCAAAGTGCGGTTCCAGAGGCCCCTTTATATTGCCTCGAGTAAGTAAAAAATGTAAACATACATTTCTTTCTAAAGCGACCGTATGACCTCGACCATGCAAAATTTTTAATGAATTTATCGTGTGAGATCCTTCACCGCTTCATCCTTCAGCGCTTTTGAGAGGTTCTTAAAATGCGCTATATAAAAGATTAGAATACATACATGCATACATACATACACCACCGCTGCCCGTTTGAATGGACGCTAAGCCACATTTGGTCCCCGTGTATGGACCGTTACAAAAGAGCATGATAAAGCCAGAGAACAAATTAGGTAATAAAACTTGTGCGCTCAGCCAGAGCAGGTGCATAGCACGAACAAAGATCTTTGGTACGAAAAAAGGATTTCTTGATAGACTTTTGAAGATGGTTAGACATTTTCAGTGCCAGGTCAGAACTACTAAGGTTGATACAAATAATCGTAAAATCATGGTCTCAAAGTAGTTTAGTTTTTAATACCTTACGAATTATCTGACCAGTTTTCGACAAATGTAATATGGCATAGAGCACAGTTTCCTTAGAAGCTGCTTTAATACCAATTATATATAATAAGTATAACCTCCATGTTTAATACTCCGATATATAATGTCTTTTATGTAAAGCAACTGTAGCGACACCAAGTTGTCAGCAGAAACGTGTGGTCCACAGTGCGGTTTTGAAAATAAAGTGTAATGCCAAGTCACTGCTTCGTAATGAGTTTTTGTTTAATTTATTAAATACCTTGTTTCAGACTAAAACTGTCGTATCATGTCAAATGATAATACAGCACGTATGCATTCAAGTCAAAGCTGTAGATCGAACTCTAAAAATTACGACAGGGAATACAAACACAGGGACAGAAGTCCAGCAGAAGGCTATCGTGAAACCAAAAGACACAGAATTGACGGTTCTGTTAGTAGCAGAAAGGATGAATACGAACTGTCAGACAACAAGAAATCTCGTGGTTATCGCCATGATCCCTATACGGATGATCGTGAAGATCGAAGACGCCGAAAATATACTGAAAGTTCGGAGGAACAGTCATCCATCGAACTGCGAACTGCTCCTGGTAATCGTGAAAGGAAACATTCCGGGAACGCCAATACAGGCCGTAAATCGTGCCATGTCAGTGACATTGATCGAAAGGAAGAAGCAGGTGGGTTGAATGATGATGTTGATATAGATTGGGAGGCATACAGATCAGTTATCGATGGGATATTCTTTCGTGAAGTTGACCTTATTAAACGAAACAGCCAAGAATATCACGACTTCTGGCTGTTTCTTAAGAAATACCAAGACTTCCAGAGAAGAAACCCACACAAACGATCGAAGATGCTCGCGGAAGAAGACATTGAGAATGCTGGTCGCAGTGGTCATTTAGGCATTCCAAACATCTATAATAAACGATACCGAATAAATATTTCTTTGGGTTATAAGAACATGGAGAGTGTTCTTCAAAGGCAGCCGAAACATTATCACAGTGGAATGCCTGAGCTGACAACATCGCAACTGAAATGTTTTCAGCTGATTCTTCTACATTATTCCGACTTTCAACAAAAGCAGAAATTTGCCAGACTCAAAAAGATTAAAAAGGACCAGCAAAACTTACCAATTCACCAATATAAAGCAGAAGTACTTGAAGCGGTTGCACAGAACCAAGTCGTGGTGGTTGCAGGCGACACAGGATGTGGCAAATCAACACAGGTGCCTCAATACCTGCTAGAAGCTGGCTATGAGAATATTGCATGCACCCAACCACGACGAATTGCGTGCATTTCACTGTCAAAACGAGTCTCTTTTGAGACACTGAATGAGTATGGGACCGAGGTTGCATTTCAGGTGCGATTTGAAAAAAGTCGGACAAAAGCAACAAAGATCCTCTTTTTGACCGAAGGACTGCTCCTTCGGCAGATTGAAACGGATCCAAGCCTCAAGCAGTACAATGTGATCTTGATTGATGAGGTCCACGAGCGACACATTCATACGGACTTCCTTCTTGGCGTTATCAAGTGTATCCTGCACCAGAGATCTGATCTCAAGCTAGTTCTGATGTCAGCAACTATCAACATTGAGCTCTTCAGTGGTTACTTTGACAATGCACCAGTCTGTAAAGTTCCCGGAAGGTTGTATCCCATACAACTTCAATACATTCCCAAAGATGCCGTGGATGTAGTAGAGAAAAAAGATCGTCTTGATCCTAGTCCCTATCTCAGGATCTTGCAGCTGATTGATCACAAATATCCGCCAACTGAAAGAGGAGATGTACTGATCTTCCTCAGCGGAATGTCAGACATCATGACAGTGGTTGAGGCCGCCAAAGAGTATGCGCAGAAAGTGAAACACTGGATTGTTCTTCCACTTCACAGTGCACTTTCAATTGCTGAACAAGACAAGGTCTTTGACTATGCCCCTGAGGGAATCCGAAAGTGTGTTGTGTCGACCAACATTGCTGAAACTTCAGTGACAATCGATGGAATTCGATTCGTGGTCGACTCAGGGAAAGTCAAAGCGATGAACTATGACACAAAATTTGGAATGCAGAAGCTGCACGAGTTTTGGATCAGCCGAGCGAGTGCCGAGCAACGCAAGGGTCGAGCAGGAAGAACAGGTCCTGGAGTGTGCTATCGTCTTTACTCCGAGTCTGATTATGATGCATTTCAGGATTATTCCACCCCAGAAATCCAACGAGTGCCACTCGACACTCTCCTACTGCAGATGATATCAATGGGACTTCCTGATACAAGAAAGTTTCCTTTTATTGAACCACCACCAAAAGCAAGCATCGAAACATCTATTGCATTTCTGAAAGAACAGGGTGCTCTGGTTGAAAATGAGCAGTTGACTCCAATTGGCGAGTTGCTCGCTCAACTTCCTGTAGATGTAATTGTTGGAAAGATGCTTATAATGGCATCAGTTTTTGATATGATCGATCCTGTCCTCACAATTGCTGCTGGACTGTGTGTCCAGTCCGTTTTTACAAGTAGAGGACATCGTGACTATGATGCCAAACAACTGCAAAAGTCATTTGAGTCGGACCATGGTGATCCACTGACGCTGTTAAATGCATTTGACTCGTGGGTTAAGGTGAAGGCAGAGGGTGGCGACAGCCGCAAGTGGTGTAGGAGAAGAGGACTAGAGGAGCAGCGTTTCTATGAAATCACTAAGCTCAAGCAGCAGTTTTATGAGTTGCTCACAGATCATGGACTCCTGAATCGACAGGTTACAGATACATATGCTGATCGTGAGGACCGCCGTAAGAAAGTGATAGACCGACGTAAACTCACTGAACTGAGACATGAACAGAGAAAAACTTCAAAGAAGCGCAAGGTGCTTAAGATGGAGGACGATGACTGGAATATTGAGCATGGTGATGAATCTGATGAAAAAGCTGATGATCCTACTGATGATCTTGATGGAAACATCAAAGATCTAGAATTTCGACTGAAGAATGACATGGTGTCATTGCACGAGAAAGCAAATGCCAGTCGGAATCTAACACAAAAGGAACTGATCATGCTGAAGGTGATACTGTGCAGTGGCCTTTACCCACAGATTGCCATTGCAGACGAGCATAATACTTTCAAAGCAGAAACTGATCAGGTTTTTCACACAAAAAAGAAGGGTTTTGTACTTCTCCATCCAACCAGTGTGTTCACTTTCAACCCAGACGTCTTGCAGTTGAAAGACCATGAAGTTAAGGAAGTCCCAGGGAAGTCGAGTACCCGTGGTCACCTAAGCAATAAGCATCAGCTTTTGGCTTTTCTGACACTGCTTGAAACAACAAAGCCGTACCTCATGGGGTCAATGCGAGTTCCTGCGCTGCAAACAGTTTTGCTTTTCTCCAACAGTCTCGACACAAACCAGGATTTTCGGAGAATTGTATGTGATGGGTGGCTTGAGATTCAGTTTGAAGAAGGAGAGGATGCAGAGGCAATTGTTGATGCTGTGATAAAGCTGCGAACAACATGGCACCACTTGTTGAAGCAGAAACTCGACCTGTGCGGACGCAACCCAGGTGCTGACAAGGTCCTTCAGCGGCGAAAACTGCGACACATGCAGGCGATGCTAAGCACAAAGCTGGCAGAGTTCCTGCACACGGATATCTACTACTACATGCGCAGGATCCATGCTGTGGAAACTCAGACGCTTTACCGTGGTCCCAACATAGTTGTGGAGGACAGTCATTCGCAACATGTTCTGGGTGATTTAATTCATTTGGGGGGAGAACCGCATCCTTACAAGGGTGGCCTGCAGGTTATGCCGTACCTGGTCTACGACTGTCTCCAGGAAGATGAGGTGGCATCCATATGGGGTGAATTCACGCAGTGCATGCAGCGCCACTGGACATGTCCCGCATGTCATCGTTCTATGATAGTCACAGTAGCTGAGAGGCTGAGGCATCAGCAAGACTGCCAGAAAGAGCAGCTGGTCGGTGATGCAGAAAAGGCAATAAAAAATGCTGAGGAAAAGGTGCAAATGGATGCACTTGACCGCACTCGAAAGCCATACCACTGCCCAACATGCGAGAAAGACTACAGATTCACAACAGCAGAAATCTTCAAGCATAAGAAAGACTGTGCGTCCGAAAGCAGTTCAATATCAATGGCAGACAGTTAAACATTTCCTGAAATCGTGTGAACCTAGTTGGTCTTTACTTCTTGATGCAGAATTTTAGCTACAAAATTTTTTTTAAATGTGAAAATGCCTGGTGCATCATGCTATCACGTTCAACAAGTGTTCAGAGTCTCATGCACATATACAAATTGTGGTTTAGTGGTTTAACCATGTGAGCCTGGACATTTAGTATTTTCAAAACTTCTTTGATGTTTGACGAGTGTACATGCTGCCTTTGCATAAGATTCCTCATCTTGGAGGAGAAATTTGTCTTCTCAGCTATTGTAAATATTCACCATCAGATTTACTGTAAACATGCATAACTTCATTTGAAATATTAATCTATTAAAAACATTTATAAATCTGTAAGATTCATCAATAAGGGTAAAAATCAATATCCAGCCCATTGTGTATTACACATTAAATGTGGTAATATAGTTCTTTTGTAATCTTGTACTGTGCCAACAACTCTGCACAGACGTCGTACACTAATTTTTTAAAACAAATGTTCACAACATTATTGTCCGGAAAGATCTGTTTGCCGAAATCAATTCATGTAGAAAACCAACATTTATTACATTACAAGTAACAACAACCACAAAGTGATGCACAGCATGAATTGAAGACCGAGGTTCAGCCGAGGCTGATCCACTCATTTCATTAATCAACTAATCATCAATACTGTTTCAATACTGTTTTCATCATGGAAAAAACTTCTTTTTTGGAAGAACAGCATAATGAAGGGTGACTGGTTTGGTCTGAAATAAAGATGACAAAAATGTATTTACCAAACGTCATTTAAACAAGTAAGCTAGAAAGCATGTTATATTAATTGAAAACTTTGCTGACGAAAATGTGACCAACATCGCAAATTTAAATGGAAACAAAATATAACAAAATTTATGAAAGTACGTACCATAAGTAAAATAAACTTTATAATGCACATTATATCAATACATTCTTTCATAATACATGTATAACACGATCTAATGACTTCTATAGCAGTATCGTAATGTACAAGGCAGTAGTGTAACAAAGTGCCCACAATTGCAGAGACCCGGGCCCAAATCTGAAAGAAAGGGGCCTTCTCAAAGCATGACAAATTGTGAAAAGTGCCCATTTGGGTCATCTGTGGGGGCCCAAAATTTGGTTATGCTACTGGTTAATCTGTTGGAGAAGCCTGGTCAAAATCTGATGTGAGGAGAAACCTGATGTCAGGTAAGCAAGCTGAAACAGATGGGACTTAAGTTTGGACCGGAGTAACATTAAGAACTGCCAGAATGCACAGAACTGGACAGTGAATTCCAAAACTTCTGACCATTCACTGAGAAAGCCCACTCACTGATCTGGTGCAAGGCACAATATGAAGAGTAAAACGTCCGTTAATCAAGTGCAATATTTGTTGGTATGAGAGTGAGCAAGAGGCAGAGACAGGTCAACAAATTTAAATGTATTTTCACACCCAGCCATGTGAAAATATAGTAGTTGGCACTGTAGCCAAGAGTAGCCAATGCACAGTTTTTGCTAGCAAGATTCAATGGTAAAGTGGAAACCTTTCTCTATTTCATATGATGGTCAAATCTTGTCTACAGCAACTGACAACACTGAGCAACAAAACCTGCAAAGTTTATCATCATGCTTAATAACCTCTAAATGCACTAATATAAGAAGCAGTCGTGAACAACTTACTGCTGAATCTGGAAAGAAAGCATCGCAGACAGAATCCAGAGTCAAAGACTCGTTCAACAAGTAAGTAAGGGCAAATAAGCACACCTGCAAAAAGTTATTCAAATATTGTCATCTTCACCACCACCAGTAATAATACTAATTACACTAATTAATAATACTAATACTACTTTAACTAATGGGGTGTGGGAAAGTCTAGCGGTTATCCTGCTGGACTATCGGTTATAGTTTCAAATCCATGCCAGGGCAGAAATTTGTTTCAAGACTTGGGCTCCACTTGCGCCCCTAGCTGGATGCACAGGTAAAAGTATTAGCAATCAGCAAGCTGTACACCCAAAAGATTCAAGCAGAAACACTGCACCACTGAAGCGTTATATGTTAATAAAAAATTTAAATAATTAATATTAATTATACTTTAGCCACCTGTATGCCCGAGTCTAAGTTGAGCTTCTTGTGGAGGTAGTTCTGAATGCGCCCTACAGTTGTATACCTTGGCACCCAGAGATATCGTCTCAACATTGCCTAAATCAAAATACAGTATAAGAAATGGAAACCAATTGAAAAGGCAAACATATCGAAATAAGTTAGTAATAAAGAAAATTGCTGACTTCACTTTCTGTAAATCATCCTTAGTATAAACATGCAAGTCACAGGGTGAAAGAAGATGTTAAAGGATGAAAGACCAGAGATTTCAAATTCTGAGGAATTAAGTCCATCACGTTTGTCCAATGTAGGCAACCTTCATTAACACATGACAAACACCAACACTTGTTATTATGAAAAATATATACAAGAAAAACAACCCATAACAGCACGATATTACATAATGAAAATACTCAAATACAGAAAAAAACTAATTCTAAAAATGATATTAAATTGCAATATATAAACCCTGTAATGTTCTGTAAAAACTGTAAAAATTCTTCCAGAAATGCTTGGCTGGCTGACTAATAGCAAAATTTAGAGCAACAAGTTACAACACGGACTTACTCGAATAGCATCTGTGCAGCCTATTCCAAGAGAACCCCTGAATCAGACAAAATAAATTAGTTATCAAAAAGTATACAGCTGCTGGTAATGTTTCCATGGACGTTACACAACGCCGACTTACGTTAGTAATCAAGTGGTAAAGCTCTGATCTTACATCACTGCACAGGAGACATGAATCCAAACTCTGTGAAGTTAGCAATGCACTGAGTCATGCAAACCAGATGCGACAACAGAGCATAATCTCTTAAAATTCCTGTCCCACTACCGTGAGAAACACTACCAGCTTCCTACTGTGGAACTAATAATTTTCAAGATCCTCTTGCTGGGACGGGCATCACCTGTCAGCATCAACCCAGCGTATATCAGGGAACTTGGTGTACAAGTGTCAGTGTCACTCTGCTTCACACAACTGACATACTTCCACACAATCAACTTGAGCCTGCAATTACTGCAAACTAGGTATTTGAAACCGGTTATTCTAAAGCTGATCTGAACTCCTAAACTAAACAATGTAAACTGAATATATCATATATATATAACTGAACACCGAACTGCACCCAACTCTCTAACCGGTCAAACCAAACCAGAAATGTCACATTATAATCATCTTACTGTATTACAATGCCTGAAAAATGTCTTCTTCATCAAAGCCAAGCTGGGGTTGCTTCTGAGTACTGGACATGTATCTTACAGAGGCACTGTACAAAAGCTTTGAATGAATGAATAAATGAATGAATAAATGAATGAATGAACTTACCCCGCAAACTCTAGAACTATGGCTGTTCCAAATGAACTCACAGAAGAAACTTTCTTGCGTCGTACAATTCTACGACACTCTATCCCACCCTCATTCACCACTGAAGGCTTCTCATCTGCAATTCGAAAAACAGTCTTGTTGCCTAACAATGAAAGATGTGCAAATTCTGCAGTTGTTCAGCACACAGAACGTGCAAAGCACCTGACTAGTAGTTCACTAGTCAAGGTTCCATTATAAAGAGACCGAAGTAATTATAAGAAATGTCACAGTTGTCTAGCATCATCGCAAGTCACTGTTATCATCCTCTTTATCACCATTATCACCACCATTACTACCATGATCACTATCCTCACCACCATGACCACAATGACGCTCAATAATTCTATACCAAATTATTGAGAAAAAAACAAAGGTGTAGGAAATTACTGAGAAAACAAACAAACATGAAGGGTTAAAAACCCATCTGCTTTGGATCAATCAATCTAAAAAACTGCATCATGCTAATACATAAGGTATGGTACGTGGCTTGCCATTTATCTCTACATCCAGAGTTCAATCTTAGACACACCGACAATTTAATGTTGCTCTGTGCATCCTCTAAGGAAAGGTTGTCAGGTCATTGTATTGCTGCTAGTATTCGTTTGCTCAGTCAAACAGTCTTTATCTACGAAGCACAACTAAAGTCCGGTGTTCACAGGATGATGACCTTGCCTTATCTTGCCCAGTTCTGTAAAATCTCACATTGTCAGCCTGACCCAAAGCTAATCATTTTTTTTAAATGTGCAAGCATTGGGAAATTTTGTTAGCAGAATACAAGATCTTCTCACATGCCTATTGTAACAGTAACCTCCGATTCATATTTTGGTGTGACTTTATGCGAGTTACAAGTTTTCATAATAATAATAACAATAACAGTAACACAGCTGCTGCTACATGGTCTAAACACATTTGAGATCTAACATATATTTGAGGTTTAACGTATATTTGATAGTGCCTAGTAGTGTGTGACAGTGATGTATCCTGCGGTTGGAATTGGGATTGTGATTGAACATGGTTGCATATACAGCATCCTAATGAAGAAATCCTCTGTATGTAGTAGGAGTGCAACAGTAAATCGATAAAAACAATATCACAATATCAAACAAGGTTAAGTGCAAGCAATTCAGTCAGACCTGCAGCTGAGGGTGTCAACTTTTCTTCTTTCTCATAAAAGTCTCTTTCTCTTCTCTGTTCCTCTAGAATGAAAACAAAAAATGTGTGCAATTCATTATTTTGTTAAACAATTCTCAAATTCATATTATATCAGACAGGCTACGTCTCTAAGCTTTCAAGCCACACTAAGACTTACATAAGTCGTACACTACTGCATTTCAGAATGGCCCTCTGAACCAGCGGTTCATTAACACGTGATCACAATGACTTTAGCTCCCCTGAACTGTGTGTTCATGGGTCTGCTAGTTTGCGATTATTGTTGCAGCAGACGATGGCACTAATTCCTAATCATAGACAACAGTATGCTCAGGTGCGAAGCTTGGGTGATCACTAAAGATGTTGAAAGAAGAATATTGGCCTTTGAAAGAGTGTTTTAGGAAGATTCTGAAAATATCATGGATACAAAAAGTAAGCAATGAAGAACTGTACAGACGGATACATCATAAAGAAAACTTAATGCAAAAACTAATTCGAAGGAAATTAGAACTATTTGGCCATATATGCAGAATGAACAATGATAGGAAAATCAAAACACTATTGTTTGGAATGATGGATGGGAGTAACAGAAGAGGGCGACCGCACAGGGAATGGGCGGACGACATAACTGAATGGTGTGGAACAACGCTTCAAGAGCTGAGCCACGCCGCACTGAACAGACAACAGTGGAAGAACATGGTGAAAATGGCATCGGACACCTACGGGCGCTGAGCCCACGGTGCATGATGATGATGATGATGATGCTCAAAGAAATTTGTCTCTAAGAATTAAT
The DNA here is from genome assembly GCA_964023275.1 of Norana najaformis. Taxonomy (NCBI): domain Eukaryota; kingdom Metazoa; phylum Annelida; class Clitellata; order Crassiclitellata; family Hormogastridae; genus Norana; species Norana najaformis. The sequence goes on from OZ029926.1 coordinate 11,218,968, forward strand.
TTTCGAGATGATTTCCATACCCTGCTCAACCTGTGGAAGAAGCTTATACAGAACGTCTTGCATGGTTGAATCTAACCTGGAATAAAATAAATTAGGAAATAAATCAGTCAACTAAACAAGCAGTTAATTCACTAAATATGGCAAACAAAGAATCAAAACTGTAGCAGCAAAGACTGATGCATGTAATACGTAGTAAATCTCTTTAGAACAAGAGTCGACAACCCACTTTGCATCAGGTGCCACTCCTGACATAATACAATTTAGCAAGCCTTTCTACGTGCCACCTGTGCATTGTGTGTGTGAAATTATACATTACACAGTTGATAATTAGGGCAAACAATAACAATACAAAGCAGAATTAAATTAAAGCATCTTGGCTAAAACTAATGAATGCCAGTCAGTTTTTCCAAAATCACGTGTCTCTTCTTTCCATGAATACAAGCTAATAAATACTGCAAAATACTAGTTAAGTATTACTCTCATGAATGCCTTGTTATTTAATGTCACTGGACACTAATAATACGCTAACACAACAAAGCAGTTCTCAAGTGCCAATTCACCTTCATTGATCAAAAGCAACTGGCCTATGAATCTTTGGTGGATGAAAAGCTCTCCTTCACTGCCATCGTGGACTTCCCCGGCTTGCTACTGCAGCACCAAATGCACCATTCTTCATTTGAAAGCGGCACTTAAATCCAGGTTCAACCATAGTTAAATAGGTTTGTGAGTGACACAGCAGTTCCCATGAAATTGGCTTTTGGATCTATCTCAAAATGGCAGACCTATTATCACAGCAGATATAAACTGATCCAAATAACTGTTCATAATCCAAGGCAAAATCAATGCTGCAGAAGCAGACACCAAGTAACTCAATATGATTAAGAACAGTTGAAGCAAACACATTGAAAACTTTCATTTTCTCTGAAGCAGATAAGATGGCCAACTAGCAAACTGTGCAGCCACAAATGAATCCAGGTATTAAATGCCCCATTTGTTTTCCATATTTGAAGTACTCTTGCTGAAGTAAATTGCTGTTACCTGATGTTGACTAGCGGATCGGTTGGGTGTATGAGAACCTTGCATTTTGGACATAACAGACTGATGGCAATATGACGCACCAGACAACTCTTGCAAACTGAAACATCAATGAAAATTAACAAGAACAACTACCAGACAACTGAAATTATCATCATCATTTTTAAACCACAAGACCATCACCAGTTAAAGGAGCCTGCCATTAGCAGCCAAGAAAACGAATGAATCTCCATTGTAGCTAAGTATCAAGACATTCAGTATATCACCTTTTAAATATCTCATAATTTAGATTAAGAACATTTCTTTGGTTATTCATCATGTTCAAAGCTTTTCTCATATTTAGTCCAAGTCTTGTTATATCCTGATTTATTCTGTCTATCCAGTGCAGTCTTGGTCTTCCTCTGCTTCTCACTCTTTTGAATCTTGCATGCAATCCTGTTTAGATCCAATTGACAAGGAATCATCCCATATGATCAACCATTGAAGATTTTGTTGTTTTACTTTATCTAGCGTAGACCTTCTGTCATCCCTAGACTGCACGTATTCTGTTATTTAGTATTTTAGTCTTTGTAGATTTGAGGTTTTGAAATTTTCCTTAGCCTGTGCATTTCTGCTGCAGGGATTCTTTTCTCAACTTGCATTCTCAGGATCCAGAATTCAGATCTACACAAAGTTTTTCTTAGCCAACTTGTTTCTGCTGTAAGGATACTTTTCTTATGTAGCTTTCTGCTGCTGTTACTTCACAAAGATGACAGAATTCAAGATTTTAAGGCTATTACTCACAAGTGTGAAGACATTCTGTGATGGTCGCTGCATTGAAAAAGTAACCAAAGCAGAGTTCGCACGTAAGAAGACTGTTCAACTCAGTTACTGGAATTTTGGTAACTGGAAGATTTGGTAGAAATTCTGTATCTCTGTTCATCTAAAATTAAGAAATTCATATAGCCCAAATATCAAAGATTGCTGTAGTAACAAGCCTGTACGTGGGAAAACTTTAAATTTGTCGATTTTGCATAATTCTAAATCTAACTATCAATGCTGTGAATAAGTAATAAGAAATTCTCTTTCCAATAATTAGGCCTTTCTACCTTCTAGTAATTTAGTACTCGCGTAATTCAATAAATTTATTAACATAATAATTTATTTAGTAGTCTTGTTATCTTTGCTATATTGCAAAGACTATAAAGCCTCGCGATGAAATTGAGTAATATAGTAGTTTACTAGTTTATATGCTAAGACATATACGGAAATAATTATCTTTTCAACTGAACAATAACAATGCCATGAAACGCGATGTCGACATGTCCCTCGTGCGAACACTAGTCAACATGTTTTAGGTGTTTTAATTGTTAATATATCTGATGACTTTCACCGTTAAACCTTTTGAAATTTTAATACTAAAATAATTTAATTCTTTTAATTCGCAATTATTTTCCAGCAATAATTTTTACAGAGTCTAATAAAATTAAAATGTATTAAAATTTCAGCCAAAAGGCCATGATGCAGGTTGAAATGAAATATGCTCGGAGTATCTTTGAGTATTCTCCGCGCCGTCCATGGAACAACGTCGAGTACGGCAAGCATTTTCGCTGATCCCACTTGCAAATAGATCAAACGCGCGTTATAAATATATCGTAATAGAAACCATGTTGCCTTAAATTAAATCACGCGTAAATTAAAATTAGTACTCCCGCTAACATGGCCACCATTTTTAGTGTCAAGTAGCATAAACTAAAATAAACCTATATAGAAATTTGACAAAGGACTGATTTGAGAAACTCATTTCTGAGCCTGAGCGCCAAAGTGTGTTTGAACCTTCCTGCAACTTTATAAAGTGAGGCCAAAAAGGCCTTTGGTCTGGCCTGGTCTGATATAGGCCTACACAGTTAACCCAGACGCCACGTGACGTTCATTGAGCCCATAGTGGGCCATAGCTAGTGGCCAGGCATTATTTAATTATTATATTGATTAAAAGCTCCTATAATGCGCGCAATCTGTTATTTTAAATCTGAATCTGAGGCGCGGATGCTAGTTCGCTAGGGGCCCAGGTTGGTGTCATGTAAACGCCAGAGCAGAACTGTGCGTCTTGACAAGTGAGTTAAATAATGGAGTAGGAGTAGAAATTGACTGGCCGATTCGAATGGTTTGAAAGCGATCTGACAAATAGGATGAAAGCCAACTTAGGGCAGTTCCGGAAATGCCGAAACTGGTGCTAAGCCTGGAAATGAGCATCCCATGATCAATGGTGTCAAACGCGGTACTAAGATCAAGTGAGACCAGAAGTGTGGGTTGGCCAAGGTCCGCAGCACAGTAAGTGTTATTTAAGCTGTAAAGTAAGGCAGTTTCCGTTGAACATCCCGTTCTCCGTCGGTAGGCACACTGAAGCGTATTGAAATTTGGTGAGCCAATGATGTGTGGTTGAACTCTGGCAAGAAATAACCGTTCGAGTATTTTGAAATATTATTGAGGTTGGATATTGGGCAGTATTTGGAAAGACAGTCCGGGTCAAGGCCATATTATTTGATAAGCAGGGTGACTGCTACTGCTTTGAACAACGAAGGAAAGACGCCATCGCAAAAGGAGAGATTAGCCAATTTACAGATGTCCATAAAAATATCGGGAAATGATTTCAGCAGAGATATAGGGATTAAATCAACAGATGATGGTTCACATTGCATAGAAGTAATAATCTTGTGGACTTCTTGAAGAGTAACGAGTGGCAAAAAAGTGAGTGGAGTACCCGAGTACAGGGGATCGGGGAAAACAAATGCGATCGCAGAGGCAACAGTAGAAGCGACTGACCGTTTTAACCTGGCAATCTTTTCCATGAAAATTTTTTGAAAACAAAGAACATAGTCCATCAATCTCATCAGTAGTGCGATGGTAAATTGTTCCCACAGAATGAAATAATTGTTTTGAAATGGACCAACGTTCCCCGATGATGGATGCAGATGCCAACTGCTCACGGGAAAATCCTGACGGGACTTATCAGTTTGTTAGCACAGCGACATGCCTGTCTGTAAGCTACGCAGTCCGATTCTTGCGAGTGTTCAGAAGGAATGGATGAACTATTATATGCAAGGGAAAATGCATATATGGGATGGCCAAGTTTCGTAGATGTCAGGTTAGTAGTAGCCTACTAGTAATAGTAATAGTAATAGTAATAGTAGTAGTAGTAGTCACAGCAGCAGCTACAGCTGTTGTTATTTTTATTATTGTTGTAGTTATTGCTGTTGTTGTAAACTTTGCTGGGCTGCTGTTTTCACCAATGTCTAATTGTAAGCTGCAACTTGATTAGGCGGAAGAGCAGTTAGAAGCACCACGTGCAGAACATATGGCAAGTGACTCAAGCGACTATTCCAATGCCGGAGTGACAACGCCTGCAGTAGATTAACGGCCACCTGAGGCTGAAAGGACGAGTTTTGATATATTAATGAGTATTCAATCTATAATGACATGTGGTGTTGTAGAGATTTAATTGCACCAAAACACCCGCCCTGTGAAACATGCCCGATTTACAATACTGGCACAAGTTGGAAACAATTAAGATTCCAGAGCCATTGGTGTGAAACATTTCCTTGGCTGCACAGTGAAGTAGGTGTAAATTGAGTGCTTGGTTTCTACTGCATGGAATCCAACGAAGTCTGGGGAACTCGTGCAATAGCAGAGAACGAAGAAACTGCCTTTGTGAGTTGCTGATTTAGAAACTGGAAGAAGGCTGGAGAAAAGTTTGAGGACCACGTATCGTCTCATGCACACATGGCTGCAATTATCCATCGGATGAATGCCAAAGTCCCAGTTACAGTTCGTCTGTCTATGCATCACCGACGTGAGAAAGCCAGCAATCGTCTGCTAGCTATTTTTCACTGCGTACGGGACTAGCTTTCCGCAGGCACGAACAGGGAGAAGGAAATTTGAACCAGCTGCTGAAACGCCCGGCATCCACGAACGATGATCTGAAAACACGGTTGTGCAGAAGCCCACGAGTGCATATCTCCAAAGTTCGGTGCAAGATGATATGGTGTCTTTAATTGCTAATGACAGATAAGAGCCATTTGAAAATAATATCGAGAAACAGGAACCCCTTTTGTTTGCTCTTCACCGTTAAAATGCACCAGAGATATAAATGGCATCGAACAAGAAAGCATAGGCATTCGTTGCGTCACAGCAGATTTGGTTTTAGTTGAGGTTTTACTGGTTTCTATAAAGTTTCGAAAATCATCGGAGGAACTATAACTGCAATTATAAGGTATGTTCTGATGCCCTTGCAGCTACCCATTGAATCTCTAAGAGGCCAAGCGTATAATGGTGCTGCTTATACGACGTCGCGCAGGCCATAAAACACGAGAGTATATTCACTTGCTTCATTGTATTAGCCACTGCATTAACCTCGCCACCGAAGCGGCCTTAATAGAATCTACAGTAATTCGTGATACCGTGACTTTGGTTAATGTACTTGGAGTGCTATCATCTAAATCTGGGAAATTTTGACTATATTCGAACGTGCAAACTAACGGTATCACTACTACTACTACTACATCGAGTCTTTTCGATTAAATTATTCGTCCCCTCCCACAATGCCCTACTAATGGACTGTACAAACACAACTCAAGACGTTCTATAGCAGTACTAGCCAGTTGAGGCTTTGGAAGAAATGACAGCATTAGCAAAGACTCTGCAACCCGAGCCGCAGCCCGCAGGCTTATACTTGTCAATTTTGAACAAGGCAACACTTACCTTGCCCGTGTTGTGGCTGCAGACATCATAAGACTTCTGGAAATACTAACTATATCCCTACTGGCAAAAAGCATGAGTGGAATGAAGGCTGCAGCGGAGGAGGTGCTGAAGTCGCCTGATGTGAAGCCAGGTAGCACCTCGTCATTCCAGTTACCTCTAGCGAAATTGAACGACCTTTCAGCAGCTTGCGACGACTCGAGGCTTGGCTAAGGACCACCGTGACCCAACAGAGGCTGTGTCATGTCAATTAGACCTTAAGGATCTAGTTAATGCATATGTCTCGATGATAGAGCGCCAACAGAAAGTGTTTGAAGGTCTATAATGTTCATAAAGTTATGAAACATATGTTTATAAATTTAACCCTGGATTTCCCTACTGTAACTGTAACTGTAACTGACCTCCAGCGACCTTGAATTTACATTGTAACACTGTAATCTAACATACTTAGGTTAAACAGGTTATTAATTAAAAGTATATTACAACTACGAGATATTCTATTAATTTGTCCAAATTGTTCGGTCTAATGACTTTTCATGCTGTTAGTAAAACAATGTTATGCAAAAAGGGAAATTGGAGAAAAAACTGGTGCTCCCACTTTTTAGACCAAAGTTATGCGATTGTATAATGGGGGCCAAGGGCGACTTTTATAGCAGCCGTATATCTCTGTAGCTGTAGGTCACATTGCTCGTTTTATTGTCACACCCAATTTGTCTTCTACAGGTCTGGGGATGTGTTAGTGAGGCATTAATGTGCGTAAACAGCATATTAAGGCAAGGCGATTGGTCTAAACTTGTCTCAACCATCGGGAGGAGTTGGGGTTGGAGCAAATTCCAATTCCATCTTCACAATCATTGCCAGTTTCTTCGCTTCCATGCCCTTTAATCACGACCGAGCTTCACCCCTTTCATGGGCGCCCACAAAAATTGTACAGAAGGGTAGCCAATAAAAACTGGAATGGACAACTCCTCAACGTCTTAAGCACCAGCTTCTTTTATATCAAGCATTTTCAGGACCGTCATCGTAACCATTAATTTGATTTGCATCCTATTCGACCGTCCAGTAGGCTACACCAGCTCTTTCCAATCCGTCTCACAGCCGCCTAGACACTTTAACGAGATGAAAATGCCTGTGAAAAGCAAACTGTTTATTGCACCGATGAACAAATGTATTATGCCGAAGCATCCAGCTCAGCAGGCGGGCGTTTTTTAAACGAAATGCCGTGTTTATCGACTCATCCCTCCGCGTAATATGAAGTAGTGTAAATTGCTTCGATGTCTTACACCAGAGTCTCCCCCACTAAAGTCTCCTCCTGTCGGATCTCGTTCGGAACAGATTCTCCACCGGCTAATCTGCTTTAGAATAAATTCTCTCCCCGGAGTTCTGAAACTGTATAGCTATTCTGAAACAAAATATCCGAGTGAAGAAATTATTTTATCCTCCGTTGAAATAAGCTCTCCACAGGGAAACTTTATTTCGTTGATAGATACAAAGTCGCATTTCTGTTAGAGTTAATGATGATTTTATGCAGTTCGATTTTATAATTTCATTGAAAAACAAGTTTTATGTGGCAATAATGGTATGAGTTATTTGGTAAAACTGAAAAATAAAATGCATAAAATCAAAATCAAGTCATTGCATGCAGGTTTTAGATGCTCAACAAAGAATGAAGCAGATTTCTCTCCTAGACGAGTTTTCTGTTCTTGAATAATTCTACTGGATGTTCTTTATTTGCAATGCAATTAAATAGAGTGTCAACAATTCAGCCTTATGTCAACAATTTTTAACTGCACAAGAATTTGTGGAGTTAAAAATATATTTTTACATCGAATGAATATTAACCAATATCAACGTTGCGTTTAGCTCACCTAAGCTTCTTCAGAATTATATGCTTATGCTACGAATTATCTTCGGTGGTCTCTGCACGTTACAGCCAGCCGATTACCGTCAGAACAACGGTAATTGGTTGGCTGTCACGTACAGATAATAAACTACTAGCTTCTGAAGAGAGCCATTGTTTTGGATTCTTTGATGCTGATTGGGCCGACCATTCAACTAGTATCAGGTTTGCAGCTAATGGAGTTCGTCTCTTCCTTATGTTGATGATTCGAGGCGCCAGGAATGTCAATTAAGCCTGACGATTCCGCGTATCTATTAATCTAGCTAAAAATTTAACCAAATACTAGTTGTAGTTGCTGCTGCTGCTACTACTACTACTACCACTTCTACTACTACTACTACTACTACCAATACTAATAATAATAATAACCTAGCCTGATACCAGGTAGGCCTAATCTGCAATAAAGGATCACAGAGAAGCCAGTGCTGCTGGTATCAGCAGGCATGTACCAATGAGTAATGGAGAAAAGGGATTACTCATCAAAACATCTTTCAGTAGCGGTTGAGTAGCCAATGCTAACTGGCATCACATCAACATATATATATATATACACTGGCTGTCAATAAAGAGCATCACATTAACATAATATATACATACACTGGCTGTTAATAGAGAGAATCACATTAACATAATATGTACATAGACTGGCTGTTAATAGAGAGCATCACATTAACATAGTATATACATACACTGGCTGTTAACAGAGAGAATCATATTAACATAATATATACATACACTGGCTGTTAATAGAGAGAATCACATTAACATAATATATACATACACTGGCTGTTAATAGAGAGAATCACATTAACATAATATATACATACACTGGCTGTTGATAGAGTTATTTAGTTGCATGCAGTTCATTTGCCACTACAGGGTCCAGTTCTTCATACAAACTGTAGTCTGGTCAATTTCATTTTCTTAATCATACAACAACTTAGACCCTATTTAAACTCTTCGTCGCGTTTTAATGGCCTACTCAACATCGTATATTGGTGTAATTGATTCATGCTGTGTGATGCTATCGACCATTTTTTAATATCTAATTGAACGAGCAACCGTCATAGAACTCATTTATTTTAATGATGTATATATTAAATCTTATTTAAAATGAAATGACAGCCGAAATATTGGGGAAGCGATTTTAAGTTTGGGGGGTTTTGTATCGTTGATAGGGAAGACTCCATTTCAATGCATGGAGGAAAAATGCGTCCCGAAAGAGAGTCTCCGGGGAAGACATTATTCCGGTCCAGGGAGACTCCGTTTGAGGGAGACTTTATATCACGACACCGACCCTAGATAAGCCGCTCCGATAGTATAGCCTCTAAATTTGTTTGCAAACACAGCACAGACCAAGCGATGAATCAGGGTCCAACATAAACCCATCTCAATCCCACTAGGCACCCTCCCTTCCTCCCTACTTCCCACGTTCCCACCCTCTCTCTTTCCCTCCCTCTATATTCCTTTCCACCCGTGAACGCTAATAACTAACTAGGCTTAAGCTTCCCAGGCCGTAGTTAAAAATAGCCACATCCGTAGATCAACACGGAAGGCCGGCGTGGATATTTCGGGTCATACATCACTTTGTATATATGAATATATATATATATATATATATATATATATATATATATATATAATTACAATAATGGACTTATATATTGGATATAGGCTATGTTGCATTGTTGCATATGTATACAGTTTTCACGGTTAGACCATTCCTATGCATATATATATATATATATTATATATATATTATATATATATTATATAATATATATTATATATATGTGTATATATACATATCTTCGTTGCTGTCAATCTGGTTTGTGTGTAGAGGATGCGCATATCAAGCGTTGCTTTTCTTAGGTTTATGCGGCTGCCAGACACCCTTCCTCCCTTTTTCACTCACTCCCTTCTCACTTTCCCTCCCTCCCCATCCTTCCTTCTCTCCTTTCCTTCTTTCCTTACTTCCTCAATCACTTTTTTCTTGTTGTATGAGGGAGGCTTTATATCACGACACCGACTCTCTGTCTCTCTGTCTCTCTGTCTCTATCTATCTCTCTCGCGCATTCTCTCTCTCTCTCTCTCTCTCTCTCTCTCTCTATCTATCTATCTATCTATCTATCTCTCTCAGTCTTTCTCTCTCTCTCTTTCTCTCTCTCTTTCTCTCTCTGTCTATCTCTCTGTCTGTCTCTGTCTGTCTCTGTCTGTCTCTGTCTGTCTCTCTTTTTTCTCTTTCTCTCTCTGTCTGTCTCTGTCTGTCTCTCTCTATTTATATATATATATATGCACATTCCCACTCCAAATTACCACCTGGTTCGCCCGGTAGGTGTAACCGATGCGTCTGTTGTTCATAAATAAAACCTAAATTATAACACACGATAATCCGCGTACATTAAGAACACAACTACTTAATTAATTTAAATTATTATAATTTTCAGATTAGTTCAGTTTAATTTTTTTACATAAATCGGCCATTGATGTAAAATTATATAAATGCGCATCACAACCAAGTTACTTCCTACATATATAGTATATAACAATGCATAAAATAGAGCTTCTATAGCTCACGCCGCTATGTATAACTGCAAAGTAAAGTAAGGTAATACTCAATTACCACACTCAATCTCAAGATGTAATCGTGCAGTAATTTATGTGGCGCAAAACCAAGACAGAAATCCAGAAAGGTATTTGGTTACTCTAGTCTTGAAAGGTATGGTTCCTTGGTAGTTGGATCTTTCGTTTGAAGCACAGGGGTGTTAACAGCGTCACCATGCATTTATCACCAAGGCTACATGGACTGTTGCCATGGCTATAGGTCTTCTCAACGTGGGTTTTGTTGTCATGGCAACAGACCTTGTCATCGTGCATTGCATGACATGGCTTCATTAGGTGCAAACAGGATACGCTGTATACTTTCACAGTTGGAAACCTTCACTTTTGACCGGACGCCATTTCTGTTGATACTTCATTGACCTAAATCTCCCGGCTTTCTTTAAATCACTTCGTTTGAGAGCAATACACCCCGAACTCGGAACGCACCATTTCGTAGTTTTCCTCCGCCATCGTCTTGATCTCATTTATATAGCTCATCACAGGACCAATTAATACCGTCAAAAGGCGTAGCATATATAGTCTGCACGAGAACGATTTCGGGGCAAGCAGTAAATAACAAATTACAATAATTTATAAACTGCCACCATCCAAGAGAGGCGGCATTTCTCTGCATAAATTTATGCATGTATACACATACATATACGACAGGTAAGACATAGTCAGTTATACCTGAATATGTCTTGCTTGTCTCTTTCCCTATTAAATCACGAGTAGAGCAGACATATCTACGTCTACGCAAGCATAAATATATGCCAAATAGATCTAAGTATTTACATATGCGAGGTAATGCAATCGCACTGTTAGTAGCATCATCATCAGCAGCAGCAGCAGCAGCCGTGAACTACTGGGAAACATGATGCAAGGATGCACGGTTTTCTCTTGTCAAGGGCTGGCAGGGCTCGACTAAGAATTGCTGGTGAGGCACCGGGAGTCCGTGTCAGTGCGCATCGTTGTCAGTCAGCTGACGCTTCATCACGTCATGGCACTTTGTTGCGATCATGATTCTCGTCGTCTTTTCTTTTCCCAGGACGTGCTCGGTGTAGGGCCTTCTTTTCCCAACACGGTTCGTTTCCTGTAAGTAGCGACGTCGCTCGGAACCAGAACGTTGTCGTGAAAATTACGACGATCAGTTTTCATTGCATTGCCTTCTGATTGCGTCGACTGTTTCTTTTCCCAGCGTCTGTATGTTCCGGATATTTCCTTCCTAGGGTTGGCATGAACCAGATATTCTTTTCACAGGCCATTTCGTCTTCCTTCTGTGTCTCCTGAAGATCGTCATGCTCTACTCTGCCTCCGGAAACTAGCCGCAGAGTGGCACTGTCCATTGTTGACCAAGTGCTTTGAACGTCTTTCCGGATCCAGTCCATCTGCGCTGGCATATCTCCTGCCAGCCACCGTACCACGATGTCCTCCAGGCAGGCCTCCTCCTCCTCCTCCTGCCCCAGGAACTCCTCCTCCGTCCATGGCCACTCCAAACTGCTCAGTGTAGCTCTCGGAGCGGAGACGGAGGTTAATGCCACAGCAGTGGCACGACAGGATCTCTTTAAATGGAGTGCGGAATTCGCGGTTGAAACGGGCGTAGATGATCGGGTTGAAGAAGCTGTTAGCGAAGCCGAGCCACTGCAGCAGACTGCCGAACCAGTGCGGGATGGCGGTCTTATCGGTGAGAAACGGTCTGATGAGGGCAACGATGAAGAAGGGCAGCCAGCAGGCCGTGAAAGCGCCCATGATGATACCGAGGGTCTTGGTGGCCTTGCGTTCCTTCGAGACCGAGACGCGGTGAAACCCCGACCGGTGGAGAAAGCTGAGGTTGCGACGGACGGCGCTCTTCAGCGGCGTCGTGTCGACGCTGTTCTGTCGGCTGCTCATGCTACCGAACGGTTCGCTCAGCTGGCGACCAACGCCGCAGACATCCAGGCGATTGTGACCACTGAAGATGTGGGTGTTGTCCGCCGAGTTCTTGCTTCCGGAGGAGGGTACCGAGGACTTACGATGTACTGTGTGATCCGTGGAAGAAACTGAGGGCTTCGAACGGGCCTCGGCGCGTTGGATTCGGGCCGAGAGGGTGTAGATGCGATAGTAGATGATGATCATGACGATTAGCGGTAGGTAAAACGCTCCGATGGTGGCATAGATCTGATAACCGATATCCTGGGTCAGCTCGCACTGTTTCTCGACTTGGTTGCTCTTCCAGCTGAAGACTGGAGGGATGGTGATGATGGCGGCCAATACCCAGACAAATAGGATCATCGCAGCCATCATCGCTGGCGTCCGTTTGACGGCGTAGGCAAATGGCCGCGAAATCACAAAGTACCTGCACATGCAGATTTAGTAACTGTTGTTAATACTATTTGTAAAGAATGATAAGGTCGACTCATTTTTCTACCAACTGGCAAATCTCCCCCTTTCAGTCTACATATCATGAGGTAATTCCAACAGAATCTGCCTTTCTTGCTGTTCATAATAACATGATGTGTTCTATGGATAAGGGAAGGGTGACAGCACTTGTTCTTTTTGATTTGTCTGCTGCTTTTGATACTGTGGACCATTCTCTTCTTTTGCATCATCTCCAGGACTGATTTGGGGCTTCTGGCTTACTACATACCTTGGTCCACGCGCTCACTCAATATATTTAAATTGGTTATTATTCGTCTAGTGCTTTGTCGACATGCAGCGTACCCTGCTTGGTCCTCTTTGTTTACCTTATATATCACACCACTATATACACTGTTGAGCGGTCTTTCACAATAGATATAATTTCTATGAGGATTTTACTCGAGATTACATTTCTTTTGATAGTCTGTTTTGCCGCTCATCTCTGCAGCTGTTGTCCACTGCCTTTGAGCAGATGGAATCCTGGAAGGCTGAATGGCATCTAATAAACTCCTTAACCTGTTGAAAAATGAATTTCTACTCCAGGCCACTCCACAGCAACTTAGGAAGTTTGAATGGCTTAAATCTTTAAAACTGAGCGACTAACTTGTTTAGTTGGTTTATGCTGCTCGTATCGTGGGCTTGATTCTACTATTTCTCTCAACAACTATATAAATAGTATTTACAAGTCGTCATACATGTATATTCGTGACATACGCAGATGTAGGCGTTATGTCCCCATGCCTCCAAGGGTAACTCTGGTAAATGCATTGGTCTCTAGTCGCCTTGATTTCTATAACTTGCTTTTTACTGGTATCACAAAGTCAAACCTGCAGAAACTCTATAAGGTTAGGAACTCTTTGGCTAAAGCCATAATTGAAACGTCCAACTGTGAACATATAACCTTTGTACTATCATTGGATTCCTGTTCAGCAAGACTTTTTTCAAATTGGGGCTTATTTGGTTTATAAAACATTCAAATAATTAGAAGGTAGCCTCAGGTAATATTTTTAATTAATGGCGCAAACAAATACTAAAGATTAATGGATCAACAAAGTGATTAGTTATGATCAGATGTGCTTTGGCACGTTTAGAACATCAGGAGGTTTTGGACATTGTGGCATCTTCGATTATGTGGACTGACGGTGGTGATGATGACGATAATGATGGTGATAGTGGTGGTGATGGTGGTCGTGTTGTATGATGATGGTGGTGGGATGGATTATGGCGGTGATAATGATGATGATGATGTTATTGCTGGTGATGCTGATGATGATGAAAACGACGACAGTGATGGCAGTTCAAGTATTCCATGACGAAAATTAATTATTGAGCCAGTTATTTTTAGAAAAGCAGAATCATAATTCTGAAATTAGGTAATAAGTTGACAAAACGAGTAAGAATATTTTGAAGAAAGGTGAAAATAAAAGGGTGCTGGATAAAGAGTTTTTTTCTTTTTAAATAGCCAAAGGCAATGGCCACAAACGATTGGGAGAATATGACCTATTATTGAGAGTAAAGGTACAATACTTCAGCTGAAATTCGACTGAAGCACAAAACAGGTGAGTTAAATCCTGTTAGAATGAAATAGAGTAGATTAGCTTTGAATAAATTGGATTAGATTAGAATATTGGATTAGATCTGTATAGGGTGAATTAGATTGGAATAAGCTGGATTAAATTAGAATCGGTTGGATTAGATTGGAATGCAGTTGATTAGATTGGAAAAGATTGGATTAGAGTGAAATATGTGATTAGGCAGAATAGTTTGGATTAGATGATAATACGGTGGATTAGATTAGCGGTCTAATGGACTACCTGTCGACGCTAATCATACAGAGGTTGAGGATGGACGCCGTGCACAGCATGACATCGAGCGAAGTCCACATGTCGCAGACGGTCTGTCCGAGAGTCCACTCGCCGTTGACCTCGTACATGACGGCCAAGGGCATCACAAGCAGAGCGACGAAGAGATCGGCCAGCGCCAGCGACACGATCAGCCAATTCGACGGCGTCCTCAGCTTTCGCACTATGCTGACAGCCGTACAGACGAGCAGATTACCGACGACTGTACCGGCCATGATCGCGGCACAGATGATGATGATCAAGACTGCCGCCCAGAGCGGGTATCGAAGGCCACCAGTCGCCGGCTCAACGGTAAAGTTCGCCTGGTTTAGGGAGAGGTTCGCCTGGTTGAGAGAAAGGTTCGCCTGTTCCATGGTGGGATAGTTCGTCTGCGCAGTGATGGAAACCGTCGTCTGCTCGACGCCATCTTGTGTGACGTCACTCAGACGCTGTGAAGCGTTGGTCGTGTTGAGATTAAACATCGCTGTTGAGGGATGGAAGGAGCGTGTTAAGTTCAAAGGTCGCTAGTTCACTTTTCGACGAATTATGCTGTCAATAAATAGAAAAAACATTAAGTCAGTTCGATAAATTGCGCAGCTCACTGTTAAACATATCCGCTGGAGAGATACCTTTAATCTATCTGCTATAAATTAATGTCTTCTACAGCGCCACTGTTATAATGCCCAAAGCATCAAATAGATGGTGGCTTCAAATGAAATCGTATACTCACAATATAATCCATCGGAGAAGCCAGGTCGAATTCCAATAGGCCAGAGAAACCAGAAGTTAGGCTACGGTGGGTAACAAGTTGAAAGAGACGAGTCTTAAGTTTAGACCTGATGGATGACATCACAGAACTGACAGAACGAATAGAACTTGACAGCGAATTCCAAAGCCGTGGACCAGCAACAGAAAACGTTCGAAAACGTGATAAATAGGCTCAAGACGTCGAAGCATTCTTTGAAAAAGGAAGTGGGAGTGAGGTCCAAGGTACATAGTTTATCAGCGGATGAGAAAACGAGACTACGAATATCAGTCAAGATTGTTGTTTGGAGCAAGCTGAGAACCGGTGCAGGAGATTTATGGTGTGAAAGGCTTCCAGATGATGGAAGAACTTTTGAAAAGTCGAATCTTAGGGCTGGGAACTTTTCAGAAGAGAAGTTCAAGAACCTGTCGGCAAGGGAACCGTGCGATGAGGAGCTGGGTAATACACAATGCATTTGTCACAGTGTTGTTTCCTCTTTACCGCCTGCCATAACAACCTAGGCGAAGAGGAGCCTACAGAGACCAAATGAGACATTTAGGTGAATTTCACAGCTGAGACAAGTTTACGAACATTACGACACTAGCCCCTAAATTTGAGAAGATGATAAGGTAAAAATTAAAAATGTAAAAGAAAGAAAAAATGCTTAAATTTTTACAACAATTAATATAACATAACATAACATTCTTTTTATTGATCCAAAAAGAGAAATATAACAGCGAAAAGCATAATATTCACAACTGTTTTAGGAAACAAAAGGAGAACCCAGAAGGGACCAAAGTCCCGCTTATTAGGGTCCCCTCTGTACCAACAGCTATTGCTAAATGACAAATGATTGACAGCATCATTAACTGGAAAAAACATAGTAGAATCTGAACGAGTTGTAATACAAAAAAAGGAACCAAACAAGAATAAACCTTAACTAGTGAAAAACTAAACTAAATTTAAGCTACATATAAAAACAAATATAGTTATCAGTAATTGAATTGCGCTTCCCGCTATAAACTATTTTGGATTGTAAACGTTTTCATCGTAGAAGTTCCTTGGGATATGAAAAATTATTTTCCCCTGGGAAAAGACAGGGAAGCACTGCTACAGAAAAAGGAAGCGAGAGGGAGAATGGCTAATAGGCCAACGTGGTTTCTGCTGAATTACTAAACTACCCATCACTTATAGGTTTTCTTAGGCACTGACGTAAATACAGCCGCCTAACTTTGATCCTAACCGCGACCTTGATCTATGGCATTCCTACAGCCTAAAAATAAGTTGAGATCTGTGGGATAATCTGACATCATCACAGGCGTATTTACTGCCTTTTCTGGTATCAAATCAAGACACGAATACTCAGCGAAGTGGACTACAGTAAATGAAAGTTTCTAACTACTTTGAGAAATTTAACTTCGGCATTATCCTAATTCAATTTTCAAAAGCACTGCATTTAAATCTGACAGACATCACTGTGAGTAATTACAAGAATGTGCATTTTCAAAATACTGTAAAAACCTGCAGAAGTAGGTTATGACTTTGAAATTACCTGTTTTAAATATTTCATCCCAAGATGGTTAGTTATTTGAGACTCAAAATAGAGGTTATGTGCTACAGCCTGGAACAGTTCCATAGGCCTAAGTACGTATGCAGTCTATAAACGAATGACACACCTTGAAAACTGCTTATCCGCTGCTTGTATGGGCCATATTTACCCGTCTTAAGAGTTAAGCCTGACTTTTATTAGAATTCAGGCTCTGCTGCCTGTATTGGCACAGATGCCATCTCCTGCCGAAGGCCCCTCTGTTGGCATCAGTAACTGCGCACTTTGACTAAAGGGAACTTCTGAAACTAGTTAACCGGCTTTAAGGCGACCTATGAGAGCAGAAAGCAGAAGAGGAGGAGGAGAAGGAAGAAGAAGAAGAGGAGGAGGAAGAGAAATAAGAGGAGGAGAAAGACGAGGACGAGGACGAGGACGAGGAAGAAGAGGCAGAAGAGAATCCAGGAGGTGTGGAAGAAATTTAGGTATCGGGTATTTTGTATATATATACACATATATATAGTCTTTGTGCGTCTATGATATATTTATGTATTGAATGTATTTTCGACAGAAAAGAGGCGGGAGGCGTGTAAATGCCTCCATCGGCTCCTCCTCCTCGTCCTCCTCTTCCTCCTCGTTCTCCTTCTCCTCCTCGTCCTCGTCCTCGTCCTCCTCGTCCTCCTCCTCCTCGTCCTCCTCCTCGTCCTCCTCGTCCTCCTCCTCCTCCTCCTCCTACTCCTCTTCCTCCTTCTCCTCTTCCTCCTCCTCTTACTTGTCGTCGCGTGATTTGGCACAAGACAAGGCACTAATCTGATGCCAAACGATGGATGGGTGGGGTAAATGCCATCTCTAGCCAGCTATTTATAGTCGGCTGCTGTGACCCGTTCGTGACCCCAACTACTTATATAAAATAGAGACGACAACGAGGAAGGGGAAGAACGACAAGAAGCATGTTAAAATAGACAGGGAAAGAGAATTAACGTTTAAGAGGAGGAGGAGGAGGAGGAGGAGGAGGAAGAGGAGGAGAAGGAGGAGGAGGAGGAAAAAGAGGAGGAATTAGGAGGAAGAGGAAGTGAATACGATTTGGAGCAATGGAACAGACGTGGGAAGGAATAGGAGGAAATGGGAGTGATTTAGAGGGTTAGGAGAGAGAAGGAAAGCTTCTTTCTTTTTCTTTCACTTTCTTTCTTTCACTCTGTCTCTCATTCCCTTTATTCCACTCTGTCTCTCTCTCTGTCACTCTCTCTCTGTCTATGTCTCTCAATGTCGCTCTGTCTCTCCGTCTCCGTCTCCGTCTCTGTCTGTCTGTCTGTCTGTCTGTCTGTCTGTCTCTCTCTCTCTCTCTCTCTCTCTCTCTCTCTCTTCCTAGCTATCTGTCTCTCTCTTTTGCCGCCAGTTGAGTATAGATGCAACAATTCGTCCGGTCGTTTGTACGAATCGTTCGCTTCCTCCACAGCAGGAACTGCCGAACATAAAGTCAACAGAAACAGCTCAGCTCAGCATACTCTGTACAACTGACGCGTCAGCCGCCTTCGCCAAACACCAGGAGGCGCTGCTGAACTATATTATGCCCACTCCATGCACCAGCACAGAAAGGTATCGTAGAGATGGGCTACCTCAGTCGATCACCTATAAGCTCTCCCTCTCCTCTCCTCTCCTCTCTTCCCCTCCCTCCCCTCTTACCCTTCCCTATCCAACCCTACCCTACCCTCCTCTCCTCTCGTCTCGTTTCCTCTCGTCTATTCTCCGCTCCTCTTCTCTCCACTCCTCTCCTCTCCGCTCCGCTCCTCTCCTCCCCTCCTTCCCCTCCCTCTTACCTTACCCTACTCTACCCTACTCTACCCTACCCTCCTCTCGTCTCGTCTCGTATCCGCTCCTCTCCTCTCCTCTCATCTCATCTCATCTCCTCTCATCTCATCTCATCTCATCTCCTCTCATCTCCTCTCCTCTCATCTCCTCTCATCTCATTTTCTCTGCTCTCCTCTCTGCTCCTCTCATCTCCTCTCCGCTCCGCTCCTCTCCGCTCCTCTTCTCTCCTCTCCTCTCCGCTCCGCTCCGCTCCGCTCCGCTCCTCTCCTCTCCTATCCTCTCCTCTCCTCTCCTCTCCTATCCTCTCATCTCATCTCCTCTCCTCTCATCTCCTCTCCTCTCATCTCCTCTCATCTCCTCTCCTCTCCTCTCCTCTCATCTCATCTCCTCTCCTCTTCTCTGCTCTGCTCTGCTCTCCTCTCCGCTCCGCTCCTCTCTTCTTATCTCCTTATCTCCTCTCCTCTCCTCTCATCTCCTCTCATCTTCTCTCCTCTCCTCTCCTCTCATAACTATCATTACATGTTCTTCTATCTTCTATTTCCATGTCTTCCGTCCATTTTGACATTTTCACTGCCTCCTTTTTCACTCTCCCCTTCCTGAGCTCCTTTAGTCTCGGTTACCTACATTCCAACCTTTCTTTCCCTCTATCCGTCGCTTTCCCTATCTGCAACTCTCGATCTCTTACTTTTTCCATCATCCTCTTCGTCCGTTCCTTTCTGCTGCTTTTCGTCCCCTTCCTAGACGCAGCAGGTGCTTTACCCTCACGGTCTGATCCGAACCGAACGAAAACATTCTCTGACATGATAGATAGGTCTGTAAGTGTATTTGCACCGAGATTATTATTATTATTAATTAGTTAAACAGACATATATAACGCCGCAATTAATAACGACGCTAAAAAGTCCTACCGAGTAAAATCGAGAAATATCATGGTTTATTGATCGATAGGAATGCACAGAAATCTAGGCAGACCTATGAAACGTGTAGGTACTAAGCTTCATTTTAAAACATGTTATTGGAAGAGTGTTATCTTTGATGCTAGTCGGTAAGGCATTCCACACTGTGGGGCAAGAGTAATAAAATCCACTAGAGCCAACTGTAGTGTAAATCTGTGGAACTACATGATTTCAATTGGTCTCAGAACGTAAGCAGGATCAACCAGGAACTGTCGCAACCGGAATGCAGAAGAACCTGATTATCAACAGCCTAGTGGTTATCGCGCTAAGCTGTCTGTCAATCCAGAGATCACGGATTCTTATACCATTCAGGGCAGAAATAAGTTTCAAGATTCCTGCTTAATTGCAGCTCAAGAACGAACTCAGCGAAAAATGAGTCTAATGACTTCTAAGGCGCCCGTATCTTATGCATCAGTCAAAGGCACTGTCGGTGAGCAGATAGGAAGGCGAGGAAGAGGACTGGCTACCCGCCTGCATGTGCTGAGGCTAAGGAAATGAAGTCGTTAGCACTTCATACTCAAGGCTACCTATCGGTGTTAGCTCAAGAGACGGCTTCTCTTCTAAGCGTCTTCGTTAATAATAATAATAATAATAATAATAATAATAATAATAATAATAATAATAATTTTAATAGTAATTACTAATTAGTAACTTATCATGCGCCGGTGTCTAATGCACGATGCATCAACCGATGGTACATCAAAGCCAAACTGGAACCAGATGGACTGATCAGTCCACAAGTTCAGTAAGTCAAAGTCAAGTCATCGCTTTTTTTATAGCAATATTTACATCATGAAATAACCTAATCCGCTTTATAAAGGCGGCAGAAATACCGGTTACTGCTGGATCCAAGCAATGCGTCTGCTATCTGTGGATTGACCAGACCCCCCCCCCCCCCTATATCAAGACAGCCAAAGTGATATTAAATTCGACTGAGGCAGTCGTGCGCGTGTACAGTTTGCCCAAGGTCTTGCACAGGTAGCCGTCACAGAGGAGGATCGAACCCGTACTCTCTGCGTTACAATAAAAGAGCTTAATCCAATCGACTACCATATCACACAAGTTATTCGATATCAGTTAGTTCGCTCATTTTGCGTCCAAGTCTGCGTCTTAAAGTGTCTAGTTCCTGCGTCTTAAACTGTGTCTAGTTTCTGCGTCTCAAAGTGTGTCTAGTTTAAAGTGTATCCTGTTTTAGCATAATTTTGTGTCGCTAACTGGTCACTGTAGAATGTTTAGAAGCGGAAAGTGGCACATGAGAAATGCAGTCGCATGTATACACTGTGTTGTATTATTCGATTTCGCTTTGCGCAGGTAACTAACTAATCGTGTCAGTGATACTTAGCTGCACTTGTAAATCTATCTACGAACTAATCTCAAGCAATCGTAAACAAACGCCTTCGTGTCTATATGGTAGCGCCATCTAACATTTTAACATCAGGCAAGGCACTGGTTGCCATTTTACATTTATTTACAATCTGTATCGTCGCACTGTTACATGTAATCTCACCTGAAAGCTTCCATAGCGCCAGAATATAGGTATTGCTGCATATATCTCGCACGCCTCGAGGTCGTCTGTCTGATTTCTGAGCTACGTGAGCGTAATGTGCCTTCAGAGAGGCCCTCGCTCGGTTCCAGCTGCTGAAACCGAAGCTGTTTAACTGAGTATGCATGCAACAGTCGATAGGGCGGAGATGCGGCAGTTGTTGAAGGCTACCGCAGCGGCGGCATCCAGAGGAGGCATCCATCCATCCATCCATCCATCCATCCATCCATCCATCCATCCATCCATCCATCCATCCATCCATCCATCGCTCGTTATGTCTGTAAGTCATAACCATCCGAAATAGCACGCGCCGTTCGGATGATACCTACTGAAGGACGAGTACATGTAGCGTCATATGCTGCTGCTGCTGCAGATTACTATCTAAAGGGCAAGCGACTATTGCCTCCTATTGCGTCTGATGACTTCTAAGGCGCCCGTGACTTATACATCAGTCAAGCTCTAATTGCAGGTCAGTTTGAAGTTGAGTCCGTTCGCCTGCCTTGGGTTTTCAGCTGGGCTGGTTCTGTTCGATTTACAGAACTCATAAGCACTTATGTTCATCGCCATTTCTTCGGCCTCGGCCGTGCTACGACGCTATATAATTGTCTTCTTCTTCCTCCTCCTCCTAATCATTCTCCTCCTTCTCTTCTTCTTCTTCCTATTATTTTTTAGGTTGGCTATTATAATTATAATTATTATTATTATTACTACTACTACTACCACTACTACCACTACCACTACCACTACTACTGCTATTACTATTATTATTTTTTTTTACTGGACTGTGCTTTTGGAATGCCATTTCTGCTCAAAATCTTGGAAGAGCTTAGACTACGTTCTACGTTGTCACTGCAAATCACAAGAACAAGCAAATACCGACCGACCGACCGACCGACCGACCGACCGACCGACCGACCGACCGACCGACCCACCGACCGACCGACCCACCGACCCACCGACCGACCGACCGACCGACCGACCCACCGACCGACCGACCGACCGACCGACCGACCGTTAGAGGCTCCAAAATGAAAGAATTGAAGAACCAAATGTAAGCAGCGAGAACCTGATTACAACGAGTGTGACCTCAATTAGGTTCACGAAACAGCCTATCGGGTTATGCGCTGCTCTATTCGAAATGATTTCTTACGACGTATGACCTGTGACCTTGACCTCAAAGGTCTGGCTTGCTCAAATTATTCAGCCTTGACCTTGCTCTGGAAATATCTGGCGCTGACTTTGGCATCGTTTGCGAGGCCCTTGCATTAATCCCGGGCTATTTTCAGACAAATATACAAGACCGACTGCCTGAAATCTAGCACGGCTACACAGCTACATTATTTCTGCATTTATTAGGCGCCACTATCTAATGACTTCGCATCAATCGATGGCGCCGAGCAATTGTGAGTTAAGGACTTACTCAAGGTTCCTACACAGTAACCGTCTCGAAGGAGACTCGAACCCGTACTATCCGCCTTACAAGCCAAGCGCTCTATCCAATATGTTACCGTGCCCCATAACTACAATGAGCACCTTGTTGGCCAGAAAGCTCAGACATTGCAGGGCGCAATTTTGTCTTAATATAACCAGAAACTTTTATGTCTGACTGTGTACAAAACCCAAAGTATAGCGCTATTGTGAAGCGCTTTAAAGCGCTGTATAAATAATCAGATACACGCATACTACATAGGCCTACATATGCAGTACGCCTGTTAAAGATTGGACCATAATTGCAGTTCTCGACAACCAGACGATTTATGACTAAAAGCCTTCTATCAACACTAGTGTCTGGTCGATGTTAAGAGCTTATGATGAAAGCGCCGCTGTCCTAACCACTGGATCATTTGTTGGAGTATATAGTCCTCCTATATTGGCGCTCCATAAATGCCTCCGCTATATTAACATTGAGATTGCGATTATCGTGCTTTCATAAACCGAGCGACACTGACCCATTTCTTTCCCTTTCATTAAAAAATGAATAAAAACATGTCGTACCTACAGAGATAGGTTAAATCGAAGCCATCCAGTTGGAACGATAATATTGGTAAACAACAAATAGCTTCCTGATCATTTGATCATACCTCTCTAAATCTCGTCTGTATTAAACTTTGGCTAGCATGCAAAATTCTTTTTTCTCTAGATTAAAACAGTTGAACTACTCTAGAACTCAGCAAAATACAAATGTAAATGTCCAAGTTTTTCTGTAGCGACCGTATGGCCTCGACCCTGCTCATATATCTATGAATTAAGTTCAACCCTCGGTTATTCCCTTTGGTCTCGCTCTCATGACCCTATTATTCCTCCTGCTGATAGTTTAACGCGTTAATCTATTATTATTAGGATGTTGTACGCCTGATAAGTTTTTTCTTGTGTTCTTAAATACTTGTGCGATTAGCTATATGTAAATAATAAATATACTTACTTACTTACTTACTTAATCGAGTGAGATCCTTCACCACCGGATGTAAACTCTCTGGAATTCTAAGAATTTAACTGAAACATAGCAGACCTTTCGCGTTTTAAAAGCCCAATCGGCTGGTGTTGTCCACGTGACTCCGTCACGCTGAACACGTATTTTGTCGGCCCACCGGGGGTTAGTAATCCCCACCTGGTAATCTTAGGAGATATGATTCCCACCTAATCTAATCTAACCTGGTCTGATCTAATCCAATGTGTACACTTCTACAGGACTATTTCGTAACGCACAAGGTATATGAATCGATGGTCGCTTCTAAGCAAAACCGGTCTCCATCCAAATCGTTATCCATTGGGAAGTGCAGTTCAAGATCCACGTGATTGGATTCTGGGCCCACGTTTGCCAATACACATTCACGTTATAACTATAGAATATTAACACTGATATTAATATTTTATTGCTTAGCCTCAGCATGTGACGGCAGTGACCAGTCCTCCCCTCACCCTCTGATCATCCTATCGACATTGTACAGACGAAGTACTCATTTTATGGCTAAATTCGTTAGTGGTGCAGAAATCATGAAATGTGTTATTATTTCCTGTCCTGGCGGGGATTTGAACCTCCGACCTTCGGACTGACAGTCCTGAACGCAAACCAATAGAGTATCGTGCGATTGTTTCGCATTGCGTGCGGAGTCGTCTCGTGGGTCGTGTCGGCTGTTGGACGACGAATGTTTATACAGGAGTCGACGGTCGGAGTGAATTGATTTAATTAACGGACAGCATTAGCTTCTCTAACAGTTCCATTGATCGTAAAACTAGTTAACTGCCGTTCAAGTGTTTTTGCAGCGGCTGACTGAGCAGACTTCGTAAAACACACAATTGGGACAAATAGTTCGCAGAATAGTATTTTATATCGATACAATAACGAGCGAGGAATATTTTTCGGCCATTCGGAGTTCAGATAAAGTATGGATAAACCGGTCGTAACCGCTCGCCTGTCGTGACCTCTTTAACTCATCCAGTCAGTAAGTCTTTCAGTCGAGGGTGATAATAGCTTCGTGCTTGTATGTGTCATGCGACCTTTGTCGCAGTCTCTTTTAAACAACGTTACCCCAGTTCCAGGCTTTAAATGGAACCGAATATATAGGCTACATGAGCAGGATCGAGACCATGCGGTCGCTACAGAGAAACGTGTACATTTACATTTATCCATGAGTACGGAAGTGTTGATGTAATTTAATGTTGTGGGCTATAATAGTGCTGAGACCGTTTGCAATGAAAGGATTAAGCACAGGAAGCACAGAATTAGGATACAGCGAGAGTAAGAAAGACATTTGTCTAATATGCAGATACAGGACAGAGGCGAATGGAAGCATAGCAGACGGTAGGAAAGATAAGGTTCGTAGAAGTGTTTAAAGTATGACCCCTCACCATCCAAAGTCCATTGATAAGTGCCGTTATATATCTCACAGAGTGACCATATTTTCTGAATTGTTAATTTAACATAGCGTGCTGGAACTCGAACCCTGGACGTAGACACGAAAGTTCAACGCTTTGCCACATGGCCGTTCTTTTGTAAGACTCAGAACATCAAAGCATTGAACAAGTGACTGAACAATTATCCGATCAACCGTCGACGGGTAAGAACAGTAAGTGATTTGCTACGATTCGTTGTCATAGAAAAGACAGCGGTTTGAAGTCTCTTGCGCACTGTCACGAACGCAGCCTAATGAAAAGCCGACATGCGCATGATTCGCCTTCAAAGCTGTTGTACTGAAAGCCATAAAAGCGTCAGAAATAGAAACAGTTTCGCACGCTGTTGAGCTGTTCGTGACTGTTTGAGAGCTATTTCATTTAATCTCGCTACTGCGCCTGCCTACCATGTCTGTGTGTCTGTGTGTGCCTGTGTGTGTGTCTGTCTGTGTGTATGTGTCTGTCTGTCTGTCTGAATGACTGTGTTGAAATCTGTTTTTGTCTTTTACTGTAGCTGGAATGGTCTGAGGATTTCCGGTTGTTTTACACGCATCTTGTTGAATTAGCGCCGAGGATCAAAATCGATGTTAAGTAAAAATAATATAGATAATAACATCGAATTCCTAACGTGGCCCCGAACTCTGTCTCGGGGCTTTGTGTCTGAAGGCCAGGTATCTCAATATTCGTTATTTGTGCCTTGAGTTCGTTCTTCCTTTTTACTTGATTCCATCCCTCATTCGTTCTCTTTCTTTCCTTAATTCTGTTCTTGCTTACTATTTCTTTGCATACCTTTCTTTGCTCAGTTGCATATATGAACTTTTCCTTGCTTCATCCATTCTTTTCTTTTCTTTCTTGAATGCCTCCTTTCTTTCTTTCTTATCTTTTTCGATCATTTCTTTCATTTTTTGACTTTTACAATTCTTTCCTTCTTTTCTGTGCCCTTCCTTCCTTCCTTCCTTCCTTCTTTCCATCCATCTCTTCGTGCTTTCTTCTTTTTCGTATTTATTTCCTTTTTCCTTTTTCTTTCCATTCTTCCGTTTTTCCTTCCTTCTTTCTTTCCTTCCTTCCTTTTACTCCTTCTTGCTTTTATTTCTGCTTTCCTTTCTTACTTTTCTTATGTCCTTTCGTCCTTGTTTCCTTCGTTCCTTCTTTCCTTGCATCCTTTTCCTTTCTTCATTCCTTCCACCATTTCTTTCTTTCTGTCACCTTTTCTTTCTTTCTTTATTCCTGCTTTCTTTCTTCCTTGATCTTCTTTCTTTCATTACTTCTTTCCAAGAATGTAGTCTCGGCATCTCAGTCTTTACGCACCTGGGATCTCATTTCGGGCTCTTCTCGGAAAGAAGGGCCAACGCCTCGGTCTCGTTTCGGTCTCGATGAAATACGACAACCCTTCGATATGCAGACAACCCTGTTAGATAAAGTCGTTCAGCGAAGACTCCTATGGCTTGGTCATGTGGAAAATGGAATGTGACCGACTCCCACACTTTATGCAAGATGCGAAGGAGAGAGAAGCAATTGAAGACCACGCTACACTGGATGGACAATATAAACGAGGACATAACAAGAATACGAACAAATATAACAAAGGAGCTGGATTTGACAAATGACCTCAAAGAATGGAGGTCATCACCCACAAACGGCTGGCGTCAGGAACGGATAATGAAAACGGTGTGTAATCAAGTTGCTCTGCTAGACTGGAAGTGTAACCAAAAAAAACGAACTAAAGTAACATAACTGCAATTGTCGCAAACAGATACAAAGAAAAATAATTATCAAATTATTGAATGATCACTGCAAAACCTATTTTAAAAACTGAAGTCAACGCTCCCGAGTGGACCAGTAACCGAACCTGACTTTACCTGTCTTTACACTTCGTTTTGACTGAGCGCCTGTGAATAATGCACATAGCCTTCGTTGGGTACTGTAGAAACTAGAAATCTCGAGGAAACGATTGCGATGGTCGAGTCTGCATTCGCTTTATTACATCTGCCGTTTAGATAGAAATTCCTGGTTTATTTGTGCAGAATGGAGCAAAGCAAGAAGCCATCGACTGTGGGCCTTCATTAAAACGGTAACAAAAGCCGAGTGCTAGCCATAAAATACCCTTTCACTGATGTCTCCCAGTCGATCTCATCGGTCTCGTCTTGGAGGCTAAGAGTCTCAATCTCGTCTTGAAGACCCTTCATCTCGATCTTGACTTCGTCTTGGCCTCTTAGGTGAACGTCTCCGTCTCTTCTCGGTCTCGGGTCTCGTCTTGGTCCCGGTATCAAGGGTCTCGTGGGCATCGCTGCTTCGTCTACGCCCTGTCTTATCTTTCTGTTCTTCCGGTTTCTTTCTTTTGTGTTTGTGTCTTTATTTCGCTCTGTGTCTGTGTGTGTCTGTGTGCGTGTCTGTGTGTGTCAGTGTCTGTCTGTCCGTATTGTTTAATCCCTTTAAAAGCGAAGATTCCGCAGATTCCGCTTCTTGCGGAAATGCACACATGGGTTAGCAGCTTGTTTGTTTAAGCAGCGAGCCAAGACTGGGAGAGTTCTAGGCAGACAGCTTTCCGCACCGACATCGGATCCCTGCAGCAGATGCCATGGGCGACGCGTGTTCTCGGCTCCAGTTCAGACATTGCCTGCCGTTGCACAACGCCGACAACTCCGTTTCACGGACGTCCGAAAACTATTTCTGAATTGCAAAAATTCTTAGCCCAGTCCATGACCTCGGATGAAATTCACGAATCAGAGAAATTGAGCCACGCACTGTATACATACGGCGATAGCACCGCAAAGGTCGGCGGGTCTGTGAAGAAATGTTTGTTATGTTGCTTCACAGTGAATTTGTGGAGAATTGGAAGCTTCGATTGACCAAGTAAACTAAGAAAAAAATGGTAGCTTACATACATACAGCTTTATTCATTCATTCAGGCATACAGCTTCATTCATTTAGGTCTATTCAGATATACAGCTTTGTTCATTCATTCAGGTGTACAACTTTATTCATTTATTTTTATTCATATATTCAGGCATACAGCTTTATTCATTTATTAAGGTATACAGCTTTATTTATTTATATTCATTTATTCAGGTATACAGATTTCGTCATTTATTCAGGTATACAGCTTTATTCATTTATTTATATTCATTTATTCAGGTATACAGCTTTGTTCATCACGTAACACTGCAGCTATACAACAACTACTAAACTTCTACTATTGCTATCATCATCATCATCATTTCCTGAGACCAGACATTTGCGTGCGAATAATGACCTCTGTTTTCTAGGTCATTCGTCAGATCCAGTGCTGTTCTCATGTTTATTTAGTACAAGTCTTGTTATGTGTTTTTGTTTATGCTGTCTGTATCCAGCCTAGTCGTGTGTGGAATGGGATCAGTTGGCATTCTTTTCACATGAACAAACTATCGGAGTCTTTTCTTAATGTCTTTATCCAGCAGGTTTCGCTACCTATTCAAAAACTGTCATGTTTCATAATTTATAATTTTGCTGTCTTGAGATTCCTGCAATTTACGGTAGTCAAGTAATTTCTGTTGTGAGGATCTAATCTCAACATGCTTTCTCATTGCCCAGCATAATGAGGCATTGTTTTATTTCTTATTTACTTGCTTCTCTATATCCTGGTTATTTTTCCAAATGCTATATCGTTGTCATTATCGCCAGTGTGATTGCCCCCTGTCGTTGTTCTTATGCCGAAGAGTAATCACAGATTAGCACTCTCAGCCCAAACCTGTTTATCTTTCTGCTCTTCTGAGATTTGGATTTTGCACCTGGCCAGAACACGACTTTACTTCGCCGATTTTGTATCATCTGGGAGTCTGTGAATTAGCTAGTTTTCTCGACTTAGTCTTTCCAGTGGCGAAACTTCTGATTTTATAATTATGGTTTACGAACGTGTATGGTAAAAATCTGCTGCATTGCTATTTCAAGTTCACTGTAATTATAATTGTAATTTGAGATTTATAAAGCGCCTCTTAGAGGATAAACTCAACAGAGGAGCTTCTGACCAGAAAAGGTTGAATCACTGTTGAACAGTACAGTCTTCAGCTAATATATCCGTCGTTTGATGCAGGGGGTTCCTTAGAGCAAAAAAACAAGCGAGTAAGCCGTAGACGTTCTCATGCAAGAGGTCTAATTGAAGCCAGTGGCAGGCCAGGTATCAGTGACAATAAGATTACAACCGGGAGGAAACTACTTTGAGGGACTGAACTTGTATACGTGGAACAATGTGAGGGAAGGAGTGAGCGAGTTAGTGAGTGCATAATCTGCGATCATCAAACATCGATAAAACTTGTTTACACAATCCGACAGAACCGGGTGATAAGCTCTTTTATTCGAGGTTCCTCTCCAACGATCGAACAATCTGGGTCCCGTGCTTGGGCAAGACGTTCAACCTGAAAAGGTCAAAGGTCAGAGGCGTGGTCGAATGACGACATAAGGTTTTGAATCTAGGGAGTTATGTCTGTTTTAGCTGTGGCAGCGAACAATATAAGTTGATGAAATGCTATGCAGTTTATGTACGGAATTGCTATTCATTGAATCACCAACAACAACAGTAGGCCTACATATTACAAAATAACATTGCAAGTTGATCTGAGTGCTCAACATATCACCTAAAAATTTATGTCAGTGCTCAACATATCAACTAAATGTTGACGTCACTGCTTAACATAGCACCTAAAAAGTTGATGTCAGTGCTCAACATATCACCTAAAAGGGGCAAGTTCAGCTATAAACTGGGTTACTGTTTTATGAAGATTGTCCACTGCAAGCAAGAGAACTATTTTTCCAAATCGCTGTAGGGAGCGCGGAGCCAACAGATCCCCACGTACTGCAAAGCGGTGTTCACCTACCCGGTTGGCCAGATACGAGAAAAAAGAGTTCCCTGGTGTATTTCGGAGTCGAACCAGCCATCGATGCTCAGCCGAATAGGAAGGTCTTGAATGTAATTCTGTCTTCAACCCGCGGGAGCTGAACTTCAGGACCTACCCAGATAGTTGACGTGACAGCCGCCCATGGGTCTTCCTCCAGGAGCACGGGGCCAAGGTCCCACACAACGTGCTGTGTTTAACCTATTACTATGTAATGTAAAGCAGTGCGATGTAACTAGTACAATATGTTGTGATGTTGAGTACTGACTTCACGTTCGACAAATGCAATCCATACTCATATGTACTGCCCGTCCACTGTGGCCGTCTTCCGCGGCTTCGCATAAAACGGATTACACGCGACGTACTGTCCAATGACTGACGGTTGCTGACCGCATACACTAGAAGATCATAATGCTAGTAATTGTAATAGTAATTTAAGATTTATAAAGCGCCTCTTAGAGGATAAACTCAACAAAGGCGCTCCCGACGCGAACAAGTAAAATCACTGTTAAACAGTACAGTCTTCAGGCGCCTGCGAAACCCTGAGAGGGGAAGACATGCAGGAGCTCGAGTCGCAGATCTCGAGGAAGACGGTTCCAACAGGTGGGACCGACATACACAAAGCTTCTGGACTGGGCAGTAGCAGTTCGCATGCGAGGGACAAACAAGAGATCATGATGGCCGAACGGAGGGTGCTACGGCCCGGTAATGAGGAGACTAAAGAGCAAAAATCCATGAGGTAAAGAGGAGCTAAGCCAGCAACACAGTTGCGCATAAGAAAGGCTTTTGTTGCTCTGGATTTCGTCTGCGAACTGTGTGAGCACTTCGGTCTTCACCCAGCCTGGTAGTCAGTGTTCTGCGAAGCGTTCTGATCTTATTGTTCTTTGATGCTATGCAATTAAACGTGTGGATCGGGACTTATCTGGTGCTAGAGCTTCATTGTAGGCCGTCTTCCCATTGATACGTGTGCAGTTTCGATTACTGCCGACAATGTTACATTCTCTAAGGCTTTAAAGACACTTTTTTCCATCTGACTGATAGCGACGTATATAGCGCTTATGCGAGATTCTATAGAGGTGCTATATAAATGCAGTGTGACAGTTACAATTACATTTAATGTAAACACATCGTATGTTGTTGTAATAAAAGGACAGTACATACAGGTTATTAATGAAATTGAAAAAACAGTCAGACTGTATATAAATATAAGGGTAAATATACATGCATGTATACATTTGTGCATGAAGGCTCTATGTATGGTATGGCGTCTGTCTTATATACGCATTCGTACGTGCGTATGTATATATATTTCCATGTGCTGTATGTATGTATTTTTGCATGTGAAGTAGTTAATATATATAGTATATTATATGTATTGTATGTATGAGCATACACATGTATGTATGCTTGTGCACGTATAGATGTACTGATGTATGTATATATTGTATGTATATTTTTTGTGTATAGTATACATACAAGTGTGTAACCGTCGTATGCAATGCAGGCCTGTGTTATTAGCATGTTCCTTCTCTAACTTCGAGGGATAAATTCTTCGAACAGGTGCGAGCTACAACGGCGCCGTTTATTCTCGCGCTGGTGTGGCCGACAGGATGGGCCGCAGTAACAGGCACAGGACATACACAGGTACGAAGGCAGATACAGAGACCTACACAGACAGCCATACACAGATAGAAGCACAACTAGAAGAAGATACCGACGGACAAAGATACCGACAGTGAGTCAGAGCTAAATGCAAGAAGAGAGGCAAGGATAGTAGAGGCGGAAGATAGTAGAGGCAGAGACAAAGATAGTAAAGGAGGAAGATAGTAGAGGCAGATACACAATGACAAATACACATACAGACAGTGAGGGAAGAGGTAGAGTAGACAAAAAAAACAGAGAAAATGAAACGGTTTCCTAGGTAAAAAAGCAGGATTGAAAGAAGGAATAGATCGAACGAAGAAATGAGGGAGTGAAGGAAAGAGGAGAGAGGGAAGAAAAAGGAGGGCAGATGTAAGGAGGTAGCGACACAACGGCTACAAATACAGGCGTGATTGATGGCTGTAGTTACTGAGCATTGCCAGCGATTAAGTTGGTTTGACTCCTATTTACAAATTCACGTGAAGCGATAAGAGGCGTCGACTTCCATCGATAGCTTTGCGATGGATTCCTAAGTGCCTCTTAGCTGATACTCTCTCGGCTCAAGTACCCCAGTTACATATCGCAGAACTTCTGATTATCAAGTTGACATTTTAACACACAAATATATCCAACCATCCATCTTCCATCCGTCGATCCGTCGTTCCATACGCCTGTCAATCGTAATCGTAATCGTAAGCTCGAGATTTCTACGGCGCTCGCCGAAACCAAGTCGCGGGAACCAGCTTATTCACAGGCGATCAGTCAAAACAAAATCGATAAGCAGGAAGGGTTCGGTTCCAGGTCAAGATCCAAGAGTCAGACAGGCAGACTGTCATACGGCTGTGGTTGATGGAGTTTGAAACTGAACTGGAAAGAGAGTAAAGGGGAAGAGGTGGAATCAGGATAGGATTTGTGGAAGAGGAGTGTTTTCAGTTTTGAGTGAAAAATCTGCGCAGAAATTGTCCGTCCTTTCGTCCATCCACCCACCCACCCATCCATCCATCCATCCATCCATCCACATTAAAGTGATGTTGCCCTGG
This sequence comes from Norana najaformis, assembly GCA_964023275.1. NCBI lineage: Eukaryota > Metazoa > Annelida > Clitellata > Crassiclitellata > Hormogastridae > Norana > Norana najaformis. The sequence goes on from OZ029926.1 coordinate 11,251,512, forward strand.
TGTTACACCATAGATCAGACAACGTGAACCCATATCAGAAGAAAAAATCCTGTAGAGGCGGGTTATAATTCTAACTGACCTGACTTTCGGTTGTTTTCAAGAGAGATAGGGTCATTATAAGGGGGAAATGACGAATGCTAGAAGTCATGCCTCGCCCGCAAATGATAAAAAACAGAGCAGACCACGCGCGCACACGAATCCTTCTTACCTTTGTTTCTGCAGGGTTAAGGTAGGCTAATTACGGCAATCAAGCGCGCTTCCCAATTAACACTCGCTTCTTCTCTTATGTTACTCCATAAAGAGTTCGATATAATATTATGGGTTCAGAATAGCTCACCTCAGTCGATCGTATAGATCTTCCTCGCAGTCCAATCGACTAAGGCTGTCTACAAGCAGCAGTCGGTCAGATGTGGTCTGTTTTCATTACTAATAGTACCTGCAACAAATTCTGTAGGTTTAATCTGGCACACGATTTCTAAACCAAATGCGATTAAGACGATATCTGATTCTTCAATTGGATAAAACTGCCTTTCCTGCCAATGTTAAGGGTACTGACTCCACGCATACCCTGTTGGCTGTTCCACCTGGAGTGGACTATCGTTGCTATTTAGCGACGTTTCCAGGCTAGCACCATCATCTGAAGTTCAGCTAAGACCTCGTCCAGGCTACGATGCCTGTGTCCTCCAAACCCCGCAGCCCAAGCTAAACGGAAAATCGCACTGCGTCAGGTAATGTTAGACGCTTGAGCTTTGATGTTTGAGGGAAGTTTTATTAGGTTTCACGGTTAGAGCTAAGAACTGAGTTAGCTTGAGTGCCGACGTTATGGTAAATGTTCGAATGAAGGGAAATATTTGCTTTTGCGTTAACGTATTTGGTATACCTGGTTTGAAGAGGAACATATCCGCATCTTGCAATATCTGCGCAGGTTTTTCACTCAAATTAAAAACACTCCTCTTCCACAAATCTTATCCTCATTCTTCCTCTTCCCCTTATCTCACTTTCCGGTTTGAAACACCATCCACCATAGTCGTCTGACTGTCTGTCTGCCTGACTCTTGGATCTTGACCTGGAACCGAACCCGTCTGGCTTATCGATTTTGTTTTGACTGATCGCCGGTGAATAAGCTGGTTCCCGCGACTTGGCTTTCGTTGGACGGTAGAAATTTCGAGCTTACAATTAGGCCTACGATATTTTCAAGTATGAAGTCCCCGAGGTTAACCTTTTAGTTTGCCTTAAAGTCCAAATTGAAATTCCATGCATGAGTTAATTGATGTGTCGAAGTTGGTGATGTTAGCGCGGATGCCTTTCTACATGACTCGAGCTCCTTTCTCTCTTCCTGTCAGTGTTCCGGAGGCGCCTGAAGACTGTACTGTTTAACAGTGATTTTACTTTTTCGGGTCGGAAGCACCTATGTTGAGTTTATCCTCTAAGAGGCGCTTTATAAATCTCAAACTACAATTACAATTACTCTGCTCATCGTTAGAATTATGGTTCGTTTGTGAAATCAGCCATAAGTTGGTGGAGCCTCACAAGGAAAGATTATCCAGTTGCTGATTGCTCTTATGTTTACATAGCAATTAAACGATTCTTAAGACGTTCCACTGACATCTCCCACGGTCCGTCTACGGTGACCTTAACTGGCGTGGCGCCCATTCAAACGGGCAGCGGTGGTGAAAGATCTCACTCTATTAATTCACTGCAAACTGAGCAGGGTCGAGGCCACACGGTCGCTATAGGTAAACCTGTACATTAACATTTACCTTTTGATGACTACGTAGACAGAACTGCTTGCTGATTTAATTGGATTATTACGGAACCTAATTTGACAAGTATTCTTATCTCGTCTGGTGCGTCTTAGAGCATCGCTTAACCTTGTTTTTGGCTAAGTACTGTTGCACTAAGGAGGCGCAGGTGTGAAGGATTGCGTATGCAGTTGGATGGTGATTGACGGCCGGCTTCGGTTGAAAGGTAAATTACCGAGGAAAAGCTTAATAATAATAAGAGTACTAAAATTTGCAGTTATTCTATCTTCGCCTGCAGCCAGGTTGTACATCCGCTAGCCTTGGATGGTGCCGCCTACTCGGCTGCTGCTGCTGGTACTGCTGCAGAAGGTAGGACGCTCCAGTCATCCGGTAACCATCTGTCTGCACCTGTTTCGGGAACGACACCTTGTTTTTAGTCTGTAGTCCATGTAATGCATGCTGACGATAGACTAACCTTTGTCCCGATTGTCGGCCTTCTCGAATTTTTGCTAATTAGCTTTTTACAAGGTCGAAAGTTCTCTAATGTCACCGTAATGTGACCGCATTCTGTCTTTTTGTCAATATACTGCAGGTTGAAATTTCTCTACTTTTCTCCGTAGATGTCAGTCGATCAGAGGCGCCATCGAAGGATACAATGGTTTTGCAGTTAGATCGAGTCGAATCTTCTCAAAATAGGTTTTATTTACTTCAGTAAAAATAAGTTGGAAATTTCCTTTACATCACCATTTAGAAGCAATGGCGACGAATGATGATGATGATGATGATGATGATGATGATGATGATGATGATGATGACGACGACGAAGATGATGCTATGATCACTAGTTTCCAGTCTGTTCATGATTCTCAGGCAGTGTATCGAGCGGAATATGGCTGGAAACTTTCCGTTTCTTATCCCAGATGTGAGATGTAACTGCTGGCGCCCCTCCGCGAAGGAATCGGACCATCTGGTCTCCATCGACAGGTCCCATTGCGTGATGATGTTATGGCTGTTGGTGATGATTACGATGTTGTTGTTGATGATGGTGTGATGATGAAGACGAAGACGACGGTGATGATGACGATGATGATGCTATGGTTGTTGTTGCTGCTGCTGCTAACGACGACAACGATGATGATGATGATGACGATGATGATGATGACGAGGACGATGACGATGATGATGATGATTATGATGATGATGACGAACGAGTTGTAGCTGTTGTGTAGCTCCCAATGGCTGTTGTGACAAGTAAAAAAATTCGCTATGATGATTAATAATTCCCACACACATACAGCTGTTGAAATCGAATGATGTGAGTGCATACGATCTGGGTCGTCACTGTCAGAGCAACGGTAGTTAACCTCTCCACCAGTGCACTGCTCGGCGCATTGGCGGGCTCAGTCAATGCCGTAGGCAAGACCAGAAAGCTAAGGTCAAATGACACATGGTGCAGTAGAGTAGTTTAGTGTAATATTATTGCATTCTCGTGAATGTGTATGTGAAGACTTGCTTCTCGAAGACAGTCTATATATGGAACTTTTGGCCGAAGCGCAGACTCGATGTCAACAATCCGACAAGCTCAGCTAAATTTTATTTAGGTCTAAAATATGGCAGGATAAGATGGAACTGGTTAATACAGCAATATAACTAAATAGTTTTGCATTTCCAAATAGGCCTTATATCCGATTATTTTAGGTTCAGTGATTTTGGTTATGTTGTTCATGGCTACACGGCTTTGCTTCGATATGAGTCCAGTAATTACAATGCTGTATTCATATTTAATTATTTAACTGTTTAAATAATCTGGGGCAGCTTGGAAATGTGGATGAGATGATGAAGTTAAGCATTGTCGAGCTCGGTTAGTCTTTGAGTCGGTCCTGGAGTGATCACTTAGCCATCCATCTTTTTGGGGTTGAAAATGAGTGCCGACGCAAGTAGGCGTGTTAAAAAGGTGTCCCATCGTTGCACTGCCGTGACCTTGTTTGCCCCTCAGCCGAATGAGCCTTCTATACCTCCTCGGGCCAAGTGTCTACGGAGTTTCTAGAGAAGTGTAAACAAGTGTGTTACACTTACTGTTTTACATTTTAACAGCCGTACAATGAAGTACTTTATACACAAGTGTTTCCTAATTTATTTAAAAAAACTGTCCTCTTCAGTTGTCACTGTTCTTACACACCCTGTATCCGAAGTAAGCAAGGGAAAATTCAGGAAAAGCACGTGATTGGCAACTTCTCACAAAGACGAATTTAACTTTTTGATCTAGAGTCCCTGCGTCCAAATGACATGCATCATATGTGAAGCAACCCACATCGCTCAACTGCAAAAGGCAAATAGGCTGAGCCAAGTCAGGGAAAACTGTGGCAAAGCCAGCTATTGTTCGGCGTTTGAGCTGCATCTACTTTGCAAGCAAGCAACTGTCTTGCGTTCGATTCTATCTAACGATTTCTGTTCGACTAAAGAACTATAAAATGAGCACAATGGGTTTACAATCGATGGGAAGCACGAATATAAACAAGTGAACTGTTCATCGAGGCTTCAACGGTATCAGCAGTATGTTACCCTATCGCTCCAAAGACGTCCACTGATTTTCAGTCTGTTCACTATTCTCAGGCAGTGTATCGAGTGGAATATGGCTGGAAACTTTCCGTTTCTTTTCCCATATGTGAGACGTAACTGCCAGCGCCCCTCCGCGAAGGAATCGGACCATCTGGTCTCCAACGAGAGGTCCCATTGCGTAGAGACCCTGGTGATGGATGCTTTCATACGTAAACGGATCAACGTTTACCAGATTCCGTCTTCCATCGATCTGTGTGTTCGGAGTTACGCCCAGACTTTTGAGCACAGAGGGACAGACAAAGGTCAGGTCGGGGCATGACCCAATTAGCACCACGACCAGAGCAGCCCTGATGGCCGTCTCTCTTCCGGATGCCTTGCACCTGGTCAGAACGTCTCCCTCGGCGGTGAACCCGCGCACTTCGTAGTCGGAGTAGCCGGTGTACCACTCAGGCGTATCCTCCAACTGCATCAGACTGTTGACTTCGTGATACTCGGGGTAGATTGTCGGGACTAGCTGGCGATAAACCCCGTCTGATTTACCCCCACGGTGCAGGTGAACTACTGATAACCCTCGACGGTGTAGGGTAAGAATGGCGTCGGCAGCACTCAGGCCCCCACCAACGACAACCACTGGATCGGAGTACGGAGTGGCGAGCCTTTCCAGGCGTCTTTCCAACTCATGGTAGGACTGGAGGACGTAGGGAAGATTCTCTCCAGGTACCCCAAGACGGTTGGGGTTGTCGAAGATGCCCGTTGCCAAGACGACATTTGGGGCGATGTAACAAAACTCCTCCCTCTGCTCTTCGCCTCTATCGTCGTGGGTGGTCCGGTAGCCGCAGACTTCCCACAGCGTCTCATGCACCAGTTCGGGTTCCAGTTCCTGTTCCGGCTCGCCGCTTTCACAGTCCACTGAACCCGAACCGGCAGCGATTCTGCAGAGCGATGTCACGACCGAGTTGTTATGGAAATAGCCCGACAGCCCCTGGCGTTGAACATACTCGCGGTAGTAACTAGAAATGTCATCCATGTTGGCACGCCCAATAATCCCTTTATTCCTGCATCTGAAAAATAGAATGAAAATAGATTCAAATGAACAAACAAACAAAATGTAACATAAGGCAACAGACCATTTTTATAGCGCCGATTTTTACATCTAATCTGAAGTGGCGAAACTGAACAGTTTTAAAGTATTGAGCAACATCAGATAGGCAGGTCCAAAGGTAGGCCATTCCGGGCAGATGGTTCCAACATTGAAAACGTGCAGTATGTTCATTGGCTTAATCTTATCTAAATTATTTGGAGCCATTTAGATTGTCCCTTCCTGCCCCATTTCTCTCCCTTCCTGCCCCATTCCCCCCCCCCCCACTCTAGAAAAAATGTCTTTGCTGGACTATGAAAGCTGTTCAGTGTAAAGCGGCTTTAGTTAATCAAAGACAAAGTTAGGGTCGCAAGTCTGGTATTTAAACTATCTTAGGATGCTTGAGCTGAGTTGCTTTATAGAAGTTCACGCTTTTGCGTGAAATTTCTATATTCAATGTGTAAGAAGAAAACTAAAGCTTCTAGACAGTAATGCTGTTAGAAGTCGGCATAAACCCATTTAAGAGGCTTTGAACTCAGAAAGACATGGAATCGCCTTTCCCCAGAGCTGCTGCTCGAGCTCCTCATTTTGTCCGTTCCACAGTTTCGCCAGCGCCTTAAGTCTGTATTATTTGGCAGTGGTTTCACTGGTTCAGGTCGGGATAAGCCCTGATGAGTCTGTTCTTGAAGTGGCGCTTTATAAATGTCAGATTACAATTACAATAGATATACAGATGTAACCAGTGAGGAAAAGACAGGCATTCACATAGAACAAATACATAATTGTATTATGGGTGTATAAGTAAGTAAGTAAATAAAGCACATTTGTTAACATGCTATAAGTCCATCGACTGAGCAAGGAATAATAATAATAATAATATAATAATAATAATAATAATAATAATAATAATAATAATAACAGTATAATAAAGTTCCATTTTACACTGTTCTGTGCAGTGGGTAAGCAAGTAAATACGTACGTACGTACGTACGTACACACATACGTACATCTACTGTATTCATACATACTACATTGCCTACATATATTACATTCATTATCTGAACCAAACGCATGTACGTACGTACATGCGTCCATCCATCCATCCTTACATACACACACACATACATACATACACAATGCATATATACATAGACAATGTATAAACGTATAGGTTTATGTGAATAGAAATTACTTTTCTGGACTGATTTCGTTCAGCCATTCTTCTAAGGACATCTCAGGAAGTTCCATCCACGCGCCTAAGCTCACAGTCTTCGTCCGACATCTTTGCGCCTACAACCATTCAATATAGTTAACTGAACAATTACTCGTCGCCTTTGTTAGTCTCTCAAAAGTGACTTGGACACAAAAAGAACAAAAGAGGGAAAACTTAATTCGAACTGTCAAAGATGCTCCCAGCATCTTTATATACTTCACTTTATGCAACTGAGTTCTTAAAGTAGGGCTATCTAAGGGTTTTGATTAAAACTCCCTGGGCCGTTTCATAGTAAATCTATACGCCTCCCAGTCATTGCATAAGCACAAAATTGTTGCACATCCAACTGCATGAGATTGGATAAAGGTGAAAATGTAAAGGTAACACATGTTTACACGCAGCAGTAGAGACCCATCAGAAAGATGGTTTTGAGGTCGAAGATCATTCAGATAAGGCGACACACGATCAGAGCAGTTCATAGATAGGACACCTTTTTAAATCTCCCAATCTGCGTTCTTCTTCTAGTGTATATTGTTCGTGCCAGTCATTTGCAAGCGAGATCAAGAGCGGACCGTCCGCCATTGAACCTTGTTTTCGGACAGACATTGACAAAGTGCGCCATTGTATGCACAGGACCACCACAGCTGCACGAAGGATCAGTAGCAGCCTGACCCCATTTGGCGAGGTTCTATACACAGCAACAACGGCCCGTCGGAAATCGGTTAAGGGCAGACGAGAGTCGTCGAGGCACCTGAAGCCTGAAGGACAGACAGACGGCTCAACGATTATGGAGTCGTTAGTCATATTCGCTGTTGTAGTGGCGGCTCCAGGATTGCTTTCGTGGGGTGCGAGAGCATTTCCAGAGGGGCGCCACATTCTGCACGGGTCTGGTCCGAGGGGCGCCGGCATATAACCAAAAGGGGCGGGGGCGAACCGCCCTCAACCCTATAGCTAAATCCGCAACTGCGCTGATACCCATTATCCCTTCAAGCCGAAATAGCTGGCATGTCCCCAAACGGCGTGTCCTACCAAAGTGGACGTCTCGAAGACATGCGTTGATACAAATTTACCCAAAAAATGATGGAGGCGGAGTAGGTGCCGACTGGCGTGGTATTCAACTCGATTTGGCTAAACTGCATTGCATCTGCTACCGCTGTTATCAGCATCCAACTATCACATCGCTGTTATTAAAACACACTGAACTGTTTTAATATTAGCATTGTTATCGTTTTTGTATTGTGGTTTTCTGTGATAAAAGTGGGCATCAGTCGTTCTTATGCTAATAAGATTAACTACTTATTATCCTACCTCTAATAAGATGAACTACTTATTATCCTACCTCTAATAAGATTAACTACTTATTATCCTACCTCTAATAAGATTAACTACTTATTATCCTACCTCTAATAAGATTAACTACTTATTATCCTACCTCTAATAAGATTAACTACTTATTATCCTATCTCTAATAAGATTAACTACTTATTATCCTACCTCTAATAAGATTAACTACTTATTATCCTACCTCTAATAAGATTAACTACTTATTATCCTACCTCTAATAAGATTAACTACTTATTATCCTACCTCTAATAAGATTAACTACTTATTATCCTACCTCTAATAAGATTAACTACTTATTATCCTACCTCTAATAAGATTAACTACTTATTATCCTACCTCAGTAAATGCAACATGGTATACATTTACTAACTTACTTAAGTAGATACAAACTGGTATGTCTATACAAAAAGAACACTGGTATTTTTTAATACAGGTGCGTAGGCCACTTGTCATGCTTTTAGATATAACACGCAGATATAACTGAGCTTAGAAGTTTCTAAGTCCATGATTAATTATTTGAATTGTACTTTTATAAATGACTAAGCTTAGAAGTTTCTAACCATGATTAATTACTTGAATTGTTGTACTTTTAGATATAACTGAGCTTAAAAGTTTCTAAGTCCATGATTAATTATTTGAATTGTAGTACTTTGAGATATAACCGAGCTTGGAAGTTTCTAGGGTGGATGATTAATTATTTGGACTAGAGACCATTGATAATACTTGATCACATGGCGATGATAGGGTCTGATATTATTTTTAAAGTCAATCGCGATGTAGGCCTATGTACCTGAATAAAACAATAAATTTATTCGCTTCTTTGACGCTAATAATGGCAAAAATCAGGCAAAAGACTCGTCCAATAGCACACATGTGGTCAAAACTGCAGGAAAATGTTAGGCATCGTAGGCTGTTACATTGAATGATCGTGTTTAGGCCTACATGTAGACTGCCAGGAGGTGTGCCTTGTAGCCTACTGATTTGAAAGAAAAAACAGCCTATAGACCAGTCTCTGCCTAACTGCCTGCATGTTTGTGCGAGCGCGCTATTGCATGCGTCTGTCCGTTTTGCCATGTTTTGTCTGGCTGTCTGCACGTGTATGTATGACAATAATGTCAAAGACTGGTCAAACGAACCTGGCATTACGGCATTATTCACTCGTGGTCACTTCATATGTGGGCCAGCACTGTTTATAAACACGGCCATCGGTTCAAAACAATTATATAAAATATAGCCTATATATACATGCATAGCCCGTAAGATGAAAGGTATTTTAGTCTATGTTAATGAAAGGCATTTTAGTCTATGTTAAGTCTATTTTCCTGTCCAATCCACTAATAGGCCTATAGTTTATAGCAAAGGTTTTATTTCCTTCTTTAAATCTTTCATTTATACATAGTCGTTATAAACAGCCTAAGGCGCAACGCTTTACCTGATTGTTGGCGCTTTGCCAAACTCCGCCCACGTCCTTCCGGCCGAATACAACGTGTTCCACTTTTCGATCGCTTCGCAACTCCCAGCGAAGCAGCGACGGTAGCCTCGCTCCGAGGTCTGCTCCTGGATTGGACAGAGCATCGACGAGAAGTGCAACGGGGTTCGAAGAACGGCCCTCGAGACCTTCTGACAGGTACCTCAGGTCCTGACAGAACAACAGAGCAGACGATGAAAGACCAGACGAGAGCGAATAATAATAATAATAATAACAATAATAATAATAATAATGACGATTTATATAGCGCCATATCTTGGTTACATGAATCAATAAACGAACGAACGAATCAATCAATGGGCATACAAGTGGACTAAATGATTGAAGGATGGATTGACAAATGAAAGCATGGATGGATGGATGGATGGATGGATGGATGGATGGATGGATGGATGGATGGATGGATGGATGGATGGATGGATGGATGGATGGATGGATGGATGGATGGATGGATGGATGGATGGATGGATGGATGGATGGATGGATGGATGGATGGATGGATGGATGGATGGATGGATGGATGGATGGATGGATGGATGGATGGATGGATGGATGGATGGATGGATGGATGGATGGATGGATGGATGGATGGATGGATGGATGGATGGATGGATGGATGGATGGATGGATGGATGGATGGATGGATGGATGGATGGATGGATGGATGGATGGATGGATGGATGGATGGATGGATGGATGGATGGATGGATGGATGGATGGATGGATGGATGGATGGATGGATGGATGGATGGATGGATGGATGGATGGATGGATGGATGGATGGATGGATGGATGGATGGATGGATGGATGGATGGATGGATGGATGGATGGATGGATGGATGGATGGATGGATGGATGGATGGATGGATGGATGGATGGATGGATGGATGGATGGATGGATGGATGGATGGATGGATGGATGGATGGATGGATGGATGGATGGATGGATGGATGGATGGATGGATGGATGGATGGATGGATGGATGGATGGATGGATGGATGGATGGATGGATGGATGGATGGATGGATGGATGGATGGATGGATGGATGGATGGATGGATGGATGGATGGATGGATGGATGGATGGATGGATGGATGGATGGATGGATGGATGGATGGATGGATGGATGGATGGATGGATGGATGGATGGATGGATGGATGGATGGATGGATGGATGGATGGATGGATGGATGGATGGATGGATGGATGGATGGATGGATGGATTGATGGGTGGATCAATCACTGGACAAAATAAATATCAAATGTTTGATGCCTTGTGCATTAGACACCGGCGCTGTAGAAGTTGCTAATTACAATTATATAATTAATAAACTACCGAACTTTGGTCTCTGAACGGCTCTCTTAATACGTTGGATCTCTTCGTCGGCAGATCCAACCAAAGATTTTAAAAGGGAACAAAACTCTTCACAACTTAGTTCAAATGACCACTTCGTCTATTTCTATCTACGCCCCGTTCCCAAACGTCACAGGCCTTGCTGTCTTGCTTTAGACTTCAATACGCAGTTCCTGCAGGCTGCAAGAGCAGACCTTAGAGCTGTTCGTTTTCGTTCTCGAAATCTTCTAGCCAGGTCAGACTCGAATATGCAAAGACGTCGACAAAGGGCAGGGGTCATAACTCTCACTCAAAACTCTGAGGAGCAGATGCGCTTCCCCCTTCTTTTAACGCGCAAGAATGAAAAGCTCATCAACAAATGCTGGCGCTAAAGAAATCGTTGCTAATCCAAAATCTGCTACACACAGATCGTCAGATTTTCAGCGAAAGAAAGTACGATCTGTCCTACGTCTTGCTCCCCATTCACAACTTCTGAATCTGCGACTGTTCTCTCCCCCATTCTGGAAACCATGGCGATAACCTTGATAGAACAATTGCTATGGAAAAATAGACCTGCATAACGATCTGTGGCGCTATAGAGGACGTATTCTACCTGTACACTCACCTGTTCAACAAGGGAGGACTCAAGCGAGACGTTTCTCAAGCGTATCTGAAGGGTCTCGTCCAGGAAAGGATCTGGGGAGAACTCATCTTCGGGGCAGTGGGAATAGTAGGGCCAGTGCCCCGACAAAAGATACGACAGGCAGATCGCAGAAGGACCGTTACCTTCAAAATATCACAGACAATAAATGAATACCATGATCTGATTACCGCTTCGATGAAGAAGTTAAACAACTCCTCGATAGAAAATCTTCAGAAGGAACCACTCGGCTGAGGCACATACACGACCACAGCAATCCAACAGCAACAAATCGATCTCCGTTTGTGAGGTTCTTAAAAGGCTCTACATAAATAGCCAGATACATACATACATACATTCATACATACATTCATTCATACATGCATTCATACATACATACATTCATACATAAATACTTACATACATACATTCATATATACATACATACATACATTCATACATACAAACATACATACATACATTCATAAATACATACATTCATACATACATACATTCATACATACATACATACATACATACATACATAAATACTTACATACATACATACATACATTCATATATACATACATACATACATTCATACATACAAACATACATACATACATTCATACATACATACATTCATACATACATACATTCATACCTACATACATACATACATACATACATTCATATATACATACATTCATACATACATACATACATACATTCATACATACATACATACATACATACAATACCTCGGCCTCACCCCAACATTCTGACCTGGCACCGAAACTGACCCAACAACTTGACTCCTGCGGACTAGTTTTGATATAGCGCCAGTGAACAAACTGGTCTCCCTGAAGCAGTTTTTTTGTGGTGCCGAGAAATTTCAGAGATTCACATTACATTACAGTATACTGCATTATTTTACATTCCACCAACATGACACCTTTTAAACACTCCCAAAGTAACGTTGGTACTCAAAACCGACACCGTAAGAAGGGCGGACTGAGTTGGCTCAAATGGCCTGGCATAGCTCGACTTCACAGTGGAAGGACCGCTGCAGAGGCTGTGAATGCATGACATGGTCTTTCATGTACATAGACTTTTACAGTCACATAACTGCTGTCCGACAAGAGTTGTTATAATTATGTCAGCCACAATGCGCTGCCAATTAAGCACTAAGCATAATCGACCTCTACTTTAGCTTCAACCTTCAATTCGCACTTAAATACAACAATAATCGAGTCTCTTTTGTCTGCGACCTTGAACGTCTGCGCTCTAACAGACTCTGTGTGTTCTGCTGTGTTTTTTATTTTCTTTAAAAACACGTTATTTATACTATGATATGACTGAGTTTTTATTTACCGATAACTACGACTTCTGTCGTGACTGGTGTTGGTCCAGGGTGTGGAGCCCTCTTCGGTGGAGTCATCTGGTGCTGCAAATCCTCTTGAGCTCGTCTGCTTACGTCCATTGATATCGACATTTCGTTGAGAATGTTTACCAGAATCGAGTCACTGATCTGTGAAGTGTCTGTGTACACAAACCTTCGTCATCAGCACCACCATCATCATCATCACCAACGATGTCGTCTGCGTCATGTTATTTGTATCACAATACCATATTTTCGTCCACTGCATCGTCTTCATCGTCACCATCATCATTAACATTTGCAACAGTTGACATCGTCGTCACCATATCATCTGATATTATATCAAATCATATAAAATCATATCACATCATATCATTGGCCTATCATAGGCCTATCCTATCATAATATCACTATCAACCAGTCATAGTCGTATCATAATTGTCGTCGTCACGTATCAGTCAGCCAGGCAGCCAGTCAGTCAGTCAGTCAGTCAAACCAGCCAACCAGCCAGTAAGTAAGCAAGTCAGTCAGTCAGTCAGTAAGTAAGTCAGTCAGTCAGTCTGTCTGTGTGTCTGTCAGTCAGTCAGTCAGTCAGTCAATCTGTCTGTCTGTATGTCTGGGCAGTCAGTCAGTCATTCAGTGATTCAGTGATTCAGTCATTCAGTCAATCAGTCAGTCAGTCAGTCAGTCAGTCTGTCTGTCTGTCTGTCTGTCTGTCTGTCTGTCTGTCTGTCTGTGTATCAGTCATTCAGTCAATAAGTCAGTCTGTCTGTCTGTCAGTCAATCAATCAATCAATCAATCATTAGTTAATGAAATCGAATAGAACCGCAATATGTTAAATATACATACGATTGCAGCCGATCGTTGTCTGTCGTTGGTTCGATCTCTGTTTCTGCTCCAAATGTCATATAGCTTTTATACGTCGACCCAACCGCCGCCGCCGCTACATGCTTAGCACATGCACTGTGTCTGGCGGGCGTTACTAAGGTATGTAGTCTACAAGCCCAAAAACCGCTGTTTCATAAAACCATTGCACAACATTCACGGTGACTCTGCGGTTTTTCTAGGTCAGCTGCCGACCAATCAGGTTCGAGGTCGTTTGCTGCACGTCCTCCGATTGGACAAATGCGGCGGGGGATGGTGAGGTGGTGAATTTTCACCAGGATTCATCAATGAATGATATCAGATGCAGAGACTGCTGAATCATTCTCGGCTCTTTGCACCAATTTAGGCACAATTTATTCATAGCTAATTCTCACATGAGGCCCCCTGCATTTGATGATCTATTTAGATATATCCACAACATTACCATCACATTATATTCCTGTATTCCTACAGGCTTAAGGCTGGAAATTTACCGAACGTGTTGCTTGTGTATATGTATATGTATATACACGCGATAGCGTTAAAGGCATTTCGTGCGTCATAGTAATTTGACTATCGAACAGAGCAGATCGCACGGTAGATGCAAAACGTGTATAAAGGTAAGTTTTTATATAGCTATACCTGAACAAGTTGATACGGAGGATGTACCTTGCCGGGGAGGGGCAGTTTTCTCCAGACATTATGTCTCAAATGGATGCTTCAAGGGATCAGCTGCATTTTCGTAGGTCGAAAGTTAGAAGGCTAGAGCTCATGGAATTCGTTTGCGTATACTATCTGTAACTGTAATTGTAATCTGAGATTTATGAAGCGCATCTTTGAGGATAAACTCAGCAGACCCGAAAAAGTAAAATCACTGTTAAACAGTACAGTCTTCAAGCGCATACGGAACACTGAGAGAGGGAGAGAAAGGAGCTCAAGTCTGTATACCCACCTGATGATACCCCTTCCCAAAGCTGACCTAACGGCTACTGCTGATGCTGAAGAATGCCACGTGAGGAAGAAGGGGGCAAACAGACATTCTGATGCAACTGCTGTTCATCGGTATTCACCATTTGGTGAATGACTCAGCAAACACACGCATGCAGTCACACGCAGACGCACAGAAACCTTAAAATTTGTCCCTATATAGGGTCATCCGAGATTTTTCTTTTAGGAGGTTTCAGTTTAGATAGATATTCTGCTAAAATTTACTTTCGTAATACAGGTCATTTAGTATAAAATTTCATCGTTCTACAACTCCTCAATTTTAACATGGCGACTCATCTGCGTGGGCTTTTTTAAAAAATTGCATGTAGCATATGACTGGCGATGCTATATGTATATAGGCCCATATATAGGGATATGTATGTATATACACATTATATACATATATATGTATGTATAGTTCGTGTATTGATTTCAAAAGATTTTCAAAAACTGAGAAATGTCACGTAGGAAGGATGGTTATCTTAAGCATAAAAACATTAGTTTGTGCAAAATAATCTCATACATTTACATTATATATATATATTGACGTTCCTACTGCAATATATATATCTTTTATCTGTAGATCTGCACCTAACTAAATCAAAATCGATTATTTGAAATTTCTTAATATTTTTAAGAAAACGATTTTGTCTACGTTAGGTACAAACCTGTGAAAATTAACGGCAGCGCAAGTTGTCGTACGAGACAATCTGAATTGTTTATATGTGGCAATATACATATGGCAACTGACATTACGGCATTTTAGAACAGTCTATGGCAGTTTAAAGTAATAGATTTTGGTGCATAAAAATATGAGCACTTCAGTAGTTTCTTATACACGTATCTATGCCTATTATGTTTTTTCAAAGCGTTCACTGAGTCTGCCTTGGCTTTTGTGCAGTTTTTGGATGAATTCACAACTTAGTAGAACTGTGATGGAATCGTTCTTATTTCAAGATAAACAATAGGACAATCGTGTTTTCATTATTCCAACGCGCCTCGCACACTGCCTTGCCTTTTCGAACACATTATTTCTGCATTTATTGAGCGCCACTATCTAAGCATCAATCGGTGGCGCTGAGCAATTGTGAGTAAAGGACTTGCTCAGGGTACCTACACAGCAACTGTCTCAGAGGAGGCTCGAACCCATACTCTCGGCGTTACAAGCTGACCGCTCTAACCAATCGACTACCGTGTCCCACTAATCGATTACCGTCCCTCACTAATCGACTACCGTGCCTCTTTAATCGGCTACCGTGTCTCATTAATCGACCTCCGTGCCTCATTAATCGGCTACCGTGCCTCATTAATCGACTACAGTGCCTCATTAATCGACTACCGTGCCTCATTAATCGACTACCGTGTCCCACTAATCGATTACCGTCCCTCACTAATCGGTACCGTGCCCCGCTGGCTAGTGTTAAGTTAAAAGCTGCTCTCGAACAGAAAGTCACCGATTCGGCCCTGCAGTGGGTGGTCGTTGATTCGTGGGCGGTGATGACAAAGGAGCTAAAAATAGAAATGGCCACGTCATCCAATTCACTTCTGTGTCTGGTTGTCCTACGTTTATGCCCGTCTATATGTTTGTCTGTCTGTACGCCTCTCAGTCCCTGCGTCTGGCGCGAGTTCCATCTGTTATCCTGGCTACCTGTGTGAAGTTCATTAGGTAGCCGTGCTACAGCGCCTTTGTGAGTTGCTTAATGGTGCTTTACAAATTTAGTGATACATACTACAAGGTTCTCTTTATTTTTATCTTGCTTTCTCTGTCTCTGTGTCTCTCTGTCTCCCTGTCTATGGCGTTCTGTCTCTGCATGTGCCTCACCAGCTGTCAGGTCCATTCCGTAAGCAGTTCGTCTATGTGCGGGTTGCATTAACAATGCCAGAGGCACGAAAGTCTCTACTATGGCCTACAAAACAAAACAATCTTCATTGTTAGTAATGTAGAATATAATTTATCTATTTGTGCCTGCCTGCCTGCCTGCCTGCCTGCCTGCCTGCCTGCCTGCCTGCCTGCCTGCCTGCCTGCCTGCCTGCCTGCCTGCCTGCCTGCCTGCCTGCCTGCCTGCCTGCCTGCCTGCCTGCCTGCCTGCCTGCCTGCCTGCCTGTTGGTTGGTTGGCTGATGGTCTGCTGGCCATCATATCATTAGCAGCTGAGCGACTCTTCGCATTTGACAAATCGCCGCACGGACGTAAGCAAGATGGATGAGGTAAACAGCGTCGTTTTGGAAACCGAGAAATACGATTAGCGTCGAATGTCTCCTGATCCACGCAACCTACTAAAAGTCTACACTCCCTCGTTCAGAATGCCTCCTCACCGATGGCAATCTACGGATATGCCCTAGGGACAGCTACAGGTAGTGGGACGTGGAATCAGTTGAGCAGATAGTGGAGCCAACAACAGCGCAGTAAACATCAGTGTATTAGAGAATAAAGGAAGTAGTCAAATGGTAAACAATTGCTCCATAGCCATAGCTACCCCACTTCTTTGGAATAAGCTCCCTCCAGAATTCCGACAATTATCTGGCCCATGATACGAACTCATCAACACTTCATCCCTTGCAATTTCTGCACAGGTCTTTCATTCAAAACTGAAAACATTCCTCTTCCACTAATGCTATCCTTATTCTTCCTCTCAGGCTCTTCCCCTTATCTATCCCCCCCTCTCTCTCTCTCTCTCTCTCTCTCTCTCTCTCTCTCTCTCTCTCTCTCTCTCTCTCTCTCTCTCTCTCTCCCTCCCTCTGCACCAATCCGAAACACCATCCACCGCAGCCGTCTGACTGTCTACCTGCCTGACTCTTGGATCTTGACCTGGAACCGAACCCTTCCTCCCTATCGGTTTTGTTTGACTGAGCGCCTGTGAATAAGCTGGTTCCCGCTACTTAGCTTTCGTTGGGCGCTGTAGAAATCTCGAGCTTACGACTAGTAACTACGATCAGTGGTTTAGACATAAGTTGGTGGTTTACATTAAGGAAGATTGGCTCTTTTATACCACTATAGTTACAACCGTGTGTCAAAATGTCAGTGACTGTAACATCCCATGCCATATAGCTGCATCTCTCAGTGGTCTACCTTTACATGCCAATCTCATGCAAAAGACAAGGTGGATGGATGCTAGACATATCCGAACACTGACAGAAGAGTCTGAAATGCACCCGATAAACGACCTTAAGACTTGATGACGATAAACCTGGAAACTCTTTTTAAGGGGGAAGTTGGGGAGGGGGAACGCAGGAGGAAACAAAGGAGCGACGGCGAATGGGGTGTATTTCGGTAGCGTTCAATAACTCCAAAGCAAGCGTTCGCTGATGCTTGATGGTCTTGTCATATTGAATGCGACTATTAAATATGGCAGTCTTTCCATTTCCTTCCCTTGTTTTGAAACGTCTTACTAGTCTACCAGGCTACGGTCCATTGATCTACTGGGATAGAGTCCCGGGGTCTAACGAGCAGCGACCTAGTGGTCCAAAAGCTTCAGTACTATAAAGGACTAAGACACGCGCGCACGAGTAAGATCTACGAGCACAATTTTCTCTAAGCGCATAAATTTCGTGAGCGTTCATGATTTTTGAAAGTTAAATGTATCTCATTGTTACAGCGGCTTGCAAAGTTAGCCTACTATGATCGGAAGTTCAAAACAAGGCGCATGTTGTAGAACCACATGACGTCTTCTCAGGCAATCTGACCTTATCTGGCCCACATATGGGCCTACACTGGGACAATAGCCCACATCAGTTGCGACCCGCGGCAGCGCGACGCCCGTGTGACCCTAACGAACTCGGTTGTCTGGAGTCTGAACTTTAAGTTCTGTAGGTTCTATATGATGGATGTTCTCGGGAAAAGGGAACTCTCACCATTAACTCGTTGCAAATGTGTATAATGCTTTTCTTTTCCTAGTATACGAAGTCCTTCATTTTCATAATACATTAACTGTTAGTCGTTATGCCCATACCACACTTGAGAACAGAGTGTAGGCTACTTGACTGGATAGCTTTACAAGTTTTCACTCATTCTATTTACTGGTTTGCGATTAAATAAATGTCAGAGGAAAATTACCTGGGGCTTTCGGCTAGAAAGACAGAGTGGCTAAACGAATATATAGACATATCGAGATACACAGCCGTCATTTGATGCAGAGAAAACCATTATGTTAAAATAAGTTTTTACATATCGTCACAATTCCGTTGACGTTGCAGTATAAACCCATGCGCGAAAATAAGCACTGATTATTATAATTATTGTTGTTGTTGTTCTTGCTATTATTATTATTATTATTATTATTAATATTATTATTATTATTGATTGATTGATTGATTAATTAATTAATAACTTTTATAGCGCCGGCATCTAGTGCACAGGACATCAATCGATAGACAACGCTAAACAAGACCCGCTGACGTCGTCTAAAACTCTTTCTGTAGATAATAGGGTGCTGTTGTTTCGAAGTAAGTAAGATGTCGACCGTTTGTGGACGTAGCCTCTTGCTACACCACGGGCACGAGGGCCTTACTCATGTGGACTGAACTTCAAGGACTTGTAGGGCTGGTGGAGGTCGTCTTAGTGGTTTGCCCAGTCCTGTTTTCGTAGCATGAATTTCGAACTTCTGACTTCATATATTATTTGAGGAGAGCACGAACTGGCTCTGCATCAGTAACACGGCATCGCTTAAGATAGTTTGCCCAGTGCTGATTCAGACAATAAACTCAAACAGTATGATATAAAAATCAGAAATTCACTAGCGTTCACTTAGCCTAAGCCTCACGGTGGGCATATTCCCCATCGAGTGACTGCCTGCTTGTGACTACATCAATATTCAAATATCTACATCCTTCTGGATGTTGAATCATAATAGTACTTTCATTTTCACCAGTACCACTGGCAACCTAAACCATTTCCACTTTATCTCGCCGATTCACGCCATTGTTACTGCTAGATGAGAGCATGATAGCAACGGTACATGTAGACTATGCTACACGAGAAAAGAAAGATCAAGGGCATAACTACTGGCCTCTTTCCAACTTAAACTTCTGAGCCATCGAGCGATCACCCTCGTATTTGGACATCCAAATAGCCTGCACAGGACAAGTATGTGTATAATATGTATACGTCGCCTTATTAGAAATATATTATAGAATACATAAAATTAAGGTAAAAATCAGAAATATTGGGGGCATAACTATGGGCGTCTCAGACGTAGACATTGGCTGGGACATGTACCCTCTGTTTAATAGAGTCCACAGTTTAGAGTAATGTAATGTAAAGGGCGAATTTTTGCAGCGTTATATTATGTGGATACACCCCTAAACAGTCTGCTAGAAAATGAGATAAAGACACGACATAGCCTGTGGTAGTTTTGAACGACAGAGCTGATATGCAGAGAGAGAGAGAGAGAGAGAGAGAGAGAGAGAGACAGAGAGAGACAGACAGACAGACAGAAAGAAAGAAAGAAAGAAAGAAAGCGAGAGGAGAGACAGATACATAGAACGCAGAGAGCCTAAGCTGGATACAACAGAGAAAACAGACAAACAGAAAGACAGAAAGGTCGATACTTTATTTCTTATTTATGCTTGTAGTCAGCAGTCAAAATATCCCGTGACTCAGGGAGTCTCATGTGACATTCTCAACAGACGGAGATCTTCGGCGTCTTTCTTCCGCGTCTGGTCGTTGAAGAACCCGAGGAGTGGCTTGTTGTGAATGTGATATTTTCCAGTTCGTTGGTCGTCTAGTTGAACCTGCTTCCATCGACCTTCGAACCGCCATCTGACTCAAAAGCCTCAAAGAGCAGGTTATACCGAGGCTGAGAAATTAAAATCGCATGAACCAAACCCTATCAAATTCTTGTCGAAGAATTTGGTTGTTTTGCCACAGCTAGTTCTGCGATCGGTGCAATTAAGCAAGCCCGAGAATTCCCCTCTCTGTCTATTTACCCTTATTCACCCTTCCTCGTCTAAGTGATTTAGTACCGTACCGTATTTACTATTACTGTTATTTCTGCATTTATTAATCGCCACTCCCAAATGACTAAGCATCAGTCGATGGGCACTGAGTATTAGTGAGCCAAAGACTTGCTCAAGGTCATTACACAGTAACCGTCTCATGGAAGGCTCGAACCCGTACTGTCAGCGTTACCATCCGAATCCTCTACCCAATGGGCTACCGTGCCCCATTTAGAGAAACTTACTAAAGCCACGTGGCATAGTAACCTCTATGGTATGCGCTCGTGCAGGCTATAAATATTATAAATATTTAGGCTTTGCATAAACACATCTTATAGGTCCATGTAGCAACATGTTGATCGATGACGATGACGGCACACAGACAGACAGACACAGAGACAGAGACACACAGACAGACACAGAGACAGACACACACAGACAGACACACACAACTAGAGAGCTGAGAACAGAAACGAATGTGATGTGTTAACGCAACCATCTTATCTCCAGTCGACAAGTATCTCTTCAAAACACACTTTAAACATTAAATATACTTAATTACCTAATTACATAATTACATTGGCCCATTTTTAGGCTTTAAATATGTCACAGTCAAGGTCGTATGGAATTTTACCAGCAAACTCTAACAACACTTCGATCACACACTTCAAATCCTCGCTTTTTTCTTTCACCTCTTTGTTTCCAACACGAATTCTGGTGTTACAGGTGAAAATAGATTTTTTTGTTTTCTAAGCATTATTATCTATTAGATTGTTGTTTTAGTGTATGCGACAGATCCTTCGATCGCGAAGCCTCTTCACTGAAAAATGAACAGGGTCAGGGTCATACGGTCGCTGTAGAAAACAGTGTAAATTTCCATTTTCACACTGCCCTTGAGGTCATAAACTCGTGAGGATTTAGCGAGAAACATCGATGCGTAATGCTTGAATTGTTTACTGAGAAAGATGACTAATGTCGCCATCCTTACTATTGTCCATCAGAATGGACTTGCTCAGCCATTTTATGAAAAACAGAACTGTCGCATATATATATACGCTTTATGACATGTATGTATGTTATGTATGTGTGCATGTTTATGTATGTATGTATGTATGTATGTATGTATGTATTTATGTATTTATGTGCGCATGCATGTTTATGTATGTGTGTATGTATGTAGCATACATGCCTGTATATATGTTTTTATGCATGTATGCACAGCAGGTATGCATGTGTATGTATGTATGTGGGTATGTATGCATGATTGCATGTATGTATGTTTATATGTATGTATGTATGTATGTTTTTATATATATGTATGTATCTGAGCTATTTTAAAGTGCCTTCTAAGGAACTCTCAATAGCGCTTATATCTTTCAAAGCATTTCTTATAAGCATGCTGTAACGTTGTTGTCATGTCATGTAGGCTATTCATGCACAGCAGACTTACCGGGTAATAAAAGATACGCCAATCAACAGACGCGATCGGTTTTAACTGATTGAACAGCTGATTTAACTGATTGAACAGATGAAAGAACGAACGGATGAACGAAAGAAGGGAAGAACCAACAAACGAACCAACACACGACCCCAAGAACCGACAATTGAACGAAGGAAAGAATGAAAGAACAAACGAAGCAACCAACGAATGAACGAACGAACAACGGGTGCTTATAAGTAACGATGTAACAACAGCTTTTCTCTTCATTTCCCTTTTATTTGTGATTCTCGCCCACTTACGATACGTATGCACTTATATCAACGACTGTTACTGAAAGATGTTCAATACCTCACTCAATCTATCACTTAAAATTTCACGTTAGCTTTCAATTAGCTTTTTAATTGCAATCTCCTCACTTTACCCCCTCGTTGACTGTCACCCTCCCTGCCTCGCATTAAATTCTGTGGTGTTCCGTCAGTAAGGCTAATCATTCAGGCTCTCTTCCCATTCCTACTCACTCCCATTGTCACTCTATTATAGTTTAAAGTGCACAAATACAGTGCTTTTTTCAGACGGAACGCTCCGGAACGGCGTTCCGGCACCTTTTTTTCGGCTAATAAAAAGTAATTTAGTTTTTAATAAAAGAATCGTGTTGCTACGTTATTTTAATTATGTAACATAATGTAACTTATTTTAATTCATTTTCAGTGTTTACAACTTTACACTTTTTTCAGTGTTTATTGATTGATAAAAATAATGTGTAATTTTAGCACAGAATTCCATAATTGTTCAGTTTCGGAACCTTTTTTTCTAGAAAAAAACACTGCATAAATATATGAATAAATACTCACCCAAAGTCGTTCTTCACCCGTTCACACTTACTCACTGTTAATCCAATTCTTTTGTTCTCATATTATCTCACTTGTCTCTTTGGTTGCTTCATTATCGTACTTTTATTATATCTCTTGGCCTGTTTTACTATCACTTGAACTGTTTCTTTCGCAACTCATTTCACACTGATTCACTCAATTTCACGCATGCATTCTTTCGCACTTTCAACCGCTTTCACTCTTTCTCCCATCAGTCACTCCTTTAACATCTGTCCCTCTTTCACTCCCTTTGTCTTTTATTTCCCATTTGTATTCTGTATACAGGACGTGATTGTCATTCCCTGTCGGTCATGCACTCAATTTGTCACTCCTGACTTGATCGACTACTTCCGTTTAATGACGTGCCACATCTCTTCCTGAAATCGCGTCGCATCAGTTATCCGTCTCGCATGGTTGAATCTGGCATCGATTCGGTCCAATGGCTCGATCTGAAATCACACAAGTAGAACCGTAAGAAACGTCAACTTTAATTAACTGTTCCAACAGCATACTAAGTCAGAAAGTTCAAATACGATATACAGTCAAAGTGCTTGTAAGAATAATTACTGCAAAACTTCAAGCGCCCTGAATCATGTTATTACTTCAAAAACATTATCCTACTGGTCTAAATGAAACTGCAATTACTAATTAATACTCAATACTTATACAAGACGCAAACGGTAAAATTTAAATAAGAACAGATAGATATTGCGATAAAGATTACAAAAGAAAGAATTGCTTAAACTATAACGCAGTATAATGTGACTGATATTGCAACCAATACGGTCACTCTTGAAACCTCGTTTCACCGAAATATTTGCTAAGCAGACCCTCAATAAAACTACGAGGAGAACCTATAACCGAAACTGGAACCGAAATGGTAACTTAACAGGGCAGTAATCGCATGTAAGAGAACTTGTAGCCATAAACCAGAAACTAAACGTGAAGAACTGAATGATGTAAATCTGACCAGAGGTGTCGTCATCCATCCGATTTCCTGAGACGACGTCTGTGGAGCCGAATGTTTTTCTGTCGGCACCTGACGACCCCTTTTAATCGCTTCAATCAACCTACCTGCAAAGCCATTCATGCATTCGTTTGTCTGATAACTCAGGTGACTAAGTGAGTGAGTGAACGAGTGCGTGAGTGAGTGAATGAGTGAGTGAGTGAATGATCGAGTGAGCGAGTAAGCGAGTAGGTGAGCAACTTAACTAATGAATCACTAAGTGAATGACTGAACGACTGACTGCATGAACAAAATAAATGAATTAATTACATAAGTAATTAACAAAGAAATGAACGAACAAACGAATCAACGGACAAATGACTGAGCGAATGCAAAGTTGATGTAGGTGGTAGCGATTGAATCGATGAAGCGAAACAAAATAAATATGTCTACCGTCTTCTTCTGCGTCATAATTCTTAAAATCTTGCCAGGAATTCGGTTTTCCGGTGATCACGTGACCTGAACAGATTTACCAATTTCATGAAAATTGGCAAAATGGCTTCTGCGAAAATTTTGAATAATTTTATAAAGGCGCACAAATCTGTTACATTATTCGATAAAAACTGACGACGGTTTGAAAATTTCCCCTCAAAAATCCACAAATGTATTGTAATGTAATATATGAAATATATAATTATCCGTTTTAAATCTCGTAAAGTTTAAATGTCAACCAGACATGAAAACGTGAATTTAACCCAATAACACAACAATTAGTTTTCGTTAAACTTTATTTCAAAATAGTGGGAAATATCTTTCGAATACCATTCCCTGCCAGATATTCACAATTAATTCAGTGATTTTTAGTGCGATTATATTTTACACACAGAGAACGTGATAGCAATGGGAAAGCGAGCGAAAACAGGAACCAGTTCCGTGTACTTGAGATTGATCTGATTGTAGGTATTCGTTTTTTTAGATAATATTTAGTTAGGCGTATACTATTAAAAAGCTACGGTACACGAACATGGACGCATGAATTTAGTAACATTAGGCCTAGCCCAAACACTCTGTATATTGTGAGTAGATTGGTATAAGATGACGATAACTTATGTGGCGCTATTCTCAATCTAACTACAGGGCACAAGGAGTCGCAGATCTTGAGGAATTAGATTATCATTAATTTTTTTCCCCGAGGTAGGCCCCTATATATGGTCCCTCAGGATTTAAAAGATTTTCTGGAGATGAAACATTCTGGGACGGCTAGAAATCGTCAAGATCTGGCGGTGAGACAGCCGTGTCCTTTTGGGGGGACCACATCGCCTGCCGTTGCTCCTCGTCATGTAAACGAGTGTAGCTATTTGAAAGTGAGAACACGTTTTAACCTGGTTTGTACGGGTTGACAGTGAAGTTGGTGAAGAAGGTCGTTTGGTGCAGTTCCTTGCGAACGCTCTCAGCCAGAATTCGGTCACGGTTGACCAAGTTTGGCGGAACTTTGGACGTCAGTCTGCTGTTCGTCTGGAATGTCGATGCAGACTTTGCCATCTAAATAAGTCCAAAAGACAATCGAACTTCGGATATGTTCAGTCGTTTGTTCGTTAATTTGTTTACTTCTTCATTCTTTCGCTGATATATTTTCTTTCTTTCTTCTTCCTTGCTTCATTTATTCATTTGTTCATTCGTTTTTTCACTCATTCCTTGATTCGTCAATTCTTTTGTTTGTTAACTCGTTCATTCGCTCACTCATTTTTTCTTTATTTCTCTCAATCAGTCAGTCAGTTAGTCAATCAGGCGTCGGTCGGTCGGTCGGTCGGTCGGTCGGTCGGTCGGTCGGTCGGTCGGTCGGTCGGTCGGTCGGTCGGTCGGTCGGTCGGTCGCCTTAAACATGATGTGTCGTTATGTAAACGACAGGTCTTAAATCTGGTGCTCACACGAAATCATGCTTACATCGTTAATTTCATCAATGAGTTACTTTTTATTTAGCCATTCTTCAAATGCATTAATTGATCACGGTCTATCATGTTGTCATTCAGTAGTTCAGTTAGCAGGGCTCCAGTCTCCATCTCGACGTCTCGGTCTCGCCTCGAAGACCAAACTTCTCGGTCTCGTATTCTCAGGGTCTTTGCTCGGTCTCGGGCTCAAGGGTCTCTTGGCATCCCTCTCAGTTGGTCCTTCTTCCTGTCTGTTTTTGTCTGATTTATCGAATTGCCTAGTTCTAGCATCCAAATATTTTGTCTTCTTACAAATAAGGTGAAAGCTTTTGGGTATCATGAACTTTAAAAATATAGGCCTAGCCAACTACTATTTTATTATAATGAATATAGTTAGGTCTAAGAAAAAGAAAGTAGGTCTGACTATTTCGGTTGACCTAACTGTGAACTTCTCCGACTTGGCCAGCAGAACAGCAGACGGGAAAATCTGAGAGAATTTTGTGAAAAGACAAAGCACAAAATGACAGTATGACAAAATAATAACATCGTTAGATACCTGGACCAGCTAGGAACAGCCACAACCAGCCAGGAACAGCCACAACCAGCCAGGAACAGCCACAACCAGCCAGGAACAGCCACAACCAGCCAGGAACAGCCATAACCAGCCACAACCAGCCAGCCTGAAGAGGAGAGGCTTAGGCATAGGATTAAAGATGAAGAATTATATTCAGTCATTTTATAAGTTATTTTGTCATTTATTTTTAAGTCATTCGATGATAAACTAATAGAATAATAATTTTGAAAAGGAAATAAATGAATAAGTAGTTAATACGTGATATTAATATACCTTTCAAACGTTCACAGATATTTGTGTGTCGATGTCATGTAGTAAAGTACGAAATGAACTGAATTAGAAACGGTTCAGTTCTGCGACATTCATCAACGAACGCGTAGGAACAAGTCGCTCGAAGCGTGCGATTGAAAGCATTAAGCCAACCGTTCTAATCGGATTCCAGGTGAGTTTGCATCAGCGCAAACTTACCCCAGCGGCTGAACACAAGACTCGATTCCAGGCGAATACAATCCGCGGCCTTAATCGTTCGGGCAATTCCGTTGTTGTTATGTATGCAAATGCAATTAGTTCACAGAGAACTAGGGATTTAGACGGCCCATGGTCTGTGAAGGGGAGGGAAATGGGTAGGCTTGGCGTCGGGGGATCCATGCCCCCCATCCAGCTGGCCACAGAGGTGTCGGGTGTTACTGGTGTGCATGCCGGTTGTTGGTGATGGTGGTTGCCAGTTAGAGCGGAGACAGAAATTAAAGCGAAGTATTTAATCAACCGCGGCTTCGCTTCTGAATTAAACATGTTCTTCATTTGCCACACAGGTAACTGGCTAGTCACGCAACGACTCTGTGTGTGTCTCTCTCCCTCACTGTCTGTATGTGCCTGTCTATCTCCCTTTATGGCTGTGTCCCTCTCTGACCTTCTCTCTCTATCTGTTTCTCTAATTTGCTATTCGCCTTTCTGTTCCTACTTATTCTGCTTATTGTTTCTAGCACCTTTGTTGTTTCGCTGTATGCTTTATATATATATATATATATATATATATATATATATATATATATATATATATATATATATATATATATATATATATATATATATATATATATATATATATATATTTATATATATACCATTGCCTGTCGTCACGCATCGATGACTCTGTGCCTCTAAATACCCGTTCCAACTCAGCTGCAGCATCTGTATCTTTCAGTTTTCTCTCTAGTACTATGCTTCTTATGGCTTGTAAGTCTGTATACATCCGTAATCCGTAATCAGAGGCATCTAATCTGGGGAGGGATATGACGCATTATGCGTTGTGGAAATTTTAAGAGAAAGAAAAAAATGGAATAGGGAAAAACAAAATTTTGAGGCAATATTTATAAAAGGCGAGTTGCCTTTAGCATCGATGCGCGAGGCTGCTATAAGACATTAATTATAAATAATCCGTTCATGACCTTTAAATGTGGATCAGAAGGTACGAAGACTAAACAAAGTCGTCATAAATTTTCAAAGCTGCAAGAAATAGGTTTTCAGGTTGAAGTTTTTTAAACGGAAATACCTAAAAAAATTCCTAAACCCTGGGAAAAAGTCCAAAATTAGGTCTTCTGTGTTTTTGGTAGAAATGAAAACGAAAATCGGATTTATGTTTTTATATTTTTGGATTAAAAACATCTTGTAATTAATTAGCAATGTTGTGGTTGCGATGTTTCAACAGATCAAGGTGCATCAGAGCAATGAACTCAGAATTAAATATTATAAACATCGCCGTAGTTCTGTTTAAGTCGCCTGGAAAATATAAAAAATATAAAAACCTAATTTTTTCTTTTAAAAGTAATTTTTCGCACCCATGGAAATTCTGACGACAGGAAATAATTGCCAATGTCCCGATGACTTGAAAAGTTCCCTTAAAATTCCTCAACAAATTCAAGGCAAATTATTGAATACTGAAATTGGAGTAATCTTTGTAACACGGAGACTCCGAAAGCATTTGAGGCATTCGACCTCTGCAGTGAACTGTATGGCTTTGCAGGACGAGTTTAAAAGTACTTGTGTATCTCCACAACGTGTACTGAACTTCATACATTACTAAGCTAACAGACAGTGTTCCCAGCACAGTTATTGCTGTCAGAATCCTATTCTCCCTGTTTCTCTACCAAGTTGTGAACGAAGCTTCTTCGAGCTGAAGCTGATAAAATCATGTCTGCAAACATCTATGCCAGCCGAAAGACTTGTTGGATTATCGACCATATTATTAGAACACAACATTGCTCGTAACACAAACTTCAAAGTTGTTTACCAACATTTTAAATATGACAACTGGAACTGAATGAGACTCCTATAGCCTACTACTATACATGTTATTACTGTGCAAACTGCAGTGTATAAAACTATGAAGAAGTAGGGCCTACACTGCTACTGCAGAATAGGTGTTTTATTTATTAAGATTATTCTCGATGAACATCTAAACTAAAGCCATAAACTATGAACTATAAACCCGAAATGCGGAAGTCTTATTAGCAGGTAGATTCTGCTGCAGTGTATCCGTTTATTGAAAGTTAAAGGTGGAGACGCCAGGCAGAAGGTTCGCCTAGGAGGCAAAGCAACCTGGCGCCGAAACTTAAATGAAACTTAAGCTCAGCATTCTAACTACTGCATGGTTACAGCAAAGATGGTCATGTCGGTCATTCCCCAGATGTCGCATACTCTTCACTTGCTTCCGTCGCTTCTCTTTCACAGGCGCGCTATGAAAGCGGCGCTATAGAAGTCACTAGAACAGTTTAGATTAGTTAAGATTGTGTTTCATGTTTCAGCTATGTCGTCTCTTTAACGTACCAAAAAAGCTGACCTCTTTTTAAGCCAAAAGCGACACTTTCGCGTCATCGAATTGTTTGCAGTTTTGTGCGTTGCAAGTGACTGAGGGAAGGAAGAAGAGGGAGAGGGAGAAAGAGAAAGAGAGATAGAGAGAGAGAGAGAGAGAGAGAGAGAGAGAGAGAGAGAGAGAGAGAGAGAAGAGAAAGAGAAAGAGATAGAGAGAGAACAAGAGAAAGCGAGAGAACAAGAGAGAGAGATATAAGTAGGGAAAGAAATTTCTCTAAGACAGTGACATGCGTTTCGTTCGCATCGCTTTCTCCCATCGTTTTGTCTCCAGTTCCAATGATGCCATTTCAGCGAGTCGCTTCTGAAACTTGAGAGATGCTCCGCAAATTGGATCAACATAGAGCTGTTGGTTGATAGCTGGCGTAAAAACAATCGGACAAACACAAAACAAGTCATCGTCTGCAGGAATGAAAGATTACATACCTAGGCCATAATTATTTGGCCCATAAAGTAGCTGGAAATTTATATAGCACCAGTTCGGGAAATTTCCCAGGCATTGATTACAGTATTCGTAATAGTAAACATAATTTCTTTCTGTTCTTACTGACATTTAGCAACATTTAACATCATTTAGGCTATTATTATTAATATTATTATTATTATTATTATTATTTCCGCATTTATTAGGCGCCACTATCTAATAACTTAACATCAGTCGATGGCGCCGAGCAATTATGAGTTAAGGACTTGCTCAAGGTCCCTACACAGTAACTGTCTCGGAGGAGGCTCGAATCCGTATACTCCCCGCGTTACAAGCCGAGCGCTTTATCCAGCATGCTACTGTGCTCCTACGTGCTAGCGTAGGCAGCACTTTTATGAGGTACTCAAAAGACGCTATATCAAATGTTTACATAACTAACAAACTATCCATCATCATTATCACCACCACCACCGAAAACAACGACAAAATCAGCAACGCTATCGTTCTCTTATCATAATTTACTTTGCTGTTGTCGTTGCTGATTGGACTTTGCCGCAAGCAGTCCATTCGACAAAGGTGGACACTGGTTTCCTTGTCTAGTCGCCACGGAGCTGTTATCCATCGTCTGTCCAGACGTCGATGCTTCTGCTGCTGCTGCTGCTGCGGCTGTGATGCGGATGGCTGGCATCGTAGCAGCGCATGTCGTCGGTTTCGGTTTCGTTTTTGAATTGCTTTCATTTCGTCGTTGAGATTTGATGGCAGAGGGAAGTTCGGCTTCAGGAGGCTGACGACGCTCGACTGGAAAACCCACAGGAAACGAAAGGTTAAGGGTCACGCAAAGAATACGCCAAAGGCGAAGCAGCTTTACATAGCAAGCATACCACTAAACCAATGTTGTATTGCCATCCGTCCTTTGCCCGTTTAAGCACTACTCTCTACTTATTACAGCTGCCTTTCCTGCTGTAACCAGGAACTAATGTTATAAAAATCGTGTAGGGCTGACCATTTTGAAGGTACAGAACATTTCTCTCAGCTTAAAAACAAAACCCACCGTAACAGCTCCTTTCCCCTTTCTCTCTCTGGTCTTCTGGCAACCGGACTTGGTTCTTGATATGACATCTTTGGAGAACCCCATTGAGATGACGCAGCGCTCGTGAATAAGCCCTCTGCGCTTAGCTCTTAAGTAGCGCTTTAGAAGTTTGGAGATTACGATTACGATTCTGAACTGAGGCTTTCGCGTGACCTTATGCCCTTTTTGGTTTGACCTTTTGAGCGCCGCTTCATTTCATTTGTTTTCGCATTTTTGTGCTAGATCCTTTGAAGCTTTCTCTAAAGGCGCTATATAAATGTCCAGATAAAATATAAATAGACGAATGTGTATAAGTCATTTTGGTTTCTGTTGACATCCGTCGTTCAGTGAACAATGTCGGTCGATTCTACTACATAATAATATCTTTATGGCCTTAAGCTCATGTGGGAAGTTGAACGAATGAATGATTGAAAGAATGAACAAACAGACGGATGAACGAAGTGTAATCACCTGCTTTGTCTTCACTGCTCTGAAAAACAGGGTTCTTTGGAGTCAATCTGGCTTCTACTCTGCTTCTTGCAGCACTCAGACCAAAGTCTTCTTCTTCCGGTAGCTCTGACCTTCCCAGAAAGTCACTGAATTCCGGCGAAGGCATCAATGGGCTGAGAAGAAATAAAACGGAACAAGAAACCAGCGAACAGATGATAACAGTCAGTCGAACTGATTCCCGACAGTCCACAGATGTGAGAAAGATTGTCCTAGTGCCTGTCTGCGCTCCTGTTAAACTGTCAGTCAGTCAGTCAGTCAATTAGTCAGTCAATTAGTCAGTCAGTCAGTCAGTCAGTCAGGCAGGCAGGCAGTCATGCAGTCAGTCAGTTAGGCAGTCAGGCAGTAAGGCAGTCAGTCAGTCAATCAGTCAGTCAGTCAGGCAGTCAGTCAGTTAGGCAGTCAATCAGGCAGTCAGGCAGTCAGTCAATCAGTCAGTTAGTCAATCAGTCAGTCAGTCAGGCAGTCAGTCAGGCAATCAGGCAGTCAGTCAATCAGTCAGTCAGTCAATCAGTCAATCAGTCAGTCAGTCAGGCAGGCAGGCAGTCAGTCAAGCAGTCAGTCAGGCAGGCAGGCAGGCATGCAGTCAGGCAGGCAGTCAAGCAGTCAGGCAGTCAGTTAGTCAGTCAGTCAGTCAGTCAAAACTTAACCAAAAACTTATGTAGCGGTGATTTGCGACGTGGTTCTTACCAGAATAATTTGAGGGGCAAAATCCTGTATTCAGTGGTTGGTTTAGAGCATCTTCCAAGGTGCTGTTCCACCTCCGAGTGGTTTTCGACGCCTGGCTGCTTAGAATGTGTGAATCGAAGACGAAT
The DNA here is from genome assembly GCA_964023275.1 of Norana najaformis. Taxonomy (NCBI): domain Eukaryota; kingdom Metazoa; phylum Annelida; class Clitellata; order Crassiclitellata; family Hormogastridae; genus Norana; species Norana najaformis. Next base: position 11,283,519 of record OZ029926.1, read on the forward strand.
CAAGTCTCGATATGAATGAGCAGAATCCAGGCTACCCCTACGCATTCTGTCACACATATGAATTCTGCATAAGTTATTCTGGCACAAGCCATTCGTTGAATGGGTTTCTTTTTCGACAGGTCCTTAACTCTGTAACACCCAGTCTTGTCCTACCCATCAACATAGTCTTTGCGACTTCTCATCGTGGTTCAGTCGCTACCCATGTGATGACATCTTGTGATTTTGTGACACTTTGAGAGCTAATACCTAGAGCAGGCATATGTTAGACTGACTGCCAAATCGCATATGGTTTCTGTTCAGAATCGATTTGAATTCAGACAAGACTAGGTTTTGATGATCCATAAAGATTATCGATTTATATGGCTCCATCGGGTTTTTGTAATACATAACTGTATCATTAAAACAAACTGTTAAAAATTTAATCTTCGTGACGCAAAAATATCACAATACATTTTGCATCATGTTCATGCTTTTGCTGACTGAGTCAATTAGCGCTGGTCCAGTGTTGAAATCTGACTTAGAATCAGCGCTGATCCAGTGTTGAAATCTGACTTAGAATCAGCGCTGGTCCAGTGTCGAAATCTGGTTTAGAATGATCGCACAGTATGCAGTCGTGTTGACTAAACGCCGTTGAAATCGTTGGCTCATACTCAAAAGTATCTCATGTGAATAATCCAGTGAAAATGCTACAGATTCGAACCCGAAACGGCACCTGATTTCCTACGAACAGCAAAGACTGTGCTAGGCTATTAGTTAAGAACCTCAAGTCCTCCAGCACCCTAGAGACAACTTTCAAAGTAGTCGACCGGCGTATTCCTCAGTCGGCAAAACAATATAATCAAAACCGTAATTGTAAACCGTATATTTTTTTCTAAAGCGCTACTTAATAGCTAAGCGTTGAGCACCAGCTTATTCAGGAGCGCTGCGAGAAATCAGAGGACTGGACACAGACTCCGCAGCAGGAACAGATCCGATTGTTGGGAGACCAGAGAGTGAATCAGCTCACATAGGAAAGAAAGGAGCAGCAGCAGAGTCGTCTTTGGCTGCGTTTGCCACTCGTCGTTATACAGATACAGAATGTTCTAACAGGGATCAAGTCAATTCTATATCCTATGCTGTCTTCGTAGATATTTGCCAATGCACTGAAGAACATATAGTAAACCGAAACGATTTCTCAATGCCGATGCAAGCAGAACAATTTCTCGATTAATAAGCCTCTGTTCGCAAGTCGAAGCACTTCGCTTATTGTACTCGTTTCGTAGTCCTGTTCTCACTTAGTGTTCTCGGAATATGCACACTGACGAGGCTGTTTTAATTCGATCCATTTGCGCTCAAAAAAGACATATTTATGAGCAATAAGGGAGTCCATGTAAGGCAACACTGAACGTCGATTACCAGCTATGGAGTGCCAATACTCGATAAATGCGACCAGAAGCTTACAAGCATCGACTAATAAATAAATCGCAAGGCTGCAGACGCCATAGCTCGATATTTCAACAACCTCGTTAATCTCTGCGACCGCCTATAGTTAGCGCAAAGCCAAGACGGATTTTCGACCATGGTTAATGGAAACCACTGTTGCGTTCAATACGACCACTGTCTATACTTTAAGCAAGGAATGTGCAGTGCCTACTAGACTATTTGAACAGTATGAGTTTATTAACTTATAGATAACACTCTTCCAATAACAAGTTTTAAAAAGAAGCCTAAAACTTACCTGTTTAATAGGTCTGCCTCGATTTCTGTGCATTCCTATTGATCTGTAAACCATGATATTACTCGATATTACTGGGTAGGACTTTTTTAGGGTCGTTGCACGCGCCTTTGAGGCTGTTGTTAATTGTGCGCGTTATAAATGTATGTTTAATAATAATAATAATAACAACAATTAATTGATATTTTTATAAATTAATGCAAACAACGTCGTTGAAACACAAAGCATTACATATTTTATTAAGCGTATAAATATGAGTAGTGTGAATTATATCAACAGACAAATGTTACGGTTTTATATCTACAGTCTTAGATATAATGTAGCATCAGTACACATGCATAATGCTAAGCGCCATCGACAGATGGCAGTGAACAGTTTGCTTTAAGGAATGACTGAAGGTCCAAATGCGTACTAATCATCTCATAGCACCAAAGCCCATTCCATCTATAATCCTTGCAACCAATCTTCGTGGTATAACCATAAGCTAGAAGTGGCAAACTACTGATGGCAAAGCTGTAGCTCTAGAAGCAAACATTTAATCATACCTCAGCTAATCGTGGTGCACTACATTCATCTGCTTAATCTGAGCTACAAACTCCTTTGACAAAGCAATTGCAGTCGCTACTGTTAGCCGTAACCACGCCTCGCAGTGACAGCCAATCGCATGATTGCACAACCGAGTTTTCGATCAACCCTGCTAGGCGCTCTTTTACTCTGGAACCTGTTGCTTGGCGGCGACGGCAGCTGAGATAAGGCAGCGACTCCATTGGGGAGCTGCTGATCAAATAGCCGGCGCTGCCAGCGGTGGGCCTTGGCCTCGTTTCTTCTCAGGCAAACACACATTACTATTTCCGGCGTACGATGCTTCAAGTCTCGCCAGGGGTCGCCGCTCGACCAGAATCAGGCTGCGTTCAGACTTGCTACTGCGACGGAAACTCAACCTCATAGGATCTAGTGGTGTAAATATTGGCCCAGTTTGCACGCGAACGAGGGTCCTCTGAATCTTGTAAAGACCGAGAGCGAAACACCAAATACAGGGGTAGTAGAATAGTCCAACATTGCAAAGGGGGAATGGTCCCACCAGTTATTGGTGGAATGTTGAATATATGGAATGTTCTACCAGTTTATTTATTTATTTATTTATTTATTTATTTATTTATATAACTCGTGCAAGGTCAGTAAATCTGAATCTGAGGCGAGGCTGTATGTTCGTTAAGGGGCCAAGATGGAGTCATGCAAAAGCCAAGGTGAGCCTCCACGAGTCAGTGATTTAAAAGATGATAGCGAGTTTGCAAGTTTGGCATTTTGTGATAGACTATTCCAAATAAGAAGAGCGCAGCAGCTAAAGTCACGTGATCCTACAATAGTCCTGAATGTGTAGGTTCAAGACAATTGTAGGATCGCGTGCCTTGTGATACACGATTTCATGCCATAAAATACCATTCCGTCAATAACTTCCTACAAAAAAAACCAGAAGAACGCAAGAATCCAGAAGAGCGGTAATGAGTCAGCAGTGCATTAAGATGTGATGGAAGGCCGGTGTTCTGAGCCTTAAAGGTAAAGCATGCAATCTTAAACTTGATACGTCATTCAACAGGAATCCAGTGCAATTCACCATGGCGATCTGATGCAATTTATGAGGAAGCAGAACTTGTAACAACCACAGAAAGAGAGTTTTTAATCCTCTGGAGCTTGTTTATTTTAAACGAGGAAATACCATATACCATACAGCCATTGGTGGAAGAGTCCAAATCCACCGTTGAAAAGGTGGAATGCTCAACCAGTTTTGTTGGCATGGTCCATCGTTCATAAGGAGGAATGCTTCGCCAATAGATTTCTCCAACCATATCACAGCCACCGACGGTTGGAATCATCAACCACAAGACCACAGTTTATTTTTTACAGAGTAGCGTTTTCCCTCACTTTTCACCTAATCACCCTCTGGCTGGCATAACTTCTCCTCCCCGCATTCTAACCCGGCACTGAAACCGAACAATCCACACGGATTTTAAACAAGCTGGTCTCCTCTTTCATGGCGGTGGAAAATTGGAAATTCACATTACATTGTGTCATCACCCTACTATAATCACTACCGCCGCCACCAGGAAGAATACCAGCATCACCAGCATTCCCAGTGTAAACCCTACCCCGTAGCATCACGTGAACGACGATGCCCCCAACCCTGGCATTCAGTGCATGGCACAACCACCATGACCATATTCTTGATCGTCCTCATCGTCTTAATAATTTATCTACTGTACAGTGTAATTAATTGCCTTTCAACTACAAGCGATTGTTGCAACTACTTTGCTTCTTAATGATTTGTTCATCGGAGACATCGGCGCATGAGAGAATCTGTTTTCACCCGTTCACCCGCCCCATAATCCCAGTGTGAACCTTACCCCCCTACCTTTTCCTCGCTTCTCTAACCATACAGTCGTGTTTAATTTACGACAGTTACAACTATGTAGCGATGAGGTTACGGCTTAGCACGGCATGAAAGCAGGCATTCGATCAATTCAATTCACGCAGTAACAATGAGGCTATTAAACACTGACCCCTTTAGATTATGATATCAGTGGCCTAATCAGGTCACGACAATAAACACTGACCCAGTTAGGCCACGTAAACAGACCCAATTACAATTAGGGACTCAGAGAAGCAGTGACATAACCAGGTCACGAAATGAGGTCATAGAAGCCCCGACCCAAATGCAAATCATTGACCTACTAAGGCCATGAACTAAATGATCTGTGTAAGTCTTCTATACACGCATCCCTGATTGACAGGCAGGTACTAGCGTCAGGTCCCGGCATGGTTGTGGTTTTCCAAGTGGCGGTCCTTGAAGGAGGAGGAGGAGGATGACGACGATGAAGAGGAGGATGATGATCGACGTCGTGGCTGGACGAGGGTCCGGTGGTCGACCTTGATCCAGGCTCCTACGACATACGACTCGATGTTGCTCTCGTCCGTCCCTCGAAGAATCCGGAAGTAGCCGTCCTCCCCCCAGTCACGGCCCCACGAATTGGCGCACAGCTGCAAATGTACAACAACAAGAGCATCTTCTTAATTATTTATATAGCGCATCTTCCATGGAAAATCCTAAGAGATGCTACAACATCAAGAGCATCATCTTAATTATTTATATAGCGCATCTTCCATGGAAACTCCTTAGAGATGCTCCAGGTAGAGGAACAAAAAACCACGAACAATCAGAATGGTTCTAAAATGCTAAAGGAATATAAGCAAATAATAATAATCCATGCTCACAAAAGCTGGAAGTAGTCTATAGACTCGGACTGCGAGAATACAATCATTCGTACATCAGCTTTATCTATATTACATATCGGTCATTAAGTAGTTATGTATGTATTTATGTACTTATGTATTTCCATGCATATAAGGGGCTCATGCGGGTTCCAGGCCACTGCCCGGTTGTACCTATCTTATTATGTTGTCAATTTCATAATGACCGATTATCTCGAGTCTTAAAAACTCGACGATTTTCTACAGAGTGGTGTTGATACAGTGCGCTTTCAGAAAAATGACAAGTATGCATAACCCCGTCTATAAATGACTTCGTTAAGTGGCATTGGTTCAACCGGACTTAGGGTTTGAGACTGAACGTTTCTAGGTTCTATTCTTTCCAACGATCACCACTTTCAGTTAGTCCCACGCCATTCTTTAGATACTGTTGGTAACCGACGGAAAGACTTACCCAATACTTCAGTGGATGAACAGTTGAATTGTCAACGCCCCATCTGTCCAAAGAAAAAATACTCTTGACAAATAATTAGTAAACAATTGTGTGACTGAGTGAATATTAAAAGAACAATGGGCTGATTAAGCCTTTGATGCAATGACAGTGATCGCGTTCTCGCTCCATTCTAATTAGAATTGATACCTGTGTGTGTGTGTGTGTGTGTGTGTGTGTGTGTGTGTGTGTGTGTGTGTGTGTGTGTGTGTGTGTGTGTGTGTGAGTGAGTGGTGACATCTTGTGCTGACCCAACAATTGATAAACTTGCACACCAGGAAGCATGATTTCATCCAGTATGGTGGCGGATGTTTGCTGTAGTTGATGGACTTGTGCCTAGGATTTTCGTCACTGGAGTTTCATATACTTCGACCAAGTTTGGACGCGATTGAACTGACCTAATAACAAGCGAGGTATTGACAGTGTACTGACCCAATTAGCCTGACTGAGTGGAAGTTGGTCTGTCTATGGCTCGGTGGAAGATAGTCTGCCGGAAGAGAGTGATGGTAGACACCTGACCGATACATGTAGAAGTCCTCCTTCACTTCCATCACCACTGCAGTCAATCAATTAAACCAACTGCTCTTGTGCGATAGATTGAGCTACTTTTATCTTCATCATCGTCATCATAATCAACAGTGACATCATCAACACCATCGTCATCCTCGTCATTATAGTCATCATCAGCAGCAGCAGCATTCTTCCGCTTCATCACCACCAACGCCATCAGAATCTTCTTATTCTTCATCGTTATCATTATCATCGCCGTCTTCCTCTTCATCATCATCGTAATCATCGTAATAATCATTTTTATCATCATAATCATCATTTTCATCATCACCGTCATCATTCACTGTTGCCACCGAGCACCACCACCACCACCGATCACCATCATCACCACCACCACCATTACCACCACCACCGAATCTGCCTCCCACCTTGAAGAGGTCCGTTCTCCATGATCTCTTTCATGATCTCCTCCTCCTTTAAGAAATTCAGCAAAAAGAGAAATTATTTTTATGGTGACGCCATCTTCATCAGGGTAAAATTAATACCAGTTGATTTATTAAGCGACTCGATTAACAGTAATCTTCGGAGGTATAAGGTACTTAAGTTGCAGGATCTTTCTAGCGATAGAAACAACCTTTCGTTGAGTCAAAACGATTACATGCTAAACTCCCTTGAAGCTTTCCAATTTCTTTACCGATTTTGGATCGGACTTAAACTCCGTCTTAAAATCAATATCTTTGGACAGAGTTTAAGTATAAAAGCTTAAAATGCTTCAATTTTTTAAATTTTAGAGTATGCAGGGCTTTTGTGAGGTGCTTAAAACGCACTACGTGATTAGGCGAAGTAATTGATACATTCGTTCACACATAACCCTACCTTCGGGGTCACCCCAACCGCTTCTGATTCTTCTTAGAACTTAAACCAATTCAAACTCCTCAAAATTCCATAAGACAAGTTATTATACTTAATGAAGAAGGAAAGAGTGAGGTGAACTAGAACCTAAGACCATGGTTACTTCGGACATATTCTGAACTGAACAGCGATCTTCACCTGCAATAAATGCTACCTCTTCAGTTTTATTGATATGCCACGAAGTCTTTTGGTTGACTTGACATGTTCGTAGCACAAACGGAAACTGTTCAGGTCAGTTGTAATTGTAATTGTAATTTAAGATTTATAGAGCGACTCTTAGAGAATAAACTCAACAGAGGCGTTCCCGACCCGGACAAGTAGGCCTGATTGTTCATTGGTTAAAGCATACGTCAAGGCGACTCTGTGCGTGAGGATGCCGGTTCGCATACCAATGATGGTGGCTATATTTAAGAGATTTGAATCTCGGGCTAGCACGGTTCGTACACGGAGATCCTAAATGGCGTGGCGCCCATTCAAACGGGCAGCGGTGATGTGAGGTTCTCAACCGATCAGTTCATTGCAAAATAAACAGGGTCGAGGTCATACGGTCGCTATATATTTATTTATATTTTTTTATAAATGTATTTATTTACATTTGATCAAGAAAGCCTTTTCGGTGTCTGAGTAAAGTTTATGGAATAGGCCTATAGGCCTACTTCTTCAATTTGTCTGTGCTGCGGAGTTTTGTTGTCTTTCCAAGTTTAACATAAAACCTTCACGTTTTAGCTTCTTCATCCACTTCTTCGTCCTTATTAATCTGACCTCCTCGAATTTATCGGCATTAATTGGCGGGTTTTATGCGTCGATGGTTATATTAACGCCGTTATAGCTTATACTATAGGTACAATTTCTTGTAACTTTAAAACCAAATTTAATCGTCGTCTTACCTTAGGGGAGATCTTGTAGGGAGGTGTTGCCTGGTGAACCTTTAAGGGTATCGTCTCCTCGGGACAGGACGACTTCGTGAGCAAGGGGTAAGACCTCGGAAGAGGGCATGATCCTGGCTTCCTGGTCACGCCACTTGTGTAGTGAAAGCAGTCCTCGGTTACAATTCTGTGCAACAAAGAACAACAACTTACACGTTGCATTAGTCGTCCTTTTTACTAACGCTATATTTGTCGTTATCATCACCTTTGTTGTCGTTGTCAAACCAGTCGCCACCCTTTTTGTCACCATCTAATTTATATGTAAACGGCTGTGGTTTTGCCAGGGAGATAAATTGATGTCAATGCATGAACGTTTTGAGCAATGATGGGATGTATGTCTTTTGACCTAGTCATTGAACTCCTCAGCAGGGTTCGGGGCTCAGCCCCGACCTTCAACGGTTTTAGAGCGTATTTGATAAAATTTATAATAAAAAACTGACTTTTATACAAACAGCCTATCCTGAGCTTTTTATCAAGACTCAAGACAAATGACGTTAACGCTGACATGAAGAAAAACCCTTGAACATTAATGATAAGTTAATTTATGCGTAAATAAAAATGATTGCGAGGCGGCTAGGGTTAAAACAAACAGCCTACCCTGAGCTTTTTATCAAGACTCAAGACAAATGACGTTAACATTGACATGAAGAAAAACCCTTGAACATTAATTATAAGTTTGTATAGTAAGGCGTGTGCTTTATGTGAAAGTAACTGTAATCGTAATTAGGAATTTCTATCGCGCCAGTGTCTAATGCACAAGGCATCAACCGATGGCGCATCGAAGCCAGGCGCAAAGGTCAGTCCATTAAGACGGATAGGCAGCCTGTAGTGGACAAGCCACGGTAGGCAGTGTTGATAAGCCAGAGTGTCGCTATAGAAGTCATTCCATACGGCGATGAATGTGTGTCGGTTGCAGAGACTGACCCGATTTTCCTGATGAACCACCAGGCGCGGTCGACGTGTCCAGATTCGCATCCGTGTTGGCCATGTTGCGTATTGCACGAGACGAGATGCTGAGGAGACAGGGTGCGGTTGTACAGACCGCTCGAATGGATGCGAAGACGATCCGATGCCACTCCTGATCCAAACGATCCAATGAAAACATACACGAAGACAGGACTGCATTCATTCTTAGGTTTTGGCAGACAAGAATGCATTTCCTTAGTAGAACAAAAATACATCCGCGGAGAATCCAGGTCTTTAATGTGAAAATGTTCTTAATAACAATAATATATGTCGTGTTTTGGGGCCAGTGATACATGAAGTGGCCCAGGGGCTCTGTGGCAGAAAGGACGGGGCTGTTCTTCATGATATTAGGTTTTTCTGTCGCCCGTTTTGAGTTGCGTGATCTAACCGATCTGAACTACACCAGCTATTAGAAATTAGACATAAAGGAAGATCATTTCTACCACGGGTTAAATAAGCTTAACGACTGTTACGCTGTTGTGATGGAGTCAGTCATGTGGGGGCCATAGGCCTATGTGATAGAACTAATTGTGATAGGACCAAATGTAATCTGACAAATGGTGATGGGCCCGTTGAGATGGGGCCAACAACTGATGGGGCCAATTGTTATTTCTGCATTTATTAAGCGCCACTATCTAATGACTAGGCATCCATCGTTTGCGCTGAGCAGTTGTGAGTGAAGGACTTGCCCAAGGTCCATACACAGTAACAGCCTGGGGAGGCTCGAACCTGCATGCACTCTCCGCGTTACCAGCCAAACGCTTTAACCAAATGGCCTTTGGTGCCCCACTTGTGGTGAGGACAAATGCCTTTCATTAAGGCTCCAATGCTGTTCTTGTGCTGTGCCGAAGAAGCCTCCGAAGAGTCATCCTTACACGCAAAAAGACTATTGTCTACATAAGCAGTCGATGCGTAAATACTTTAACAACCCATTACACTGACGTTATGAAAAGCATAACGTAGTCAGTGGCTGAATCGCAAATGCATTAAAAACCCGTTACACTGTCGTTGATAACAGCGTAGCGTAGTCAGCAGTTGTTAATTAAGCAGCAGATGGAATGCGAAGTGGGCTGCATGGTCCATGTGATGTACCTGCGGTGGAGAAAGCCCACGAGGAGCCGCAGTCCTTCTGGTCGAGGACAGGACTGATCAGCCCAGGCCACTCCTTACGAGCATCGAACTCGGCCGGAAGGTAGTCTTCAGGGGCGACTTTGAGGACGGACATCTGGGTGATGTGGGTCGAGGGTCGCCTCGTTCCCAGCCGGCGCCTGATACCCTCATCCAAAGTCAACCCCCAAAGGGCCGAGTAGTTGCTGGCCGACCAACTGCAAAGACAAGCACAGTTAGGTCATTGTAATCAATTGTAATTGTAATTGTAATCAAAAACTCATAAAGCGCCACTTCAAGATAAACTCATCAGAGGCGCTCCCGATGTCCTTGAGCTAGTGGGGAATGCCTGTCATTCATGTACAATGACTGGGACAAGTTATCAACAATTTTCGCATAAAATCGGTTCTGCTAATCATCTTGTATGTTTCATTGGTACTTTCTAAGTATGCGGGCGAGTCTCACTTTTTCTCACTGGCTTCCAATCATCTGGAAATTTAACTGCATTTGTCACCTGGCGGCTGACTAACCCCATCTCAGAGTCGCACTACTGTGGGACTTGGCGCTAGTTACAAATTTTATAATAATAATAATAATAATAATAATAATATTTTTACTATTATTATTATTATTATTATTATAATTTTCCTGAGAATTTTTTAAATCCTGAGGTATCATATTTACCTCAGGTAAAAAATATTAATAATACAAGTACTAGTAATAGTAGCAGTAGTAGCAGCAGCAGTAGTAGTAATAGTAGTAGTTGCAATAGTAATATTAATAATAATATTAATATTTTTTATTCCCCTGAGAATTTTTTAAATCCTGAGGGATCATATTTACCTCAGGTAAAAAATATTAATAATACAAGTACTAGTAATAGTAGCAGTAGTAGCAGCAGCAGTAGTAGTAATAGTAGTAGTAGCAATAGTAATATTAATAATAATATTAATATTTTTTATTCTCCTGAGAATTTTTTAAATCCTGAGGGATCATATATACCTCGGGTTAGAAAAATATTAATTGTAGCAGCAGTATTAGTAGTAGTAATAGTAATAGTAGCAATAGTAATAGCAATAGTAATTTTAATAACAATAACAACAACAATAATAACAATAACAATAATAATAATAATAATAATAATAATAATAATAATAATAATAATAATAATAATAATAATGCAATGAATACATACATATAGGGCCATAAATATGTGATGAAGGCTGATATTATGCACGTAATCACGTAATTACGAAGCTGCGATATGAGAAGATATGCGTGGAATGTTATTTGCTGCCGTCGCAGAGATCTGCTGTAGATCAGGGATAAACATCCTGCATTTATAGATCAACTTTTTATGATACATTGAAGGCCGTTTCGGTTATTTTCCTGCGTTTCATTTTTACCTCTCGCATCCAAAGCACACGCTTTGGCCAGTAATGGTAACAGCATTGGTAGTAGTGGTAGTAGTGGGAGTGGTAGTAGTAGTGGCAGTGGCAGTTGTAGTAGTAGTAGCAGTGGTAGTGGTAGTGGCAGTAGTAGTAGTAGTAGTAGTAGCAGTAGTAGTAGTAGTAGTAGTAGTAGTAGTAGTAGTAGTAGTAGTAGTAGTAGTAGTGGTAGTGGTAGTAGTGGTAGTAGTAGTATCCAGCTTAACATTCTATGACGGCAACGCAGTGACAGATCCTTTGAAGTTATTATTTCTTGTTGTTATTCCACCTCTTCCACCACCTCTCTCACTGCTCCAATTTCAAACGCCCTCCATCGTTGCCCTCTGACTGTCTGTCTGCCTGACCCTTGGATCTTGCTTGACCAGGAACCGAATCTGACCCTTTCTGCTTATCGATTTTGTTTTGACTGATCGCCTGTGAATAAGCTGGTTCCCATGCCTAAGCTTTTGTTGGGCGCTTTAAAAATCTCAAGTCTACGATTACGATTTTTATCCGAGGTAAGTGTAACCCCTAAAGAGAAAAAATTTTTCAGGAAAAAGTTAATGCCATCTGGAACGGCTGCGTCTCATCCGGTTCTGGTGAAAGGTGAAAAGCAACGGCATTGAAACGATGAATTATTTATTAGTGAGAGGCGTTGAAACAGATGACCAGTTTCTCCCGCGTCCCCGGAAATGCAGGTATTGCTACGTCCTAAATTCTGTAATAAACGCTAGACCGGTACTGTTTATGGAACCGAGGGGTATTATTAATTTTTTTTCTCATTTTTTTAATTTTTTTTACCCGAGGTAGTTATAATCCCTTATTATTATTATTACTATTATTATTATTATTATTATTACTATTATTATTATTATTATTATTATTATTATTATTATCATCATCATCATCATTATCAATTACCATCATCACTATCATCACCATCATCATCATCACCTCCACCACCACCATCATGTCGATTAATAGCCCTTGAGGTGAAGTATATTTGTAGATAAACATAGATGCGTTAGGCATTTGACGTCACCTGCCTTCTCCGAGGTAAGGTTAGGCTACGTACAGTGACGTCATCTATCTTGTCCGTAATGTTAGGCTACGTCTAATGACGTCACGTAGCAGCTGTGGCCAGTCTTGTCAGTGTAGTGTCGGCGTGCTAACTCACCCGTGTCTGGTGACATTGGAGTTGACGTAGTTAAGGAGTTCAGGTCTAATGAGGCAGTCCTTCTGCGTGCACTTCCAGTTGAACTCCTCCTTGATGACCGCATAAACGCATGTGCTACACATAAGTACAGACCCACACCATCGATCATTCACATGTATACCATAGGCATAATATGCAGGGACGCCGATATTAAGTATGATCTATTACTAGGCCTATGACAACGGTGAATAATGAATAATAAATTAATAAGAGATCAGCGTGCCAGACATCAGAATGTAATCAGAGGCAAATACTAGTAACTGGTCTATTATATATATATATATATATATATATATATTATATATATATATATATAATATATATATATATATATATATATATATATAAGTGGTGTGTGTGTGTGCTTGTGGGCATTTTATAGCTCATCTGTTAAGAACCTGCCCAGGCCATTGCTTTGCTGGCACGGTCCGTATGCTAAGACCTTAAGTGATGGCGTGGTGTCCATTCAAACGACCCACTCACCCGATTAATTCGGTGAAAAATGAGCAGGGTCGCGGCCATGCGGTCGCTACAGAAAAACGTGCACATTTACATGCACTGGCCTACAGGAAGGGTATCAGCTTGGGTGACAGGCATTCAGAAGCACGTGTACTAAGGAGAACACGTTCGGTGATGACAGAGGCCATCTTCCGTAATTGTGCTGAAGATGGAGAATGATGGAGCCATGTTAAGGAAACGGTTAAAGGTTGAATGAGGAACAATCGGGGATGTCCTTTCTGCTTTCCAGTTAACATATAGTACTTATTGTGGAACTCAATTCCAAAGAATCTACGTTCTTTACCTAATGTATATTTATTTAAGAAGCAGATTATTCGGTATTTTAGTGTTTCTTGCGACTGAACATTGTATAATTTATTAGAATTTTAGTTTTGCCAAAGTAGTAGGCTAGTTCTTTTCTTTGGGACAGATGTTGTTCTCATTTTGGTTAAGAATTGATTAGCTGCTCGTATAGAAGACATTAGCCATCGATATATTATTGTGTTTAGGCTGCCCTGAGTTAGCGGGACCTTGACCCTTTTTGGGTAGACCTTTGCATCAAATAAGTGTTCTTGTTACTTACATTTGCAATGTTTTATTCTGTTTTTGAAGCAATAAACAATTTATAATAATGCTGCTTGGAGAATTCCTGTACTACGTGGCAATGGTAGGGCAGTCGCCGCTACACACCTCCCCTCGCTATCTGTCTAGATTTATCTCTGCCTGTCTAGCTCTTTGTCTGTCTGTCTTTCTTTCTGTCTCTCTGTCTGTCTGTCTGTCTATCTGACTGCCTGTCTGTCTCTGCTAGAAACTAACGAAACTGATGCCTTGGCAGATTTGACAGACAGATTTCTAAAGGTGTTGACAATAACAAAAGTCATATATTATTGATGCTAAAATTAGATATGACCTATATTCATTTTATACTCAAGGTGAGATTTGTAGAGGGAAAGGTAGAACGACCCAGCTGGTTCTCCCACTATAAGTACATTTTCATCGTACATTTCGTGCCCACCCATGGTTCAAATGGTTCCACCCTTCGGTGGGTAACTACAAATCGTTTCCTTTTTATTCTGTTGCTTAGATGCACGAAGCGAAGCACCTTCGGCATTTTTGTTCTGAATGACACTTAAATCCATTTAAGCGCCTTTGTGAGGTACTTAAAAGGCGCTATATGAAGTTTCTTAATACATACATACATTCATATGTACACATATACAAGTATAGACACATACATACATGTATAGATACATACATACATACATGTATATATATATACATACATACATGTATAGATACATACATACATACATACATGTATAGATACATACATACATACATACATGTATAGATACATACATACATACATACATCTTAGTCTCTGTTATTACCAGTTGTTGCAGTTGAAAGTTATTTCATCATCGACGTCATAAATACGTCCTTCGTGACGACAGTTATCTGCAACATTGAACATAAATATACAGACGTAGGCTATACAGCTGCATGTAGACCGGCTCAATAGAAGCCTATATAAGAATGATAAATTCTGTTACATAGGTTTGAACGCCTATGTATTGCGCCGTTCTATTCCAATGTCCTGTTCAAACACTGAATTTTGCATGGCAGGGATAGAGATGGGATGTTCAGCGACCGTCCAATTGGTATGTCCATTCCCCATCCGCCTATACGGACGACCGCACTCCTGGGGCGGGGGGTAGCCTCTAAAGCGTAGATTAGGCTATCCCGTTGACCTTGCAGGAATAACTGTATAAAGGTGTAGGGCTCTTTGACACCGACGCGTCCAGCAAAGCAATCTAGATCCAGCCTGGTTGAAGTTGGTGTTTAAGGCCCAGGCTGCGATGAGATAAGTGCATCTACCAAATTAGATGCGGAGTTTCGCATCGAGCATAAGTCCCTCCCTTGTCCGCATTTGTCCTCATTTTGGTAACCCCCCACCCCTTTAACGGACTTCCTTATTGAACGCCCCTGTGAGTACAATTCTTGGACAATGGTGTTCAGTTAAAGATCGTTAGCTTAGGCCCATAGTGCATATGCCTTCAGTAAAAGGGCAGTCGATGAAATGATAGACAAGTAACGATGCGCGTTGCCAATTCCGCCATTACGGCGCCTAATTGGCGTGTTTTTCGTCCACGGCAACGCGTTCGTCTCCGTATTACCCACAGTTCTCTATTTTCTCGGGCGATGGGTGCGTTTTTCTTTAACAGCGACGTAATCGGGTGGCGCTGGAAAATTGCGTCCGCGTGCGCTGACGTCGTCAGTTGACAAACGCAATTACACGAACCAATCAGCGATCAAGGAGCGCTCGAAGTGGCCAAAGTGGGTAAATTGCACCACGTGGCCACATTATGGCATCTATCTGTATGTCAGAAGAGAGTATTCGTGTTAGCTATCTCTCGTCTGCTAAGCAACGACTGACCCTGAAAACCACGTTTACCCATAGCTAGCCACCAGTAGCCACCAGTGGTACCAGCCCTTTTGAGAGATGCTTGAAAGGCGCTGTATAAATGCTTGTTACATTACATTACATTACATTACTATGCGAGCACTCTGTGCGATAGATTGAGCTACTTTTATTTCCATCATCGTCATCATCAACAACAATGACATCACCAACATCATCGTCGTCATCGTCATCATCATCAGCAGCAGCATTCATGTCAATGGCTGTTTGGGGAGGTTCGTTTTCAGGCTTGTTACCGATCAAAGACCAAATAAAAAACAAATTGAAATGTTAATAACACACTGTGACCAAAATATTGACTATTTTCTTCAAACTCTTGCAAAACTATGGCGTGGTGATGGTCATCATCTTCAACATTAAATACGCTAACATCGTCAGAGGAGACGATGGTTCGATTATGTCGATCATAAGAAACCGAATTCAACTTAATCCTAATCCTAATCCTAATCTCGACGAATTCTAAAGAGCTATTAAAAGCTAAGCGAATGACACTAACTTAATCACTAGCGCTGCGTCAAGTCAGGGGGGTTGTCCAAAGATGCCATGGAAAGAACAAAGACCCTATAGCCCTATAACTGCATACCTTATGCCTGACTTAGGCTTTCGTCGTTGCTTTCCCGGGTCGATGTTAGGTTCTAAAATTGCTCACTATTTAAAACTGAAAATTCGTCTTTGAGCTTAGTGGTTGCATTGCAGATTTTTTGTCTTTTTTGAGCGAAAAATATCCTTAAATCGCAGCATCGTAATCGAGGTGTGACAGCAGAGCCTCTGAAAGTGTCTGCTTTCACCTAAACCTACCCTTTACCCATCATTATTACACCTTTATTTATCCTAAAGCTCAGTAAACCTAGGTTTGTTGTTTTAACACAATTCAATTCAGACTTGAATTAACTCAGTTAGCCTCAGGGCGTATACAGCACCCAATGCGATTATCCCATAGCGTGCAAGCAGAAGATGAGCGCGTTCCTGCAGACCGCTTTTCCCGCCTCAGCGCTGCTCGTTAAAGTGATTAATGGCGCCAATCGCTCTGGCGGTCGGGAGGAAATCGTGATGGACTTCGTGACGTTTGGTTCTCGGGCGGATTGGACGTAAGTCGACCGTAAGAGGGCGATCGACGAAGACCTGGCCTTAGCCGGGATAAGGGGCGGGGAAATTAAAAGGTCATGGCAGACGCACGACGCGCAATCGCTTACTGCATCCTGTGCGGTCGCCAAATGGACGATTATATGACGGTGCGTTCGACTGTGTATTTTGCTAAACGTGACGTGAATTCAGATGTGTGTCACGCCAGTTCGTGACGCAGTGACGGTATCATCCTTTTCCCCGTTCTGTTACTCCTACAACCCAGCGTTGTTCTGCGTTGTAAGAGTTGTCTCTTAACCTTTCTCCATCACTCAAACCCCGAACCACGTCCCCAAAGACATTAATGTTAACGCTGAGTTTAGAGAAATGATCAACCTTAGCTTTAACCCGTGTGACGCACGGACTGCAAATTAACTGGCTGATTGACCCGATTCTAATATCATTCTATTATCCAATTCCAAACATCATTTACCGTAGCCATCTATCTGTCTGTCTGCCTGACCCTTGGATTTTGTTCTAGAATCGAACCCTTCTTGCCTATCGATTTTCTTTTGACTGAGCGCCTGTGAATAAGCTGGTTGCCGCGACTTGGCTTTCGTTGGGCGCTGTAGAATCGAGGTTACGAATACGAATAAGATTACGATTATTAATAACAGCGGAAACTCTGGAACCTAAGTTTCCGCGATTTCTATCTTATAAAATACCTTCATATGAGCCTTCTCAACCTAAAGGGCAATTCAGACACCTATCGTAATCATAATCGTAATCCTGAGATTTCTACAGCGCCCAATGAGTGCAACGTCACGGAGACCAGCGTAATATTCACAGGCGCTCAGTCAAAACAAAATCGATATGGCAAAAAGGTTCGGTTTCAAGTCAAGATCCAAAAGTCAGGCAGAGAGACAGCGTGACAGCTACGGTGGGTGATGTTTGGTATAGGAGCGGAAAGAGAGATAAGAGGAAGAAGGGGGGTCAGGATAGGATCTGTGAAAGAGGAATGTTTTCGGTTTTGAGTGAAAGTTCAATGCAGAAATTGCAAGCGGTGGAGCATAGGTGACTTGTATGAAGGGTCATAAAACAGTCGCAATTCTGGGGGGAGTTTATTCCAGAGTGGTGGGCCATCTATGACTACGTTGCGATTACCAAATTTTAAGGATGAGGTGACGGACGGGCGTAGAAGTATTAGGGCAGAAGAGGAGCGGGTTGAACGGAGTGGTTGGATTTTAAATAACTCACGAAGATGGGAGGGTGGAAGGATTGAAGTGTGTTGTAGGTAAGTGATAGGACTTTGTACTCGACTCGTTCAGGTATTTTTTATCTACTTACTATCTACTTTGCTGGAAACTGCGATCTATGCGCTCAGTGAAGGTAAACCATAACAAAAGAAAGTATTCGTTTGCGCAATTTTCAAGAAACGTTAACAGCTGTCATTCCAATCAGTTGCTTCCTAGTCGCCATTTTCCCAGATCGCTCTGCTTGAAGTGAGTTCCTGGATTGCAACGATGCTACTTTTAGAGGGGATACGTTTTTGTGTCCGAAGGTCATGGATAATCCTATTTAACCTGATGCTTCCACTAAGCAAACTCGTCAAAACACTGATTTTTTCAGGAATACAGCTAAGTAATGTAATCTGAAAACTTCTGTAGCGCCATCATCTTAGAACACTAGGCATCAGTCGATGTTCTAAGTTTTAAATCGCATTTTAAAAGCACATTCCTTTGATATAGGCATGGTGGCCACAAAGATAGACGATAGTATCGTAATCGTAATCCCAGATTTCTACAGCATCCAACGAAAACCACGTCGCGGGGACGAGCTTATTCGCAGGCGCTCAGTCAAAACAAAATCGATAGGCAAAAGAGTTCGGTTCCAGAATACGGAAGATAAGCGAAGGACACACGTGATAATCTGCATCAGTTTCAAAGTCAGGTAGAAACAGACTCCATCAAAACTGTCGGCGAAAATAGAAAAATCAGTGTCGATTGCAGGTGACAAAATTTAGAAGTATTTTTTGAATAGTTACATGCCTTTAACCGTAACAGATTTTAGTAATTTGATCTCGATTTCCTGGGGCCAATGTAGGCCTAATCGAATGACTTTTATAAAGCCTTTATATGAATACGGTTTTAAGCAAAGCAGAAAAAGTATCGCTTATCTGATGACATCTTAGCGCCCTCATGACTGTCGAAAAAGCGCTACATAAATAACCAGATATATACATGCCAGTTCCAAGACCAAAGAAAGTTCCAGGAAGACCAGGGAATATGTTGTTGGACTGTTTGATGAATAGGGGAAGAAGACGGGGTTACAAAGAAGTCAAGGAAAGGGCACAGAACAGAGAAGAGTGGCGTCGTTGGATTCTTGGACCGAACACTGAAGAAGAAGACACACGGTACCTATAGATATTGTTTTTCTCCGTCTTTCTCACAGGTTCTGTCATAAATGAACTGTCCAGAGTAATTAAGTAAGTAAGTAATGCATTTGTTTAACACGCCATGCATCCATCGACTGAGAGAGGAATCGTAGACGTTTACAAACCCGAAAACAATTAAATTCATAGCACATCAAAGAAAGAAAGAAAGAAAGACAGAAAGAAAGAAAGAAAGAAAGAAAGAAAAGAAAGAATGAAAAGAAAGAAAGACAGAAAGAAAGAAAAGAAAGAAAGACAGAAAGAAAGAAAAGAAAGAAAGAGAGAAAGAAAGAAAGAACGAGGGAAAGAAAGACTCACAGGCTATTGCACTGCAATGCACGGTTAGCTTCAAATAGATAGAGGCCTTTAAAGTCTCACGAACACCGAAAGACAACCACACAGCTGTCCACGACCAATATCAGACTGTGGGCAATTTTGTCATCTCATTACGGAATATGATGCACGGGTAAAAGCTTTACGGGCGCAGAAGTAACCTTGGACTCCTTGGCAATGATTATGCCTCTTCCCCTCTTTCCCTATATGGCAGAGAGGCAGCAAAACTTAATCGTAATCGTAATCCTGAGATTTCTACAGCGCCCAAAGAAAGCCGCGCCGCGGGGACCAGCTTATTCGCAGGCGCTCAGTCAAAACAAAATCGATAGGCAAAAAAGGTTCGGTTTCAGGTCAAGATCCAAAAGTTAGGCAGAGAGACAGCGTGGCAGCTACGGTGGTGGTGTTTGGGATTGGAGCGGGGAGAGAGATAAGAGGAAGAAGGGGCGTCAGAATATGATCTGTGAAAGAGGAGTGTTTTCGAATTTACCGAAAGAGCGCAAGCGCAACGAGTAACAACAGCAATAATAACAAATCGATCAATCAAGCGTTTGTTATTGTGTTTTCATAAGTGCTTCTTCGAATGTCGCAATCTTATAAGGTAGTCTTTAACAACACCCTTTCCATCTCGTCGGTCATTGAACTCAAAATATTCGCCCACCGCGAGACCTACTCTCACCGAAAGAGTATGCCATCAGTCATGGAATCCCTCCTACTCCTTCTCCCCGTCCTCCTTCTTGTCCTCCCCTCCTTCTCCTCGGTCAGAACCCTGAGAAACCTCAACGAAACATCACCACTCGAACGCAACCGACTATTGTGTGCATCTGCAGAAGTAGGGTAAACTGCATCAAATGCCTGCGTAAACCAACAAATTAACCACAAAAAGCCAGACCGACGTAAACCAGCCCTTTGAAAGGCGTCGGACAACCGCGAAGACCCCTTTAAACTGAGCTTTGTGTCGTATTCACGACGATTCTTCGGCTGGCTCAATGCGAGATGGAGTGACATCAAAATTTCAGGCGTTTGACTGTAGCTGCGGGTCAACGCTAAGACCCTTGAGCTATGAAAAAAGAGTTCTTTGTATGGCGAAGAACGCATCGCTGGGGCCATCTCCTCTCGACGCCAAACGACCCTTGCTCGCTGGCTGCTCGCAGGCCCCGTCATCGTAGGGGCCTATTTTTCATTGTACATCCTGTTGTATGCATTCAAATTATCGGCTAATTGTTGCGAGCGGCGTTTATATGCGCCACTGATATGCGACGTTGACTAGCCTTTATAAAAAATATGCGTCGAAATAGGCCTATTTAATATTGTCACTTGCCATAGATGTAGATACTGTGAATATAATAGTGTATCGCTGAGGCTAAAATTATCATAGCGACCCACTATAAAACATCCATCCGTTCGACCGTCATTCTGTCTGTCCGTCTGTCTGTCCGTCTGTCTGTCCGTCTGTCTGTCCGTCTGTCTGTCCGTCTGTCTGTCTGTCTGTCGTAATCATAATCGTAAACTCGAGATTTCTGTAGCGCCCAACAAAAGCTAAGTCGAGGAAACCAGCTTATTCACAGGCGCTCAGACAAAGCAAAATCGTTAGGCAGGAAGGGTCAGTAACGGTTCCAAGTAAAGATCCAAGAGACAGGCAGGCAGGCAGGCAGGCAGGCAGGCAGGAAGGCAGGCAGGAAGGCAGGCAGGCAGGCAGGCAGGCAGGCAGGCAGGCAGGCAGGCAGGCAGGCAGGCAGGCAGGCAGGCAGGCAGGAGGCAGGCAGGCAGGCAGGCAGGCAGGCAGGCAGCTACGGTGGATGGTGTTTGGAATTGGAGCGGAGCCGTCTATTCTCTTTATAGAGTAGGTATTTTGCCATTATCGCCTTTATGTATATAGAAAGCATAAAGCTGAACGTAATTGAATAGCTGTAATATCATTTCAATTAATGAAACTGGAAACGAAAGCAATTTGGTTTACAATCAACTTCTCTGGGTTATCATTACAAATTTCTCAAGCTGTTGACAACGACAATCAACAATCTCTTCTTAGCCTATTGCCAGAAGCAACACGTTTCCTTTGTAGTTCATGACATACCCCACATACCTTGGCCAGAGCCATAACTAAAACTCTAATTTATCAACATATGTCTCCAGTCCTAAATCGTTGAACCGTCTACCCACAGAAACGAGAATAACTTTCAAGGCCACGGTAATGATTGTCTATCATGTTCTACATTTCAGCCAGTCTTACTATCTTCGTCTCATGCCGACTCCCAAGACTTTTAACTGCTCAACGAGGTCCTCTGACTGCCTCACTTTGATCTTACTGAGGACAAAGACGGCTCTTGATGGACGTCCCTTTTCCGCCCTGGAACTCTTCCGGCAAACGTTCGCTCTGTACAGTCTGTGTTGGCCTTTAGATCTTAAATATGAAGCGATCTTTCCTTAATTTCATATCCTCCGAAGACTGTTCTGTTTCCTCGTGGTCTTTCCTCTTGACTTCTGACTGAACTTACTCTGAAATTTGCTATCAACACCGAGTAGCGACTATCAACTGATACATTGAGCAATATGACAGAAGCGCCAAAAGATTTTGGCTTATTGTCATCACTGTCGTCGTCATTATTACTGTTATTGTTATGGTTATTATTATTATTATTATTATTATTATTATTATTATTATTATTATTTTACCCGAGGTACTTATGATCCCTCAGGATTTCAGAAATTAGGGACTGAGTTGTTCTGGGATGGCCATTATTATTATTATTATTATTATTATTATTATTATTATTATTATTATTATTATTATTATTAATAATATTATTATTATTATTATTATAAATATCTATCAGGTCAGTCTGATATAACTGCTTGTGACCGATTGCTTTCCCGCCTCCGAAAGCAGCCGAACTCTCCGCAAAGTTAAGTAGTCGCCATTTGTATTGCTTGCTAATTGGCGCCATAATTAAGCGGAACTGTGATGTTTATGCCCCAGTAACAAGTTTACTTAACGTTACATTTGTAACTGTCATTTTTGGGATATAAAAACCCAAGAGGAATCAAAATAAATGGAAAAAATACGGCAAAGACTGAGTGATTTACAGAAGACAAAATCGAGCGAAAGAGGCGGACAGCTTGTTCATTTAGCATCCAGGCTTTTTTTACACTTCCCGTATTGCTTAAAATATCCAACTTCTTATACGAAATTGTGCAACGGTCAGAACGATGACGAGGAGGAGGCAGAAGATGACAACGACAGTAATGGTGGTGATGGTATTAGTGGTTATGACTACGATGTAATTGTAATAAAAATGTAATCAGAAACTTGTACAGCGCCCCTTAAAGAGGTGCTCTGAACGCTAATCTAAATGATGTTAAAGTTAATCAGCAGCTAAAAGTTCATCAATAATCAAACAATGCTCAGATAACTAGAAAAGTCACAAGCTGCTCCCGCACACACGTAGAGTCCAGTCAACCGATTCCTATTCACAGTTCATAGTTTGAAACCATGTCCACCCGGACTGCAGTGCGTCAAGATGAGAAACGACTACTATGATGATAACTAAATATGATGACGCAGACGATGACAACGACGATGATGACAACGACGACCTTATGTCCTTCCCTTATTAAATCGAAGTGATGCACTTACTTTTGAGCTTTGCCGGTGGTCTGTTCGTTTTCAGCGGCTGAGGGGAGACTCCTCCGAGACAATGACCGACAAAGTCTGGACAGCAGTCGGTCAAGCTTCGGTTGCAGAAGATGTCGCAGTAGCAGACCGTGTCGAAGAATTCGACCGTGCATCGGTCGTTTCGACCGGGACAGCACTGCTCTCCTGGGCGGGTGGAGCAATAGGGATCTTCCTCCCAGGCCTTTACCCCGTGGGGCACGTGATCACTGAAGGACAGCACGATCGCTACACAGACGAGTGGCGGAAACGGATGCAAGACGGGCAGGACACGCATGGCTGGCGTCGAACCCGAGACTGAAGCTACGCAGCAAATGCCACGCTCTCCCTCTCAAGGTGTGTTGATGTGAAATATTATCGAAGAAGAAGAAAAAGAAGGAAGTGGCTCCTTGTCCGCAAAACCGATTAGAAACAAAA
The DNA here is from genome assembly GCA_964023275.1 of Norana najaformis. Lineage (NCBI taxonomy): Eukaryota > Metazoa > Annelida > Clitellata > Crassiclitellata > Hormogastridae > Norana > Norana najaformis. The sequence continues at coordinate 11,306,944 of OZ029926.1, forward strand.
AACGTTTCTGGATGTCTCTGAATGTTCGAGAAACTTCTCCGCTAATCTAACTGACTTTTTGCGTTGAGGTTCGCTTGAAGCCCTGGACGATCATGCAAACACTATGTACCTCTACTGTCGCTCAATCTACCTACCTTCAGGCATGCATCACGAGCCCCGTCGTCAACAGATAACCGACCAGAATGCAGAATGGGCTCTACATATGCAGCGTCGTATTGTATGCTTTTATACGCAGAGCGGACCAGCCAATACAGGATACACCCCATGAACCTGTGACCTTTGTTATACAGTGCAAACCGTTTGACACGAAATGCAGGGACTAAGTCTGAAAAATTCGTGTTAACCGAATTTCGTCTTATCGTTCAAAATATTCAAATTTTGGAAACTAAAATTTCTCTCCGAAATTAATAAACAAAAACGATCCCCCCGAGTAGGGCCGGTGTTACACGCCCGAGGCGCAATCGATACAGCTTTGGTTGGTGCCAACAGCCGAAGGAGAACTGGACTCGACATCGGATTAGAGCAGAAAGGATTTGTATACATACATACCAATGTTAAATTCGTCAACTTCACAGATTGTTTCTTAAAATCCGGTGTGGCCAAACGATGACGCCAAGTTTTGTTTATCATTTAACTCGAAGACCCTCTGGGTTTTTAAATAAATCGTTGGCTGTTGCTGAGAAATGAGTGTTTGAATGCAAGCAGTATAAACCCCTCTGCCTACGTGTATGACTACACCGAACACCCCACAATAGGCCTACGGCAGTAAGCTGTAGTCAGCAGCAGGCTGTATAATAATCGCCTGTTTCGCCTCATGGCTAGAAGCAATATCTGTAGGCCTACATTTCATCAGCAAATGAAGACTTCTCTTTCGACTGAGCTGGGAGCAGTTCTGAGTGGTTTCTCAAATGGCGCTATATAAATGATTGAATGAATGGAATGAAGCACCTCATCCAAGGTATCCTTGGCTTATAACAGTTGTGTGGCTCAGGCTTGTTTCAGGTATACACCGTCTTTAGCACCTCTTCTCTCGTGAGCAGTCTTTGGCTAACTGAGCGATAATCCAAACTCCCATTAGCCATCCAGTAACTATAAACAACTTTCAATGCCAGATTAGGTTGACATCTATAGTAGCGGTATATAAGTAACGCTCCTGTTAGGATATCTATGCAAGAGAGACGGACTCGAGGGAGTGGTGGAAAGACATTCTGGTTTAAGAGGACGAGCAAAAAGGAGAGGAAATAAACGATTTAAAACATCGACCACAAGTGGCAAATATATACCGAAGTCTAAGCAGTACGTATAAATTATAAATGCTACATCATACATGTATATTCTGTTTCACAATGAAAGTACTTCCCAACGGTGCTGAACTGTCTAGGTAATAATAAATGTCAAAGCATCGTAATGCATGCCTCAAACGCCACTAAAGCATAGGCATGAAGAGCACCTTGATACAAACATGGATATAATAACACTATATTATATCTATGGATACAAAATGCAACCGCTTCACGTTGGATGAGCAGAGCCATATGTTGAAACTAAATCAGTTTGGGTGTTATTCAAAGATTCATATTGGAGTTACTACCACGGGACCGGCAAATTAATTTTGTCGTGTTAAGCGATAATTTCGTCTTTCCAGTTTCGTGGTTTCGTGATAAAAAAAACTAATTTAGCCTACATAAAAAAACCATCGATGCTGAAACGAACTAAGTGTCGTTTCGAGTTAACCAATATTTTGTGTTAATGTTTTCGCGTTAAGTGTTTACTGTCTAAATGTAACACTATATAAATCGTCGATGAAATTATAATGTCTCGTAATACGGTATATAAAAAATAAAATTGCTGCCTGGCAAACTTAACAGTGAATAGAAGTGACGAAAGTGAACAAAAAGCAGCCTACAATAGCACCATACACAGCTGACTGAAGTGCTAGGTCGGGCCCCCTCGCTCGTAGGTCGGGACAGTGTTAAGGGAGGGAGGGTGAGAGGGAGCGCCTTTTAATGGACCGGCCGATCCTGAACTTTAAATGGAGAGAACGGATACTGTGGGGAGCGACCTTACTGAACGGCCATTCTATATATAGAGCAGAAGGGGCAGCGGTACTGGTGGCTCTGGGAGAACTGGGTTAAGTCACCTCTGCCCGCGAGTTGTCTAGACTGCGACCGCCACACATGTAAATGTAATAGACACGTTTTTCTATAGCGACCGTATGGCCTCGACCCTGCTCAGTTTTCAATGAATTTATCTGATGGTATCCTTCACCACCGCTGCCCGTTTGAATGGGCGCCACGCCAATTAAGGTCCCATGCACGGACCGTGCTAGCCCGAGATTTAAATCTCTGAAATATAGCCACTATCAGTATGCGAACCGGCATCCTCACGCATAGAGGTGTCTCGACGTAGGCCTACGCTTTAACCCATGACCTAACCAGGCCAGTGCACTATAGACTTGGCTTGGTTTCCCCCTTGGCTTTTCGACCCGGTCTCAACATGGAATTTGGCTTGGGACAACGATTTTGCTAAGCGGCGACCATCGACTGATGCCTTGAGCATTATTACAGTGGTGCTATAGAAGTCCTTAGATTAGATTAGACTGTCAAGCGCCCTGCGTCTAAATACTGCCCGTCAACTAAATGACGTTTTAACGTTTTGGGACTCACTTCTTCGTGTAACCAGTCATTCAGTCAGAGCATTTATGTAGCGCCCTCCCTCGTCCCTTCACGCAACGAATGAACGATGACGATCTGTTTGTTCTTAGACAGACTGATAAATGCATCTGATCCGTAGAACACGACACGGATTACGAGCGGATCGTATGCTAAGCTGGTGTTCCATTAGATTCCAAGATGGAAATGCTGGCGTACACAGTGGTAATCTAACATTTATAAAGCGCCACCAAGAATAAACTCATCAGGGGCGATCCCGACCCGAACCATTGAGACCACTGTCAAATAACACAGACTTCAGGCGCTTGCGAAACAGCGGAAGGGACAAGATGAGGCGCTCGAGTTGCAGCTCTCGGTGAAGGCGAGTCCAGGTTTAGGTCCAACATAGGCAAAGCTTCTGGACTGACCTGTACCTATACGCATACGAGGGGCAGTCAGAAATCCGAGGGAGGCCGACCGGAGAATGCTACGGCATGGAACCACGGAGACCGAAATCCAGAAGTCCCTAAGGTACGACGGAGCGGTTTATTAGGAGTCTCAAGAACTTCAAAAATTTCCACAGTAAAGGCCAGAACTATAATTGGGTCTACAAGTAGCAAGGGCTAAGGGGTCGTCCATTAAGGACGTCAGCAGAGGGCAAAGGTCAACAAGACGTGGACAAATGCGGACAACTGGGGGTTATGTCCAATGAAGACATCGGGTTATGTCCAATGAAGACATCCGCATCTAAATTTGGCACAGTTATTTCAGTATTCAGTAACTACATATGCAGCGTAGTATTGTGAGCTTTTATAAGCAGAGCTGACCACCCAATACAGGATACGACACATGAACCTGTGACCTATGTTATGCACCGCAAATCGTTTGACACGAAATGCAGGAGGCTAGTCCGAACAATTCGTGTTAACCGAATTTCGTCTTAACGTTCAAAATATTCAGATTTTGGTAACTAAAATTTCTCTCCAAAATTTAAAAAACCACTTTCAGTCAGACAGCAGTCTGTACTGCGTTGGCTCTAATTGGTCTCTGCCGATGAGGCGGTACCAAAGCACCCCGCCCAAACCAGTTACCCTGCTAGATCAACAACGTAGCCTATTCTTTGCCTTAGTATTCCCATGGCGTGCGGGCGTCCGCAAAGCGGATGGGAAGGGTAATGCTAAATTCCGACAAGGGAAGGAAGGGGTTCCAAAGTAGGAAGACCACTAAATGCAAATAGGGGTCATCCAGAAAGGTCATCCATAAAAATGACCTACTTTGGACACCTTCCTTCACCTTGTCCGCAAATGATAGTAACCCCTTTCCCCTCTGCGGACGTCCGAAGCTCGATAGCCAGGCACATACATACCAGGTATACACAAGGCACAGTACAGCTACCAGAACTTAACGCTCCACCCAGCGAAGTCGACTAACGATGATCCAACGTTGTACAGACTGATGTTGGTGTTAACGGCATCACAAGCCCCCCCCCCCCCCCTCATGCCCGCATCGGGATAACCGCTCCCGCTTCTCTGTGCAGACGTCTTTAATGGTGGACCCCTATTATTACTAAGCTAGAAGCATTGTCCGTAGCAATAAAGCAACTAAATAACAACGATTTATTGTAATTATTCTATTTACAAGTATGTTTTTGAGAGCCAGTCATCAAAGCTGCACAGTCAAAACAGTTTAATCAGCAAAATAATAGCCGAACAAAAACGACAACAATCACGATCAACATCAACAACAGTAATAATATTAACAATAGGCAAAGTAATAATAAATATCCACTACAACATGTCTAAATAATGCCCCAAAGGCACTAATCATACAATCATACGCTCGTGTCTGTTAATATTTACACGTAAATGCCCAAAAAACCTCGACATAATGCTAAATTTCAGTCTATATCCATTAAAACAACATCACACAGTACAGTCAAGTTTACATTACCTTGCCAGTGGAGCTTCCAAACCAAACGTGATATTGCTGCAAAACTGTGAAATAATCCTAAGCATCTGGAGAGCATAATGTTACTAAAGTCACATGGCAGCCGAGTATTCAGAATCCAACCCAGGAGCATCCACGGTTAAATACGCAGGTATTAGCATAATTAACCACAGTATATTGAAGTTATCAAGAAAAGGAATACTGTGTATCAAGGTTTTAGTTCAGAAATAAATACCCACTACAAAAACATGCCGCTTTAATCATTATAAGATTAAACAGAAGCAATGCGTCAAGATCTCTACAGAGAAAGATGTGCATTATATCGAGGTTTTACTGTAATACCATTACAGACAGCTGCATGGGACACAAAACACACTGAACAAACTCAAGTGACCAAAGGAATAAGGTCAAAGGTTATGACCTTTCGACTGGCATCATCACCTTAAGGCACAAAGACTACATACAGTTCAGGAACAAAATTATCTCAAACTTCAACCATGTTGTCTCTGAAGCTCAAAAATACATCTGCTTTGAAGCAGAACATTAACATATTTACATATAGACAAATCTCGAAATTTTGCAAAGCCCCAACAGCCAGTCACATAAGTCGTAATTTAATGTCACCGGCCCATCACCTAACTTAAAATGTAGAAACGAAACTTAATAAGCTACAAGAACCCATTAGCCAGTAATGAAATTCTGAATGTCACCAGCTTATGAAGAACTCAATAAATTTGGGAATTAATCAAAAACTCGAGATTTCTACAGCGCCCAAAGAAAGCGAAGTCACGGGAACCAGTTTGTTCACAGGCACTTAGTCAAAACAAAATCGATAGGCAGGTAAGGTCAGATTCGGTCCCAGGTAAAGCTCCAAGGGTGAGGCAGGCAGACAGTAAGACGGCTATTGTGGATGGTGTTTGAAATTGGTGCTGCAAGAGTTAAAACAAGACGACGAATCAGGATTGGATTTGTGGAGGAGGAATGTTTTTCCGCTTTTGAGTGAAAGACCTGCAAAAAAAATGCAAGAGGTGCAGTATTGCCAAGTTCGCAACACTGAGGAGGAGGTATTTTAAAGCAAGGTCTGAGCAGGAGATATCTTCTACGAAGAGATGTTTCAATGTTTATCAACTAATGCAGAGTAAAGAATGGAAGACAGGATCGGGACATGGAGTATGTAGGATGTTATAACAGTACTTCAAACATGACCCGCCTATTCTGTTCTCTACTAAGAACAATTTGGGACTGGTAAAGATTTTGACAGCCACGAGTCTGAAAACTGTACCATGGCAAGAATTCACGGACATAATGTCAAGACAAGTCTAACACAAATAAGCGATATGCTACAGCACACCAATCAAGTCTGTAACAAACCAGCAAGCAACTGATGCAGCATGAATGCCCAAAACTTACACTAGAAAACCACAGGGATTATCAATCTATAACCGATAACATAGGCAGCCTTAATTGCTCATTAATTTATAAATCACTAAACAAGGAATGAAAATTTAAATTAAATTTATAATTAATTGCAACCATGCAAAGTTAATTTAAAAAGTTCGTGGAATTTTGCATATATTTTATATTAACGTGAATACACCAAAATTTGAAATGGTCTAATTTTTGGGATTCAAGTGTTCAAAAGCCATTTGCTGTATTTAAGTCTAAAACAGATTTGAATTGTCTGACTGGTTAAAATAATTTGATAAACTTGTACATTTAGAACTAAATAACTAACAAACTAATCGTGATCTTGGCTATGAATGACGACAGCTGATGAAAGATTCATAATTGCAATTCAAATTCTACCACCCAAATCAAGAATGGAAACACTTTTAACATTCAAATTTTACCACAAAATTTTGAAAGCAGCTAAACCAATAAACCTTTCATTTTAGCTTATACAAATCAGCATAAAACACAGCAACTCTGGTTTAAAATTCTATCTCCCTGGCTCAATACAGATGTGCTTAGCTCCATGCCAACATCTCATGCTTCGTTAACAATGGCAATATATTTTCCTAATCAATCTCAGTTTTGCACTAATATCAAATGCATTGGTAATTTACCTGAATATGCAGAAATCAATCACTGACTGCACTGAATATCACACAACACAATGTCAGTGAAAGTGTCTAGTGGTGATACACACAAACTGCCACAGAATGCACCAGAGAGAAGTGGCCTTTACCACACAGACTGTCAAATTCTGTGCTCAGTCTGGTTGATGCGAAACGAAATTTTATCAACCAGTTTCAAGGAACAACGAGAATATTAACAAATCATCATAAATATTCATTACCGACTCTGAATACAATTGCTCATCTTGAATATTAACAATTCAAGCTGAATATTCAGCCTCACAACAATTCACAAGAATGGAGATCCAGAGTGCAAGTCGTTTTATAGAGGCAAACTATGCTTTGTCAATTTAAAGTCTCAAGGAACAGGTTAATGACCACTTTTCTCAGTCAATTTGTGGGGACCACCCCTTGAAGTGTGATTCAGTTCATCAGAGATCACCACTAGCTTCAGTGCCACTCCTATACAATGTCATTTTCAGATGGAAAGTTTCAGCAAATACATTTCAATTTGATCATCGATTTGCATACCACCACCTAAAGGCACTCCTACTTGGCAGGATTTCAATGTCCTAGAGTTTGCCTAGGTAGCAAAACCAATAACAGCATGCCAAGACGTTTCAAATCAGAAAACTTTGGTCCTCATACAACATTCATTTCCATTTGCCCAACTGACCCCACCCAAGGCTGTTTCCTGGATCAAGAGTTGGCCAAAGCTCATCCTGATCACACTCAAAGTTCAGTCAGGTTAAACAGATCAGTGGCACGCAAATGTCTGATCAAATGTGAAAATCATGTTTACCAGTGGATCGAAGGAAAGGTCAACCAATCAACTGTAACTGACAGCCTCTGTTACATAGAGGTGATGCAGTGAACAGATGCTGTTAATAGAAAGCATTAACATCCGTTAAAGTCATGATGCTGCAGGCGAGGAAGACAACCTGCTGCATTGAAGAATCTGAGTTCTCAGATTGGCCGAGTCACCCAAAATAGACACCAATTGAGACTCGCAGAATCGAGTATATAGCAAGAAAAATTTGCAGATGAAACAACTTTCCTCAGATGGTAAACACACAAAAATCAATAAATTGATCATTACATAATGATCACAAATTGCAGATCAAAATTGTAGCTCCATAACCAAAAAGTCTTTTGTACATCCAGTCACTCTTAGGAAGCACGACTGTCCCCTCACTATCAACATCTGAACTAAAACACTGCACAGATGCACATTAGTTGTCTAAGACTGTTCGATCAAGATCAACCATTGCTGCTGCTCTAGCCCTAGCATCAACTCACGTTAATCAGAAGTAATGTGCTTTCTTAATCGATGGCTTTAGCTGTCGAGATAAAAACTCGCATCTCAGAACGATCGTCACAAGAAGTCATTAATGCCCTGATTTGGCAACAGTCATACGACAAACTGTGACCTGTCGTTTCTCCCACGAAGTCCGTGGAGGCCTGTTTAACTGAACCAAGAGGCATTCTGTTAGCTACTGCTAGAAGACGTTGCCACGGTCACAGTGAACAGATGACCTCTGGATTAAATGCAGGTTGCGGTTTCGATTAGCGGTCGGTTGTTTGGTTATGCTAAACACAGAATCTATTTAAAATCCAGCACTTCACTTCAGCAGTTCTTGACAGTTTCTCACAGTCGTCATGTCATCATTGTGCAACCTGCACACAAAAAGCAATTTTTTTCATAAATATTCGTGACTTTGTAATTCCAAAATAAACATATGCACAAGCTGTACCTGGATCAGAAATTTACACAACAAATTAGGTCCTGACTCCGATTTTTGAGAAGCCTAGTTCAGTTTACTACCTATCAGGAGCACGTTAGGGTTAAGAAGACTCGGTGTAAGCTAAAACAAAATTAGCAGACCATGGAACGAAGATATCTTTACAAAGATTAAAAGTTTAAAATGAAGGAAATCTTCTGCAGACCAACAGTCAGGATACAATTCAAATCCAGACTATGAATCAGCCGAAGTGTACACCAGCTTACCTCTCGCACAGAAGTAGAGGAGGATTTCTTCAGAAAGACCGGATATTTGAGTGAGATGTTGAGCATCTCATTGTGCTCGGCGAGTGACTTATGTTTGTAATGTCGGACGAGATCATGCAGCGTCTGATGGACAAAGTACGGCTCCGAAAAACCAAATCCAGTGTCACGTCGATCAATCTTGCAATGGACAACACTATTCCCGACACTAGATTGGACACAGAAAGCAAACAAACTAATAAAGTAAAGAATGACACAAAATTATCAAACACAGAGATATACACACAGACATAAAACTTCAGTGGACCAGACATAAAAGCAAACACAACACAAGCATTTGCACATGTTAGTTGATCATCATCATCACCTAATCTAATCTAATCTGATGACTTCTGTAGCGTCATTATAGTAATGCATAAGGCACCAATCGAAGATAGTTTAAAGTGAAATCATTTTCAAAAATTAAAATCTGTTGGAGAAGCCTGGTTGAAATCTGACAAGTCAGAGAGACATCCTGAGGATGCAGAAATCCAAGCATCAACTTCTATTAAAGAAGTCAATTCCAAAATGTTTAATATAAAATGTTTGAAATATTAATTATTCTCTGAACTCCAAACAGTTACCATGCAGGAAAAATCTGCACTGTATTAAAAAATGTCGAAAACATACACGATGGAGAGCGCAAAGGAGCGTGGATCACTGCTTGGTCGGATGAGGAAAGTACCATCCACTTGTCCCTCCAGAAGATCTTCAGCTTCTGTCCGGTTACACGTCACAAGCCATGTCTTCTCGTTGTCATGTCCAGAGAACGAACCTCCTCTCTGACGATTCTCGGACGCACTGGCAGCCTCCCATGAAGCATCAATCAGCAGAGGGCTCTCACCTCTCTCCTGCAGCCACCTGGTGACAGACAGACAAGCACTTGTGTAGGCTCCTGATTAGCTGCAACTTTCATTCTGCATTCTTAGAAGTGCTTTTATTTTAGCTGATAAAAGCACTTCTCAGAATCTTATTTAAAAAGGCATACTAAAAATAAAATTCTTATCGTGATCAGCACAAAATGCAAAAGCTGTGAGAAGTGCATGTGAAAATACAAAGCTAAGCAAATAAAGGTAAACACACTTGATTGTAGATCTCTTAAAACTCCTCAACCGCTTTTAATTAAACTTAGGACTGAACTCATTGACGACTTACTTGTTACACTTATCGATCTCTTTTCGAAGAGCTGCAAGTTCTGGTTTGAGGAGATTCATTTTTGCCGTGTAGTCTCTACTGACGGCTGCTCTCTCCTTCAGATCCAACTCAAGGCTCTCACGGCTTTCAGTCACCGCATCAAGTCGCACCTTCAGGCTCTTAATCACATCAACCACTCGGCCACTAAAAGAACACAGCATCCTCAGTCAGCAGACTCCAAGACTCCAACCACAGACAACAACGATAATAGAAAAAAGCACAGGCACACATACTAATGAAGAAACACTCTGAGTTTCCTACACAGACAGAAATCTAATCTAAAAACTTCTATAGCACCACTTTCTTAATGCACTGGGCATCAATCAACCTTTTGGTTCGCTTAGCAAACCAAAAGGCAAACAAACCACAGTCCCGTAAGGCTGAAATCCAAAGAACTAGATCAAAGATGAAAGAAGGTGAAGAAAAATGTTAGAATATGAATGAGAGGGAATGCAAGGCAGCAGCAGGTTACCCAGGTCTTAAAAAATAACTTCATAACTAACTCCAAATGTGTTAAACTATATGTGTTTCTGGACACTCAAATATTGTTGAAAATAACAAAATAAACAAAGCATCAGTCAGCAGTCAATGACAGTGATACAGCAATCAGTCAAAGAACATTCAAACTTTGCCAGCTCAGTCCGAAGAGACTGAATGTCAATCGGCAAAAACATCCAGAAAGCAAGACAGAACAAGATAAAGGTAACACACAGAACAAGGTAAAGGTAACACACTTGGACACATACAGAGAAATGGATGAACAGAACAAGCATCAGTGGTAAATGTGACATAAAATACATGGCAAAAATGCAATGTACAACACAGCACATCCTGCCTAACCCCAAAAGTGGTGGTGGTGGTTGTGATGGTACTTACTTCTGCAGGCCCTGGCCTTCGACCTGCATCTGGTAATCTCTGTAAAGTCGAATCTGTTCCTCAAGAACGATGGCCAACTCCTTGAGTGCTTCAAGCGCCAGATGCTTCAGCTGCAACTCCTGTGAAAGAACAAAACCAAGAACTTGATTAGAACAAAACAAGAAAGCACAGTTCTGCTTAAGCATTTAATTCAAACTGCTTCCAGACGAAAGAGGCACTAGAGCTCAGGTAGTCCTCAGCTTTCTTGCCGCAGTCAACTGTTTGCTGCAAATACTTGCTAATGTTCAAGCAAGCAGTTGCAGACAAGGTAATATAAGGCAAGGCCAGGTAAAGGTAAGTTACAGTAAAGAATGATTACTGCAAATAAAAAGAGGACAATATAAACAGAAGACGTGAAATACTATCATTTTAAACAGATAAAAAATTCAATACATGCCCCCTCTTTTGGGGAAGTTCTTGGGTCATATAATCAGTAAGAATCAGCAATAATTACCAATATTCCCATAGAAGAGAACTGGCATTTGAACTTTGGATACACTTGGTCTAAGACAAATTATAAACAGATAGTTCACCTGAGAAATGGTCAAATGCTCATCCGTCAAAGCACTGTAAATGTGCGACTTTCTCAAATAGTCTTTGTGAATGTCAACAATAAAACTTCTACAGTTCGCGTCACATCCAGAAGCGTCGCCCTAAAGAACAGATACAATCACCGTTATTATGTTCCAATACTAAATATAAACACACGCAACTGTATTTGATAGGCCATTCGTCCAAAGTTCACAAGTGCACACACAATCACATGATAATGCATTGACGGCATTGTGCAACTGTGCGTAAGGACTTGCTCAAGTTTCCTACATAATAACTGCCCGGGGAGGCTCAAACCCTCTACACGTTACAAGTTGAGTGCTCTAACCATACAGAATATTCTTATTATTATTTACACAAAAAACTCCAAATAATAAACGCAGACTAAAACATTATTACAATGTGACTATTCTTCAAAGGCTCTAAATGCTCTTTTCAGCTACCATAATTGCTTTTCTTGTAGCAAAACGACAAAAATAAAACAAGTTAGTTCTTTACTTTTTTACGAAGCATAAAAACTGAGAAATAGAATACGTTTTAAGTTCTCTACCAACAAAGATTTGAACCAAAAAAATCAGATGATAACAAACTTCGTCAGTGACTGAAAACCTGTTTCACCATCACCATCAACCAGACAACCATCACCCATACCTTCCCCATCATCCAGACAACCATCACCCATACCTTCCCCATCATCCAGACAACCATCACCCATACCTTCCCCATCATCCAGACAACCATCACCCATACCTTCCCCATCATCCAGACAACCATCACCCATACCTTCCCCATCATCCAGACAACCATCACCCATACCTTCCCCATCATCCAGACAACCATCACCCATACCTTCCCCATCATCCAGACAACCATCACCCATACCTTCCCCATCATCCAGACAACCATCACCCATACCTTCCCCATCATCCAGACAACCATCACCCATACCTTCCCATCATCCAGACAACCATCACCCATACTTTCCCCATCACCTCAAAAGAACCATTACACCATTAGAGTCTATTCCTTTTGTTGTTACCTTTAAACTACGGCAGAGTGGATATTTGAGGACTGTGTCAAGACTGCGGTTGTACTGAGCCATGGAGTGATGCTGATAGTGTTGAACGAGCTCCACCATCGACCCAAACGTCAGCGGAGGCGCAAACCCAAACTTTCCATCCTCGTACAGAACCTTAATAAGCTTATTGGTTCCGTCTTTTCTAAGCGTCAGCGTGTAGTTGTCCTTAATCTTGGATGATGCATTGCGCACCAGGAAGGTGCCGTTCGGTGCATCAAACATTCGCTCATTCACTTCCTCCCTACAACACAAATATGCATCGATTCAGAGAATATTCTACAAACGCTCCAAATGCTGTTTTCAGCTACAATAATTGCATTTTCTTCTGGCAAAATGTATGCTTTCTTTCCATTACTAGCATATAAAATACACTGGAACCTTTTTATAACACTAGGGGGAGCCACACTGGGATCCATGCCTCTGATTGCATTATTTCAAAATTCTCACTGAGCTACGATGCATCTTATAAAGACCTTCTGCTGTACTTTCTTACAAGTATACACTGTCCATAAAGCTTTAAAACCTTAATCCTTTCCTACTGGTCCTGAACATGTTCATTGGCTGGCTGCGTGATAATGTAGCTTACTGGTAACAAACACTGACTTCCCCAAAGGATTCTGTGATCCAAATGTTGACATATCATGTGAAATTATCACTTTTCTAGTGAATAACAAAAACTGTGAGCAGATTCTCCAGTAGCAGGATTTGCAAAACACTAATTTTCAGCCATAAGATAAAACAATTTAAAAGCTGTGCTTTTGTGGACCATGGATGAATAATTGCTTACTAAATTATGCTTCACATAGTCCTCCAATTTATTTGCAGCCGGTTTTGTTAGAACACCATTGGCTAACATCACGAAGGTGAATGACAAAAAGACACAAAGAACAAACATGAACTTCAGCTCACTTCATAGGCACTTGAATTTCAGAAGACTCTCTTCAAAAGTACTTCAACATTATTTGTGCCACTGTTCAGTTTAACTTTTGTCTGACACTCTTCAGTCAGTCTCTTCTGTCACTTCAAATCTTTATTAAAACTGTCTTGAACATCCCCCGGGGCTTTGACAATGTTGGTTCCTATACATAGCAATCATCAGTGAGTGACACTAAACTTTTCTTCTGGTACTGGGAATTCTTTTGGCTTCAACCAGATCTTCCTAACCACTTGGCTTTTATGATGAACCGTATTAGGCAAAGTACCAACCGAGAAATATCGCCCCAGTACCAGAGCTGGTCCTCGATTCTGTTGCTCACTGCAAGACAGGCAGGACTACTTGAAGACGCGAGTGCAGCTGGAAGCTGATGTCCACCTCTTGATGAAATCTTGCACAGCTTCTGAGGCTGGGATGCTAAACAGAAAATCAAAACAGGAAGGTAAGCAACAGACATCTACAGAATGAAACGAAAATAACAATTAAAGGCAATGTACAGGACCCTCGCTACAACATGGGACATGGGATCCCCATCAAGCAAAACATTATGGTGAGGGTCGCTTTAAACTGAAACGGTATTTTGCGACCATGTACATGTCTATGTTTTGAAGGTACGCCCAATAGAAAGATCACAATAGTAAGCATCTAAGAAGTTATCATCTACGACAGTGTTACATCTAAAAATGGCAATGATGGTGCACATACCTGACGTGGAAAAACATTCGGGCAGCTTCTCACCCCAATAGTTGCTTCTTAGCAGCAACTCCATGATGCGTATATGATGCTCTGTATTGCGAACCAAATCGCTAGTAACAAACAGATGGCACAAATGAAAGATTACACATATACAAATTGAAACTTTTCTATTAAGCACTTCACAGTGCTCAACGGTGACATGGCAAACACCTGGCAAACATTTATGTGATTTTTAGTTTGTTTCACACTTCCAAAGAAAGGTTTGCAGCCCTCATGCCTTTTTGCCAACTGCTCCATCTCTCCGCAATGACCCTTTGCTTTCTCGTGTGCAACTTTGTAAACAACTGATACAAATAATCAGCTCACCTCAAAGTGCAGCTTTTTCCATTTACACAAACTGTTTGGCAAGTTCTTAATTAGCAAAAAATTCCTAAAACTAAGCACATGCCTTCAACACTTTCAACACTTTTACGTGACGTGGTAACTCGTTTTTACTTGACCATCACAGTATTACTCCAACAACTCCAGTTTTAATGCCAAGCTTTACATCTAAACAGAACTAACGAACATTCCAATCAAGCTTACCCGATGTTTTCCCAAGACGGGCGGAGAAGAATGTGGCAGAACACGTGGCAGATCTTAGAAAGTGGGTCGGTGTGATTGTACTCGTCCTGCAAGTGACAGACACGACACAGGTGTCGCAACAGGTAGTTTAGCGTCGCACGGTGGTGATCTGGGAGCTTCTGGGTCAGATCGCAAAGAGCAATCGCTGCCCGGTCATCATCTGCAATTTCTGGAAAATGAGAAAAAAAACTGATAAATATGCAAGAAACAGCCACATCACTTCTGTCTTATCAAAGTCATCATCTATCATTACAATTATCAGAGAGTCATTGCACATCATCCTGTGCCTATAATTCTCAAGTTAACATCAGTGTAATGGAAAGAAATTTTGAAGGCAAGCTACGTAAAAACGCGCAATTTTCAAAATGACACAAAATGGATCTCGCTGCACGGGCAGGAAATAAGCTTGCCTTATAAATTAAGAAGGTTCACTAAAAATAAGCTAAGGTATGGTAAGGTAAACCAATTATTCAAAACTGTCAGCATTAGTCCTCACAGGAAACACAGGGCAATAAAGCTTTTAACGTAATGAAAGAAATGAAAGTCAATATAATATTTAGCCAAGAAAATATTTTCTGGTCATGGTAGCTCTTCATAATCTATCAGGCCACCAACAGCCAACAGAAAAAGCTAGAGGTCAGTTGATGCAATTCAGACGTACTTGCAGCTTCAACGAAGTCACAGTAAAACTCGTCCGTAATCACCGGTTTCGGAAGTTCTCTAAGAAATCGCTTCAGTGTTCCAGCAATGCAGGTCATGTCGAATGATCGAAGAGAGTTCTCTTCAATAATGCCATCTGGTGACACACAGAAAAGCATTTGATAAACATAGCACATACAGCATCAACATAAACGAATTACGTTAAAAACATGCAGAAGGACAAACAGCTAAATAATAAACTTTAAAATAGGTATTAAAACCAGCCACAAAACCTAGACTTTTCTAGGCATGTTACTGAAACAAGACCTATATACATGCCTACTTAAATAAGTTTTTTGCAGAAACAACTGTCAACTTGCATAAGATCTTCTTGGGTAACATTAGACCACGAGACTAGTGTTAACTGCTGATGTGGACATTCTCATAACACGTTCTAAATTTCATAGAATCTCTTATGCTTTTGTTTATAACATTAAATTGCACTATTCAGTCAGATATGAGAAATCTTGGAAACATCAAGAAGGATGTGGATGTGAAGCAGGACAAAGTAATATCAATGAAAAAGAACAAACATGAAGCGGAAAACTAAGGTCCATCATCAGTCCACAAATAACGACAAGTCTTGCTTTTAAAGTAAAACACAGCATATGGATGGTCTTATTCTTATCATTCATTCATTAAAAGACTTCTCAAAAGCACTGGGATAAATATATCACACCATTTGCTACATACTAGCTTCTAACAGGAATGCAAAGACGAACCTGAATTCAACGACACCTTTAGTCGATTTATTTCCTCGGTTGAAGATGACCGGTGGTATGCTTCAAAAAGGTTTGCTCCTGCACACAAACAAAACACATCAAAGTCAGACTATCACATGAGAAGCTCAGCGATCACGTGTAACTGCCCTTTACTACAATATCAATGGTTTGAATCCCAGCGCTTCACATAAAACTGGTAATTCAATCCAATGCAATGCAACCCATTAGGAAAGTTTTCTCATTTTCTTCAGCTCAAATATAAATGTCTCTGCTTCGGTCCAAAGATCTACCAGCCTGGTACGTGTCTCTAGACGGCTATGCCAGCCAACAAGGACATCTGTAAAAATGGACCACTGGCTTATCTTTATGTCTGCTCAGTGGATGTATGCGTGTATGCATGTTTGCAGCTGAACATTTAAAGATGACCTTTTAAGAACTTCTCAAAGGAACCTCCTGTGGCAGAAATAGAACACTGCGGCACTGATATAAAATTACAAGTCTAACAATAGAGCATATTGGGATCCCTATTTCTAGGAAAATGAAGACAATTCAGAAGTGTACAACTCGGAAAGTAAAAAAAAGAAAGAAAGAAAATATCCCATATCTCACAGCTGAGACATAGGGGAGGCGCTGATTTCCATTTTTTAGATCCTTAAGCCAGCAATGGACGAATCCCAAGGTTCCGGACATAGGGCCAATGCATTGCAGGACTTGACTGCCGTTATACAACTTAGGAGGAAAAGAATTCTTGAGTACTTATTAATTCTATTTTAGATTTTAGGAGACTGTTACTTACGCTTGCAGTTGTGGTGTTATTTTTTAAATTTTTTTCCCGTATATCATAATATGCATGCACATATGACAACCTGGAACTTCAGTTCCACAACTCTGCTATTCCGATTATGTCAGGATTCTCATTAACTTCGTATAATTCCAATTATGCTCTTTTTGTACTGCTTAATAGATTTCTAACGTTTTGAAACATACACTTTAAAACTTTATCACCTCTAGTTTCCTTACAACTGAAAATCCAGATATAAACTGGCTAGACACGACAGGGCGCAGTTTGCCAACTGATTCTGCAACAACACTTGTGTCTGCTCATCCATCACAGTCATTTAAAATATATATCACCAAATACAGATTTCCATACACAAATACATCCCCTTACATGTATCTATACATAATACCGTGTCTATACATAATACTGTGTAAACATGAATTTTATGTACTACTCGAGACACACACACAACACACTCAAGTCTCTGTATAGCACACTGCTTTATAACAGGAATCTTGATATAACACAGTCCCTGGATTCAAAATACAGATGTAGAATATGCCCCAGATGCAAAAAAATGACCTCATTACACAACCTTATTATGATGCAGTTCATGATATAGAATCAAGAGACAATGTTATAATGAGTTCATGGCGCATATACATTTGTTGAGATGTACCTGTTTCTCGAGTTCGTTTTTCTAGTTCTGTTGTGCACTGTATGACAACAGATGGCGCTTGTAAGGTATCTGACATCTGAAAAAGTTCTTCCAGTGCCAAACCAAATTCAGTGCCTAAAAAAGTCAGACAATGCAAGGGAGTAAAGACAAGTATAAACTTATCTCAATAATACTTTAGACACTCACTGCCAAGCATTAGGTTTCCACTTTTCAGTCAGAATTTGTTGAACACCCAATGACTATTGTCAATATTTAAGGTTTTCATGGAATATTCATGCTCTCAGTTATTCTTCAAATGCAAAATTCTTATAAACACACACTCCTAATTCTTAAACAAAGTAACTGCAATTCACCCACCCTTTGCCCATTAACATAGTTTAATGAAGGTAGTGGCAACATGCCTTTATTTTCAACAAGCCTTTATAGATGTTCCGCAAAAGCGCAGGTTGAAGGAACTATTGGCCAAGGCGCAAACATGACCAGAGCAGTGTTAAAACTAAGAATGACTTACACTCATAATGATTCTAATTCAGCTGTTAATAATTTTCATTCATTAGGTGTGGGGATAAGTTCACCACATTTGCTGTGAAATGCGCTCTTTGATGACGACTCATAACCAGCAAAGCTCATTAACTGCAACTGCATAAAATGACCATTGCTTTTGCACCCACAAACGAAACGATACGAGCATGCTCAACGGAAACAAAAAGCTAACCGGAAATGGAACTGAAGCGACGGACTCGTGCAATTCGACTGGCATCACACTTTGGCAGGTTGCCAATTGATGAACATTTGCGATGACAGCAAAGGCCACATGCTACAGTCAACAACAAAAACTAGAATTGTTAGAAAAAACACAAAAGAAGCCGTTCATTTATCTTAAACGGCCCTATACCCATACATATACTTGTCTCTTTCCAGGGTGAATACCAGGGTCAACGTATCACTTCACCGTCCCTAACATCACCCGCTGAAAAAAGGTGAGAAAAACAAGGTTCTAAAGAATAAAGCTTTTCAAGTTTTGAGTTCTAGTCCTTTTGCTTTCCATGTTTTAAAAGACTCGTCTAGCCAGCTGCCCCTCCACGTCATAAGACCATGCAGAATATAAAAATAGCAGATAATTCGGTATATTATTATGTCAATAAACAAAAGATGACCTAGCAGCTACAACTTGGTCTTGCCATGGCCTAGCAGCTGATGATGACCATGACTACAACGATGATGATGATCATGATGATTTAACAAAAATACAGCCGGCAATAATACTGTTCTAAGCCTGACATTTAATCAATAATTAATGTTCGTTCAGCACAGTGTAAGGACACTCACTCTGACACTGGTACCCTTGGTGTGCAAGGCCCCACAGAAACTGGTTGCATAAATGGCATCGCTGGATTGATGAGAAGTGGTAGTCTGTGAGCCGGTGATCTGTCGTCATGGTGATACTGTTTGACCTAACAACGGACAGTTCTTCGCTCGTTGATTGCTAGGAAAAACAATCAAAGGGATCAACTGTATGAGCAAGAAAGCAAAAGGCATCACGATAATTCAACATGAAAGCCAACAATTATTATAAATTGTTCCGACAATAGTCCCAGATAAAACAAATTTCTAACCATTGTTTCAGTACTATCTGAAAACCGTTCTACTTCACTATGGTTTTATGTTGCAGGAAACCCAAATAGGCATCTCCTAATTAAACTCTTATATACTAATCCACTAAACCATAGATTAAATTAAATTATTAATAGCAGCAGATATAATGTGGCTATGATATTCAATGACATACATCTTCTGACAGTAACCTAGACTCAGCAAAATATGGCTGCCAAACAAAAGACTAAGATTTATGGCTTCACACCCCAGTGACAGCTCAACTTTCAGACAACATGTCCATGAAACAATTCTAGCAATGTCACTTTCCGAAGTGCCCACAACAAACGACACCATTTATTTTTGGTCACAAAAGCATTATGTTAGAATCTTAGGAAAGCCATAACTCACCCACCATTTTGCACATTAACATAGTTTAATGATATGGCAAAAAAATTACCAAAGCATTCTGCCAAATACAACAATGCAACACAATGCAACTGTAACGCCCCCTTATACAGTTCCGATGTGCACACTGAAGATGGACAACGGGAAACATTGCGAACTAAAAAACACAGCAAGAGGTAAGCTTTCAGTTCACAGCAAAGACAGTCTTGGTAAACAAACCTACTGAAGGGCCATTTCCAATTACCAACTGTTACTCAAACTGATACATTACATCGCATTACTTAGCATAACATGACGATCTCTTGTAAATGGAACTCACAGTCTGGGCTGACTGATGACGAAGTTCATCAAAGCACAGCTTTATCGCTTTCTTGTGAAAGTCTGTTTCGATCTTCATTTCCTGCCGAAAGAAACAGACACCGCATGAAACTGAGTTTTCTCCTAAATGGTCCACACCTACACGCACACATCGAAAGCCACAGACCACAACCACAGACCACAACCACTGCAGTACCACAGAAAGGAACGAGACCCGACAAAAACTTCAAATCAACTGTGTGACTGAACCACAATGGGTGAGTGACCTTGACCTTTACCTTGACTGCTTCGTCCTTGAGGTCATGCACCGTCTCTGCCCCTCCGTTGACTTTCTGTCCCTTGAAGTCTGAGTTGTATCGGAACAAGTTAATGGCAGCCATCCATTCTATGACCAACAACAGCCAATCTCTGCCCTTACTTACCTGCAATAACACACACAAGCACAAGACACTTACTCAATCTGTAACAAATTTCTAAGAAAACTCTGTCTAACTCGTTCCATGGTTCTGCAAATACTCATCAGATTTATCTACTGCAGTTTTATTCAAATGGAGGACCTGTTGGTTAAAGGCAGGACCATCACCAACACGACCCTGTGGAACAAAGTCAGAATCCAGATCGCAGT
Source organism: Norana najaformis (assembly GCA_964023275.1). Lineage (NCBI taxonomy): Eukaryota > Metazoa > Annelida > Clitellata > Crassiclitellata > Hormogastridae > Norana > Norana najaformis. The sequence continues at coordinate 11,327,482 of OZ029926.1, forward strand.
CCATCCAGGGTAGAAGCTAGAAGGGCAGGGGACAGTGGGAGGATCACATGAAAGACCAACATCAATACTCGGACTGAATTTCACATTCAAATTACCTGTCAGCCTAATTTCACCAAATTGCATTAAATAATCAGTAGGTTTGGCATGAAAAATAGGTCACAGATGCCTATGTTCTGCTGTATGGTCTACTTATTCACAGGCATTTCTATGGGCCAACCATCATAACATGCTTCAGCGACCACAGTGTGGCATTTTTATGACCCTTTCTTGCCTCTCGACCAAGGAAGAATAACGTCACGCCTGAAGTTCCTCTTGTATTACAAATCAACCATACATCAACCCTCAAATATAAATATGTCACCCATTATTTCTTGCAAAGACCACTTTGCCAAACACAGTCAATACATTTAACTAAGACAGCAGCACCTGAGGCTCTCCATCCATCAGTGTTTGAATATTCTTGGCCAATGCATCATGCTAACGTCAGCGTCATGCACTCGAACTCAATACCACACCCGAAAATCTATCTCAATTAGTCTTCCAGACAGCCAAGCCAAACTATATCCCTGCAACTTACTTCTGCTTATTCTCCAAACTTGTAGAAGAATGTTGACTTTTGTTTTCATCAATCAAGACCGAACATACGATAGCCAACGATCAGCTAAAAGCCCTAAAACCAGACGAATTAAAAATCATATCAGAATTACAGAATCACACAGTGACATATACTGGCAGAAAACTGAAACTGCCAAAGTAACAGAATAGACTTTGGCAAAACTTAAATCAGTTATAACAAAATCTGACTGGCGAGGGAAGTAAGTAAGTAGGTAGGTAGGTAAGTAAGTAAGTAATGTGCATCTGTTAACATGCCATCTGTCCAGCTATTGAGCGAGGAATCGTAGGCACCACCAAAACAACAGAAATGCCTTAATTACCATTAAAGCTACGTCTTGAAAATGCAGACAAGAAGTAAAGCAATACAACGTAAACAAATTCAAAATGAAATGAACTTATGTTGCATAACACCTACAGGTAATAATGAATGCAAACAAACATTATATAGCAGCATTTAAGAGTCTACAAACTCATCCAAGAGTTGGCAGATAGGAAGAAACATGCCAAATGGTGGCTAATTGCAATATGATTGGGCCAAAGGGTAACAAGACTTGACACTATACATGAAGCAAGAAATTGATACTGAAGTAAACAGCAACGAGCCAATCAAGGAACTGCTTTTACCTAAACGTGAACCTAATAGACCAGCTCAACTAATGTTTCCATCTGCTTGCATTCATTTCAGTTAACTACATTTGGTAACTGTCTAAACTACTCAAGCCTTTCACTGGTTAACCATAACTCCATGCTCCTCATGCTACACTTTCTCAAGACCATACCATCCAAAATCAGCAGCACTCACGACTATAAACTATAATCAGTTCCCCAAACCCTAAAGCATTTTGGATATACTTTGCATGAGATCTGAACAACAAGCAGAGACTGACGGAGCTACTTCAACTCCACTTATCAAGTTAAACCTCAGAGAACTGCATTTGCAGGTCAGATCAACCAGATCAATCAGTGGTATCATTATCATCAAAGACAAAAAATACATAAATCGAATGACACTCCAAAGTGAAACTGTAGAACAGAAACCAAGTAAATGTTCTGCAAAGATTAAGTCTGTTATGCAAGCTCTGGCTGGGCAACTCAACCACAAGTGAAACTGGAAAACCCCATTACTGTACCACATGTGGAAATGGATTAGAACATGCCTACATGCATTCAAACTTTTCAGCAAAACCACAGTCTAAATCTAAATGCAAAATATCAAGTACTGTGGTGCTACAAAAATCGTCTTATTATTATTATTATAATAATTCTGCACCTCAGATTCGTAATCGTAATCTCGAGATATCTACAGTGCCCAACGAAAGCTAAGTCGCGGCAACCAGCTTATTCGCAGGCGCTCAGTCAAAACAAAATTGATAGGCAAGAGGGTCCGGTTCCAGGTCAGGGGTACTGACACTGCATGTTATAAAACAAAAAATAAAATAAAAATTATTATTATTACACCAGCAAAACCCTACTGCTGAGAACTGTACATCTGTAAGCTTCACAACCAACAAGACAGCAGGTCAGTGACATCTAACAATCAGTAATACGGTCAACAACCTGGTAAAAAACAAGATCTCTTCATTATCTTCAGTGCCTTCAAAGGACCAGGCAGTAATTAAACTAGTTCTATTTCTTGTGGACAGCAATACAGGCCAGCTGAGCCCGGCCTCATTCTGGGTGTCAGGCCAACAGGATCCGTGTTCTTCGTGGTTCCAAAGAACTATACTAGTAATAAAAGCAGGCTGCACTGTAAAGGCTTTATTACAACAAGGCCAAGGTCTTAATCCTCCCCTTGTAGCATATCTTATTTTAAGTAGCCTTTATGCTCATTTCAAATTTTAAATTATTTATTCTCAACAGCAACCAACATTAACATTATTTGACAGTAATGATAGCATTTGCCAAAACTACTTGATTCGCTGAGCACTGTGCTACGGATCAGAAATCGTGTGAATAATGCTCCTGTTCATAATTAAGCACATTTTAAGTGAAACTGCAGAAAACAACCTATTTTTCTGAGTCAGACACAAAACTCAACACGATGTCAAAAACAAAACAATTTGAATGTAAAATAACAGATGTTTATAGGCATATAATCTAGAAGAAACAAACAAATTCATTTGCTTTATTCTAACAACAAAGATACTGGTGATGAATCAAAGGTTTGACAAATTGCTTGAATTTATCAATAAAAGGACTCGTTCCAAGTCTAAGCATAATTCACTTAATTTTGAATTAAAATAACACTAAGACATTTCTGTTGCTGTACAATCTTGCAAGCTCTGTCTTCCGGGGTGGGTGGATTGGGGGGGAGGGGGGGGAATAACTTCCCAAACAAAAATAAACTATCGACAATACCTAGAAGTGGAAGTAATTGCTTGGTAAACATCTCTTAACACAAACTGATCTATCTACAGATGAATATGCAGGATAGTGCTAAATAAATGGTTAGTGTTGCATCACTTTACGGTTTGAAACAAACAAAAAATTAACATTAATTTACTTCGTTACTTGTCTTAGCAAATAATAAAATACATAAAAATGGAAGATTCTCAGTATCAGGATCAAGACACGATGAAGTTAGTGTTATGAAATAACACGTTGGTTAAACACTGCGTTCCATGCAAACATTACAGCGCAATTGCTAAAGCATACACTTCATTAGCAGAGAGCCCATTAACAGCCATAATTAATATCATGCTGTAAAACCTACAGTATTATAATAGAATTGATGCTACGGCATAATCTCTAGTATATCTCAGAACCCATGCTATACAACTAGCAATCAAACAATAATCACAATGTGTTTCTTTCTCTACGAAAGCAATTCAGGTTTCTTAGTTTCATCATCATCCTCAATGCACGAATTAATAAAACTAAAATTCTGCTCAAGGAACGTGCATCTTAAACCCGATATGTAATAGTTTACAGGTAGTGTAAATAAGAGTAACCAGTCACCGCATAAAAAGAAGCACTGTCTATCCGGCAGATACTCAGGCACCTGGGTACCCATGGACCAGCCTAGAATCCAGACAGTAAATTAGATCAAGCACAAAGAAAGGCCAATGAACAAATAACTTTTTCTTCAAACGAAACCAGTGCCAACCCACTGGACTGGCAGGAGAAGCAGATGTGCTTCATTCATGAGGGAGATACGGTTTTTAAGAAATCAATACAGAAACGCGTATATCATATCAAAACAACACACACTACGGTTCACAATAAGAAACCAAACCACTAGCAAAACAATGTGCCGAACGGTTCATTTCCATCTGGCTGCAACACGGAACAGTGGCCTGGAAGAGGCCAACAAAAAACTGGCCAGACAAGGCCACCCAAAAAGGGCAGAACAGCTTTCCGTCTTTGCTCAGACACAAAAGCGAATATATCAGCGGTGTGATTTTCCACACAGCAGGCTTACTATCAGGGCGCCAATAAAATCAGAGGCACAGAAACAGAAGTGAATTGGGCCAATGACACGAAACTGATAAGACAAAGAACAGAAAAGGCTTTTCCGAGCGAGCAAAGCGTTAGTTCTGGAAAGGGCGGATGTTAAGCCGAGGCCATGGCGGCAAGCCATTCGAACATTATGTCGGCGCCGTCTGGAAAATTCAAGGGCAAATAGGCTAACGACAAATGCTCTAAAAAGATCAAACTGACATAATATACCCAGACAACATACAGACTCTTTAAAGACACACACATACACTCACTCCTATTACGCAGGCACAGACATCTGACAGACGCATTTACACACATTTACATACACACACAAGCCTATGTAAACATACCCTTAAGCAGACATACAAGTACATATGTACATTCACTTGCATAAGCTGTTTTTGTGGTTTTTAAGCAATGCTGGTTCTGATCAGCTTGCATCCCAAATTGCCTCAGCACAGTCCTATGCCAACCTTATCTATGCTTTTCCAAAGCAGCACAATAATAACCTGTGATCAGTTGGTCAGTAAGTTAGTCAGTCAGTCAGTGGTTGGTTGGGTCAGTTGGTAAGTCAGTTGGTAAGTCAGTCAGTCGGAGGACAAGGCAGAGGACAGGGGCTACAATAACAACAATGAAGTAGAAGAGCAGCCTTTAAGCCACCCCTAAGAGGCAGCTACTGGTATAAAGTGTTGGTGACTTTGGTTTTATAGCTTTGGCAAATCAGAATGGGTGGCCAGTATTTCTCCCTCACCAACTGATAGCGTAAGTGGATGAACTCATTTTGTGGCTGAGTTAGTCAGAGGGCGAGGGGCTATTGGTACAAAATTCTTGAAAGATCTTCCCATCCTAGTGGGGACTTGAACCCATAAACTCTTGGTTGACAGTACCACATGCTAACCACTAGACTATCACACTTCCCTGCCGAGGAGCGGCAAATGGCCTACTAGAAGCCAAGCTTAAGCAAATGATGACTTCACCTGGAAACTGTTCGCACATGTACACTCATCTTTTCTGTTGGAAATTTGTTCACTTACTGAGACTATTTTTAAGGCAACTACTGAGAAGTGCCCCCAGTCCAACAGAAAGAGAATCGTTTGCAAGTATTGATAAACAGAGGTGCATGTTCCATACCTGAAGAAGAAGAAGAAGAAGAAGATCTAGAGCTCAGACATTACAACCTCAATCGAACAACCACGACAACCCCTGCTAATGGATTACGTGGCACTACAGCGAAATGTCAACTTGGCATGACACAACAGGACTCGACATATCACCCACAGATAGCACAGTCAAAGGCAAAACTGTGGTAAAGGCAAAAAGATAAACATAGCACACTTATTTACACATCTTTATAGAAACTCAAGACTCCCCAGCATGGTCAAGAACTGAAAGGAACTTCCGGCTGAAGCGCAAACACGACCTCAGCAATTCTACAGTTGGATACCATTTTAATATATGATCATAAACATTCGTGAAGATCACGACTAGAAGAAACTGGTAAAGCTACAAAAATTCTGTGTTGCAAAAACTAGGCCCAGAGGGCTATTGCAGAAATACATACATTCTGTAATTAGCCTGGCAGAGATGAAAAACAAGGTCAGACAAACTGGATCAGCACAGACAGTCAAGCTAATTGGATATGGATAATTATAAGCCCAGCTTTGTTTTCAAACTTCAAAGAACCCGTACAGATTACAAAACTTTACAGCATGGAGGCAAAGTAAGAACCAAGTGGACCAGCATAGCAGAAAAAGATCTGGAGCAAATGCCCAGGACACAAGGCACGGTGTCTCATTGCCACACACCCCAGCTGGCCACATGAATCTGCTCCTAAAGCGCAATTTATCAAGAACTAGTTCACTCCATCTTGACTCCTCAGGCCTATCAATATATTCAGCCAGACGGTCTGACGTCCCCACCTTCACTGTTCCAAGGACAAGGACGTCTCTGGTAGGCCAGACTTTTCTGCTCTGGGCTCTATACTTTGGAACTCATAATCCCAGTCAGCATGCGTATCTGGACCTTGACTAAAAAGCCACAATTTATGGACTGTATTCCCCCCTCCCAGCTGTTTTTCCTATCCCTGGAAAATCCCAGATTCTGAATTGCCTAGGTACGTTCTGCCTGTTGGTAACCACTGATTCATGCCCAGTGCATTACTATAATTGTGCTATAGAAGTTCCTACATTAGATCAGATTCATTACAGTAACCCCTAAGCAAACTAAACAGACTAACATAACATTAAACACAGAACTGAGAATTAATTACAAAATATCAGATTTATATGATTAAGAAAACTAACGGATTAGTTGTGATGAAAATGCAGTAAGCACAGGCAGTTTTTACACACACACATATATATATGTATATATATATATTTATATATAAATACCAGGGTCGCAGCAAATACCTTTCAAGTGTCTTTTCACTTGAGAATAAACAAAGCTATATGTGCAAGATCAAAGTTCAAGAACCATCTCATCTCTATCCCAGCAATTTTTGGAACCAGGCCGAGGAGTAAACTGTTTCTTGCTTTCACTGTCTCACTAGAAACTACTGCTAAATCTAACAAGTATTATAATGGATCATACGTATATGTATGCCAATACGTATGCATTTGCACACATACGTATGTATGTACATATATACATGCACAGGTACACAAATAAATATATTTGCAAGTATATATACATTCACGGCTGCCTGGCGTAGCTGATACAAGGTGGGTAGCCACCATGAAGTAAATTACCACAAAGCCAGATTAGTACTTGGACTGGTGACTGAATACCATTCATTATAATATGCTCATGACCCCTCGTGACTGCGTTATTCTTCCTGCTGACAGTTGCTCAATCACCCTCAGTCAGCCCTCCATCTATCCAGTGTTGGCAAACTAAGCTTTCTAACTTAACTATTTTAATTGTGGTGCTATCCACATTTTCCTTCTATATTTAGTATCTGTGGTACCTTTGGGTGGGATTACTGTTGGGTGGAATTATTGTTAGTACTGTAGGCCAATGGCATCATCAAAACTATCATATAATACATTAAATAAAAAAATGTTGTACTTCCAAAAGATTTGCAACACTTGTTATGTCCACTAAATTTAACCACAAACAAGGGCATCTAATTATACTGGTGCCTTTGCCTTCACATATGCTGATAGTTTTGCCGCTCAATACTTTTGGACAGCGCCAACATTTATCCACTCAAGATGGACGTGGCTATTCAGGCCGCATTTTACATTAAAACCACAGTAAACTGTGAAAAATCAAACCGTGTTATAGCTTTGCTGCTAAAACTTCAGTAAACTAGATGTGAAACCTTGATACTCTAGTGCTTTCGTTTTAATTTTTAGAATAATCTTGCACAATTTTCTTCACACATTTTTGCAGCGTTTCCTTAAAGCTGCGTGTGAACAAAATTTCAATATAATAACACAACATTTTTACTGGCGCAAATATTTGTGCAAAAGGTCAGTACACACACGTCAAAAAATCGATGGCACAGGATTCCACTGCTCCAAGATGCACTATTTGTACAAGATATGAATGCATGGTATTTGAGACCCTGAAATGACCAGAATCAAGAAAGTCCTTTCCTTGAGACCAGTGAGAATTTGGACAGTGTAAAACTATCTGGAAAAAGTAGGTCACAGCTTCTGGCCTGAACGTGGTTGCACAAACTTAGCCAGAAGCTGGAAAAGAACTGCAAAACTTGGGGCCACACCAAAAAGCACAGTTTCACTGAGTGGGTGACGTTGCCGTAGGCATTCCTGTCCTTGAAGAGGCATCTGGTTCTATTCAGGCTCGATGTTCCTATTCTATTCTATTCACTGCCTTCACTACCGATTCAAACTATTCAGTGCAACTATCGTCGTCACCATCATCATCATCATAATCATCATCATCGTCTTCACCACCACCACCACCACCACAGATAACATATAACTGAAAAAGTAATTCAGTTACTCACTGATTATCTCAATCATGACACCATAAGAACCAATTTAAATGATCGACATGGTTACCTTTTTCGAAAAAAATCAGCACAAAAAACCGAGAACAGCAGTCCAGAATTTTTCCGAATGCAACTAAGAAATCGCAGCGGCGTTACGGACCTCCTGTGGCGCGGCTCAGTATTCCTCAAAAAGCGAAAGAAACAATTTGACAAAATACACAGTCGCCACAGCTAACTTGCACTCCCCGATCGGCCGACGTGATCGCAGATTTGAAACAGGTACGACAACGACTACGGCGATGAAGATCTGATCTTCCAACATCCGTCGGTGCTGCGTCTACACTAAAGAGGCCGGCGAGGCGAGGCTCAGCACACATACCACACGGTCGCCCACTGCAGCCCCCTACTATGGCGTTCAACCTTGGCTCTCTCTCTGTCTCTCTCTCTCTTTCTCTCTCTCTCACACACACAGACACACACGCGCGCGCGCACACACATGCTGCAGCTACATCACGCCACACTATATGTGGGTGCGGCTCTCCGCGTGTCCGTATCTCTTCTCTCCCTGTTTCTCTCTCTGTCTAACTACCTAGTTCCCTCTCAGGTATCCCCTTCCCTCTGTGGCCACCTTGGCTGCTCCGTGCCAGTGGCCTGCTGTCAATCAAGGCTCGACCACGCCCACTTACGTGAGGCCGCCAAGCTTCGGCACACGCGCAGCACTATATTCTAATGTCTGCCAGGGCCTTGAACCTGGACTACATTCAGCAACAGCCTTGCAGGCCATGTCCGTCTTCTCAGCGCTTAGGATGTCCGCGTGCGTGTCTCTGTGTGTCCCTCTTCCTGGTTTTCTCTCTGCCTTCTTTATGTCGCTTCTCTTTTGTTCGTCAGTGCCGCCCCCTTCGCTCTACTCATCCATCATACCCGCCGGTCCTGACAAGGTAGACGGGCATGATGATGGCCTCAGCCGCTCTGGCCTGATAACGGCCTCAGCCATCACATTCTGATTAATGCAGCACGGCGGACGCGGGGTTCGACCAGCGGAGGCTTCAACGACTGGCCGGGGCCGCTGCATTATACCGCAACTCGTGCGGCGCCTCACTATTAGCTCACGAAATAGGCTAAATATTCCTACGGAGGGCAGTACCGGCTCTCGAATTATTAACATACCCAACGGCAAACTGAGAATCTTCCATTAGACACACTTACATACATATTGTTGGCATACATACATACATACATACAATGAAATATATATACATACACATACATGCATACACAAGTACATTTCTGAATACATACATACATACATACACACACACATACATATACACACACATACATATACACACACACATACATCCTCGGGTGTGCCGTGGTATTTGAGCGATTTTTGGATGAAGGTGCAGCTTCTTCCAACAATCAAGGACCTGGCCTTCACGACCCAAGCAGTGTCTGACAGATGTAGGTCAGTTCATTTTTGGATGCACGTGTGTCATCCGCTGTCTGGGCAACTCTCAACTTGGAGTTACAATCGCTTGCAGCCAGACAATTGTGGATTTGGTTCCACAGTGGCGAACCACGTTTTCCGGTCGGCACGGCTGCTAGGGTTGGGTTCTCGTCCACTTGCTCTCTGCGAATTCCTAGACAGGGAGTTTAGACTTAGAGTCCTCCTTTTCCCCTTACCTCTCACCCTTTCAGTTCGAAACACCATCCACCGTAGCCGTCTGACTGTCTTAACTGAGGCGGAGACTTGTGCGTCTCTACTATCTTCCTGGAGACTCCCCAACTTTCAATGAACTCTGTGGCATGGCCAATGCTCGTCTCTTTAAAGCAATCTTTAAAAACCCAAACCATGTCTAACTCCTGCCAGTTAAAATTCTCAATTATTCCCTAAGGCCCCACGCTCATGACCGTATTATTCCTCCTGCTGAAAGTTTAACGTGTAAATCTTTTATTATTAGGATGTTGTATGCCTGATAAGTTTTTTCTTGTGTTCTTAAATACTTGTATATACATTGATATGCGATTAGCTATTGGTTAATAAAGAATATACTTACTTACTTACTTATCTGTGTAACCTTGGATCTTGACCTGGGACTGAACCTGACCTTACATGCCTACCGATTTTGTTTTGACTGAGCTCCTGTGAATAGCCTAGTTAGCGTTCCCTCTGGGCGCAGTAGACATCTCGAGTTACGATTACAATTCTCACTGAATGGTTTCCTATGAATTCTTAGAACGGCACAGATCCGGAAGCGTGGGGGTTCTTGCAAATGCCAAGCACTTGACCACTGACTATTAATGTGGTGGTGATGATGATGACACTGGTCGGTGGGGATGACCAGTCAGTGTCATTCTCCAACTGCAGAACAACTCCCGGGAATCTCAGAAGTGTCGTCCTATGGTTGAAAGCTGTTGAAGAATGAAGACAACTGTAGCAGTCCAACAACAGGATGCATAAAAAATCTTGAACCTGTCGTGAACTTAGTGCAAGCGGATTTTGCACACAAGGTGTCACTTCAGATCAAGTCATACCTCGTTAGTGCACTAGGGTTCAACGAACTCACTAATTTTTAATTGGGGAACTGGGTGGTTTCGACAACAGATTATCCTGTAATCTCCACAGGCTATTAGCCCGTGTTTCACAAGACAACATCTCTGCCACTGGGTTCAGACTCAACACAGGCTTCCTTCATTAGCAAATGCCAAGCTCATCAGGGTTCAACGGCTACACTCAAACATGCAAGTTGGATCCGTTTCTTAATGATGTGGAAATAGGATCTGGGGCGTATTCCCAGATCGCGTGCATCAGGACTGCATGCGATGTGTAAAGGATATGTCTTTCTAACCCTTTCTAAAACAATAACTACTGTGCAAATCGGGTTTGTATTGAGACCTGACTTCAAAGAGTGAATTTGTCTACATTCCAGTCTAGAGTCAGCAAAATTTTTAATTAGGGATGTCGATAATACTGGAAGCAATCAACCGGGTTGCTGTGAAGACTGCTACATCCTATTCGAGGTCACACAGTTGTCAGATAAAAATAAGGACATTGCATAACAACATACATACCTATACATCACATTCTCTTTTCTAGACAGGCATATCAACACACACACACACACACATATACATCACATTCTCTTTTCTAGACATGCATAACAACACACACACATATACATCACATTCTCTTTTCTAGACAGGCATATCAACACACACACACACATATACATCACATTCTCTTTTCTAGACTTGCATAACAACATACATATACATCACATTTTCTTTTCTAAATATTTTTATCTTTTAACCACAACTGAAAATGCCTTACAGCTCAAACTCTTCGACCAACTTTAGCTTGTTTTTGCACATACTTTTTTAAATAACTAAACTAGTCCTTTCTGGACAGTTTTGGATAATGTCTTTTCAGTGTTTTAGCTCAAATAATATAAATGAAATTCTGCTTTTAATTAATTTACCAGAAATTTCCACAAATGTGTCTTCAAAGTTGAAAAGTCTGTGAAGCCTAGCCAAGACCTACTCAAGTTAAGCACAGCGTGGAAAATGAACAATGTTGCTCAAGTACAAGCTTCATATTCAGCATCTCAAAATTATGCAAATGTTAATTTTTCATTAAAAAATTTTTTAAAATTAAAATTTCAGCAAAAAATCAAAACTATAACCAACTGTTAGATATCATTACTCAAAATACCTGAAGTTTCTTTAATAATCACAAATTTTGAAATCTCAAATGTTTTGATAAATTTCATTTAAAAAAGCAAAAAGGTCATTTTAAAAATGGATATGAAAACTGACCAACAGACTCAAATGATTCAGAATGCCTGTAAAGTTAATGCATACAACTAAGGAACTTTCCAGGTACTGAGCAAACTAGTATTATAATGAGCTTTTAGTACGAAATGATTTCAAATATATAATATTAATATAAAATTTAACACTGAATTCAAAATCCAAATCACTTTTCAGTAGGTTTTACATGATGAGGCATCAAAGTCAATTAATTATTGGGTAAATTTCTACTCCCATAAAATATTCATGTCAGTAGAGACTCTGTCTACTTCCCCATCAAAGTTACAAGACTAGATCAAATGAAAAGCACAAAACCCCGGGCATTTTAGACATAATTGCAACATTCTCAACTGATCCGTTTAGCACACTCGATTCAACATACTGGACCACATTGGTTCACCCACAGGACTGCCACTACGTTGCTAAGACGCTCTCTTCTTCAAATATTGACTGTTCTGCACTCGATGACATATCTGTCCTTCTGTTGCTCACAAAAAAACGGGCCTACTTAAATGAAAATGGCTCGATATTTATACAAAGGACGTCGTCAAGCGGCTCGCTTTTGCATCAGTCTTGAAAGAACATATGTTTCTATTGGACCAAAGTTTACCAAGGAAATGTTTGCAGTTTGCCTGATCCCTATGGAAACTTCCGCGAAAGCTGAGCATCAGATATAGGTCAATTCTGTCATATATCATATGCAGAATGACAACAGCCCCTCAGGCCCTCGCCTGGTTTGGCTTGACTATCCCAAAACGAGTAACTGTTTTCATGGCTATCTTCAAAGTCCAGCTGTTCGGTTGTCCTGAAATCATCTAAGTAGCCCAATGACCAGCTTCCAAGCTCACGCTTCTCCACTTCCCTCGATCTGTCACTCCGTCTGACTTTTGGATCTTGACCTGGAACCGAACCCTTTTGCCTATCGATTTTGTTTTGACTAAGCGCCTGTGAATAAGCTGGTCCCTGTGACGCGGTTTTCATTGGGCGCTGTAGAAATCTCGGAATTACGAATACTATTATGATTCCGATCTTGACTGCTTCCAGACTGTTCCGCCTTTGACTGCTCATCATGCATAACTTTCATTCCAATCAGTTTCAGTCAAACAGGCCAAATGTTTATGTCTTTGGCCTTGGCCTGACTGTGCAAGACCTTGGCCACATGAACAAAAAACCCATGCAGTATACAATGCAACATATATCCAGCACATCAGTAGCCAGCTGCAAAATTCTTCCATCAGACAAAGCTGCGATTAAATTCAAATGAATGGACTTCAAACCCATTTCAGTCTCCGATCCGGGAAGGATTGCAGCAATCCAGATAGATTTTGCAACACAAATATTTTACATCTTTATGTGTAGAAAGGCAACTACACTTCAAACACAGGATGAGTTACAACGTATTTCCTGCTTGTGAGCGACAACACAGAAACATCGAAACGCAAGGCCACATATTTTCAGAATCAGCCAACAACTTTCAGTCAGGAACACTGTTTTCATAGACTCCATAAGTTTTCAACACAGCAGCCTAAGGATTATGGACGGCACACGTGCTACTTGTTTGGCAACTAATGTAAAAGGGACTAGGATTGCGTTCAGATATGCAAAAGAACCTGATCAAGTACAGTAATTGTTCAAGAGGCTCAAAATATCAAGTTACGCTGTTGTTATAACATATATCATAGGCTCTTTTAACAGTAACCTAAACGTAATATTAAGTTTCAAAATATCAAGTTACGCTGCTGTTATAACGTAAGCTCTTAATTGTAACCTAAACATAAGCTCTTAATAGTAACTTAAATTAATATTAAGTTTCACAAAATCAATTTATGCTACTGTTCTAACATATAAGATAAGCTCTTTTAACAGTAACCTAAAAGTAATATTAAGTTTCAAAATATCATAAGATAAGTTCTTTTACAGTAACCTAAAAGTAATATTAAGTTTCAAAATATCAAGTTACGCTGCTGTTATAATGTAAGCTCTTAATTGTAACCTAAACATAAGCTCTTAATAGTAACTTACATTAATATTAAGTTTCACAAAATCAATTTATGCTACTGTTCTAACATATAAGATAAGCTCTTTTAACAGTAACCTAAAAGTAATATTAAGTTTCAAAATATCATAAGATAAGTTCTTTTACAGTAACCTAAACGTAATATTAAGTTTCAAAATATCAAGTTACGCTGCTGTTATAACGTAAGCTCTTAATTGTAACCTAAACATAAGCTCTTAATAGTAACTTAAATTAATATTAAGTTTCACAAAATCAATTTATGCTACTGTTCTAACATATAAGATAAGCTCTTTTAACAGTAACCTAAAAGTAATATTAAGTTTCAAAATATCATAAGATAAGTTCTTTTAACAGTAACCTAAAAGTAATATTAAGTTTCAAAATATCATAAGATAAGCTCTTTTAACAGTAACCTAAAAGTAATATTAAGTTTCAAAATATCATAAGATAAGCTCTTTTAAAAGTAACCTAAAAGTGATATTAAGTTTCAAAATATCATAAGATAAGCTCTTTTAAAAGTAACCTAAGGTGATATTAAGTTTCAAAATATCATAAGATAAGCTCTTTTAACAGTAACCTAAAAGTAATATTAAGTTTCAAAATATCAATTTATGCTACTGTTCTAACATATAAGATAAGCTCTTTTACCAATAACCTAAAAGTAATATTAAGCAGGGCTTTTAAAACTAAGCTTCCAACTGGAAGCAGCAGGTCTAACAGCAGGTCATGCTACTCTGCACAAAGAGGTGAAATATGTAATGACTTTTATGGCTTGGCCTTAGCTTGACACAGGTAATTTGTCATTTCTTTCAACGCTGGGTGGAAATCTCTTAATTCCCTTCTGTGTGAGGGAGCTTGCCACTGGGAACTATTCTAGTTATAAGCATATTATATTCTAGTTATAGTTTTAGTTAAGTAAGTAAGTAAGTAAATACGCATATGTGCATTATCAGAGCATTGGGTGCTTACTGATGAACTTTCCGTTCTTAATAACATTCAACTTCGTTTAAGCCAGCACAAACAGCGGCTCTGAATAGTGTCTCTGGAAGCAGCACTATACAAATTACTCATTACGATTACAATTACAACATCACCCTCTCCCATTCCCAATTCTACTCTACATACGTGGCCAAACCCTTTTAGCATAAAGTACAAGGCGCCTAGTCAGAAAGTCTAAGTGTGCCAACAGTTTGGCCAGAGTCCAGCTATAAACATGAAAAACCAGTTTCCTGGTGTGTTGTTGAAACCTATGCCAGTGATGCACATGCACACAGACGCAGGTAACGCCACAGAAACCTTCATCCTGAGAATGAAGGGCAAAAGGCCAACTCAGGAATGTCAATTTTTATGCCAATTCCCACAGACCAAAAACTGCCACATGACTGACATGACAGTCATATGTCAACCCCTTTATTTAATCATGATTTTTTGCCTATAAATTGTGTCCTAATGACCTATGTATGGTATCAGTGAAACCACAAGTATCCAAACTAAGTGTGTCTATTTTTTAAAACATTGTTATAATGGCGCTAAAGAAGTCATTAGATCAGATTCGATAAAGGCTGACTCATAACCTATTCTCTATATATATATGTATGGATCTGAACATTTACCTAAGATCCTCAAAATAATAAGGCGCTCCTCACTGCAGAAGATAATTATTTTAGAGATCTTTAAGGGTTCAACAAGTCTATCTACACATGCACATGTATATAATGTGTGTGCATGTATGTATGTGTGCATGTATGTAAGTATGTACGTGTGTATGTATGTACGTGTGTATGTATGTATGTATGTATGTATGTATGTATGTCAAATACCTGAAAAGGCCATTAACAGCACACACATACACACACACACAGAATCAAACTGAAGGATTTTCATCCACCACTGACACTTGGCGCCATATTCAGAGTTTCTGGTCCATTTACCATTCAGAATGGCACATGACAAGAGCTGAAGGAGAAAGTATCCACATCACATGGTTAATGCCCACTGACTGGCCATCCTTGGGCTACTGGAAGAGTGCATGACACTCACAGACCCTTATGCCACCAAGGGAGAACTGATGCATCTATCAGCAGATAGGCTCAACTGTTGTTTAACTACTAACCCTTCTTGAACTCTGTTGTAGCAGTTAGGAGTCACTACACTTGGCAAAATTTTTAAAGCTTTCACTCTGTCAGTAAATTACACCATATTTCATGTCTTGTATGTATGTATGTATTATGTATCGCACGTATGTATTGTAATGTATGGTTTATGTAATGCATGTATGTAAAGTGTATATGTATGTAGTATGGTTGTGACTGTATGTGCATGTAATGTAGATATGTACGTGTGTAAAGGGACGCGGTTGTGTAGTGGTATGGTCTGTGCCTTGTAACCACAGGGTGGTGGGTTCAGATCTGCCTCAAGCCACTGCAGAGTAGCCATGTAGCCACATAAGCAAACAACCTGGATTAAATATTGAAATCAGAACATGTTCGTCAACAGGAATGCTTAACGAACAAATGGTGGATCTCCGGTAAAGCAGTATTTATAAACCTGAGCATAGTAAGTGTGATGATAGTCTGACCCACAATGTCCAGTAAGTCCAAAAGAGTCGACTGACTTCACTGCAAACACGTCCAGTCATGATGACCCACTTAAGCAGTTCCTCTGAGTACCTCTAGTTCACCTGGTATTTCAAGCACATCAGAAATTCATAACCCTCACCGTTCCCAGGAGCTCAAACATGCCTGGCTGTCAGCTGTTGACTTTGCCACTGTAAGCCATGGACTCTAAGCCTTTTTATGAAGGTATCATATTACTTTCACAAGTACACCTCTTGGCCTCATTTATTCAAGTTCACTTCACCTTTGAGAAGGTGACAGGAGCTTTAAATATGACATCACGCTACACTCAGCCAGTCCAAGTACACATGATAAACCATAGCATGATTTAGGACAATGGTCTCTTTCTTTTGCTGGTACAATTCACAAGGTTGCCATACTGAGAACTGTGAAATTGGTTAGGACATATTTCAGTGATCTAAACTGATATTGAGTTTGCCTGATAAACAAAAATCTAATCTGCCTTAACAGGTCTGCTTTTTATATGAACCCATTTATGTAATTTATGTAACAAAACAACTTCTGTAGCTCTCAATCAAATTATTATTATTATTACTTCTCTATTTATTAAATGCCAACATCAGGGGAGGCTCGAACCTGCACACCCTCTTTGCAAGGCATGCTCTCAAATCAATTGGCTACTGGGAACTGGGTCAACTCACCCCATGATCACCTCCGATAAACATCAGTCCAGATCTAGTCCAAATTTTAATAAAATTATAAGAAAAAACTTAATAACGCATTTGTCATCCATCCATCCACCAGTTCATCAAATTTCCAGCTAATTAATGAATTCATATATCCACCCACCCGAACACACACACATATAATTAAGCATGCATGCAAACAGAACCCAACAAATGATGTCCCATGTGGGTGGACAGTTGAGGCTGTAATTAGAGTTCCTGATCCATCAACACAGCATTTGCAGTACATGTTTACTTTCACTCGTCAGCATTGTGGAAAAGTGTGCTGAGTTCAAATTTCCCTTTCACTAACAAGGCTCTGCAGACCGAAACATTCCTCATCAATCGGGGCTCGTTGGTCCTCAAAGGATGAGGACAGCTCCATAATCTGGGCCATCGACGCCACTCAAAAGCTTACCATGAATCGCCCACTCCATATTTCCCAGTCACAGATGGCATCTGAGCTTGCTCAAATTCACTGTCTGAATGGATATACAATCATTCCCATTCAAAATGGCTGTAATAAATGGTGTCCAAATATGTCTATCAACCCAAAAAAAAACACAAAACCCAAGCTGGACTTCAAGAAATACTAAATTATGGACAGTCACATAAGTACAGTAGTCTGAACACAGGAAAATTAGCAAGCAAGCTCCACAAAGATGAACCCCATCAATTCATATACCGAGCAAGACATAACAGACCACCACTGAGAATGTTTTCGTTTTTAAGAGACTGTTGAGATCCCATCTATTATCTACTAACAGTTAAACTTTTCTGTTTGCTGTTTAACTCTAGGATCTGCATTTGATTTTATACATCAACCATTCATCATTTATCATTGGACTCTTGTGAGCACCGACATCTGACATTGTAAAGCACCCTTGAAGTAGCAGGCTACTGACGATGCTGTATAAATTTCCATGATTACTATTACAATTACCATAAAACATCCTCTGTGATAACTCAGCCATCCATCCACCTACCCACTCACCTTCCCATCCCATCCACTCTTCAGTTTATCCACGCATACGTACACCCATACAATCAGTAAATAAAGCACAAATCAGTCAGTTAATCAGTTAATAACTGACCTTGTTTCAGGCCGTACTTCAAAGCTTTCCCAGCGTTTCTCCTACTAATCCCTAAACACAAGGCAGACACTACTAGCTATCAAAGAACTCAAAAGGTAGAAACTGCTTTCAACGATAGCTCCTCCCCAGCTCTACATAATTATTCGTCTCTCATTCTCGCAGTATTTTAGTTTCGGCCAACGACCATAGAACGAATGTACTCGATGAACTGGGTCACTAATCGCTCACTCCATCCAACCAACCAACCCTCCAGGCGGGCGACCAGTATCTGCAAACGACCACTCACGACTCACATAAATTTTGCCCTCAATTTTTTCGCCTTGTTCAAATAACTCCCACAGCCACAGCAGCAACAGCAGCGGTGGCAACGGCACAGCAGCAGCAGTAGCCACAGGTGGCAACCTCGGAGAGAGAAGAAAAATCCGATGATTCATCAACCGGCAGAAAATTTTCCACAGTTCCGAAGGCTTTCTCTCGAGGCAGACAGGGTGTTCGGCCCACACCCACAGCATTGCTTTGCTATACTTAATTGCAGTAGGTCACCGATCTGAGGCTTTCTGTAGTAGTAGTACCTAACACGACATCCTGTGGCTGTCAGGTCATTGACGTCAACCTTAGCTTTATTAGCTTAAAAGAACGAAGTGTCCAAAATCCTTGTTATAATCGTAATCGTAAACTCGAGATTTTTACAGCTCATTCAAAGAAAGACAAGTCGCGGGAACCAGACGAGGTTATACCATGGCCTGTGACAACAAGACCCCTAAGAAGACCGAGCTGTAGTGCGGCTTTGTAGCCTCGATACGCATCTGGACAACAGTGCTAAAGCTTATAGTGGGTCATTGCTTGGTCACTGTGAACAACCCTGTCTACACAACAACTGGGCGCTTTGTGACTGAATCATATTCAGAAGATTCTTAGCTGTAACATAATCCGTGCTACAATTGAATCTGTTCTATAACCAAGATCTGGATTAATTTTAAAATGCTCGGAATAATAAGGTTACACTGTATCACCTTCACTCAACAACTATTTGCCATCTTTCGTCAAACATGCGCTCCAGTGGCTAACACTATATCCATTCCCAGACCGCTGTATGATAGATCCAGTGCCCAATTGATAAGCAAAAGAAACGTCATCTGGTCAGTGAGGAATAGAAACCCACTGCCACATCGGACCCCTGGTCAATAAATAATCATGCATACAATCCATGACTAAACAAATATAACCACTGTGACTATTCCAATGTAACCCTTTCTGACCACCTGTTTATGACTAGTTTTAAATAGGAAACATTTCTTAACTGGGTGTAGGGCTACATCATTTTATCCAAACCATCAGAGATTCTTAATCGTAATTGTATTCGTAAACTCAAAATTTCTAAAGCGCTACTTAAAAGCTAAGCACAGTGCACCTTCTTATTCATGAGCGCTGCATCAAGTCTGTGGTTTTGTCCAAAAATGCCAAGTCAAGAACTAAGTCCGGTTGCCAGGAGACCAGAGAGAGGAGGGGAGAGGAGATTAGATTAAGATTAAGCAGCACTGTACAGATGCAGATGCAACAATTCTTCCACTTGCTCTGATAGTGACCGACACTGTATTACTTTTAGCAGTGCATTACAAATGTCATGTACCTCATTGAGCTAATCTGAACCCATATAAAACTACGGTAAACTGACTTATAAGCATCTAAAATGTTTTGCATCTAGTCATCAACTCCGGCTTAGGATCTGCACTAATTTAAGACGTGACCTGGGCACGTTCTGCACTTATTCGACAATGGCTCTCGAATTGTGAACATTGCTTTTCACCTGCGACATAGAGGTCTTTGCACAGTTTAAAGAAATGACCGTAGGAATTTTGTGCAATGACTTGAGATGTCTGAAGAACCTATCAAGTTTATGGAAAAGTTATTAAAATCTTAAGGTACAATTAATGTACCTAAAAACGAATAAAATAAATGATCTACTTATTTCACCTGACCCTCTTTAGCATTGCTTTCTCAGACGGCCCTTGAATTCAAAGGGCCCAGATAACAGGGCTGATAAACCTCCCAACTCTGCTGAAAAGTAAGCCCTGCTATCTAGGCCACCCTCATTCAAACGGTCCCAAAAAATCAAATGGACAAAGGCATCTGACCTGTTTTCACAGTCCAGTAACCAGGTTTTCATGCATCACTACCCATTAAACATATAACCTCAGTAAACACCACAACCCATTGCCTTTCCGTTAAAGGTCTGCCTATAAATGTAAAATATCTAGATGTCAGGCATATAATTCACCAAACATTTTTGATGTATTACTCACAAAGGTACAACAACAAATGCCGAAACTTCACTAACCAGTGGAAAATTACAGCATATACCATATTTTACCACTCATGAAATACTGCTAACCACAGGAAGTGAAATAAAAGGCAAAGGTAACACATTTGTTCACATCTCCACAAAAACTTCTCAGAAGCACAGTCAAGGTCGTCAGCTTAACTGAAACACAACTATAGCAATCCAAAATTAGTAAAGCTACCATGTCCCTAGTGAAACGTGAGGGCACTCACTTCCCACTCTTCAGTCCTTAAGTCGACAATGGAAAAATCCCAAGGTCCTAGACAAAGGGTCAGCGCATCGCAAGACTTGCCATTTACTTTCCAGCACACACGGGTTCCAAATTATACCTCTTGGTGACAGAGACACAAGCAAACAACTTGCATTAAACCTTGCAACCTGTATTTTGTTCTCACAGCATTCTGCAGATTTTAATACCAGCTCTTAACAATCTACGGAAATTGCAATAATTTATTCATTACAATAAGAAAGTCAGGGTTTGGAAGCGAGAAGATCCAAGTACAGTAAGCGATTAACAAGTGTGTCAAATGCTTGAGCGTCAGCTGTGGATGATTTCACATCATAGCATCCCCACAGTCCAAAATAAAGAAGAACAAATAGCAGTAAACAATTTGCAACTAGGCAGCCTAATCTCACACACGTGGATATCGCCAATAAGCAGGTAAGCCAGTGCACCAGTACTCCGGTCTGATAAGAAAGGCCGACTAAAAATCATAAAAGTTGGCACGTGCGTGTCTGCTCAAGAAATGAGGTTATTCAACGACCTCCCATCACACGTGCATGCACAAACATAGGCTTCTTCTTTAAAGGTATTTCTCTGCTAACCCTAAAATGAATTTTGGGCTAACCTGAACGCAGTTTTGGGCCAACCCTGAGAGGCCTTTTGGGCTAAACTGAAAAGCATTCTTCGGCTAACCTTGAAAAGCATTTTACGGATAAATCTGATTGACAGTTTAGAATTAAAGTTTGTTTCTATGGAAATCAAAAGGATTCCAAAGAAACCATCTGCATGCAAGTACCCTCCAGAAATTCTGTCATCCGCAAACAGACAGGGTCCATCAGATGAAAAGCCAAGGCTGCTTCATATGCCACATATATTCTTCGTTTATTGATTCCCCCAAAAATTGACAACAACCGGTAGACCCGGAAGGGGCCATAGTTCGGCTTAATTAGGGCCACCAATTAATATGCAATAACAATGGTGACGTTGTTTATATATATATATATATATATATATATATATATATATATATACATTTAAATCATAACTAAATCCTCAATCACCGTCGTGGCCACAGAAAGACAGGTAAGCAAAGAGACAGACAGACAATCCTATTTATTTTGGTAATCACTCAACAGGGAACAACGTAGGCAATTATTTGCTATCACTGTATTTTTAATATCTGGGCCTATAATCATCATCGCTATTATGACTAATTTAAATAAATCGGATGTGGCTGCTTCTCACTAATGCTAGATCATTATTAATTCAGTAAATGTCGCTCACATATGGCACTAACAATTCCATCAACATTCATTATACATATGCTGCTGCTGCAGAAGTTGCAAGTATGTTTGTTTGAACCTGTCATCTTCTGACCAACTTCCTAAATGCTAGTTACTGTACATGTATGGATACTGTTTACAAATTCACAGGTGTAAATTGCTCAACATAACACTGTACTTTGTTACATTACGTGGCAGTACAATGCATTAAAAAATACAGAGCATTTCAGACTACTGTTAACTGCTTTTACACGTTTTTTAATTTTTTAAATTTATACCTGATCATGCACCTGTATCACATTATGATGCACGAAATTTGTTGGATCACATTATGCTGCATCCTAACAATGCATCACATTAATATACATCACAGAATGTTAACTTACACACTGTTGTACAACATTAACACATGTGAAAACATGTTGAACTGCTGTTAAATCATGTTAACACATATTACAATATGCTGCATTATACATTGCTGCATCACATTAACACACATCAGCTTAAACTGATCACATGTTGCTGCATCACATTAGAACATGTTACAAACCCATCACATACACTATAACACAACGAATTACCGGTACACACCATAGCATCACACTAACATATATCACAATATGCTGAATTACATATTGTTGCATCACATTAAAACACATCGTCACATGCTGAAGTACAAACCGTTGCATCATGCTGCCAAGTGTAGCGCCTGGCTTGCTGTAGCATTAGCTAACTATTGACAATCGCCGAAAACATCGACCTTTGAAGCGGGCGGCAAACGTCTAGTCCACAAGTCATAGCTAAAAATAGCCTACTCCTCTGCTCGGCGTCGATCCGTTTCCATCACCTGGGAGCAGATACCTCTTGCGATCCATCGTCTGACGGAGTGGTCGACCCTGATGAATACGTCATCCGGAATGGAAGCCCGTCTCATGACACAGACAATTAATCGAAAGGTTGGATCCCAGGGGCAGGCCGGCTATGGCCCCCATTTGATTTTCATAGAACACACCACTCAATTCTCCCAAACTGGTTTCTGCAGGGGTTGACCGCAGAAGATGCAAATTTGTAAAAGGCTATGGTAACACTGTTAAACAGAGCATGAAAGTTTTTAAAAAATAAGAAAACTAAACCAAAGCAGGAAAACCAAACAGAAAAAGGCATGGAAATGTGCAAAACGACTTGAAAAGTCGAGAAATCAAGGGCAAAGACGAAAGAGTAAGAAGAAGCCTTGAAAACGGGGAAAACCGGTTGTAAAAGGTGGACGACAAAACAGGCCATCAGCTATTTCGTCACACACAACTGTAGTTGGCTCCAAAACCGGCAGGGACTAAATACATTGGTCGCCACAAATTTCCCACTGCACATGACCTCAACCCTATATGTATAACCCCTCTCCCCAGTTTCTCAATTCGATGATCCGCCAGTGATTAATTGGGACGCAGCCAGTCGAACGTCCCGGGACGCTGGCGAACATTCTAGGCCAGAATAGCTAACGATCTGTTAAGCATCCACACGGATCTGAACTATTTTAGGCACGTGATACAGTAGAGCCTCTTTCTGGTGCAAGCAACATGGGTGGTTATACGGATGATCGTAATCGTAATCGTAAACTCGAGATATCTACAGCACCCAACGAAAGCTAAGTCGCAGGAACCAGCTTTTTCACAGGCGCTCAGTCAAAACAAAATCCATAGGCTAGAAGGGCTCGGTTCAGGTCGAGATATGATCCGGGTGACTAGCAACGTTTTAACATTCAAGTCACGACTCAAGACATCTTTTTAAGACATCTTACGACTGTTGTTGATTTTTGAACTCATGTACAGCACCCTTTTCTTCAGCCTCGGCTGTGCTACGGCGCTATAAAAATTGTCTTATTATTGTTATTTTTTTATGTTGCAAAAACAATTGCCTATGCATTGCTCCTCTTTGTAGTCAAGATGTATCATACAGCAACCAGCATGTGATTTTAATGCAGAAAATTAATGAATGTGGTCGCTGCCGAGTCGCATTAATCAGGCTCCACTGTACCGACGGTAATTTTCCACATAATACAATTATGCAGAACGGTAACCAAAGCATGAAGATCTTTGGGCCGGTAAGCATTCGTCACAACCATCCATTGACACGCACTGCCACAAGTAGGCCTCTGTTAAGAACTCAATATATTACGTCAGACCGGTCGCTGTAGGGTTACAAACAAATGCACAAATATCCAATTATCTGCTCACTTGAATGCAGTTGGTCCAGATAAAGCAGAGCTACTTTTAACACGTATTCTAAGAATACGAGTGGAAACTCACATAGTTTCTCTTTAACATCCTTCTTCATCATGTAGATAAAACAAAGAGTCCTTAGATGTGCGAGCCCGGGGCATCCCATATGCTGCCTGTTCATGTGCGTGTGTATGTTTGTGTAGGCATGTTACTCTGTGTGTGTGCGCGTGTGCGTGTTTCTGTGATTCTAAATGTATCTATCTGCCTGACACTGGCTGTTTCACTTAGTGGGCTTCAGTTAATTACTGTTTGTCGTATTACCTGCTAACATCAGTATGTGTAATTTATGCCTGATTATGCCTCCGTTATACACATCTGTGGTCATGTTTGTCCTCCACCATGACTATACTGGTTTAGTTATATATCAGAAAGTGGCCATGTTTGTCCTTAACTAGGTCAGTATGCTTGTCCCGTGCTCATAATTAAAATTGTAACAATGTACAAGGATATTATCAATTTATGGTGATGTTTTTTTGTCAGGTATCTCGTAGTGCATAGGCTTGAGTCAGCCTAATTATAATTGTCAGTTGTCTCTGCTTTCTAAGTCAGCTATCAATCACCCTACATCTGCCTTCAGTCTCTTCTTTGCTACAGGTTTGTGAGTTCTTCTCAAATAGCCTACACATATTTTAAATTGCCTCTCATTATCCGTGTGTGCGTGCGTGCGTGCGTCCGTCCGTAGGCAAACACATACATCCTTTACACAAACCACGAACATTACACTAAAACCACAACAACCAATACCACCATCAGCCGCATAGTCTAAAACAACAACCCTGCAAAACTAGTCCATATTTTTCTGTCCCCTTGTGCATAGTTTACATACCTCCCAGGTATCTGGAGTTCGTACAGTGCAGCGTGCTAGATGTGTGTGAAGGACTTAAACAGCAGAGGCAAGCAGCACCTGAAAACCAGAGACTGTCTAACTGATTCTGTATTAAACTTGTCAAGGCCCAATATTTTACTCTGGCTTTTGCATGACTTCGTCTTGGCCCCAGCGAAATTTCTTCCTTACCTCAGATTTAGATTCGCTGACCTCGTGTGTGTAATAAGTGCTTTAAATAAAATAATTAAATGGAAACAAATTAAGATGCTGTGCTTTGCTGACACGCTCTTCAAAGGAATGAACTTTGCAGTGGAGGAAACTATGAATGATTTCTGCAATGGAAGATAGTCCTGTGAATAATCCTGTGAATAAGCTGGTTCCCGCGACTTAGCTTTCGTTGGGCGCTGTAGAAATCTCGAGATTACGATAGTCCTTTTAATGCTGTTAATGGGATGGATGGCCAACGGACGATGGGCAGATTAGAGCAGTTATGATTTGAAACAGGGCCTTTCAAAATACAAAGCAAATTGGTAAAGTCTTTAGTGTAATGGCATGGGCCCTACTAGAGAGAAAGGCTGTCATAGTAAAGGTGATATTCACTGTACCACACACGTGAGACTTTTATTTGAAAAGTATTATTTGACTGTGCTATTGTTGGTCATAGACTTCAGCAGAAATTCAGAATCTTATATACAAAATCTGTGCCATATTTTGTACATAAGATTCTGAATTTCTGCTTAAGTTTACACATTAGATCCACGGAGATATTAGCTCCATGCTACTACTATTACAGTTTGGCAATCAGCAACAGGAAAGTTGTAGCAGTGAGTTATGATAATTTTCAATAATGCACTTTCTACTTCTATATATTCATCTCTAAATTTGGTTGTAGATAGACTCAAGCCAGAATTTTCAATTTTTTTATTGGTTTTCCTTAATTTATATGTACCTGATAAATTCAGTGTAAAATGAGCAGGTTGAAGCCGTACAGTCGCTATAGAAAATCAAATACATTTACATTTTACCTGGATATGTTTGCATCTGGCTATTTGTATAGCATCTTCTAAGAACCTCACAAAGGCACTAAATATGGCTATCAAACAGATCTTGTCTGTTTAGATTTATCTAGATTTCATGATGATTTAGCGGATTTTCATAATTCTTTGTTTTTAGATTTCTGATGTGCTTGTGCCAAAAATTCGGAAAAAGCTTAGAAGTTCCAGGCAATCACTTCGCTAGAACTTGGTAGCACTTCAAGAAATCAACTGTAATGGCTGAGATCAAGAAACTAATTGCAAATCGGTCGAACTATATTCTGTAGTGGACCGCCCCACAATGAGAGTTCTTAGCATTTAGTCACTGCAGCCCTGGCTAGTATTTACCATCAGAAATCGTTATGTCACGATTTGCAACCAGCACACACTTGAGAATGGCATACGTACTTATTCAAGCCACAATTACTGATTACGAGGGTAAATGCTGAATGCAGAAAAGATGCAAGTTTTAAATACTTTTATGTGATTTGTCTGCATCTGCGCCCAAATTTTAAATATATGCTTCTTACTGGTTGTTGTTAGCTCACAATGTCTCATGTCAGTCGTAACTGCTGACTTGGCAGGAAACAGTCTATAAAAATGGACACTAATGCTTTGTTGGTGGTAAGAGCAAGGAAAAGACTTGGTACAACTAGTCCGTTTTGTTTTCATAATCTGTGTTACAAATGTTGTGATAGATTCTCGCGATCAGAAACTGTGGCAATTTATGTACTGTTGTGATTAAACTGTTAGTTTATTTAATAATTCTTCTTCTTCTGGTTCTCTGCCCTCCGGCAGTTTCAAACGTCCAATGATGCCACTCCTCTTGGTGCTGAGCTTCTTCCTTCAGCCTGCTGTATCCGTCTATATTCAGTTAATATACCACTGAAAATCAAAGACACTGGGTATTTTCTCAACACTACGCTGTGCTACAAATCAGGTGAGTCGACAGTTCTAAGCCCAGTCGTTGACAGCTTCAAAAGATTGTCTCACAACAGGATACTGATACTGAGCAAAATCCAAAAAAGAAGGGACAGGAAAGGATGACTGCAACATTGATATGGAGCACAGCATCATATGCATCAGAGGCAGGGACTATCAGAAAGGATGACATCAGAAGACTTTCAAGATGTGGATCTGGTGCAAGGTGAAAAAGTCCCAGGACTGGCCACCCGCTACGCCCATATGACGGCAGTTAGCCAACCCTTTCCCTTGCCAGCTGATCTTCCCATCACAGTGTACAATTAGTATACTCATTTCAAAGCTGACTGCCGAGGGCTACGAGCAGAACAGAAGTCTTGAAATATCTTTCTATTCTGACCGGGATTCGGACCCAAGACCTCAGGGTTGATAGCCCAGCACGCCTACTGTTGCTAGACCATCACACCGACACTACATTAAAACTAAGGCCTATAATGTTCAGTCAATATAACCCTATGGTAAGATGGCACTGCAAAGGTCACCAGATAAGAAGAAGCAGTGGTAAAATCAGGACGGTTAAAAAAATTGACAGCAAACGTTGCGAGGCATCCGCCGCCCCAGCCGATGTTTTCGAATGTCCCTGATGGACTTCCGTACTTCAGTTCTAAGAACACTAACTGACCCGATTGGTTGGTTGGCTGGCTATCTGGGTGGCTGGTAGGATCCGGTTGCGAAGCACCATCCCCTTTACATCACTTTACAGTGGATTTTAAACAGCCCCAGCGATGACTCTAAAGATAGCTTCCGATAAGATCCTTCTGGCAGATACCTCTGCCTCCCACCCTCGAGTTAACTAGCCCCGAAACACCGCCACCAATGACTATAATGGACCTTGAGATATATGGCTGGTCCAAAAAGTACTCGGTTAATGGACAGCCACAGTTTATCTCGATTGCACAGATAAAGCCGTCACCGCGCTGTCGACGCTTACCTGGTCTAGAACTTAAATAAATAGGACGTCCGTACATTAAGGTCTGTCCCGAACAAGGCACGGCTTCAAGTCCAGCTGCAAAATCCTCCTAGGCTGCACCCTTGAATGGGTCCTTTCGATGAGGGTCAGTAAGCCTACTTTCTCAAGGCACTGGCACAACTGAAGATGAAAGGGCAAGTTCCAGACTTCAGGACAATGGTGGACTCAGCTATCTAATTTCTTAACCCTATAATCGTAATCATGATCACAAATTTGTATAGCACCGTTTTAAGACAAAACATAGGCAAATCCAGGATTTCGGCAGGTGGGGCCTCATAGCAAGTACAGAGCATATAAGGGAGACTGCGGGTGTAGTCCCAGTTGGGCCAAGAGGCAAAGCCCCTGGTCAGAGGTCTGAGCATTTTGTCTTACAAAATACATAATATGGGGTATTCTCCTTGCATTAGTTTTAGGTTTTTAAATTGTATTCTGGCCCAGAATATTTCACAGCTGTAGACACAATGTACGGCGCAACCTAAGAAAACCAGACAACATCTGTGCTCCACTGAAGCAGCGACAGACACAGTCTCGGGATATGAAGGAGGATTGCCAGCCCTCTTCCTCGCCGTCTGGTCTTCCCATCAACAGCGTACAGTCTATGTGTTCATGTTAGGCTTATAGCCCAGCCATTCACTAGGTAGTGCAGGTGAATCAGTAATCTCGAAAATCTGCACTGACCTGGCAGAGATTAATATCAAACCCCCAACCACTCGGTTGACTGTCCAGTATCCTAACCACTAGACCATTGTGCCCACTTGACAAATATCACTGCCATAATGCAAAATGTTCAATATCGAAGCAGTCCACTAGGCAAGCACATTACAACTGATATATTAATAATTTAGTAGTACTTCATTAATCAATAACTGAATTTCGACCTTGAATTGACTAACGATTAGCGGGTATATATATATATATATATATATATATATATATACATATATATATACATATATATATATATATATATATATATATATATATATATATATATATATATATATATATATATATATATATATACATATATATATACATATATATATATATATACATATACATTATATATATATATATATATATATATATATATATATATATATATATATATATATATAATAAATATGTACTTTTATTCTTGTTGGTGTCCTGAAAATACGAAACTATAAACTTGCTAGAGGTTCCTTTATTATCAGACTGGTTTAATTATCAGATAGGGTTGCGGAACAAATAACAAGCATATATATAGCTAGGCCAAAAGAACATAGGGGCAAGGGGCTGAGGAGGCCCGGCAGTCCAGAAGTCCTGTGTTCATTAAAACACGTAGACACGGGCCATCCATAACCTCTGAAGCGGTGCTCAGAAATATCTAGTGAGTTTAGGAACTTAGCATCATGTTGAAGACTTCAGTATCAGCCACAGCTGCCTTGGTTGCATGAGCATCATAGTCAAAATATGGAGCATCTCAAAATCTGAAGACCTTACCAGTCAAGAACTCCCATCCTGGCTGCTTGGAAGTGCATGGAACAGACTGCCAAGCAAAAGGATTATTGATGAAGCTGGTTTGGCCACAGCAAATGCACTAAGGCCAACATTATTTGAATTGAGGAAATTAAAGTTCAAATCCACTCTGGCTATCAATTTTACAGGTCTATTCTTTGCTATCCAGGTATTTTTTCAAAACACTGCAACTGACGGGAGGGCATGTCCCACCGGCCCCCTCTGGGGTCTGCACTGATACCGTTAAATGCTTCACAGTGGCCCATTTGTGACAGTGGATCATAAAATATCTTCTAAGAAATAGCACAAAAGATTTTTCAAGTGACATGTAATGTATATGTAAACACTGCCAATGGTAAGTTACATTTCATTCTTCCTACATGCATACAGACAAGACGATGACAATTTATCATTTTAGCGTCCCAATTTAATTACACGATTACCTATTTTGTTTTAGCATATAAAATTCACTGCAACTGTGAAAAAAGTTGAGTTGCATTAAAAATCTACACTCGATGTTGCAAGTTTTTCAGTACAATTAATGTTTAACAAAATATGTCCGCACTTTGTTGCAAAAACATCCACATTTGTGCAGAAAAATCAGCTCAACAATACATCTAAACAAAGTGGTCTACACTTTTTCTTACACAGCACATTGTAGAAATAGACCCAAAGCCAGTCTGCATAAATTACCACGTGGATTTCATGTTTTTTAAAATTATTATTACATAAATTTATAACATGTAAAAGGTCCCGTCAGAATGAGCCACGTCAAGGTACAGTTACATAATGTGAACTTCGGCACTGGGCTATAGTTGCAATTAAGTTGGAAAAGGTAATGATCATAAAACTTTATGTGAGCCGAGATCAGTCGCCTATACAACGGCAGTAACGATACGGTATACAAAGACACATAAATACCGCCAATGTACAGGTATATGAGGCCGGCCGGCCTGCTGTCGACAGTCCTTGTGAGGCCACAAAGCTATAATATTCCCAATCAACTAGGTCTATATGCCCGATAAGCAAGGACTTCAGACTGAACGATAAATATTGGCACACATATCCAACCCATAAATAAAATTTATAACACATGCATTATATGTAAGTACATCTATCCTCATATAAAACATAATTATTGTATCTCAAGGACACATGTTCAAGAAGGTCATCTGTCTTTAAATATATATACACATATATATATATAAACTATGTAAGGCACTGATATACATATATATATACTGATATGTATAACTCAGTGTCTCATAGACTACCAGTACATCATTTTTATACATGGAGTGGGAGATTAGATCCTTGAGATGTAACCTGGCCTTAAGTGTGTACATATGCAGTAAAGAATGATATATTCTGCCTTGTGATCTTGGGGTTTACAAGGAGTAGGGGATAACTTAGCCTGGCTGGAGACCTAACAGATCCCCAGCGGAGGTGGGAAGGAGGCGCATGACCTCATCAAACCTCTGGTTACTGACCCGTAAGGGCTGCATTTGAGGCAACAGTACTGGATTTGCATTTTACAGTTTATACATATCACTCTTTATGCAGCAGCCTATAATTATATGGTATAATTTTATATCCATAATATAAATGCACGGCGTTTGATCATATATTTGATTTAATTCTGCATATGAAATACATAAATGTCTAAAACATACTGAATTTACATGTCTCACAGAAAGAGCACTGTATATTAAACAAACACAAAAATAATTTGTCTATCATGCCCACGGCTGGCCGCATATAAATAAATATATATATATATAAAATGTGAGTAAATTAAATAAATATATATAATGTGAGTAAATTATATAAATATATATTATATATATATATATAATGTAAGTAAATCATATGTCTTCAGACATGCTAACTGCATCTTAAAAACTTTCACTGCACGGCGAGGAAGATCTCCTATTGAGGTATCCAGGCAAATGACCGCACTAAAATAAAGCCAGGTAAGACTGGTAGTGACTACCTGTACCTGTCAATCATCCAGCCGCATAGGCAGGTGCCTGCCTCTGCAAGGTCTCGTGATATGGATTACCTGTCCGAGGCAATTCATTCCCTCAGTATTTCTGTCCGGAAGAAAGGTGCCCCCTTCAGCCGGTGAGTTTGTACAAACAGTGAAATGGATTCGCGTGAACTGCCTACAGAAGTACGTCTAAGTACGACCATTGACGCCAAGAGTGATTTCTATCTGCTCTTAGATTCAACGCAGGGGGTGACGTTTCAGATTCCCCTCAGGTTGGGGATTGAAGTAATATCTGCCTGCTTGCCTCTCTGTTTGCCTGCTTGCACACTTCACTGCCTATCCGTCTGTTGGTCTTCCTGCCTCTCTGCCTTCAGTTTCTCCACTTAAGTAGTTTGCATTTCATTACGTCTGTATTTTATAGCCATCCCATCAAATAACTTCAGTAACTCCGTTAAGCATTTATGTGTGAAGGTCCTTACACAGTGACTGCCTCAGGTGGGAATCGAACCCTCTTTGTGAACATGTAACCAATCCACCACCGTGTCACAATACCCATTTGACCAGGTGATCTCTCACTGAAAAATGAGCCAGGTCAAGGTCATATGGTCGCGACAGAAACGTGTATAATGTACATGCATATGCACACCTACATATTCAGACCTTGAACGCTGAGACACTGGCATGGATACCAGTACAGCATTCATCAGATCTTGATCAGACAATTTTAAAAATTTCCTGCGAGTATCACACTGAATCATTAAAGGATCCAGTGTCTGTTGACAATCCATTTCAGGTTCAGATCCAAGTACTCTACGTGGAATTGAAAATCTTTCACTGATTCATGCAAACCAAATAGAAAAGACATTAAAACTGCCAAATCCAAAAAAACATATCAAACTATTTACAATGTAAAAATACTGAGAGAAACATTTTTACAGCTGCACTCAGCTTTCCAAAGTGTCTGATCAAAATAGGTCAGTTGTACAGTGTTGCAGGCCTTGCATAAATCTGGATGGCCTTCGGGAAACTTGACCTTCTGCTCAAATGAGGAACATAAAATGACATGCATCAGTGGAAATGGAGGATGGCGGATTTAGTTTCACAAGGATCGGAAACAAGACAGATGGACTACCTGAGGTGCTGAAACTGAGACAGCACATAACTTCTGCCAGTTTGTATAACTGTATACAGTGTAGAAATGTACACGGACTGCCTACACTATTACAAATAATGGCTGGTATGAGCAGAGACACTAACGTCGTCTGAAAGTTCATGGATACAGTATACTTTGTTGTTTACAGTCTGACACTTGTGATGATATGCCACACTGACTGTGATGAGTCACAGTCAGTGTGATTCACTGATAGAAAAATTATGGTTCTGTTTATCCAAGAATGGTTCTGTTTATCAGTATAAGATAAGAAACCACATTAACAACCATAACTTGTGTAAAATTTGTGTTCTTTTATTTTCATTGTGCATACTTCATTCAAAATATGCAGAAATTAGACTATTACGATAAACTGACAAGTATTTTTAATCTAACTGGGGTGGACCATAAAGGATCTGGGCAAAAAATGACCTACTGTAGGCCCTCCTTCACCTAGTTCCTATTTGGCATAACCCCCATCCCTCTCTGCAAACATCCAAATTCCAAAAGCCCAGGTTAGGTTAGCTGTTTATCAGCCGTGTCCAGCAAATCGACTCTCGTTGGTTACAGAGCAGTACATACTCTTTCTGCTGTCTCACTGAACTGCCTGAAGTTGGGGTTTAAGGTACAGACTGTACAGAAATAGCTGTCAGTACCAAATTTAGATGCGGTCATTGGGCATTAGGCACAAGCCCCCTTCCCAAGTCCGCATTTGGGTGACCCCTCCCTCTCCCTCTTTGAGAACGAACGTAATGGATGACCCCCATTGTCCATGTATGTTTTTTCTGTCAGTAATGCCAGATAATTCGTTCACTAGATAGCATGGCAACATCTCGCCATCAGTGAAATAATTTTTCTCAGAATTTGTTGACTGCCTTAGTCCCAATTGTTCAGTTCAAAAGTCCTTACAGCCTGGGCTGTCATTAGTACAACATCTGTGCTTAACTGAAGATAACCAGTACAGACCCATCTGCTGAAATTAAGCAGAAATTTTGTCACACAGAAAGCACAAAAATACACCGTTACCAGACCTGCAGAATGCTCAAAGTTAGTGCCAAAAGTGTGCAGCCTATAAACTTCACGCCCCACCAATTCCCTCCACTTTGAAGGGGGGGGGCCCAGTCTCATAATGAAAAATTACGTGCATTTTGGTGTACATGAAAAGCGATAAAAGCAACAGAGATGAGGTCAAGAGTAAAACTGCAATGAAACTGTTGCTTACCATTCTTAGGCAGCCAGAAACCTTTTAAGTAGAGCCAGTTTATTCAATCAATGCACATTTTGTGTATGCATGCAAAAATTGGATGTGGTTATATTTTTGGCTCAAAAGCAAAGACATGAACTGATGCAAAGCTAACAGGGTATAATAAAATTACCATTGGTTCAAACGATATCCCTAAGGGATGCATTTTCCCTATTTCTTTCATTCCTCACATAGGTCCAGGAAGATTGGACGATGCCCTGGGGGATGCATTTTCCCTATTTCTTTCATTCCCATCCCACTGCTTCGAACCACGAATCATACTCCCAACACTACCACAGTGTTCTATTTCCAGAGAAGACTAGTGTGGCCAGAATTATTTCTGCATTTATTAGAGCTGTCACTATCTAACGACTTTGCATCAGTCAGTGGCACAGAGCAGTTGTGAGTTAAGGACTTGCTCAAGGTTCCTACACAGTAACCATCTCGGAGGAGGCTCGAAACCGTACTCTCCACATTACAAGCCAAGCGCTCTTTCCAATATGCTGCCATGCCCCAGAATGGTTTAATTACAAAAACAGCCATTGTGGCCTAGAACTACACACCCCACTGACTGTGAAAAAGGCCGCAATAATGACTGGATATATGATGCGTAGTGAGTTTTCTTGCCTACCACACAATTTCTGTTCATTAATTGTGTTCTGGTCACATCAGTGCAAGTCATCAGGGGTCGCCCAAAAATTACCTACTTTGGACCTCCCCCTCCCCCTGTCCACATTTGTCTGCATTTTGCATCACTCTCCCTGCCCCTTTTGCGAACTCCGTGCTCCAGATTAGGCTATCCTGTTGAACTTGCAGGGCTAACTGTGCTACAGGGCAGGGTACTGTGATACTGCCGTGATCAGAAGAGGAACTCTGATAGATCCAACACAGTACAGATTGTTGGTCTGAAATGCATTGGAGAGAAAGGAACAGCAATTGTAGAGGCAAGATGGCATTTAACGGAACTGCATGAACTCCAATACATTTCCCAGCATGTTCCACTTAAGCAAAGGCAAAGAAAAGCATATGAGCAACTCCCCCCTGCATTCTTCTTAAATAACTCTAAATTAAATAGCTCTATAGAACCAGGCTTTCTGAGATTTTTCCCCTATTCCTTTGACTGCAGTGATTCTTAGCCTAAAGAATCCAAAGGCGACAGGTCCATGTAGGGATGTTGGTGAAAGACTTAGATAAAAAATTCAAAATATAATCAAAACCAGTTACAAACAGAATTTAAAAAAACAGGCTGGCCCCTATGGAGAACAGTCAATAATCTCAGTGTAGACAGGTGCAAAAGGGTTAAAAACTTGGGATTTACAGCAGTGGGCCAATGTCCAAACCACTGCGCCCCAACATGTGCCCATCGGTTGTCAGAGGGTAGCATAACCACCATGGATGCTTTCAACCAATAAGTGGTTGGCATAACCGAGCTGACGATTAACCACATTGAAAACACTTTGCCTCTGATTCAGAGAGCTAAAATGGCTCAACCACTGTTAAAGCTAACGTGTGACAAATGGCCTTGGAAGACAGACGACAAGAGTCAAGCCCTTCCTAAGAGCAAAGTCCTTTGACACACAATGTCAGTGTGACAGTAATGGCCAAACAAACTGGTCATTAAAAATGCCCCAGAACAGATCACACATTAACAACACCAGAACCGAAATAGCAAGAAGTGCCCAGAAGTGAGGCTGCAAGACACAAAACTGCTAGGTGGGTGGTTCGAACAAGATCAAGGCTGAAAACTGTAAAAGTTGGCGAAGCATCCATGCGGTGTAAAAACTGTTACAGGCAACAAGAGATGACTGATGGTTAGCAACCAAAATCAGGTTTGGTAAAAAAATTACATGAGTATTAGAGAAAATACAGAGAAACCACACTTCCATTTTGTAGTATGTCAAGGTTAATTAGTCTGTGAAGATGTACAATCAGAGGATCATGATGTCAGGATAGGATTTTGAGGGTGATGCCAGTGGCGGAGTGAGGGGGTGGTTCACCCCCTCCGCATCCCTTTTGGTTATATGCCGGCACCCCTCAGACCAGACCCGTGTGTGGTGGACTGCTGAACGTGGCGCCCCTCTGGAAATGCCCTAGCCCCACCATGCAAGCAATCCTGGAGCCGCCACTGGGCGATGGTACTGGACGAAGCCATATGACTAGTTTGCTGAGGAGAGGCAAAAAGAAGCACTGCCAATTATTTAGAGTAGCACAAAAAATTTTAAATTTAGTCATTTAAGTGGAAGACGAATGATTGAAATAGGCTGACATTTAATAATTTTAATGAAGTCATACACAAAGAGATGGTAAAACAACCACCACGTCACCATTAATTAGTCATTTAAGGCAGCTTTACATCACTGTGGACTGACTCTTGGCACAAGAAAGTCCTGTAGGGTGAGGATAACTGGAAGCAAGTCATCAGAACCCCATGATAATGAAAAGTATATTACATGTTCCTACATGGGTCTATGTTCCTTATGTGCATTTACAGCATTCTTATTAGTTTTATTTCTATTTATATTTTAAAAAATTAAGTCAGTAGGTCTACAAAAGGATGCTGTAAATGTAAATAAGAAAAAGCAGACCTATATCTGAACATGTAACATGCAAATTCTAAGATTTTTCAGCATATTTCAGTTCCGTTATGACACAGTTCTGACGGCTTGACTCCCGTCAACCGCGAGTTACCTGTCTTTTACTACATCAACGAGTGACGCTCCAAATGTTACCTTAAGGATGATTTATCCTACTTGGCCCTTCAATACCATTCAAGCAGAGAAGCAGAGTGATCAATACAAAACGACCAAGAATTTCCATTAAAGGAACTCTGAGACTAAGTAGCAGCGCCACAGGAAACAGTGATGTAAGCCAGATATGT
Source organism: Norana najaformis (assembly GCA_964023275.1). Classification (NCBI taxonomy): domain Eukaryota; kingdom Metazoa; phylum Annelida; class Clitellata; order Crassiclitellata; family Hormogastridae; genus Norana; species Norana najaformis. Next base: position 11,364,416 of record OZ029926.1, read on the forward strand.
CACGTGGCTCGACAGGAATTGCCTTGCAAAGGGCGAGTAATTTTTGCACTGCAGCCGATGGCTGGGCGAACGGTCGTCTGATTTCTCAGCCAAAGAACAGTCTGCAGGGCACCAGATAGATTCATCAGTTATTGTTGTCCGTCCAACTCATGAATGCTGGGGACTAGGAAGCACTGGACTCATTCCTTGCTTATTCCAGGTCATTCTGCCAAATTTTCAGATCTGTCACTTTGTGCAGCTTGTAGATCATCTCAGAATATCTGGTCTTTCATGGATATGATTTGCAGTGCCATCAGCTAATACCTGAAGCATCAGAGCATCACGCAAAAACAGAAGTCAGTAACATAACGTCTATAACATACGGAGCCATATTCTTTTGGCTGAACTCAAAAGAACACGTACCAATATTAATATCTATAACTAATACGCCGCACTTCTTCTGTACCAGTTACACTTTTGTGACCCGCAACTCGATTACACAGACAAACAGGAAAAGTCAAAATGGCCCATATGGCTCCTGCTGTTTTGGGCATTTTCTGATTCTCACTGTACATCAAGCTCTGGGAGTTCAGGAAGAACAGCAAATTCATTTCTAGGTGAATGACAGAAGCGAAGAAGGTCTCGGCTGACAAGCATTCGCTGACACTGGGATACCACCAAAAAATTGTAGGTCTCTTGTAAATAATGGAGGATGATGCTAGATAATCTTTTCATGCATACGCATGGTCCAACAGCAAAGCGAAGTCAAAAGCAGGAACCCTAAAAAAAGAACAAGCAGAGATGATGAGAGCATGGCTGCATTTTTAACAAATATTTTTGTCGGTTTTTACAAGCAAGAACCTTGAAGCCATGCCAAATGTTCAACAAAACGTCTCTGGTAGTGCAGAGGATAAGCTTGAATCCTTCATCACAGCTGAGGAAATGGTTACCAAAAAAACTGAAGAATCTTAAACCAAATAAAGCTCCAGGTGTTGACGGAATTGGAAGCAGGATGCTAATGGAATTAGCAGATGTTACAGATGGGACTCTAGCATCCAGCTGGAGAGGTGTACTCAGTGATGTCCCACAGGCCTCAGTGTTGGGTCTTCTGTTGTTTATAACTTTTGTAAACGACATTGACCAAAGTATTCAAAGCCAAATATTTTTAAATCTGCCGACAATACAAAGCTCTGTAGAAAATTTATGTCATTGTCAGCTTTGCTGAAAGATCAAAATAACGGGCTCACATGATCAGAAAAATGACAGGTGCTGTTTAATATCGATAAACGTAAGGTGATGAATGTGAGATACAATAATCCTCAGGCTAGATAAATGGAAGCCCATTGTCACTGGAAAAAGAGGAAAAAGATCTGGGTGTGCTTGTGGTCAGTAACCTCAAAGATGGACCACAATGTGCAGTTGCTGTGAAAAACGCGTGTGCTTGTGGTCAGCAACCTCAAAGGTGGACCACAATGTGCAGTCGCTGTGAAAAGAGCAAACATCACGTATGGCATGAATAAACACACTACTTCTACAAATAGCAGTGAAGTCATATTGAGAATCAAAAATGCGTTAGTTTGTCCACACTTGGAGTTCAAGCCCGGAGGTCACAGTTACTGAAGAACATTTGGTTAACTGAACTGGTGCAGAAAGGACAACAAAGATGATTGAGGGATGTGGATTCAGGCTAAAAGATGACAAACTCAAGGAAATGAGACTCCAAAGCATCCAGGTAAGTGAGGCGGTAGAAACCTTCAAAATTCTGAAAGACATTGATCACGTGGACCCAGAAAAGTTCTTCTCAGTTCACCATGGATGAAGCTGCAGCCATCAGCTGAAGCTTCCTAAGAAACGATTTAGACTGGATGTGAGAAAGTATTTTTTCCAACAGAGTTGTGAACACTTGGAACAGTCTCAGCACAGCTACAGTGGGATGAACCTCTCTGGTATCCTTTAAAGAGTCTGGCAATCCAGTTGCAGTATTGGGATCATGGGTTATATGGGTAGTAGTACTCCTCCCACTATGCCACCCCACAAGAAGGCAATAGTAAATTAATAAATGCGGAACCACTTTGTAAACACAGCTACACCTTGCCATAAATCCAGTCAATGCTCCAAGACGTTAAGAGCTTATGGATGATAAACAAGCTGAAATGGCCTAGTAATCTTCGAGCTGCTTAGTTTTTCGCTGGCTCGTTTCTGTAATCACTGGACAACCATTCCGTTTGGTTGTAGTTTTCTGTTGTCAGGGTGGGAGTGCCTCTGACAAGTTTCTTTTGAATAGGTGATACACAAATTCGTGATTATGATGAGGAAAAACAGGAAGATCTCAATGGGAACCAGAAGCATAACAAAAACTCAACAGAGCAGATAGATTTAGGATGCACCGCCAACAGAAACTCTCTTATTCATATTAGTTTTAATATGTGTGACAACTAGAGAAAGGCAATCAGATGACTTTAAGGACTACTGAGGTCTTTTTTAGGAATAAGCATTTCTGCATTGGGTAACAAAAATTCAGTGACACAAAATTTGACAAAATTCTGTGTACCCTGGGAGCCATTTTGGTTTTAAGCATAGGGCTAATAATGTTATTTTTCAAAGCACTCACAGTAGCTGTTCTGTGCCAAGGATTTCCAAACTGTGCAATTTCGATTCTTCTAATACTAATGGGAAGGTGACTGCAATAATTTAGGAAGCTGGAAACCAATGCATCCGCCAATAAAACTCCTGAAGAGGGATACAACATCCAATCATACAGACGCCAGGAATGCGGAAATGAGTTGGCATACACATACATACATACAAATCTATAGAACTCAGGATATACATAAATTTATATATTGCCTTTTCATATTCTCAAAAGAGTGAATGTGACCTAACCAGAAGCATTGGGATGCAAGTTATTATACAGCTGTGGTCATATCATGACATCATGGAAGCAGCCGACAGGAAGTGCTTTTGAATTTCTTAGTTTTTTGCACAAACCTGCACTTCCTATTCACAGTTTCGTTCACCAACAAATAAGTACAGAGATTTATGAAATTTGGCTTAATATTGATGTACACATGGTTGACACTGCTACGTAGTTAGCGGATGCACCCTTACAAACAGTGCCTTCTAGATGTAATTCCAACTTGCCTTCTCATAAGCTGCTTTGATGTGCTTGGTACCATCATCTTGACATTAATCAATTGTTTATTTGCTGCGGGCTTCTTCCTCTTGTGCTTCTTTCATACAACAGTCTTCCCTTTGCTGAAGAAACCATCTTTGGATGTTGACACTATGTCAAACTACCAACCAATCTCAAATTTGAATTTATTTCTAAACTTCTTGATCATGTAGCTAAAGGCCAACTGGAAGTACACCTATTTTCAAACTTCTCCCTTTCCAGTCAGCAAATCACAAATTCCACTCCAATGAGACAGCTCTTCTCTCTGTCCACTGCTCTATGGACAATGGTAAAGTAACTGCACTAGCTCTTCTTGACCTATTTGTCACTTTCAACACTGATGGCCATGCTCTCTTGCTCCATCACCTTGAACACTTTGTGAAGTGTCAGGTCTGGCTCTGGCCCTAAATTGGTTCCAATAATATCATACTCTCGAACTCATTCGGTCTTCATCATGGGATCAGTCAGTGACCGCTAACCTGCAGCATCCCTCACGGCTCTGTTCTCGGTCACTCACTGTTCTCCAAGTTGTACACCACTCCAGAAAGTGTTATGCTGAGTCAAAGTGGTCTGGGCACCAACTTTATGCTGATGACATTCAACTCTACATTTCCTTCAATAATCCTCTTATTCCAGCTCTCTCATTCTGTTACCTGTCACCTTTAACCGAATACAGTCTTGGACGGCAGAGAATGGACTGAGCACTCTTAATAAACCCATAAAAAACTGAGTTTCTCCTTTTGAAACTTCAAATCAACTAAACAAATTAAATTCCTTGAATTCTCTCCATCTAGGCATCTCTGTCATACAATGCAGTCATTCAGCCCGCAACTTTGTTTATGTTTGGCTCCAAGCTGTCTTTCAGTCCACTAACACAGCTGTGATATTCATAGGATTAGGCTCCACGTTCCCTTTTCGGCCCTGGTTTGTTTGGCTAATACCCTGGTCTCCAGCCATTTTAGTTGCTACTGCAACTCGCTTCTCACTAGCATTTCACAAGCAAACTTAGTGAAGCTTCAAAGAGTCTAAAATACCTTGGCAAGGGCTATCACTAAACTCTAAAGTATGAGCATATATCACCAATGCTAAAATCACTGCATGGGCTGCCCACAGAAAAGTAAATAATTTTCAAGACTGGGCTAATTGTATACCAGCCAACCTCGCTATCTTCGCTTTGTACTGACTCCCAAGACTTGTCTCTACTTGACCAGGTCTTCCAGCAGTCTTAATCTGTCTATTCTGTGGACAAGGACAGCTCTTGGCTGTTCTGACCTGAGACTCTGGAACTCTCTTCCAGCAAACATAATCTCAGCCAAGTCTGTTTGGCCTTCAGATCTCGACTAAAAACTTCTCTTCCTGGACTCATTTCCCCTGTAGGCTGTTTCCGTGTCTTCTTGGATTCCCGTCTTGGCCTTTTGACAGGACTCACTCTCAAATTTGGATTGCACAATGATTTTGCTTAGTAGCAACCACTGACTAAAGCCTTGAGTATTATATTACAGTGGCATTACAGAAGTTCTCAGGTTATTATCATTGTTATTGTTTTGTTGTTGTTGTTATTATTATTAATTATTATTATTATTATGAGGCTTTATAAGAATTGTCCATTATTATTATTATTATTATGTCGTCCTTCCAGACAGACCCAGATTTCTTCAGCACCCTTCGATGGACCGTGACCGGTGCGGATCGGACAAACATCCAAACATCATCACTATTATTATTATTATTATTATTATTATTATTATTATTATTATTATTGTTATTTTTTTCCCAAGGTACTTATGATCCCTCGGCACTTATAAAAAACGCTCTGAAGAAAAAACTGTCTGGCTTGGCTAAAACTTGTCAAGTTTTGGCATGTTATTATTAATCTGCATTTCAGCCAAAGAATCAAATCATTCAAATCTTGGGACAAAACATCTGACACATTTCTAGCACATAGATAAGTGTGCTATCTTCACCTTTTTGTATTAAAACAATATATGTTTATATATTTGAGTGTGTGTATGTTTGTTGTTATTATTATTATCATAATTTCTATACTTATTAAGTGCCACTACTTAATGACTAATCATCAATTTATGGCAATGACCTGTCACAAGCGAAGGACTCACTCAAGGTCCATACACAGTAACCATGTCAGCAAAGGTGCAAACTCGCATACTCCACGTCACATTGAGAGTGCCGAAATGAATCAGCCATGTATTGGCATATATGTATGGGTACGTACGTATTGCTATGTACAGTATGTATGCATATATGTACGTGTGCATGTACGTATGAATGTATGTACATATGTATACATGTATGTATTTAAACATGTATGGCAGCATTTCGGAAGACAGTTAAGAGCCCCTCAAAAGGGCTTGCGACTGGCTAAGCAGCTTTATACCTATGCATTAAAAGAAGTGGGCCAAGGGCATCAGTCAGCAGAGCGTTGGCCAGTGTGCGCCATATATCTACTGGAATTAGTCATTACAGTTCCTATAGAAACCAGAAGCGGTGAAATAAACGCAGGCAGATGCCTTGTGAAATGCCCTTGACCAGTATTCCGTAACACATTTTTATTTTATAGCTACAACATATGATACAATTGCAGGACAGCAGCTCGGAATAACAATAAATAATGTTCTTACACTGTACACAAAAACTTGTCCTTCAACAGTTTTCGTTACGGCACATCGCATAAAACTGATATGCACTTTTGAGTAATATGGCTTTTGCCTGCAGATATTCAATTCATATCCAACCCAGAGCAGAAAAATCGATTTAAGAAAAATTCTGGTGTGCAGCTAACATACATCTGCAGTTGAATAAACAATCGCATGCAAGAAATTTTTTAACAAAGACAAATTGCCTTCACTTCTCCTTTGACAGAACAGAAATAGCAGCCTATAACCCACATCGTGCGTGCGGCCGGTATGTCTCAAGGACAACTGTAATTACAGGATCCATAATTCACTGGGAGACACTGCGAGTGACACAGATTCAGTTACCTGTCATTTTCCAGTGAATTTGAGTGATTAAACACAGAACTAGAAATGACTAATCCGATAATTCACTGTATTACCCAAGGCTTTGGTCTTCACTGAAGACGTCTGTGGCAGGATGAGCAAAATACACAAAGCCTGCTCACAATGCGCTCACACCAGCCAGCAAAACCAAGCATTCAGAAGCGCTCAAGGACGGCCATATTGATTTTCTTGCACCATTTTTAGCTGTCGGCCATTGACCCGTGCTATGGACTGCACTGTCTCACCGCAAAATTGCCAAGAAAACTACAAGGTCATCATTGAATTACCAAGTAATATATATATATATATATATATATATATATATATATATATATATATATATATATATATATATATATATATATATATATATATATATATATATATATATATATATATATATATTTGCATGGCTCAGATGGCCAAGCTTGTGCTATATTGTTGTTTTGGGAGTTGAATCCCAAACTGCAATACTATGCATGGCATGGCGATAAGCAGGCAATCAAGAGATTCAAGTTGAACTCTAGAGAACATGCGCAATGCTGACATAAAGTGGGAGCCTACAATTCTAGTGTACCACATGGACTGGCAGTATAGGGTTTAGAGTTTGAATTTTAGTACATCAGGCAGATTTGTTCATAAAAATAATATCTGCAAGCAAGACACACTCAAACAGCCAGAACACTTAAAGACATAAATTGTCTGGTAACGGAACATATAAACGTCTAACTGTATGTCACAATAACTATGGCCACCATAAAAGAAGCCAAACTCTCGGGATACAAGCCACAACTAGTGCCTTTTATAACTGCACAACCTGTCAAGCTTACAGTTAAGTTAGTATTTAATGGTGCTAGATGAATGAGTCAGAATTCTGGTGCAACAGGCAGAATGATGAGTGGAGATAAAATTCTACTGCATCACAAAGCCTCTGATTCACACTGCTGTGTGACCTTGTGCATGTTAAAAATTTATGAAACCATAAATAAACGATAGAAGCTGGAGATTCATCGGATCAATTTCAGACTGAGTGAATGTTCAAAAAGACCAACCAGTCTGTGTTCTAAGGCAAGGATTCTGAGTTCTAGATTATCAGACAAAATATCCCTGGAATACGGAGTCTAAATATTTTCTTATGAAGCAAAGATTCTGAGTTCTAGCATATCAGACAAAATAAGGCCCTGGAATAAGGAGTCTAAACATTTTCTAAAGCCCAACACAATGACAGGCAATTTGTAGTTCAAATTTTAGTGCACAACCGACCCACCAGTGATGTGTGGTGAGACGTCTGAATTACAGTACCAAAGGACCAAGGACACTTCAAATGTGCACCAAATGCCTCAGATTAAATTCATCCATGGCTAAGGCAAATTCTGGCTGAGTGATGACAAAATGTGTCAGCACACTGTAATTACATTGAAACCAGCTATTGACACCTGAGTCCAAAGAAGGGGTTCATTCTGCTCTGAGTTCATGTAAAGAGCTTGAATTATGGTGGATTTTGGGAAATTCTACCCATACTGGTCTTGATGTCTAGTGTTGGTCTGGGTAACTGTACACCAAGGGATCAACGTTCCAGAACTAAACAAATCTTAAAGATATTTTATAACTTCACTTCTACCCAATTCTTCTCTAGAGGTAAATTGGCCCTAAATGATTATAAACATCTGGCCTAATTCCACTGCGTCTGATTCACACTGCTGTTAGACCTTGTGCATGTTAGGCATGGCCTAATAGTTTTATCACCAGTGCCAAACCATCACCATTATCCTCAGTTCCTGTTGTCTGCTTTTCACCAGTGACAGATGCAAATGAATGACCTTCATTTGTTTGATTTATTTGTCACCTCCAATGCTTTTCTCATATTCGTTCCAAACCTTTGTTATGTCTTCATTTCTACTGCCTAACCAGCAAAGTCAAGGTCTTCCTTCTTTTCCCTTTTCTTCAAATCTTGCACATAGTTCTTTGTGTGAGGTTTGGTCCACAATACCAAACCACTGGAGTCTTCTTTGAATGAATTTATCCAGCAGAGTTTTCTTCATAACATAAGAACTTTCTTCTTCTTCTCTGAATGACTTCAGCCAGCAGAATTGTATTCATATCCCAATAACTGTCTTATTTCTTCATTTATAATGTTTTAGCCTTGATATTCTGACCCTCCAGCATGCCCATAAACATTTGATTGGACCTATATCGGTCCTGTGTGGGTCTCATATAGGTATATGGGTCATACATTGGTCCCATACGGTCACGCTGGTAGGGTATGCATAAGCCTAGTACTTAAATAAATGACTGCAGGCTCATGCCTATAGCCTCACAAAAGTTTATACTTACAAAATTTGCACTCTTTTGCATTTCTCTAGAACTGTCTTTCATTTCAAAATATCATGCCTACTTCTCATACTCATACTTGCATTGCCAGATCTGAATTTAACCCTTTGTCTTTGTGCTACACGTTTACAGAAGTGCAGTCTGATGAGTCCCTACCAGAAGTAAGCTAGAACCCAACCTTAAGTATAATGTCAAAATGGGAAAACATGCAGTTTGAAAGTTTTCAAGGGTAACGTAAAAGACACTGCGCGAGACTGAAACTTTCCAAGGGTAACAAAAAGACATTTGCACGGCATGGAACTGATGAACTTAACAAACAAATGCATGACATAGCTCATCAAACATATCTAAAGAATAAGCCAATATCTCCTTCATAATTTCTTACAAGTCCACACCACTTCCAAAGATCACTTTAGTACACATAAACCAACGAACACCACAGGCTCACCTATTTTGCCGACGCGCACGCCACCACTTCAGAAAGACCAAAACCGTCTGCTGAATTCTCAAACAAATCCCGATAGGGTGTTCGTTTCTCGAATGGAAGTTTCGAGTAGAAAACCTACATGAACGAAGTCATCATAAAACACGACATAAAATACGATCAAAGGCCATCTTGTTAACCGATCCCCCCTCGACGAACAAAGGGCCTTCTATGCCCTCTACGGAGTAAGACGCTATCTGGCAATCGACAGGACGCTATATTCAATTTGGAAGTAGTCCGCCCCGAGTACATTACGAGTAGCCTATAACAAGTTCCAGATACTTTCTTCTAAGCTGACCACGGTCGGTGCAAAGGTCATCAGCTGAAGCTTCATCAGAAACGATTTAAATGTAAATGCACGTCTTTCTATATAGCGACCGTATGGCCTTGACCCTGCTCATTTTTCAATGAATTAATCGAGCGAAATACTTCATCACCGCTGCCCGTTTGAATGGGCACCACGCCATTTAAGGCCCCCGTGTACGGCCCATGCTAGCCCGAGATTAAAATCTCTGAAATAATAATAATAATTAGCAACTTCTAATGCGCCAGTGTCTATTGCACAAGGCATCAACAGATGGCACACCAAAACCAAGCCACAATCAGGTCGATATCCAGAAGGTCAGTCCGCACGACAGAGAGGCAGCCTATGGTGGATAAGCAATTTGAAACAAGTAAGTTTTAAGTTGAGAACGAAATGACAGGAGCGACTGAGCAGAACGAACAGACACAGGGAGGGAATTCCAAAATTTTGGTCCAGCAACCGAAAATGCTCGTTTACCAAGAACAGTTCTAGCCCAATGTATGACCAGAGAAAGACAATCAGATGACCTTGCAGAATAATGGTAAGTCTGGGGAATAAGGATTAATTTCAAGTATTGTGGTTGGCCATAGTTCAATGTTTTATAAACTGTTTTGAAACAAATCCTTTGCTGAACAGGAAGCCAATGTAAAGATTTAAGCACAGGGTTATATGCTCATATTTAGAAGTGTTTGTTATGGCTCTAGCCATGGAGTTCTGAACTCTTTGGAGTTTCTGCATGTTTGATTAGTGATACCAACAAGAATGGAGTTACAATAGTCAAGACGACTGGAGACCAATGCGTTAGCTAAGGATATTCTGGAAGACATGGGGACATAATGCCTAATTCTGCGTATGACTCGAATATACATATATGATGACTTACAAATACCATTTACATAGTTTGTGAGGGACATGGTTGAATCGAAAACCCAAGTCACGAGCAGTATCAGTCATCTCAATGAGTGAATCACCCAGTTTTACAGATTTAAGCCATTCGAATTTCTTAAGTTGCTGAGGAGTGCCAAGTAGTAGAAATTCAGTTTTCGAGGGGTTAAGGAGAAGTTTATTTGCTGCCATCCAAGACTGCAGCTCTTCAAAGGCATCAGACAACAGCTGCACAGACGAGTGACAAGTCAAACTGTCAAATGAGATGTAGATTTGGGTGTCATCAGCATAGAAATGATATCCCAGTGAATGACTGTCTAGCAGAGTACCTAGAGGTGTGGTGTATAATGTAAACAAAAGAGGACCAAGTACAGAACCCTGCGGAACGCCACAAGTCAACGAGGCACTAGCTGAATAATGTCCGTTTAAATATACAGATTGAGTCTGAGGGCTGAGGTAAGTAGCAAACCAGTGTATGGCAGGACCAGAAACTCCAAACCAATGTTGAAGACGATGCAAAAGGAGAGAGTGGTCAACAGTATCAAAGGCAGCAGACAAATCAAGGAGAACAAGTGCAGTCGTCTTACCCTTATCCATGGAGCACATGATGTCGTTATGAACAGCAAGCAGGGCAGATTCTGTTGAATGAAATTTACGGTATGCAGACTGAAATTGAGAAATTAGTGGGTTGGAAGAAAGGTGAGCTTGCATACGATTCAAAACTACCCTTCAAGAATTTTAGATATAAAATTCAAAGCTGAGATGGGTCTGTGATTAGACAGGTCACTTGGATCGAGAGAAGGTTTCTTTAGCAGAGGATGAACTATGACATGAGCAAAACCAGAAGGAAAGTATCCCTCAAGCAATGAGAAATTGATAATTGATGTAATGGTTGGACCAAGGACATCAAAACATTCTTTAAAGGTAAGAAGTGGGAATGGTGTCTAGGAGAGAGGTTTTGTCAGGTGAAGAAAATATGAGTCTGCGGACATCCGCAAGAGTTGTTGGCAGAAAGTAATCCAAGACTGGAGGAGAAGAATTAGGAAGAAGAAATTTATCACATGACAAATAACCGTTAAATTTCAGCCTTATATCAACAGAAATAAGCCACTACCGAGACATTTAGATTTGGATGTGAGGATGTACTTTATTGCCAAACGGAGCTGTGGACAGTTGGAACAGTCTCAGTGAGCTACAATAGGACCTGGCTCTCTGGCTAATTTAGAAAGAGTTATAATCGTAATCTCGAGATTTCCACAGCGCCCAAGGAAAGCCAAGTCGCGGGAACTAGCTTATTTAGCTCAGTCAAGACAAAATCGATAGGATTCGGTTCCAAGTCAAGATCCAGGAGTCAGACAGTCGGACGGCTACGGTGGATGGTGTTTGAAATTGAAGCGAGGAAAAAGGAAAAGGGAAGAGGAAGAATCAGGGTAAGATTTTTGGAAAAAAATAATGTATTACGTTTTGAGTGAAAGACCAGAGCAGAAATTGCAAGAGGTATTGTTGATGAATTCGTATGATGGATCAAATAATTGTCGTAATTCTTGCGGGAGTTTATTCCAAAGGGGTGGGGAAAACTATGGCTACGGAGCGATTTACAAATTTTAAGGATGAGGTGACTGGGGGCGAAGAAGGACTAGGACAGTCTATAAGCAGGTTGGGGGCCAGGAAGGATTAGGACAATCTAGAAGCAGGTTGAACAGAGTGGTTGGATTATAAATAACTGACGAAGATAGGAGGGCTGGGAGGATTGAAGTGTGTTATAGGTAAGGGACAAGACCTTGTACTCTATTCGTTCAGGTATTTTAAGCCAGTGAAGTGATTTGAGAACAGGAGTGATGTGATGGTGTTTGGGAGATTTGGTGACAGCACGGGCAAGTGCATTCTGGATTGCTTGAAGGCGGTTTATTTAAGTGGTAGCTATATTGAAGAAAAGTGAATTGCAGTAGTAGCAATCGAGTCGCAGAATTGGGATATTGAGTTATATAGGTAGGCCCCTACTAGTCCTCCTGCCACTCATACCACCCCAGAAAGTAGTAGGCCCCTATTACTAAATTACTAAATAATTCAAGTGGCTTAAACACATTCGCTTCGCGTTCCTAGTCGTTCCGAATAAGTATGCGCTAGATCGCAACTAACCACCGTGGTTCCGAGTATACTCCGTGCGTACTCGGAGCAGATATATAACATCCTCGGCCCCGAAACCCTCCCCGAAGACGCGGAGTCATGATCACACGCAATGTTTCTTTTACAATGTTTTGAAGAAACTACGGCGTAAATTAATGTTTAGCCCGCAGTTTTATTGCACTCAGTGTTGATTCAGTATTCTAGATACATATTATAAAAATTACAAATTAGCGTATGGATTATTGTTATTTACACACCTTTGATCAGAAAAAATGCTTAAAGACTTACGTAGGCCTAAAGTACGGCTGCTACCTATTTCAAAGGCTAGAAAGGTTGCGGTTGAGATTCTGCCTTTTCGGGTCAACTTTCATGGTACAAGCAAAAAAAACAGACATTTACCTATTTTACACGTTTAATACGTTACTATCTGGAACATATGCTGTGACAGAACAGCAACATTAGTAGTTTGTGGCTACAAATAAGAATTGCCATAGGCTTTATAGGGACCTTGGCTGGGATAATGTAAACTAAAACGAATTTTATACAATGCAAATTTTTGCTTTTTAAAAACTCGGCCTGAGTTGCATTATTTCACCCGCGTTCATTCCAGACAGACGAACGACGACAAGTCTATAAATCTTTGTACGCAGCAGCTCTTCGTCAGTCGAATCGAAAAAAGTGTGCTGGGAATGCAAATAGGCCTACATACGGTTGCCATTCAGAAGGATATCATTATAATAGCAAAAGAAGAAGAAATTTAGTAACAGTTCTGTAAAACAATATCTTTGGTGCAGTTTAATCAGGTCTACAGCGCTCTGTATAATAGTAACGTAGTGTTTATTAATTTAGTATTACCACTTTGTGGAGTGGATGAGACGGAGGACTAGTAGCTAAATATCTATAACACAGTACTGCGACTCGATAGCAAGTCTCTTTTTAAAAGACGTAAGAGAGCCGCATCCCACAATAGCTGCATTGAGACCGCTCAAAGTGTTCACAACTCTGCTGGCAACAAAATACCTTCGCACATCCAGTTTAAATCGTTTATTATGAACCTTCAGCTAGTCCTGGATCATGACTTCAGCCTTCTCCCAATGAGCCAGTTTTTGATCCATTTCAAACAGCTTCCTTAATTCCACAAGCTTTGATCTTTTCGAGCAACTGCTGGAGGGGAACCTAATCAAAGGCCTTCTGAAAATCTAAATGTAAGAAAAATTAGGAGGTTGGTTAGACGCAACTTGCCTTTCGTAAAACCGTGCTGAGATTCTTTTATCATGCCATGCTTAGCCAGATGCTTCACCATTCCATCTCTCATAAAGGACACCATTACCTTGCAAGTAATTTGCAGAATGATCTTTCACACTCTTTTTAACAATGGTAATACACTTGCAGCTTTCCCAACCTCCCGGACTACTTCAGTTGTTAGCAATTCTTCAAAGAGCTCATATCTATAGGCCTAACATCTGCTACGGTGTAACTCTAGATATTAACATCCTTCTTTCAACACCTGGAGCTTTATTCAGTTTAAGACTTTTCCAATTTGTTGGCAACCATTTCCTCAGTTATCGTAAAAGGATTCACGCTCATCTTCTGCACCATCAGAGACGTTTTATTGAACATCTGGTAAGTTTCCAGGTTCTCTCGTGTGGAAACAGACAATATATATTTGTTCAACATTTCAGTTCTTGGACCACTTGTATGCATAAAAAGAGATGGAGTAAAAATTTATGCTGCTTGCCAACTCCTCTTCAATTTTTTTCTTAGTCTGGCTGATCACTTTAACAGCGCTTAAGACTTCGCACGGCGAAGAGATGTTTACATTCTATGAGATCTAATGTGTTTATTAATGTTATATAGTGCGTTCGATGACGGCTGGTCGATATAATATCGGCTATTGATATCACTGAAGTGATTTCGATTAGAGCTGGTCCCGCTACTTGCTCACTGATTACAGTAGTAGGTCTATTATTGATTATGTTATAGCCGTTAGAGCTACAATTATATGGTGGTCATATTGCGTAACTAAAGCTCATAAATACGTGGTAGACAACGCACACTACATGAAGAAGTCAGTTTATATGAATGCAAATACTAAAATGCTCACAAGGCTCACTGGTAATTGTTTAAAGAACATTAACGTGTCGAGCACGTCCTGTTCATGCGTGTCACTTCACTTATTGTCCTTCATCTGAAGCTTTGCACTTCCATCTGGCGAATGACAACGAATGACACCATTAGAGGAGGAAGCGTTCCTAGCGAAGGCAATGTCAAACGACGACCGCTTCAAGGGTCGTCAGCTGTAAACTCGCTTTCCACGTGAAGGGCAGCTCTACTTGTCAGACGAGTCGCAACTTGTAGTTCTGTGGTCCAGAAAACACTAACTATCGCTTGTAATTTGAAAATCCGTCGATATTTGGCGATATTCGGCACTTTTAGCACTTAGTCAAACCGAGAGAACTTTGAAAGACGTGCTTGCTTGTTGTTGGTCGTGTGAGTCCAACCAGCTGACGTATGGCGGATTTTTTCAACTGAAAGGGTTTTAATCGATCGAAAGTTTCACGCCCCTCGCCGACTGAAATGCGAGCGAGCGATTTTAGGTGGATTTCTTAGCGTGAAAGAATTTATGAACGAAACTTCAATCGAATTACTTCGTCTCTGAAATTGCCATATGACTTCTTGAAGATGTCAATCGAGGATTTCATGAAAAGTCCACTGGTCCGATGGGTAAGTTTTTGTATGTTTTTATTATTGAATTAATTAGCTGCATTTCTGTATTCAGTGTTGACTACATTAAAGCGCAGTGAATAAAGGGCATCCCATCTCTGGAATTTGTGAATTTGCCACTGTATGCAGTGCCTTTAGAATGGATGCCAAGTTGCTGGGGATGTTTTTTTTATCAGTATTCAGTGGCAGTATGCAAGGCTACTGAGTGCAAGCACACGTAATATGTCTCGTTACCTTGACTTGTCTTTCCGTTATTTGCCTTACCCTGCCTTGCTATAATGTGTCTTGGCCTGTGTCACCATTCTTTGCTGTCTCTTGTGTTACCTTGACGTATGAGTGGTATGGCGAGAGAATGAATTTCACATGACACATTATATACTGAACCATCAAACGTAGGTGAATGTACTTCCTTGCAGCCATAAAATAATAGTGATTATATTGATAATATTGATAATATAAATGATGGAGATGATACAAATGATATTATTAATGTTAAAATTACTAACATAGTAGTAATCGGTATGTTTGTAATTCGAACTTGCCTTGCTTCCTACTGGTGCATTTGAGGGTTGAAATCTGATATAAGATATGATATTGACCATTAATTTCCTAGTCTTGCGGCATCTTTATCCCTAAAGTCCATTGCCTGAATTTACTTAATGTACTGGGTAGCACTGGAATTGGGTACCGGAATTTAACGTGTAAGCACAAGAGTCAGTAATGCAAAACTGGAAAATTGAATTTTTTTAGACCTTGTTTCGAGTAACAGTATGTTTCAAATGGTGATTGTGGTATACATTCAGCTGAAATATTGTACATCAACCACATAATAAATAAAAGTAACTTGTTATAATTGTGACAAATAATGATAATAAATAATAAGAATATAAGTTGATAATAAATAATAATAGTAAAAATTTAGAGCACTTTGTTGATGTTATCTTTTCTTTGAATAATACTACAAAAATGAACGTGACATATTTTCATTTCATTTAGGTGAGATATATTAAACATTCACTGGAGTTCATGGTGGCCATCCCTATTGTTAGTTAATAGATGGCCCTGATTAAGCAGAACTCTGCTCTGAGTCTCCACTTTGTAACGGAGTAAACTCTTTGTTTTATATTAAACTTGCATAGATCTTTAAAGACTTGTATCATTAACAATGTTCGATTTCAGTAATTGAAGATGAATGAATGTTGTTGATGATAATGACAGTTATGATAGTCGTGTTGTGGTGGTGATGACGATGATGATGGCGACGACGATGATGATAATGAAAATTAAATAATAATAATTGTAAATAATAATTTATGTTTATATGATTAATAATAATTGTGGATAGTAATAAATATTCACTGATTGATGGAAAAGTAATATCTCTTTGTCCTTGTAATCAAAATCATGTTTTGTTTAATAATTCACAATTGAGAAGACGTGTAGTGTTAAGTGGTATGCAGTGGCGAATCCACTTAATAGCATTCGACTAACGATTAGCATATCAAGTGATAGCTTAGTCTGATCTCATAAATCCATAGATTACATGCAACCTCTTCTTATAATATTTGACCTCCCGTCTGTGCTGAGGCCATTTATGTGGGGGACATGTGTGTTCAGCAACAGAGGACCCGCCCTCACGCAATTAATTGTCTACGCATGTTTATGCTTATGCACGTTCGTAAAGCCTAGAAGAATAGCGCTTGCCTAATTATTCAAATTTTTAGCTGAGCTTTGTGAGTACAACATAAGTAGAATAAAATCTTGTTTGCATTTTTTATAAAATGTAAATTAAAATATATATACATAATTATGTATTTTATAACCATAACAGTAATATTCTAAACAGTATAATATTTTTAATATCCATTTCTCTCAGCTTAAACACAATCCACTCTAGCCTCCTCTCCCCTCCTCTCTCTGCTCTTCTGACAACTGGACCTGGTTCTCGACGTGACATCTTTGGACTACACCACGGACTTGATGCAGCACTTTTGAATAAGCTGGTGCCCTGCGCTTAGTTTTTAAGTAGCGCTTTAGAAATTTTGAGATTACGATTACTGGACATGTCGTCTAGATGACTGCCAACTTTCTATGCCTTTAAAACCAGAATCTCTCAATATTGGCCTCCGTGAACAGCTAAATAAACTACCCTATATTTCAGACCTCACTCTAAAGGATCTCACTTAATCGTAATCGTAATTCCGAGATTTATACAGCGCCCAACGAAAGCCGTGCCGCTAGGATCAGCTTATTCGCAGGTGCTCAGTCAAAACAAAATCGATAGGCGAAAGGGTTCGGTTCCAGGTCAAGATCCAAAAGTCAAACGGCAAGACGGTGGGTGGTGTTTGGGGTTGGAGAGGAGAGAAAGGTAAGAGTAAGAAGGGGTGTCAGGGTACAGTCTGTGAAAGAGAAACGTTTTGAGCTTTGAGTGAAAGGGGGAAGCAGAAATTGCCATCGGTGGAGCACTTAACTGGGTCTTAGCCTTCTCCCATCTGCAAAAGAAATGTGAAAGGGTGGTTGGCTGGTTGGAGTTGTTGCAAATCTTGCGGGAACAGAAACGTAGCTGAGCATTTGAGTCCTGGTCTCAACCACACAACGGCCTCTGTCCCGTCTAGTAAATAATGCCCACTTTTAAACCAGTCCGTTTAAGTGTATTTATTCGTTTATTCATGTATTATAATAATGTGTATTGTTCATAGACCTATGCTTGAACGTTTGTCCATTAATGCAATAATTATGGCTTGGGGTCCTGGGCAGAAATTATATATTCCTGCTTTTTGTGTTGTTTTGGACTCAATTTGTGCTATTGGCATTCAGACGGAACAGACATAGGCAGGCAGACAGAGAGAGTAAGACAAATACACTGCTACATACATGCACACACACACCCATGCGGCCACAGCAACTCCCTACACCGGGACTGGCCCTTTTATGGCTCGTGGTACTAATTGCAGCTTGTAGAAGTGATGGGGAGGTTAAAGCGGCGTGCAGGGGGGGGTCGCTGGAATGGGTGGTAATTGACTGCCAGCCGTGATTCATGACCAGGGAGCCAGATAGCCTGGTCACCTGACTGTAAACCATGGTGACTTTTAATTTATGTAAGGTAAGGTCAGCGGAGTCATGTGACTCATAGCCTCCGGCTGTGGTCCCCTGAGGGTAGGCTGTTTATGCTTCCCTGCCCCTCCCTGGCTTATTGTTGGTCTTAGTTGACTAACTGTGGGTTGAGTTGAGGTAAGGTAAGGTCAGATGTAAACGGCCCTGGCAGTCGCAAGATGTTGTTAAACACTGGAAACTACTACTGTCCCTCCTTCCTTGTACTCCTAGAGCTTGTGGCCCAGATTGCTATGGTTGCGGTTGATTGGGGCTGTGGCCCAGATTGCTATGGTTGCGGTTGATTGGGGCTGTGACCGTGGAGCTGTACGGTAGCCGTGGCTACAGCAGATTTGATTGTGCAATCAATCATAAAGTGAATAGTAAGTTAAGGGCTACATTTGTCAAAGAATGAGATATTAATGACATAATTGTATGTACTAACTTTTCATCATATTGCATTCTTTGCATTTGATGCTATCTGTGTAAAAAATCCAAGCCATAGACTTATTATTGTCTTTCTGCAGTACTTCCAACCCACTCATCTCCTTAAGCTTTTCACCAACCTACCACCCTGCAGAACCCAAACTTCCTCCTCAGTCCCCTCTGTCTATACCTCTCAGGGTTTCATTTCAAAACTGAAGTCCCATCTTTTCAAGAAATCTTACCCTGTATTGTCTAATCCGTTGTTGGTACCCATTCAAACAGGCAGCGATGGTGAAGGATCTCACCCAATTAATTCACTGAAAAATGAGCAGGGGCAAGGCCATACAGTTGCTATAAAAACATGTACATTTACATTTACATGTCTCTTAGCCTAAAAACAATCTAGCATAACAGCTTCGCTTTATTTCTCCTTTCCTCTCTGATTTCCTAGATTTTGTACTTCGTGGAGTATTTATGCACTGGCTGCAGTACTTACGAATAAACTGGTATCCATTCAAATAGTCCTTTAGGAAGTTGGAGTAATTGTGATTATATGTATCTATCTGGCTAGTGTTTATTGAGCTTTCTGAGTTGGAACAGTGTATGAATATTTAGTGGAAATAGCTATCTAGCAGATCGAAAAAGGTGCCACTTAAGGTAGGTTGAAAATGTGATCTGTCTTTGGAGCTGACATGGGCAGGTCGAGTCTTTTCTGAATCAAGAAATGCCTACAGAATATTGAAATGTTCTGCCAAAAACTGACCGAAAGTGTGTATGATAAATTATGCACAATTTTAGCTTTCTTTGAAAGCTTGCCTTCTTTGAACACTGTTCTTCTGCTTTTTGATAGAGTACCCTCTCAAAGAGTGTATGTATGCACTTCTAGTGCACTGTATTTATGAATAATACTTAATGTTATTGGTTAATGAGTAGTTGATCCTGTAGTAATAATGCAAGTACCGGTATTTCTTTGTTTATTTGAGACCATTCTGCCGGTTCTGTTTCTTTTAGGTTCAACTTTTTCAGCCGGATGCTTTGACGTATAGCAAACTATGCGATGGAGCCTTCCTTGGCAAGGTCATGCAACAAATGTAAGCCACCGTTTCCCACTCAGTTCAGCTTTCTTTTCACATCACGGACTTTTGAAGAGTCGTAATACAAGCAGTGTTGTTGTTTATCTAGAAGTTATGGAGAAGCAGCTGAAATTGCTAGTCGTATGGACTTCCTTTTCAGCTGTGGTTTGGACTTTGTATGGATTCAAAATTATTGCAGTTGGACCAGCGGTTGTTGCACCTCAGCCCGGCTTAATCAACTTCTAACTTGATGTTGATATTGTCCTGTTAGGTAATAAAATTGCAGTTTAAGCAATTCTGCTTTCTAAAACATGTAAAAATCTAGCTGCTACTCCATCTCTATGCTCTATTACACTTTGCCAAATAGTATGACAGTTAGAATTCATTTATTTTGGCTGTTTACTGATGATATCGTTATTTTATTTATATTAAATATGCCAGTGCTCTTGAAAAAGAGCAAATAATGAATCGCAAATAAGGTCTAGGTTGTTTTAGGCAAAGAAGTTGTTACTGCTGGAACTATCATTGTTGGATTTCTGCATGCTTGTCGTAAGATGTAATGTTATTTGTTGGATTTTAATTAATTATCAATTATTCCATTTAAAGCAACTGGTAATTCTTCAGAAGCATTCTTTCCTCATAACATGCAATCTGCACTGGTCAGTCAGCATTTTACGGGCACTTTTACGATTTATAAAGTACTTCAGTTGGTCATTAAAATTCAAAACTGGGTTGTGCCCCTGTCATTGTGATTCTTCTAACTAGTATATGACAACTGCTTTCATAACGGAAAATCCACGATAGGAGCACACAACGTGCAAATACAGTGAAACCCAGGTAACACGCATGCCGGTAATGCGCGCACCCTCTTAATGCACGGTAGAGCAATGCATCCCAAAGCTACCAACTTAACACATGAAAATTGCTAATGTAGGTACATGGACTAGCTAATTAGTACTCTATATCAATGACATCTTTCACATCGGGATCTCTCATTTACATATGAATGGGCAGTAAATGCGACAGTTTCCTGTACAGCCTTTGCCTTTTCCTCTTTCGGTTATTATACTGGGCTTACTGTATATAGCAGCAGTGGGCTTGCACTGACGTATAATGTTTCTCAACAAAGTGGTTAGGTCTCTAATAAACTCAGGGACTCGTTTAGGCACCAGCATGGTAAAGGCATTTGGCACCAGCATGGTAAAGGCATTTGGCACCAGCATGGTAAAGGCATTTGGCATGGTAAAGGCATTTGGTGCCAGCATGGTAAAGGCATTTGGCACCAGCATGGTAAAGGCATTTGGCACCAGCATGGTAAAGGCATTTGGTGCCAGCATGGTAAAGGCATTTGGCACCAGCATGGTAAAGGCATTTGGCACCAGCATGGTAAAGGCATTTGGTGCCAGCATGAAACAACCAGCAAGGTAAACCATGCATTTAGCATTTGGTCTGTTGAGCTTTCAGAGTTATCCTATCGAAACCAGTAACATCTAGAACTTCAGCTGTAATTTATTATAGGTCAGTTGTAGCCTCTTGTTTGCGTTAAGTGATTCAATAAAGGGCATAAATCTTAAGTCAGTCAAGTTTGTCATAATCAGGTTAAATGTTTTATAGCTTACAGTGGAAAATTGTTGTAAAAGTGGTCTAATTTATTTATTGTGATTGGCTTAAACCATTAATTTGAACTGTTGAAAGCTTACAGCTGTTTAAAGGAAAGTTTGGTTTTAAGATGTTTTTCTTCATTAAATTGTTGCTGTCAATATTGTTGATGAGATAAACTTTATTCTGTGATTAGTGATGTAAAAATGTCATATTGAATTACAGTATTTTACCATGACCTTAAGTTACAATGGTCTTATGTTAAATTGGCCTCACTGTGTTGTTGTTTTGGAATAGTGATCCTGGAGCGAACCTGATGGGGTTGAGCGTCGACGTGACGGAGTTCAGGGAGCGACTACAGAACTGGGATGTAGTGATCACTGCCATCCTGTCCTACTACCAGGTGGGTAGGCTGTCGGGGGGGGGGGGGGGTAAGACGCAGGGGATAATGCTTAGACATTGGGTGCGTTTTCCAGCATTGGCTCTATGGAAGGTTTGCTGGAGAGCGGGAGAGACAGAGCAAAATGAGAGGGAAAGAGAAGGAGGTGCGGAGAGATGATCAAGAGAGGAAGAGCGGGAGTCACTAAGGGAGGAAATACAGGTGCTAAAAGGGATACAGAGAGACAGACAGACATACAGACAGACAGACAGAAAGTAAATGAGGTGAGAGTGGAAGCGAGAAAGAGTGAAGACTGGAGCGTAAGCATGAAGAGGCAGAAATGAACAGACAAAAGACTAGTCAGAAAGACAAGAACAGGCAGGCAGACAGGCAGGCAGACAGACAGACGGGCAAACAGGCAGGCCCGGTTTAGAATTATGCTTTGTTGCCGGTATCAATTGTAATCTGCCTGAGCATGTTCTGAATGCCAAGGGGACCTCCAGGGAAACATGTCCAAAGGGTGCAGAGCAGAGGGAGATGAAATAATTTATGCTAGTGATCTGAGTTGACCTTGCTGCATTCCGAGTTCTGCCCCACATGCAATCAAGAGCAATTTTACTGTTTAAAATGTGGTCTTGCTTGACCTGTGCAGCTTATTTGAAGCATTTGACGACTTCTTTAAATAGGGACAATAAGCGGGTTGTCAGCTATTTTTATTTATGTTATTATTAAAAGCGCTTATAACTCTATGCACAAGGTCAGTTAACCGGAATTTGAGGCACGCAGTTCATAGTTGGATATCCTCATTTTCTCTTACTTAAAACAGGGCCAGTTGATATTTTGCAGTTTTGCCTCGTTTTGAGTTAATTTTTCTTCCCTTCAAGTTTTGTCTTGTATTGCCTTGTCTTGTCATTCACTCTTGCCTTTTCTTGTCTTGCCTGTATCTTGCCTTGTCTTAACTTGCCATGTTTGTTAGATATGACAACAACATAAGAAGAAAATTGGTTAAGTTAATGCTGTAACCCTGCAAAGTCTCACAGTCAAATACTCTGTGCCATCAACAGTTGAAACAACTTTGTTCTTGGTTATGGTTTTGCTGTGTTTTGATGTTGGTTGGGGGCACTTTTGAGGAGTCTCTCTTGAAGAGGAGCTATATAAGTGTGCAATTACAATTGCAATTATTTCATTTTATGGCTGAGTTCACTAGAGAGTCCTGCAGGAATAGAAGTCTTGAATTATTCTGTGATGGTGGTGTTTGAAACTCTTGCTACCATGTACACATGCACCGTTTGCTTGTTAGCTTCATGGGAGCTGATTGGTTGAACGACTCTCAAGGAGCTCATCAGTTTATTGACTGTAAATAAACCTAATTGGTTGAATGACTTAAGGTAGCTGATCGGTTGAATGACTAAAGAATATGTGTGAAATGACTCTAAAGTAGCTGTTTGGTTCACTGACTCTGTGGGAGCTGTTTCTTCAGGACAATAACTCTGTGTTAGGGCAACCATGGAGTTTCAGTTTAAGTCAGTGAACTTTTTGTAATCGTAATCGTAAACTCGAAATTTCTAAAGCGCTTCTTAAAAGCTAAACACATTGCACAAGCTTATTCACCAGTGCTGCGTCATGTCAGTGGGGTTGTCCGAAGATGTCATGTCAAGAACCAAATTGGGTTGCCAGAAGACCAGAGAGAGAAAGGGGGGGGGGGAAGGCGCTGTTAGGGTGGATTGTGTTTTATTAAATTTGTGTAACATTATACATACTTGCAGAATCTGACCTTAGCTGCAGAATGGATGGGAGAAAGTGGAAGTGAAGTGAGAGATGAAGAGCAACACAGGTAGACAGGTAGAAAGACAGGCAGAAAGACAGAGTGAGAGAGAGACATATACAAGGCCTTCAAAAATCTCTCTAAGAAATACTTTCTTTCTTGGGTGGGGTGACAGTTGGACTTTAGAGTGGGTGGCTTTGTGGGTGAGTCAGTGAGTAGGGCATACAGTCCAGACAGGGTGTTAGATGTTGGCTGGGGTTAGGCGTCATTTATACAGTCAAGATGTTTGGACTGATTGTTGATGGGTTATGGGGGCAGAGTTCATCAGAGAACTTAGAGTGATTATCTTTGGGCATCCAGTCTGAAAATTCCGTCCTGGGCAAACTTAGGGCGCTGTGATGACCAGTGGCGGATCCAGGATTGCTTGTTTGGAGGGGCATGGGGGGGATTTCGATATAACCAAGAGGGGCCTATTAACGTGAATTAACAAATTCTAACAAACACAGCTGATACTGACCAGTGTTAACCAGTGCAAAGTATTTGGTAAGCTGTGTTAACTGGTGTCTGCTAGTGTTATTCAGTGTTAACTGATGCTATGTGTAATCGTTACAGAATGTGCTACAGCAGTATGTCATTATGAGACTACCAGACATCATAGCCATTTGCAAACTTCCTTACTCAGGTGAATTCTCTTACCTCAATGGTCTTTATTGCTCATCAACTTATCTGTCTAATACCTTTACAGCAGATCTTAATTTGCTGTGAGCTTCTTAAAAGGCGCTATATAAATGCTTTGATACTTCAATACTATATACGAAGCTGACTGAAATGGTTAGAAGTGTTTTGTAGGATGTGGAAGATTAATGTCTGTTTAGCTTTTAGTTGACCGTAGCCGTAGTCGTAGTCGTGAAGCAAATCCCATCCACAAAGTCATCTACAGTTGTCTGCTGATGCATCATTCACGATTTCTGGCTTAACAAAACTACAAGCAGAAGTGAATGAAAATTACAGTTACATTAATAATCATAAATACAAGTACATATTATTAAATATTAGTAGCAGTATTTTCTTTATATTAGTTATTATATTATGATTGTGATTATTGTTATTATTTTATTTTGTTTAGTGATGATATCCCTCAAATTATTACTAGAATTATTAGTAGTATTAGTAGTAGTTGTCTTTGTAGAGGTGGCTCGTCAGGAGATACAGAGGTCGCTGCTGTTGATTCTTGGTTGTGCCGTTCAGTGTGAACAGAAACAGTTGATCATAGAGAAGATCAAGAGCCTTGATCTTAATGACCAGGAGAGCATCATGCACTCGATCAATGAGGTATTTAAATCTTTTAGTTCTAAATCTGGATGAATAGTCTGAATTGTTTGAGTTGAGATTACAGTTAATAGTACACTGTGTTATGCATTCAACAAGAATCTTTAGTTGCATTGGATTATTTGTGAATCTGGTTGTGAGTTTGGTGTTTAAGCTGAAGCTTAGAAATAGGTTTTCTTCTAAGATTGAATGGCTTGAGTTGCTAATTTCGTGTAATGTTGTGAAACCGATACCAGTGCTTTTCCCACTACTTGTGTGACACGATATTTGAACACTGGATCTAATGGCAAAAGATCAGAACTTTACCCAGTGAGTAATTTGTAGTGGTGAAAGCTCACAACTTTACCCAATGCGTAGGCCTAATGCTTTAGTGTTGCTAATTAAAGAATTGAAATTATAGGCAAAGGATAATTCGATATGCTTCATCTGATTCTTGGTGGCTGAACCCATGTCTCATATCATCCTTTCATGTCTAATTGTAAGTGTAATCTGAAATTTTTATGGCT
This sequence comes from Norana najaformis, assembly GCA_964023275.1. Classification (NCBI taxonomy): domain Eukaryota; kingdom Metazoa; phylum Annelida; class Clitellata; order Crassiclitellata; family Hormogastridae; genus Norana; species Norana najaformis. Next base: position 11,389,606 of record OZ029926.1, read on the forward strand.
CCATTTCAACTAATCAGAGCTAATCAGAGGTGCTCTGCCTGTCAAATGCAACTGAACGTTCGTTTTTGAGCCGTGCAACTTTTTAAAGGAAGTTTGGTGCAGTTGGTGAAGTGCCGGTGCGATGTTTGAACTCAAGGCAGAGGATTACTTGGACCTAGAGCCTCTTGTAGAACTGTTGTTGTATGTATGTATCAGAGGCTATGCCGTTTACTGTTCATGCTGTTCACTAAGTTTTTGAACAGACGAGCTGTTCCTTACCTATCTTCTCCATAAAACATGATATGATTGTGTAATGCCTTTTGAATTGCTTATGATTGGCTCTCAAAGGCTTGTTGTGTGCAAATTGCTGGTTGTTATGCACGGGGTTGTTATGGGTAAGAGACTGTCATTGTACAGTTGCAATTCATTATGATTGGTGCAGGTCACAGACTGTCCAAGAAACATTCTTTCAGTTGAGTCTCTTGGGGAAAAGTTGGATGATCCCTCCAGTGTGGTCTGCTCCTATGTCATGCAGTTACTTCGAGAGAGGCAGGAAAACAGATCCGTGAGTTTTGTGGATGTGAGAGGTCCTTATAAGGCACTTTAAAATTATCAGGACACATGATTCTGTCTTTGTCTGTATCTCTCTTAGTCTCTGTCCCTCTTCACTCTGCTTGTGTCGGTCTCTGTCTTCCCCCCGGTTTCTGTCTTGTTCGGTTTCTGTCACTGTCTTTGTCTGTCTCCTCCTCTTTCTATGTCTGTTTCTCTATGAGTTACTTACTGTATAGGCATATAAACAACTGTGTTACCTTAACACTGACTGGTGATGATTGATTTTGATTACAACATTAATCACAACATTTAGTATGATAATGATGATAATTGAGAGTGTGGTGGTGGTGGTGGTGGTGGTGTTGGTGGTCGTGGTGGTGGTCGTTGTGTTGGTCATGGTGGTGGTCGTGGTGGTTGTGGTGGTGGTCGTTGTCGTGGTCATGATGGTGTTGACAATGATGATGGTGGTGGTGCTGGTGATGATGATGATTGTGATAAAATGCAATTTATGATTGCTGTGATTGCTGTGATTGCATTTGTCCATCATGTGATGGGTCTTTCAACTTCTGAAAAATGTTTTTTTGTTTTTTGAAGAGTTGCTGAAGAGTGGCACATAAACAAGTGTGTTACCTTGACCTTTTTATTTCCTTTTAGCAAATTCAAGATGTCTCACTTGCATTGGAAGAGCTTCAGATAGAGAAGGAGACAAGTGAACAGATCGTCTCGGGAGTGGTATCCACCGCCCCGTTTTCCCCAAGTGTGGCTCAGAGCAAGGCCAAGAACAACCTGAATTTAAATGGCCAAATTCGAAGACTACAGCTCGAGTTGTAAGTTAAAAGTTTCCTCTGTTGGAGCTATCCTGGAGTGGCCGAATAAAGTAAATCACAGAGTGGGGTGAAACTTGTGGGTGCAGAAACACCATGCCCAACTCTGTGATGAATTACTCCGATCTGGATAGGGTGAAAATTCTGTGTTTCATTACTCTTAAAATATGTTACATTCTGCTTACCTCATAACTTGACCCCATTACTGTTATTAAAATTAGTAACTATAGTCTACATGGCAGAGATACATGTTCAGGAAAATCAGGTGGCTCCACCTGGGGAATGCATTGTACTAATGGTACTGGTTATTAAGCTTCTCTAGTGAATGACTCTAGACTTATATAGTCGTTTACACATTTAATAAACTGTTATGCAAAATAATCATATTTATGCATTATAAGCCTATTAAGTATACAGTGATGAAGATGATGATGATGACGACGACAACAACGATGATGACAATGTAGAATGGAAGATTTAAAATAAAATGTGGATCCAGAATGTTATGGGCAAATTGGAGGTAGTGTCTGACAGAATGATGTTAGCCTACAGTCTGGCTGCATGTTGCTGTTTCAAGTTTGGAGGCATCCATTCTTTATATAGACCAATAATATTTATAGGTGACATTTATGGCAGTGATGTTGATTATGTTCTGCTTAAAGGGATGAAAAGGTGGTGGAGAATCAGGAACTTCATGAAGAACTGGACCAATTAAACTGGACAGCAGAGAAGCTAAGGAATGAGGTCAGTTTGTGGGGTCATTTTCAGATCACACAAAAAAGTCTATTCTGACCATTCATTCATTCATGTCAAAACTTAAGACACATCTCTTCAAACTTACTTACCCACCATAGGCTGGCATCTGGTTTCTCTGTCCTATCGGCTTCTCAAACAGTTAATGAATTTTAAGTGCAGTTTTGACTTGAAACAACCATCAACTGATGTCTTGGCCATTATGATAACGATGCTGTAGAAGTCTTTAGATTGGACTAGATTAGATGCTTAACAGAAGCAGCATGCAACAACATGGTTCTAACTGCTTTTTCCCAACTGCCTATTGTTACATTCTTTATTTCTGTGCTTTAGAATGTGGACTTGATCAAGGAAGCAAGTGCTGCCAGGGCATACAGAGATGAATTGGATATTGTCCAGGAAAAGGTGAGTTAGGTCCCATAAAATTATTATTCCAGCCTGAAATTATTACTTTCTGTTCGATTATAATGGATTATGACAGATTGCAACAGATCACAAGTTTTTCCTATGGTTTTACTTGAAGTGACTACTGATTTATGCCATGTGTGCTATGATAAATATGCTAGATAAATAATTATTTTAGATTAGATTAATGAAACCAGTAAAAACGATAACTTATTGCTACTGATTACTTGAGGCATAAGTGGGATCTAGGAAATGCTGTCTTGTGTTCTTTGGAAATGCCATCTTAATGTACATGCACTGAAGTACTGTGTTTAGAGAAGGCTCCAGGCAATGCTTGTGCTTATAAATTAATACTAATAATTATAGTAATTATGGTGATAATATTATTAACAATAATAATGACAACAGAAGGCACTGGAACATGCAGGCTGGCAGTTAGAACTAAAAGCGAGTAACTCAAAGATAAGCTGAAAATGTCTTGAGCTGTTTCTGGCGGAACGGTTTTTATTCTTCAGTGCAAGATTGTTGTAGTAATTGCTTATTTGTAATTGCTTATTTGTAGGCTAATTTAGCAAAGAAATATGAATTGGAGAATATGAAGCTTAGAGAGAAGCTAACTGAGTTGGACTTCCTGCGAGCACGAGTCAAAGAGATCAGTTCGGAGAATTCACTCTTGCTTGAGTCAAAGCTTGATATAGAAGAGAAACTTTCAGTCAGTGAAAAGCGGGCCAAAGCCATGTGTGATCTTGAAGAGCAACTGAGCCTTTGCAAGCACCATCTTGAGGCCATTGCAGCTGTTAGTAATGGCTTATTGTCATCATCATCATCACCACTATCAGCATCATCATCATTACCACTATCAGCATCAGCATCAGCGTCCCGACTACTATCAGCATCATCATCATTTACGTGATTATCGTTTCATCATAACAGTCATTTGATAGTTTTTATGATCTTTTGGTAAGTTTTCACCACTTTAGTTTAAAGTTGTTTGTGCATCTATTATTCCAGATGACCATAATCAATATTAAGAATTGTAAAGGTTTGCGTGGCTTGGACCTGGGGTTTTAAAGATTTTTTGGCTGAGGCACAAACATGACCACATCAGTCCAACAACTTAAAGCCTTTTGACCTCCAACTTGCATTAGTCTTACATTTAGAAAGCCCAAAAGGATCAAATGGCCCAATAAATAGACTAAAAGTCTGGTAACACAAACAATACCAGACTTTTCCTATATGTATGCATGTATATGTATGTATATATCAAGACATTTACTACAGTGCCTCTAAGTACCTCGCAATGAGCTGCAATATGATGCATTCATGGGATGGTCACACATACAGATGCAAAGCCATTTAAACCACTAGTGGCCAAAGCACCAAGCTGCCACCTGCTCTGAATGGTGCTCTGAATATACATGTTTTAAATCAGAGTTTTAATTAAATCATCCTCAAGCCAGTTAGAGCATAATTCAATAAATTAAGTTGGCCTTCACAAATAAAACAATCATTTAAAAACTGTCATTTTCCAAACTGAAAATAATATATCTGTTATTAATTCTAACCTTATGCTATGTTTACAGCATAGATACTTATTAAAAAATTGGATTTGATTTGATTTTGTTTTAGGAACGTGATTCTGAGCGTAGAAAGCTGCATGAGCTTTCAGAAGAGAATGCTCATCTTCGCTTACAGCAGATGACAGCACAGTCACAGAACATCTCGCTAGAAGAGGAACTCAAGTCAGTCAGAATGAAGTCATACTCAAGTAAGAAAAAGCTATGCCTATAAGAACAATGGGCATTGTGACAGGCTTTTAAGAATCAGTTAAACAGTGTTCTCCACTTTTTTATGATCTTGAATATTCTCTTAGTTCAGATTCATCTCCTACTCCTCATTTCCCACCATTGTTTTTTTTCAACAAAAATCACTGGAAACAATGAAATTTAAGTGTGTTTCTATCTTTGTTCTCTAATTTATGTTGAGTAATTGAAGACTTGACCAGATTCTTGGATTACAGGAACAAAGTTCTACAAATAAGAATCTGAAGTTGATATTTTGTAGCCCTACAATTAGAATTAATTAGAATTAATTGACCAATAAATCAACCAACCAATCAATTAATTGACTAATTGACAGTGATTTGGTTAATTGTTTTTGTGTGCTTCTTTTGAGTTTGAATGCTTGTACAAATTGTATGTATAGTGTTTCAATTTTCAGGCCCTGCCTTGTCACTGTCAGACCAGCTTTCAGAAATGGCGACTTCTAAACTCCTTAGACTGGAACTCGAGAACCAACAGCTCCGAAAACAGATGGCTGGTAACAGAGATGACTCAGCAACTTTGAGGATACAGGAACTTGAAAAGGAAAATGCAAGACTTTGTGTCAAAGTTGACGCTTTGGAGCAAACTGTTGCAGAAGACAAAAGAACTGAAGCTGAGTTTAAGCAACTGAACTTGCTGCAACAGAGGTCAGAGACAGAGGGTGCTTCAGATGTGCTATCGCAGAATGTCAGGCAAAATGGCAGTGAAGAGGAACCAGAAATAAGAAATGCCCAAGATAAAAATGAGGTTGTGTCGGATCATCTCATTAGGAATCTGGAGAATGAGAACAGAAAACTCACAAAAGAGTTTCAAAGTGTTCAGTCAGACCTGGCGAAAATCAGTGTGGACCATCGGCAGTTGACGATAAAGCACGAGGCACTTGTTTCAGAGAATTCACAACATATCAAGGCACTGGAGAAGGACAAGGATGAGCTAGATCAAGAAAATATCAAGCTCAAGAATACAGTTACCGGTCTTCGACTAGTGTTTGAAAAATACACTGATGCTGAAAAGACAGCTGTGGAATTGCGAGTCGAAAATGAAAAATTGACGAAGAAACTGGCTGCACTGGAAGTGTCAGCGGCTAAAGTGTCTGCGCTAGAGCAGGAAAATACTCGCCTGAGGATTGAGGTTGAATGTCTTCAGCTCACTGTCGAAAACCAAAAGAATTCATCAACAAAAATCGTGGATTTAGAGCATGAAAAAGATGTAATGAGTCGTCAGCTTGTTCACCTTCAGAGTTCTTTGGAGTCCTCTAAACTTGATCGAATGACGATTATTACTCTTGAACACGATCTTGCCATGGCGATCGATGAAAAGATTCAGCTGAAGCGCCACCTAGAGTCGGCAATGAGCGAGCTGGAATCTTCCCAGGCAAGCTACAGTCGACTTGAGCTGCAGAATGAGCAGCTCCAGAAATCAGTGGAATCCTTTGAAACAGCTAAGAAGAAGTTTGATCTCATCCAGCAAAAGAACGACAAACTTGAAGTAGAGAACCAGCGCCTGATGGCAGGAAAGTCAGCACTGGAGAAGGAGAATACACGACTGAGGCAGAGAGGTGAAGAACAGAAGGTGAGAGTGGAAGAGCTGAGTGGAAAAATGGTGGGGCTGGAAGCGGCCAACAAGGAGCTGGTGCGGAACCTGGAACGGAGCCAGTGGTTGAGAGCGATGAGTGTCCATGAGATGGAATCGTTGCATGAGGAAAAAGAGGCGGAGTACAAACAGCCTTCTGAGCAAAAATTGGTTTGTATTTTGTTCTAGAAGAAAATAGTGTTTTAAATGGTTAAATGAATGATGGGAAGTACTGTAATCTGAATCATGTGCATGACGATTATGATAAAGATAGGCATGATGTTGGTGATGATCGTGAAAAGGAATTGAGTATTGTGAAGAAGTTGATTATTAAAAAGAAAGGTCATTAAGAAGAATAGGTTGATGGTGCTTGGGTAAGGAGGGGTGGTGGTGGTGGTGGCGATGGCAGAGGTGGCAAAGAGGAGGAGGAGGATGACGACGATGATGGCAATGGCAATGATTAAAAAGGTAAAGGTAACTACCTTGTTTATGTACCTGCATAGAATGTGCCAGGGTTGAATGATGTAGTGGCTGAAGTGTAATTACATTGACAGCCTTTGATTTTGACCATCTGCCTTGCATTGGTATGCATGACATCGTACTGACAACTTAACAGATGGTGGATTGAGACACAGGTGAACTGGGATTCCAGTTCCATGGACAGTCACCCATCCATGTTGGCATTTTTTTAACTACATTGCTTTGCCAGCGGCAAATCCACAGCACCTTGCCATGATTATGATATGATTATCATGACAGTGATCTTATGAATGCAGTGATGGCGCTAGTAAAAGCTGTTGTGATAATCTTTGTATTCGTGAAAATGACGATGATCAGGGATATAATATAATGGACTGTTTCAGTGGCTGTGATTTGACTGAGCAGTGTCTTAACTCTTCCGCTGCATCACTTTTGAAGGAAGTGTTTTGTCGGGATTTAGGATATCAAGAAAGAACAGCAGCAACGTGAAGATCTCCCTGCAGAGCAGGTGAAATCAATGTCGTTGTCTGCTATACCTGTGCAGGTGGTTACACCTAACAGGACAGGTACTTCCAGTAACAGGTAATTATTAAATGCCAGGTGGCAATTTCTTGGAGTCTTTATTTAAATGTGGAATACTACCGGTAAGCACTAAGTCGTGTTGAAGTATATGTAACACATTGTTTAACAAGCCCTTCATACTGATCAAAGTGAAGAGAACAAAATAATTCTGAGGGAAATGTGTTTGCTTAAGAGATCACGAATCAGGCAATAAAAACAGATAATAAATGCGATAAACAATTAGATAATAAATACCAAAATAGTAAAACAATAATAAATACCAAAATAGTAAAACAAAGTAGGTTAAATGCTAACAAATAAATGGCTAATAAACATGACAACAACCTGTTATCCTGTCATCTGTTTATCTTTGCAAGGCCTTGCAAGGCAACCCTTAGATATTTTTACTGGTAAACAGTCAAGAAACATAAATTTTTAAAAATAAATAGGAAATTGTTAAATGCCATCATATAAACTTTTAAAATAAACAGTAAGCAGATGGTAATAGATCCCTAATGATGAAACAGATATTTAGCAGATTACTGGACAAAAGGATAATGAGGATGGCGGAAATGGATGGAGCAAAAGAGGGAGTAAAGATAGCGGGAAGAACACTGAATAATCTGAGATACGCAGATGACACAACACTATTAGCAGGTAAAAAACAGATCTGGTAGAACTGATAAGAAGGCTGAAGAGAGAGAGCGAGAAAGCAGGACTATACTTCAATATAAAGAAAACGAAGATCATGACAACAGCTGAGGAGGGCAGTTTTATGGTGGATGGAGAGGAATTAGAGACGGTAACAAGCTTTACATTCTTGGGATCAGTAGTAGAAAGAGAAGGAAAGTGCGATATGGAAATAAACCGAAGGGTGGCGATTGGAAAAGCCGCAATGAATGGACTAGAAAAAATATGGAAAGACAAACATGTGAGCACAGACACGAAAAAAAGATTGGTGAGGGCCTTGATTATACCAACAGTAACATACGGCAGCGAGACGTGGACAATGACCAAGAAAATAGAGAAAAAAATCAATGCATGTGAAATGTGGATATGGAGGAAGATGCTGAGAACATCATGGACGGAGAAAAGGACTAATGAATGGGTACGCATGGCGATTGGAATTGAGCAAGATGAGACGTTACAACAAACAGTACTAAAATCAAAGCTGAGGTTCTTTGGACATGTTATGAGATCAGATGGACTGGAAAAAGAAATGACGCTGGCTTGTGGAGAGGGAAAGAGAAAACAAGGGAGACCAAGGAAAAAATGGATGGACAAGATACACGAAGCAACTGGAATGAACTTGGCACAACTAAGGGACGCGACATTGGAAAGAAAGAAATGGAGAAGATTGATCATGACGGTCGCTAGAGCTCAAAGAGCTGACAGCACAAGGTGACAAGGTGACTGGACAAAAAACTTATGAAGCATTTGACTTTATCTGAACAGAATAGCAAACATTTTGGTGAATTGAATTGAACAGTGTATATGAGTGCATTCTTTCAATTTCTGTTTTTCAGTTCCATGAACATATTAAGCACAGCGACAGATCACCAGGATGGTGGTGCATATGCGATGGAAAGTGTAAGAGGCCAGGGCTGGCACAGTGCATGGGATCCTGTGAACGGAACTTTGGATCCAGATGTGGAGCTCAGAAGTGATATCGTAAGACTAGAGCGAAAGGTGAGAAATATTGTCTGCCCTCTTCATGTAGGGAAACGTTTCTCACCAGTATGGTTGAAGAAGTAGGTCACAGTGTCTATGCAGCAGGTCTTGACTGAGGAATTTCTACACCCATTAGTGCAAAATCCCTCTAGTTTAATTGTAACAAGCTTCCCAAAATTCCAGTCAAAAAAGTTGGATGGGATTTAAAGTTATTTGTGTTTGTGAGTTTGGATAACTTACTAGGAGGAAAGATGGAACTATGAACATTAGTGTAGACAACTTTATTCTGCATTGGTTTAATGGTACTGTAGAAATTCAGACTAAATCGGCATATGTGTTGCTGGAGTTCAGTAGCAAAGCAGTTTCAAGAAAGCTTTACATATTAATGAGAATTGGTCGTACGTCAGCTGGCACTTGTCTTGCGTAATAGAAGATGATTCAAGAAATCCTTGAGCTGAACAAGAGACTCTTTTATTGTCTTCTGTTGTATTAGAATTTATGTTGTGTTGTTTTTGATTGTTCTGTGCAGAATGCTGTGTTGGAAGAGGAAAACCGAAACCTGAAGGCTATCCGAAACCAGCTGCAAACAAGACTCAGTGAGACAGAGAGGCAATACTCAGTTGCTCACAGTGAACTCTCTTCAATCCGGGGCCAGTGTCATGCAATTCAGACCCAGCTGGAAAAGCTCCAGGCGGAAAGCCTCTCGCTCGCTCCAAAGAATGCCCTCCTTGAATCGGAGAATTCCTCTCTGCACAAGGAGTGTGCAGACCTCCAGTCACGTCTGTCCCATGCATTGGACGAGAAGCAAAGACTCTCACTGATCAAGACCCAGCAGGAGCTTGAAATTGGGAACACAAGCAAGCAAATTGAGTACCTCTCTGCTGAATGCACACAACTCAAAAACGAGCTCGCCAGACTTAAACTTGAGCTCCAGAAACTCAGTAACGAGCATGCCACGGTTGAGTGTGACCTTGTTGTTTTCAAAAACAAGCACTCCGAACTCAGCAGTGAATATGTGAGACTGCAAAATGAACACTTCAAGCTTAAAAGTGAACATGAGGAGGTCACAAATGAGCATGCCGAACTTGTCCTCAACAACAAAATTACTGTTGAGGAAGCAAGCCAGTTGGAGGAGCAGTGTTTTCAGCTGACAAAAGAGGTTGAAGACCTTTCAGAGTGGAAGGTTCGTAATGATAAACTACAAATGGAAATGACCTCTGGCTATTCGGAGGAACTTGTGAATGCAAAGACAGAAATCACTCGACTCCAGAGGGAGGCGGAAGATGAGCGGAAAAGTCTTGAGAGACTGCGAGCAGAGAATGAGAAGGCCAAGAGCAAGTGGAGCCGAATGATTCAGAGGCAGGACAACCTGGAGAAGGATTTGGCAGATGCAAAGGAGCAGCTGAGTGAATCTGTTAAGGAAAACAACGGACTTGCATCAAAGTGTGAAGTGAGTCTGAGGTGCATGGGTTATAGCGGGGTAGTTATGAGTTATTGGATTAGACCGAAGAACAAAAATTTAACCATTTTAGAATGGGTGTTTATGGCTATAAAATACAAATGACACATGAATAACAGCAAAGTTAAGAATCAGTACTTTCAAAACTGCTGGTCATCTTCACAAGCAGAAAGTTTTGTGAAGTATATAAAGTATTGATGATATCTGGTTTAAAGTCAAAAGATTTAGAGATTTTAATCTTATGAGTGGTGAGAATATGCTGTTTCCTGCACAAATGACTGCACAACCACTATTGTATGAGATGTTTTTATTCTAGGCGTTGTCCCAATTGCAGCTGAGGTTGGAGGAGGAAAACCAGGCATTGATGGTCCAGCTGCAGGCTTTGATGAATCAAAACCACGATCTTCTCACTCAAATCCTCAACAGCAAAGATCACTTTGCTGAGGAACAGAAGTCCTACCTGTTAGTTAATTCTAATCTTCTAAATTAATGTGTCACGATTTGACTCATCATTATAGCATACCTTTTCAACTGATGTAACGGCTGACTGTTCATCCTTTAGCACTGGATGAAACTTGGTGCCTTATGGGATAAGGAAGCCTAGTTGTCATATTGTTGGTTTGTTGTTATCGTTTCATATTAAATCAGCACAAAGATCCTTAATTGGCAATTCAGGATCTTTGTTAATAATTATTAGTTAACAGTTAATAATTAATTGCACAACTGTGATGCTGTAGACTGTAATTGCTAGAGGCACATGATAACTCACAAATGAGTTATTATGGTATGTTAACCATGTTCCTTCCAGTGAAAAGATGTTTTTACAGATTGACAGCAAAGAATCTCATACATAAGTAGCATACTGTAAATTTTTTCTTACAATGCATTCTGCCCTTTGTTGTTATTTGTATGATAACTGTTTTACAAACTCTGAAATTAAATGGTAATTAGTAAACCATTATTATTTATTAATGACATTGATATTGTTAGTTATTAAGCAGCTTTGTTTAATAATTATTTCTGTATTGAATGTGGCTATTTTGGATTATCTCTTTTCATATAATTTAAATAGTAATGAAATTTTGAAATAATAGAATTGCCTACATAGGTGTGGGAGTATACAATTCTTCTTAATTTGGTTAACAATGAGATTTTATTTGTTGAGGCAATACCCCAATTAAGATCTATCTTTGTCAGCAAGGTAGAAGAGAGATGCAGACACTTGATGCCGTATGGCAGACATGTGCGTGTGCAAGACTGGACGTTGCTAGGAGACCATACATGTACAGACTGATTTGCATTTAGCCAGTCATGAATAGTGGTGACCAGGAAAAGCCCTTAAACACTAATTACTTTTTGCTTTTCCAATGTTTCCAGAAACTTTGGTTCTTGTTCTCCTCTACTCTGATCTCTAGCTGCATCATCCATGCTGGGCGTCTTGTGGCCTGATCTTTCCTCTGGTGTGCGTGATCTTGTTTTACACACTGTGATTCGTTCATTTGACTCAGAAATCTTTATCCTTCAATGCTTCGTCCAATCGAGATCATTTCATGACGCTTACAGTATGCTGTGTTTTCTGCCACTTGTGTACATGTTTTACATCTGTCAGAAGTCTGGATTGAATACTCTGACTTTATTAACCTCCTCCTTGACTTCTTTTATTGAAACAGGTCTGTTTTGGGTAATTTGATAGTCAGGTAGCATTATATGACCATGCCTGAAAAGACCCTTGCAAAGTCGGAGAAGTTAATTTGCGAGAAATGCGTTGAGGAGGCAAGTAGGCATAAAGTGGGTCAAAATGAGTTTTTTGCCTATTTATATTCCTTGTTGTGTTTGTTGGTTATCAGAATGTAAGTCCGTGTGTAAAGTATTGCTGTCTAAATATTTTATTTTCAATTTTGTTATGAAGCCCTTCAAAAAACTTGATTTAATATGTCCTCTTGGTGCTCTTATTTGAAGTCATTTACATCGGTTATTTTACAAATGACCAAATCATGTAAATATTCATCTTAGCAGTTCAGTTCTTTATGGAGATTTCATTAATGGCAGCCACGGAGGCTTATGAATATGCTCCAATTTACTATACTTATAAACATGCGTGATTCCTACCCACAGCGAATTAGATCAGGTCATAGTCATGGAAACTTTAACTTGCAATTTCTAAAACACAGCAATAAAGAGACCTATATCTTTTAACAGTTATAACTTTTTAAATATTTGCAGTAGAAACATGTGGTTTTCACCCAATTATTCAGCAATTCCAGTTCAATCGAATTCAGTATCAAACACGTTTTTGAATATTTCCAACTTCACGAGCGTATTCTCAGTCACGGACAGTCTCACGTGCCACCTAGCCGTTCCATGTTCAAATCTGAGAGTATTTTCTGAGCTACAAATTCTGCTTTCCTTGTTCAGCACAAGAAATTCACAAAAATTTTCCTAATATCTCTGAAATATGGAATTTGAACCCAGGCAGCTGATTTGACACTTCACATTTTCACCAAAAGCACTAGAAATGTTTGCCTTTCATACAAGTTGATTTTTCTAAACATTTTGCATTTTTCTAGCAACCAACTGTCAGAATTGCGTTGGCAAAAGGAAAAGTTGGAAGAAAAGATTATTGAGCAGCAGAGACAAAAGGACAAGAAAAAGTATAGTATAAATGGCTGCTTAACTTTGTTATAATCTACCGTGCAGAAAATACAGTGCTTAAAATAGCTTTGTTTAAATGTAAAATAAGTCTGTGAGCCCTGCTTTAATTGTTTCCATCTTTTGCCTTAAAGTGATTGATTTATTTGGTGAACCACTGTATTGATTGCTTGTTAAAAAGTGCAAATACATCTATATATGAATTAATTGCATTTTATTGGTTCATTTGGTGACTTTAATTTAATTTAATTTAATTTCAAATGCATCTTCATCACAAAGTCCAAAATGCTCTTCACGGTACTAGTAAAAATGTGGTTCTTTGTGTTAGGCTTTTTTTCATCTTGGTGTTATTTTTGCCTATTTAGAAACAAAGGTTTCAGTGCATTTGTTAAGAGAACTTTCCTCAAAGACAAGGTAAGTTCATTTGAAATTATTAGTTATAAAATACAATACATTACTGCTACAATTAATTTTGCCCCAAAAACAGCTCAGAGGTTCCTTGTGAATTATTGCAACAGTAAGCATGAGTAAGAGTTCAGGTTTCAGCTTTTCCTGTAAGGGAAAGATGTGTCTAGCAAGAGTATCACAAACAGAATTAGGTAAAGGATTCCAGACTGTGAGACCAACTACTGTGAAAGAAACCTAGCCACAGATAATAACAATGCTGATCTAAGAAAGGAGAACCATTTAACAGACCAAAGATGTGTGAGATGGCGTATAACCTTTGTTTGTTTTATATACAGCTAGTAAGGGGATTGGTTTGTGCACATAAAGCCGGTACAGTTTCCGTGGTTATGATAGTATTTAAAGAACTATTTGTTTTTATGCATTACAAAGACAGTTCAAGTTAGATTGCTAAAATCACAGCCTTAAATGTAATTTTGGAAAATAATTTTATCAGTTTGGAATTTTGTATTTCAGAAAATCAAAGAAAGGAACAAGGCAACAAATGACCTTGCACTTACTCCAAGGACATTTAGTGAACTTGACCTTACTCCTAGGACAACAGATGAGCTTGACCTCACTCCTTCGTCTGTTAATTCACTTGTAACTCCTCCTTCAGCCAGACAAGAAGGACATAGTCGGAACTGGGACAGCATCTACACAAGTATGAGACTTACATATGGTTTTATATAAGACTTACATATGGTCTTATATAAGACTTACATATGGTCTTATATAAGACTTACATATGGTCTTATATAAGACTTACATATGGTCTTATATAAGACTTACATATGGTCTTATATAAGACTTACATATGGTCTTATATAAGACTTACATATGGTCTTACTCTTCTGTCTTGATCATCTCTGGGGTAGCAAAGGGGCTTGCACCTGGAAAGATCCTCTTACAAATGTCCAGGAATTTTTTGCTGGCATCATTTCATAATTTTGCTTTAGCCAAAAGACCCTAGTACCCTAAACCATATCCATGAGCATTGCTTTTAATAGAAATTAAAAGCAAACTATAGCCTATTTTTCACAGCGCATCCATACTCGAGTTTGACAAACTGTCCCCTCTGGGGAAAACCATGTGCTGCCTGCTCCAACCTGTTTTATTCTGGTATTATTTGTTCTTTGATATGTCGCTTTTTGTAAATGTACTAAAATGAACTTCTTAGGCTGTTATTTTATAGATTAGCAGTTATCTTACCGCCAGAGCTGTGGTGACACTGTACTTATTTGTTACTGTACCTGTTTCTGAGATTTTCTTCCCAGCTATAACGTAATGTGCTGGTGAAGGTAGGAGTCATGTGCTGGTGAAGATAGGAAGGAGCTCGTAATTTCATTAGCTTTCTTCTTGCAGTTTAAAGATACGAAGTTCCAAATTAGATTTTTAGGAAATTTTGTGCCACATTTACTACCATGAAAATCAGTCGAATACTAAGTGTGTTTGTATGTCAGGTGGAAGTGATGTGCCAGATGGCGATAGGATCCGGGTGTCACAGCAGAAGCAGGTCGTGATGGCATCTGTTCCAAAACTGTCACTGGATGGTGACAGTGGGGATGAGCAAATAACTTTGGAGGAGTTTCTGCAGGAGTGCAACCAGTCGCCAATGGCCAGGGTATGTAACATTCTATGTTCTACATGTCTTGGGGCTGAATTTCGGTTGTGGAGACAATTCATCAAGCCGTGGTGTGTCTGTATGTAGAACTTCTGCGGTTTTGTTTACTATTCAAACAAAAAGTCCAACAACCGCAGAATTGTGCCTTTGATGATTATTAATTTTAACAAAGTACTTCACCAAAAGTAACTGTCTGCCTGCCTGCCTGCCGCCTGCCTGCCTGCCTGCCTGTCTATCTGTCTGTCTGTGTCTGAAATATCAGTTACACAAACCATTACTCTTTTGTGCTTAATATACATTTTGTATTCTGCTTCTTTTTATGATTACGAAAGAAAAAACTACTAATGCAAAAGAATCTTAGCACTGGAAGAAATGCTGGAATGCAAAGAAAAAATTCCCTGCACCGATCCAGTCTGCTGACCCTGTCCCATCCTCCGAATACTCGTTCCAGTAACAGCGTTGGAGGGTCACGCTTGTTCCAGTCAGAACTCAACCTTTTTCAGGGTTCTCCTCTGTCCAGAACTTCTGAAACCAGTTATTCAAACTTCACAGGCAATCCAGTCCGTGAAGCAAATCGTGAAAGATCTGAAACCTTGGAATGTACAGTGCTGGAGGCACAAACCACTGAAGTCACACAAAAAATCCAGTTTTCAGGGAACCAGTCTATCAAGGCAGAGGACGTGCATCAGTTGAATGAGCACAGAAAACATCGGCGATATCCTTCAAGTGCCAGCAGTGTCACGACAAAAAATAGTTCTAGTCGAGTCATTGTGACACAGGCTGACGTGACGCTTTCGTCTTCTGTCACAAACTCTCTTCAGGATCCAGTGGTGCCTCGGGTTTCTAAGACTTCCGTTTCATCTGGTGAAGGCAGCAATCTGTCTCACAGTTCAAGTAAACAATCGCTTAACACTAGCTGCATTTCAAACAGCTCCATATTGGCTCAAAGAACTAACTTCAGTGACGTGAACAATCTACTACGGACTGATGAACCGGCTGACAACAGGGTGAAGACTGGCTTTAAAAAAGACAACAAACACAACTTAGTCGAAAGTTGCGCTTGCCATAATGGTACATCACCCAGTAATGGAGATTTTCGCGAGCGAGCTGCTTCTTCATCTTCTTCCTCTGTGAATTCTAGGCGACGTCGGCCAATCCCGTTCATCGATGAAGCAGAACATGAAGAGGTGACATATCGTGAGTCAAATGTGTGCATTTAATGAGGAGAGGTGGCAGATGTGATGGATGTGATTGGATGCAGCAGTAGTTTGCCAACAGAGATGCTCACCTGGGGATTGAATAGTCGTAGTGACACATCCATCTCCACTTAAGCTGGAATTTCCCTTTTTGTTAGCTGAGATGAGTAACAGTTGGATTATGTACACATCATGCAACTGTATAGATACTCCTCAGATTCTGATATTATGCATTAATTATTTTGAAAATGATTAATATAATCTGATATTTCAATAACAGTTTGCATTGCCTGAGTATTTTTATTATTATTATTTTTTTACTCAAGGCATATATGATCCCTCAGGAATTTAAAAATTCTCGGGAAAATGGACCAATTCCAAAATGGCTATTAGGCCTACTATTTTTCACCAAAGGTGCCAGAGTGTAATCCTGCAGGAACAAAAAATTATGCTAGGAGCTGTTAAAGGGTATGCTATTATTATTAGCATTATTGTTATTGTTTTTGGTATTACTATTATTGTTACCATGTATATATCGGAATATTTGCATAATGTCTTTTAAGAACCTCTCAAAGTTGTTGGAAAGTGGCTGTCTAACACATATTGTCTAAATGTATTATCATCATTGTCATTGTTTCCCCCAGGTTTTTGGATTGGTGACCCTATTACATAGGATTATGTATATTGCTGTAAAAGAATTTTCCGAAATTCGTTGGTGTTAGTATACATGTATTGATTACTTAGAAAGTGAACGGAGGATATGCGTGTAATTAACTTAAGGACTTGTTACTCTAACAGATGCCTCGTATTGTGCATGGTAGCCGATTGGATAGAACGCTCGGTTGTAAAGTATGGGTTCGAACCTAATAGTTTCGGATAACAGAGCTGCGGCATTTTGTAAATGTAAATTTATTCTATAGCGACCGTATGGCCACGACCCTGCTCATTTTTCAATGAATTGATCGGGTGAGATCCTTCACCGTTTCCCGTTTGAATGGGCGCCATGCCGTTTAAGGTCCCGTGTACGGACCGTGCTAGCCCGAGATTAAAATCTCTGAAATAAGCCACGACCGGGACGCGAACCGGCATCCTCGCGCCCAGAGACGCCTTAACTTACGCGTGGAGCTAACCAGGACAGTAGCAGTCCCCGCCTCGTCTCGTCATACAACATTACGTTGCTCTAATCCATATATCGTCATCCGTATATGCCACCAAACTGAGTGGGCGGGCGATTCTAAAAATAATGAACCAGACCAAATCTTGTCATGAGTCAGTTTAAAAAATACTGTGGATATTCGATGTATGGAACAGATTTTGTCATCCAGCGTACGAGTTTACATCTGGAGTGAGGGTTTGAGTATGAGAGATGGCGCTATCTCTATCTGTATAGGTCCATGTATAAATCACACGTTTACGCTAATGGATCAGATGACGTAACAACGACATGGAAATTGCACCCACCGTACTGAGGTCGAACTCCGGACTCATAAGTCGGACCAATCGGCCGGAATTAACCGAGGATTTTGACAATTACAATGACAACGATGAAGATGAGTGATAGTGGCTGATAATAATGTAGGTGATAACGATGATGATAACGACGACAGACGTTGACAGATCGAGTAATTAGAGCGACCGGTGACAGACGTGCTGTAGAGTTGCAACCCACCTTCAAAGCGCCGCCTAGCGAGGCATTTGACATTGTCGACCGCATCCTGCACCCGCTCCCTGCTCCCTGCCCACCCCATCGGGGTCAGTAACGAGCCGTGACTGACGTATCAATGGCGTCGACGCTCCGATTCGACTGGCGTATCAATAGCCACTGCATTCTATCTAAAGGGCGCCCTATCAATAGCCTCTGCGTTCAAACGACGTTCGCCACGGCTAGACTGACAACTTCATAAAGGGCGGCGGGGTAAACGATAGCCCCCGTCTTCGCCCCAGGTACGACTGGGGACGGGGCCGTCCGCCGGGGGTCATAATGGTGAATTAATTAGCAGGGGCGCTTTAGGGTAGCGTCGTTTGAATCGGTGTCCCCTCGGGCGAGTGGATTAGCGGACAAATTAGCCGGCACAATGGCACCCTGGCTGCTGTGACGGCCGGCAAAGCGTGGGGCAAATTGAAATGGGACGCGTTTACGGTTTCGTCTAAGCCGTCGGAACCCCGTGGCGGGCCGTGGGTGAGTGCGGTGCGGGGTAGAATCGAGTACCCGGTTTAACTGCAGGGGTTGTTGGCAAATAGAGTGGACGCCGTTGTCGGCTGCTTTCATCGAAGTCTCGGTCGATGGACGGACGATTAGAGCGCTTGACCGGATGTCTTGTCCGGAGTCTGTTGATTCTAGAGCCATCTCTCGCTTGAGATTTATTCAAGTCGAATAAGCCTAGATGTCGCAACCATTCAGGGATTTCACCCGTCGATCCCTGTTACCCAACCACATACAGGACCTTCACCCGTCAACATCGTGTGTACCCTATATCGTATATAAATGTAGTATATATACATATAAATATTAAAGGTGTATATACATGTATAATGCGAGCAGATGCTTCAGTAGTTTGAGCAAAATTTATAGTAATTACAAACTGTTTAGTTTACAAAAATATTTAGTTTAGATTAGTCACTGCAAAATATTTCGTTTAATGTGTGCATGCAGCCGAAATTAGCGCTCACATCTCTGGAGACTGACAGTTGAGCACAGGGTTGTGATCGGGGTAACAGGAATTTGCCCCGCTGGTTCAGGCCTGCATCTCCCATAGAAGGTACTGCACATTACCCCATACTTTTGGCTCCTCCCTCCACTGCTGCCAACCCCATATTGTACCCTGTTGGTGATCATCGGGCATGTCGCGAGGTCTTGGACGCAGGAATGGAACATTCTCCCTCGCAAAGGCGGGGATAAGATTCTTCCCTGCCTGGACATACAGATCTAACTTGGAGAGACGTTTCCCCGCAATATACAGAAGGTCTCTGACTCAATCTAAAGCTACGCTGCATGGATGGAGGCACCGAAGGGAGAGAAGGCACAGAAGAGGGAACTATCGACGGCAAGAAATGAATCATGTTCTAAGAAAAGGCCATCCTCAGGACGTTTACCTTAAAGCGACCGAGGAAGAGGCTTACGGAGTCGAACACCGAGTTAGAGCTTTACAGTGTTGCCTCCCATAAGAAAGCCTCTTGTCCTGAACTTTCCTTGGAGACAACGGACACTGTGGGCAAATATGTCATACGGCATGGTCATTATTAAATCTCGGGCTAGCACGGTCCTTACACGGGGACCTCAAATGGCGTGGCACCTATTTGAACGGGCAGCGGTGATGAAGGAACTCTCCCGATAAATTCATTGAAAAATGAGCAGGGTCGAGGCCATACGGTCGCTATAGAAAAACGCAAATTTACAATTATGCACATTTACGTTTATACATTGGAAGTAGAAAAGGCAGCGAGGTTGGCCTATAGGTGGCTCTGGGCGTATAGCTGGGCCATAAGGTGTCTCCATCACCCCACCAAGTCACGTACAGACCGTTGCAAAGTCCACAGTCGACGATACACGTGATTCGTGTTTACGTGCATACATGGGTGCTTTCAATATAATACCTGTTTTAATCAGTGAAATCATAAATCTCAGACAACGTTATAATCCCAGATTAGGCACAGAAACGTATGTATTTACAAAATATTTTGTGCATGGTTATATGTTGTCCTGCCATACATAAGGCCTATTCACGGACATATATATATATATATACATATGTGCGTAATACCACATATAGACATAGGCCTACATGTCTGTTCCATAATCTTTGTATAAGAGCATTAACAATTCCAATCTGGATAAACAGCGGGATGTGCACGGTTGGCGGTGGACTCGATGTGGAACAGAGGGAGAGGGAGAAGGAGAAGGAGGAGGAGGAGGAGGAGAAGAGGAGGAGAAAGGCAATCAGACGAAATTCTGCAACTTTATATGGATCGAGTTAGCCTACGACGATGATGCTTAGAGAAGAAGACGAATATATGTCGCGCAGTGTCTCCTTTGCTACCGCATGCATAGAAGTTGTCATCAGTATAATGTCTCAGTTTTCGGTCGCATATATGAATAAAAATGCATGGTACGTGCATATATAGGCTATACGTGTGTATGAACATATGACCGCAATTTTATCTGAAGCAATCTAGGTAATGTGTGCGTGCATTCAGAACTACTAAAAACGGCAGAGACTTGCAAAGTGTTATTAAAGCAGTCTTGTTTTATGGTTGTAAGAGTCCAAAATCATGTTTAAACTTCATGATGATTTTAAAAATCTCAACTCTTTGGGACTCGATACCACTGATGATCTCCAAGATGTCTAGGTGGAATTCTTCTTTGAAAGCGGCAGGGATGATAATAGCAGTAATAACGACGTTGCAGACGATAATGCAAGAGAAGCTACTTTTTCATCCCTGTCAGCCCCAGGAGCCATTTCTAAATCTCTTTCACCAAAATGGACCATGGTCGACCTATTTTGACATATGGTTGCAGTGATATAACCAATTAGACATATTGAGAGAAAATTTGGCAGATATATGTCTCAATAATACCAACAAATTTCAAGGTATATTTAGGCCAGAAACGCCAGTTTTGGTATCGTTTCTCCCAGAGGGTCACATATATTTTGAATAAATAATGTAGACCCTACTGTGTGTTCTCGGTACATCTCCTTCAAAGATCCTCGACTAAAGGTGACAGGATCTCAATGTACAACTATATGCGATTCGTCTTTAACAGAAAGTTCAGCGTCCTTACGTTTATCAGTTCACGACTTCATCTGCCTTTCACGGTGTCACTCTAATACCCTCTATCCCTATCCATATTGGTCCTACCCTTTCCTCTGCATGCCTATATATGTCATTGCCTCTGCCCATGCCGTTGCTTCTTTCAAAGCCTTTAGCTGTATCTTTGTCTCTGTTTCTGTCTCTTGGATCCGCAAATCCCTTTACTTCTTCCTCTAACCCTTTGTCATTGTATGTAGGCCTATCTTTGTCTGTTCTTGTCTCTGCCTTTGTCTCTTTACGTCTTACTTCTCTAACTCTTATAGGATCTATAAACTTTTCTGTTCTCTCTGGCCTCTGCCTCTGCCTCTGCCTCTGTCCCTCTCTTCACTTTTCCGCTGGCCCTTCTTCCTTTTCCCTCAGTGACAATAATCGTTCTCGTAATCACCAACCGATAGATGACGCTACAAACATCTGCAAAGCGACACCGAAATCCTCAATCTTGTCTTCGATCGCCGTTAGCCAGCTATAAACAAACGCGCTAAATAAACACTTTCGTCGGTTGAACAGGGAACCATCGTGGCGCGAAAATCTATAAATAAATCTACGTTCGCGCGCCAGACGTCACGATTAAGCTGCGAGGGAGAGAGGGATCCGTTGTGCGACTGAGGAATTAGAGATCTCTGGATTCGGTCCCTCTTGGGTTCAGCCGAGCGCCGTATGGATGCCTAATCCCTAATCTTCTGTCCAAAGTGGCGGATTAATTGTCCATTTGCCCGATCAATGAGATACCAACTACTCTCTCTCTCTCTGTCTTTGTCTGTCTGTCTCTCTCTGTCTCGCTCCCGCTCTGTCTCGCTCCCGCTCTGTCTCGCTCCCGCTCTGTCTCGCTCCCGCTCTGTCTCGCTCCCGCTCTCTCTCGCTCCCGCTCTCTCTCGCTCCCGCTCTCTCTCAGTCTGTCTGTCTGTTCGTCCGTCTTTCCGTCCGTCCGTCTGTCCGTTCTTCTGTCTGTCTGTCTGGCTGGCTGGCTGTTTGGCTAGCTGGCTGGCTCATTCTCTGTGCCTCTCAAGTCTGGGAACAACATTTTTGCATCTCTGTCCTCCTTGCATGCCTGACTGACATTTGTCTGCCAACTGGCAAAGCCAGCCATCCAGCAAGCCAGAACTTTCTCCAGCAAGCAAACCAGTTGGTCAGCCAGTCAGTCGATCTGCCATTTGGTCAGTCAGTCGGCTGGTCATCCACTTGGTCAGTCGGTCTGTTTGTTTGAACGTCTGTCTGTGTGTGTCTAAGTGTGTCGCTGAGTCCATCTGGAGACAGATGTTCGTCGGGTGAGTCGGTGGATACGAGAATTAAGAACAGCGGGACGAGGTGTTAAGTTGCGGATGCGATAATTGCGAGGGAGGGAAGGGGTGCAGAGGAAGGAGGGCACGCGTGCACAAGGGAAGATGGACAGACAGAAGGATGTGCGCGGGGAAAGGGGAAGGGAGCAACGGATGGTAAGACGAAATCTCGACAGACTGCAGAGGAGAAAGCGACAGAATAGCTGCGGAGTCGATGAGGCGTTTGATGCGATGGGTGTTGGTGGGACAGATAACGAGGGAGGAGGAAGGAGAGGAGTCAGAGGTAGGAGGCATAAATACGATGATGGATGGGCATTTGCAGACGATGGTGATGACGAGGTAGTTGGTGCGGAAGCAGAGTGGCGCGAACAAAACGACGGACGAAAGAATGGATGGAAGTAAGGAAGGAATAACGGAAGGACGGATGGACTGAAGCTAGGAAGGGAGGATGGACGAAAGAAGGGAAGGAAGGGCTAATGGAAGGACGGACTGAAGGACGGATGAAAGGACGGACGGAAGGACGTACGGACGGAAGGACGGACGGACGGATAGATGAAAGGGTGGAAAGTGAAGGGCCATGGAATGGGACGCAGACACAATCGCATGGACTGAAGATACATCTACAGATGCCCAAAGACAGACAAAAGAGGTAAGCCAACCAGCAGTAAGGACAAAGAGAAAGAGAGACAGACAGACAGACAGAGAGAGACAGAGGCACAGACAGAGACAGAGACAGAGAGAGAGAAAAAAAGAGGTTATAAGGTATAAGGAGCCATGATCATGTTGACAGATGAAAAAAATGGCCCAACTTGTGCTAAACCACACGTGCCGCTGCATACAGCCAGAATGGTCCCTACGTGTCTTGCGCGGTGTACCGTGACCCTCAGCCAATCGCCAATGTCGCCCTTTCGCTTCCCTGTGACGTGCAGCATCCTTTAAGCGCCCTCTAGTCTTGCAGACGTGCTTGCAGTCTCCAATCCAACTGCACTTCAGTGAAACAGCACTCTCGATCAAAACGTATACGGCACTTGTGAAGCCAGTCGTATGGCCAATGGCACTGCACTCGCCTACTCGGCGCACTCTCTATCACTCCTCGATGGCACTTCGACTGAAGTCCCGACGCTACCTTGCATCTATTAAGACGGGAAAAGAAACCAGCCAGATAGATGGCGCTGCTGTGTCCTTAGATGAAGACATACGATAGAGACACGTGATCTTTTTCATTCATTGACCTTATTCTCGACACGCCTCATTGATTGCTCAAGAGGCCACTGTGATGTTCCACCCAAAATTCTAAGTACCGCATAGTATAGGCCTATTATATGCGCTAGCAGATTCAGTATACTCAGTGCTTTTTTCTAGAAAAAAATTGGTTCCGGAACTGAACAATTATGGAATTTTGTGCTAAAATTTGATTATTTTATATCAATCAATAAACACACTGAAAACAGCGTAAAGTTGTAAACACTGAAATTGAATTGAAATAAGTTACATTATGTTACATAATTAAAATAACTTAGTAACACAATTCTTTTATTAAAAACTAAATTATTTTTTATTAGCTGAAAAGTGCCGGAACGCCGTTTTGGAGCGTTCCGTCTGAGTATACTATTTACTTGTTTCAGAGACGTCTAAGTTCTCTTACGATACGTTAAGAACTATACGTTCCATGGAACACAGAATTGCTCTAGAATACATAATTCTACAGTGTAAGTAAGAAAGTAACTACTTTTACAGAAGTGCTCAGAATAATAGTATGTTGTTAAAGATTAGATTATAGTAGAATGAGGTGACTTTCTACATCTTCCAAAGTGATTTTACGAATATCCATTAAAATAGCTACAGTTCATGGCATTATTTTACTACAATCCACTACTGACCTTTATTGCTTTTTTACTACAGACAGACCTCCTGTGGTAAAGGCCTCTGCCAAACATCTTAGCAACGAACCCCTAACGCAGTGACACTTAGAATTCTGCAAAACATATAATTTCTGACTTCTATAGCGTCACGTTAATAAGACATCAAATTATGGTCCGCCAAACTTATGCGCATATTTCTGTAGCATATTCTAGGAGGTAAGTCAGAGACTGCATAAAGACAGCTTAAGGGGGGGGGGGGAAGCAGGTCAAATATTATTTAGGGCCCTATACAGTTATCACCACTTGAAAGTTTTAATTAATTATAGCTTTTATTACATTTATTACTAAACAAAACAAATCTTAAATTTTCACAGCAACACATTGTCTTATCAGACTCTTATCGAACTCCATCCACTTCCTTCAGTAGCCATAAAGTTTTGTTTTGGCAACTGGGTAACTTCTAGTAGTCTACAAGCTGTTATTCTGGTAGGCTGTGCGACGCCCGTCCAATAGCATACGCATGAATTCGTATACGATACGACCTTTCGGGATGTGTGTGTGTGTGTGTGTGTGTGTGGTGGGTATGTGTGCGTGTGCGTGTGTGTGATTGTGCGACTTTTCGTGTGAAATAATCCTGTGTAGTGGGCCACCAGCAGCAGTATATGGTATACGGCGCATCATTCTTATCACCATGGCAATCTGCTACGGCAACCACAGCACGCACCCGTAATCCCCCTTATCTCACTCCGCCACGCAATATAGTTCGCCGGCGAAGGATTATTCTAATTAGAAACTCTTGTTTCCTATTCCATTCATGCAAGCTGAGAAACGATGCCCGGATGATACTGTGTACCTCTTGGCAGCAGTTGCATATGCACTTCGTCATCTGAATGGGGTACTTGAGATATCTGGGGAGTAGGCTATGAGTAGGCTATAAAGTTTGTATCCTTCTTCCATGGGCATAGCCTGTGTGTGAAACGAGTATTTATTTATTTATTTATTAAAAGTACTTATAACGCGCACAAAATCAATAAATCTGAATCTCAGGCTCGTTTGCATGTTCGCTAGGGGGCCAAGATGGAGTGAAGTAGTAGGCCTAAGTCTTGACAAGTGAACTAACCGATGAAAGCGAGTTGGCAGTCGGGCCCTTTGTAGCAGACGATTAGAAATACACGGAGCACAGCAGCCGAAAGCACTTGATCCTACATCTGTCCTGAACCTCGGTTCTAGGAACAAGCCATTATATATATCAGAAGAAAGCAACAGTCTATGAGGGCGATATGGTGGTTTTCGCTGTGCGTGCACTGGTCTAACGCCTTCAGCAGTAACACTTGGAACCATAACAATGCGCATTTATTGGGCCTAAACTAGATGGCGATAAAACAGCGTTGTATGAAGAGAAACGACTATAAGGGCAAGTTGAACATTTATTAAGATTGTCTCTGGTTTGTCTTTTGGATCGTCCATACAGGATATTCCGCAAAGAATTACTTACTTTAAACCCTTCCCTCCTCTTGTCTGTATTTGCCTAATTTGGCATTACCCTCCTCATCCCGTTTGCGAAGGTCCGCAGTTCAACGGAACACTAATGCCTATAGACTAGGTTTCCCTGTTGATCTCTAACTGAGATGCGTAGTGGCGTACTTTGATACTGCCGCGTCCAGCAATGGGTTCTAATAATTTAGACCCAACTTTGATACGGATTGTTGTCTGACTGAAATTATTGGCGTCTAAGGCACAGGAGGTACTGAAATATCAGTATGTACCAAATTTAGATTTGGACATCCGCATGGCTTAACCTCTCTTCTTGGGTTAGAGTGCGTGTCCGCATTTGGTGACCCCTCCCTCAGCCCTTTTCAGACGTCCTTAATGGATGACCGCTTTGTGCGATTGCAAATGAGTGTGTATATGATTCAGGTTGATTTCTTCCAATGCACGAGCATCAGGCTGCAAACATGGTCGATTCCTGGAGCATAGGAAAATGCCCCTTTTATTTGTTGTAAGTTCTGACATTCTGTAACGGAATGACATTAATTTTGTATTTAGGTGTCACTTTAAATAATCCAGTGTCCATAAATCCTATCGTTTACCACGGCTGCAGTGGTGAAATCAACTTGAGCGTCGGCTGTTGCCATATATTGCAAATAACCTCGTCGGAATTGTCACGATATGTAAAACTTCCTTTAACATAAATTCTGAGCTAGAAACCGAAGACCATGAACGACTCAAAGATATTAATTAGGAACGATGAGTTGACGCCAGAGGTCGCCACTTCTGGCACTGGAAGCAAGATTTCTCACGAGATTTAATTAAATTGGTCGTTTGAATTCTTCTTTATCGCTGGCCAAGTCAAATGGAAAGGCACGCATTGGAAGGTTCAGTATAGGAACGAATACCAGACAGTCAATACAGGATATAGCCCAGCGAGGCTTACGGAGAAATGGATCTTTACAGAATGTGCATATACGGGTAACAGTAATGGCATTCAAAGGGCTGAGATTGGTACGACGGTGTGAGAGTGTAGAGGGGATGGGGTAGAGCCGTAGACGATAGAGATTTTCCCAATGCGAGAAAGCCGCCCTTCTCCCACTCGAGGACACTTCGTAATAATGCATATCTGCTACGCTGGACGGTGGCTGATTCAAGTAACCAGCGGTGGTTTAATATTGCGCGTCTGATGTCTAGTCCCAGCGGTGGCTTCTTCCACTCGTCCAGTCACCTTTTGTCTTACCTTTGAGGGGCAGAGGGCAGGTCCCACGGTACCTCGATCACAAGGCCACTAAGAAGAACATGCAGGGCAACGGACTGTGAAAAGGTATGCCACGCACCGTGTCGAGACCGCGATTGGGATGAAGGAACTAGGGAAGAATTAATATTGAGCATCGAAAACTACTTTTCCTCACGGTTCCTTATATTTGGTCCCTAGATTTACTTGGATCAGAAATCTCGCAATCATATGTAAATATATATATATATAGATGTATATATATAGATATGGTCAATAATAAAATGCCATTGCCGCCTTTATACATTTATATATAAGCCAATTAATTAGATGTGTGGTTCTAATATATAGATCATGTAATATCGGACTTACACAGGTGCAGGCTATGTATGATACAAATAATTAGCGTCATATGGACTCTAGACACCGTTATAACCACATCTCTTTTATTTTGCAATATCTGTAGTCGATGTAATTTGGAATTCGTATATTAATTCATATAATTAGTTTATTACTTGGTAGGACTTGTTTCAGTATTTCGTATTTCCCGCTTTAGAATCAGTTTGTGTTGTATTGTATTTGATAATTTATGTAGCGCTTCTTACAGAACAAACTACTCAGAGGCGCTTCCAGCATGAGAGCCCATGGGAAATAAGAACGTCTTTGAACAGCGAGCTGACTGAGTTCTATCACCAACAGTGACCCTTGCACGAAACGATAGCGGAAGTCCATTCCATACAGATGGGCCAACAACAGCAAAAGCCCTCTGCTGAGCAAACGAGATCTTACAGTAACACGAGCAACAAGTACACCCAGACGACCAATAGAGAACGTAGAGGACGGGATGAGGTCGTGTGGAGGCCAAAGAAGATAGATCACAAAGATATTCTGGAGCTTGGCTCATGCGAGCAACAAGTACCAGGGAGTTTGGTTTATTGTTTTGTGTAAATTGAATTTGAAGGCTTGCGAAATCAATGAAAACGAAGTCCATGCATGGGACAGGTGGTAGTGAATTCAGAACGTCGTCTGCCTTCATTTATAGTCCAATGTTGTCCTCCATACAGTTATCTTCAGATGAACCCTGACCCTATATAATCCAATATCTAGTGACTTATGTGGCAAATATTGGACCGGACAAATAGCTAAAGCTAAAAGACGAAAATTAGCCTAAACAACGTCAGTATCGATTGTCCTCTTTGATTTATGGGAAAGAGGGGTGAGTCGTCCAGAAGATCTGAGAAGAGATGTGGAAGAGTAGGACAAGGAATACAGAAGGATGAACGTTTTAGATTGATTTTAGTGACTGAGACAGAAGATACGCAGGCCACACAAAGAGAGCAGAAAGAAGAAGGAGCCTACGAAAACGAATCCACAAAGATAACGATAAAGAGAGCAAGGCGCAACAATGAAGACAGAAAGCGAGAGAGAGAGACAATGGAGAGAAAGTGAATGACCGAAAGAGACATACACAGAACATAGAGAAAAGCAAAAATAGAACGGAGTACAAACAAACACACACACACACATAGAGAGAGAATTAGACCTAGACTGGGATCTTCACATAATCTCCGGCGTGGTCATTCTCTGAATATACAGTAGAATTGCGTACAAAGAGATGCAATCATGTTTCTTGTCCGATGTAACTAGCGCCGCAAGAAACAGGTCATTTCAATTACTCGCAATTTGATGCCAAAACCTTGCTTTTCAATTATCCCTTCTTCAGGCGTATAGGGGGAAAACGGGGGTGTCAATGGAAAACAGGGTATTAGTAATCCCTTCGTTTCGCGCTCATACAAATGCCATCGACTGCCGACGATAACTAGGTGTATAGCTTACCGGCGCCTCTCTCAACCCGGATTTCTTCCGAGTCCCTTTGAAGTCTGAAGGGTGGAATCCCGGACGAGCGCCCCCATTGTCGTCGCTGGCCGGAGCCCACGGCCTCCGTCGTTTAGCGGCGCTTTGATGCGCTCGTCTCCGTCCAAAGGGTCGTAATTGTGCCAAGGCGGAGGCGGTGGAGGAGGAGGAAGGGTTGGGCAAACAGGCGACGCACTGTCCGGTGCTAGAAACAGCAACGGTATTCGGCGTCAATTGCGCCGCTGCGCAGATTAAGATGAAGTTGTAATTAGCAATAAATATTTGTTAAATAATTGCAAGCTGCGCTGGCGGAGACACACCCAAGTAGGCAGGCAGGCAGGCAGACAGACGGACGGACAGACAAACGGACGGACAGACATACAGACACACCAAAGCAAACAGATAGAAACTGTTGCCTGTGTACGCAAGCATGAGCGTGGCGCTCATATAACAAGCGAAATTAACAAGCGATTTACTTTTTAGTCAGACTCTGAAGTGAGCTCTTCGTTGATAACGATTTGATTGGCTGACTGACTGATTGATTGATTGACTGGTTGGTTGGTTGATTGAGTGGGTGGATGTGTGGTTGGTTGGTCGATGATGATAATCATAATGAACGATAACTGATGATGAAAAATAACAGCAACAACAACTACATAATAGCAATTAACGCCATTCCGACAACTAATTAGTACTTTATGTCCCTCTCATTTGCAAATGTCTTCCTTCTTTACAATCAGAATAGTCTTTCCTCATTTTTCACGTGGTTCTGTCAGTGGTATATATAATCTAACATGATCTGAGCTTAACTGATCCAGTTCTATCAAATCTTCCAATCCTATCCAATCTCATTCAAATTCGCAAGCCGGGTTCTCAAGCAATGGCAGACTGCCATGACTCCATGGAGGATCGCTGTCATTGCTAAACGTGGTAGCAGTGGTCATCGCAAGTCACAATCCTGGCTCAGATCCACTCGAAATCCGGTATAGCATTCCATAGGAACACGTGAAGAGCACTATACGATTAAATTCGATACGGAGAAGATATGCTCTGGTCGTTGTCTATATCTACGGTTTTGCTTACAGCTGCTTACAACTCATATGGCGCAGTTGAGTCATTAGAATTGATTAGTTTATCTAGAGACTTCTTTAGCTCCACTGTAACAGTAATCCATTTAATGGACAGGTAAAAATTCGAGACGTCAGAGAGACAGAGAGAGGGGCAGAGAGAGAGAGAGAGAGAGAGAGAGAGAGAGAGAGAGAGAGAGATGCAAAAGATAAGCAACATGGAAAATGTAAATTTTAGGTCTGGACCTGAAGAACAACAGAGAATTAGCAGAACGCGGACAGAAGTCAGCAGCGAATTCCAAAACCCCAGACGATCCACGACGAAGACACGGCCCGCATGGTTCGTGATATATAACAAGAGTCAAGCTATCCGGTGATCACATGTGACCACATTCAGGGGCTGATCCACAAGCGAAGAGGAGAAGTTCATGGATTACCATAACCTTTTCACATGTTTTTAGTAGAATCAGGTCAAATCGATTGTGTTTTTTCCATCTATCTTTTATCCCCCATTCTCACTTTCCATCACTGCATTTTACCAGCGAGCCTCTTCCTATCCATTTCGATTCCAAGCCGATTTCCTACTTTACACATACCCTTCACGATCACTTACTTTCCGCCTCTTCCACCCCTTTCCGCTCACATTTTCTCTCTCCGCCCTCATCGAGTTTCTCTCCGCCTTCCGATCGACCACGCCTATTTCAGCCAAGGGTTTTGCATTCCGGTCATCCGATTGGCTACTTGCTGACCAATCCAGATAAGTCTAGCATCTGATTGACGATGTCAGAATTGGCGGCTTTGCGGCGCTGAGCCGGGCTTTTCAGATCGACGACGCATTAATAAGACGAAGACACAACAAGTGATAAAGTTCTCGAGGTGCCAGCCAAGAAGAAGAACAAGCAGAGCAACAAGTTAGTCGCGGATTAAGATTTTCGGCAATTCCCGCTTAATCCTATAAAACCCTTTTGAAGCGCGTGTCGCCACTAAACTACCAATCCCCTTAAACTAAGCAGCAGGCGCGTGACACTTACCTGCATCTGTATATTCGTGCATAGACCTAAGACACCTACAATTGCGATGAAGGACTTTGGCAGAATCGCCGTCTAAATCGGATCACTGCAGCTGAGTTCCTGCGCCGGATTTAGACCAACGACGATGGCCAATTACGATGGATACGGATATAATCGGATGTACGGGATGGCTTACGGTGGCTCGGCGTCGAATCCGCACCACGTCGGCGCCCAGCAGGCCAGTCTGCGAGGAGTGAGCTCGAGTCCAGGGGGAAAGCAGAGCGTCGTGTCTTCCTACAATGGTCTCTGCCTGCCTGGATCCAGCGTCGACCTCCTGCATTCCGGAATGCCAATGGTCTATCCAGGTAAGACGACGTGTCTATTTAGGCATATGGTGTAGGGTTCGAATCTGTGGTCACCTGCTTAGCACACAGAACCCTATAGCTGCTTCACGCCTGCAATTGCGATGAATCCAATAATCAAACATCTATTAAATTTCTGAAGAGAACTGCGTATGCCCGTTAGAACGCATTTTCTTCATAATCAGGCCTATATATATATATATATATATATATATATATATATATATATATATATATATATATGTTGAAACATATTTACTTGTTAAATAGACTTTAAGTATACCTATTGAAGCGTTTCAGAATTTAAACTCCACTGGATACATATAGGCCTATAAGCCTATATATAGAAGCCTATGTCGCGCATGTATTATTTGCGCATATTCTCTTTCGCCATTATCATATTATCATATCATTATCATAATATTTATAATGATATATAGACAACGAGCTAAACAGAGTTAAAGTGCATCTGTGATGTGTCTTTCTCTTCATCCCTGTCTCTGTCTGTGCCTCTCTTGCGCAGTATGTATGTCTCATGTGCATTTGAGGAACGTTGATAAAAATTTCATATACTTTCCATTGTAGTTAATATATATTAAAACTACAGTTTACGTCAGATCCATATTTACTCTTTTTGCCGATACTTCTTGTCACCATTTCATCATTTTCTATAAACGACGGAAGTGCGGGATCTTAGCCTGTATAGTAGTTAGCGTGTTGGGCTGCCAAACCAGAGGTCGGAGTTCGAATTCCGGAAAGGAAAGAATGTATTTATACAATAGACGTACTATTTCAGTTATATCGACGAATTCCGTACAACTGAAGAAATAGCGTCGTTTTCTGCCGCGCACTCTCTAAGAAATAGTGTAGAGAATCGATCTACAAGTGTAGACTTCTATGCAACACTTAATGTTGAGGTCTGGCTCATCGGCAATGTGTGGACCTCTATGCAACACTTTTTGTAGACGAGCCGGCGGTCTACACTAGTGTAGACACAAATTGCAAC
Organism: Norana najaformis; assembly: GCA_964023275.1. Taxonomy (NCBI): domain Eukaryota; kingdom Metazoa; phylum Annelida; class Clitellata; order Crassiclitellata; family Hormogastridae; genus Norana; species Norana najaformis. Next base: position 11,421,570 of record OZ029926.1, read on the forward strand.
ACTTTTGTAGAGAACGAGGTCTACATCGGTGTTGCATTTTGGCTACATTTGTGTACTAGTAATGTCTACATTTATGTGGAGCGGCATCTACATTTATGTACTAGTAATGTCTACATTTATGTGGAGCAGCATCTACATTTATGTACTAGTAATGTCTACATTTATGTGGAGCGGCATCTACATTTATGTGGAGCAGCATCTACATTTATGTACTAGTAATGTCTACATTTATGTGGAGCGGCATCTACATTTATGTACTAGTAATGTCTACATTTATGTGGAGCGGCATCTACATTTATGTGGAGCAGCATCTACATTTATGTACTAGTAATGTCTACATTTATGTGGAGCGGCATCTACATTTATGTACTAGTAATGTCTACATTTATGTGGAGCGGCATCTACATTTATGTGGAGCAGCATCTACATTTATGTACTAGTAATGTCTACATTTGTGTTGCGTCCACATTTATATAGCGGTCTTGTTCACATTGCTGCAAACACATTTTAGTGGTTTCGGATCTAAATTTATATATTGGTTTTTGCCACATTTGTGGTGCTGCGTATGAGTTATGTTATACGTTTTCTGATTGATTACAGTTGTATCTACCTATATGCGGCAATGTTGAGACATCATGTATAATTATTACTACATAGACGTACTAACGTGAACTCATTACATAAAAAAACTAATCATTCAGTAACTACAATTTATTAGATTAAATGACAACTGTTAACCACAAATGAAGGGCTATCACATTTGACATAAAGCTTTAAAATGCAGTATCAATCACTGAACATGGTAAACAGTCAAAAGTAATGCCAAAACCTTCATATTACATATAATTCACATCAGAACATTTTTCTACAATCTAATCTGAGAACTCAGTTGTCAATAGGACTATGTTGAATACCCCGAACAACTGCAAAAATTGCATATAACGGAACTGGTTAAGTAACTAACTAAAGTTTGTTCAAATGAGGTAGTAAAATGAATGTCACTATTATACATTATAGGTGCTTATTGGAAATTACTGCAAAGATCGCCAAACATCAGCTAGAACGCTACTTTTAAATTTTGAAGCATTATAAATTCCTACTCTGTAAGAAAAAGTGTAGACCACTTTGTCTACAGCTAATGTTGAGCGGATTTTGCAACACTAATGTGGATGTTTGTGCAACAAAGTGTGGACATTTTTGTGCAACACTAAGTGTAGCAAAAAATATGCAACACTCAATGTGGATTTTTAATGCAACACCAATGTGGACTAATATTTCTTCTTTAAAGAAGGCATAAATTTGTTGCTAGAAAATGAATCTTTTAGTATGTTAATATAAGGCAAACACAAACATGTCACAAAATATGCAGTTTATATAGTTAAACTGTTACTGCCATTCAGAGACACCCAAAGTGACCCCGAATTTGACGTAAGTACAATGTCCGATTTCAGAAATATCCTAGACGACAGTATGTGGCTCGAGATTTTTGGAGTCAGGTTGACAGTCCAAATCTATAGGTTTACGGATTAAGCACATGGAAAATACTGGTCGCTCGATGCAGTGAATTTCGTATACGCATGAATGAAATCATCGAAACCAGTGAAGCACACGATTTCGGTTGACTCAGTAAAGTCAGCAGAAGCGGACTCGAACGGAAAATGTCTCTTAAATTATAATATCTGACTGAACAAACAGTTTAAATCCCGGCTGAAATAAACATTTTTTAGCATTAGATTTTGTGGTAATCGTAAACGCTTATATGAGCCGCCAGCGAGATGCCGACCCGATAGCACCATTCACCAATTGTATAGCCAGTTTCATGACTTCATGTCCTATGCGCAACGAGCTTAATTTTTCGGACTTCTGAACAATGGTGCTCTTTCATGTGTCAGTTAATTTTTGTTTTCTATGATTTTGATGTTTTCTGCGTTAAGTAAAGATGTTCACTTTTGGATCTTGACCTGGAACCGGAGCCTTTTTGCCTATCGATTTTGTTTTGACTGAGCGCCTGTGAATAAGCTGGTCTCCGCGGCACGGTTTTCGTTGGGCACTGTAGAAATCTCGGAATTACGATTACGATTACGATACATGATGCATATTCATTTTACAGTAGAATAATATGACGTCATGCAGACGGGCGTATCTGCCGCAATCTGTTGTTTTCGTTTTAGCCACGCGTGGTCTGGCGCGAAGTTTCGTTCTTTTGTGTTTGGTGCTCGCTGGATTGAAAGCAAAACTATTTAACCGTAATTCTTATTCTGTTTTTCTTCAGATTTATATTATTGTGTTTTTAAAATGTTTGTTACGTATGTGACATTTGCGAGCCATCTTACCCGCTTTTCAGAGCCCGTTTGCAAAGACAATAATGTTGGCGAGCTGCGAATCCATGTGCGTTGTAGGCCGTGCAAAGTTCTTTCCGTAAACTATTCAGTCTGTTTCTTCACATTGTAAGGTCTCATATAAAACCCACGGTGCATATAGTTTCCAGATCTCCAGTAGACGTTAGAATGGAATGTGAAGGTAGTTCAGGGACTGTTGACCCAAATCATTCCAGTATGGCTGAAATTAATCCCAAACCTGATGTGTGATTTGCGTGATAAGGGTATTGTGAAATAGAGACCACTAAAACCTTTCTTTCAGTATCATGTAGCTTTGCCTCAAATGCCGGCATACTTATAGTATCGGGGACCGCTCTGTTTTGGCCGTTGCTTTTCGGCGCCCGCTCGCTGAAAGCCTCGTCCCAAATTAGAGCGGTCCCCGATACTATAAGTATGCCCAAAAACCTTGTCTTTATTTTGTTTAGGCATGATATTACAATTAAAGACGTGATTTTGAAATACAAATTTTGTTACCGTTGTATTTAGACAAGACCGGCCATGTAAAGAGGAGAAGATTGCAATGGCTAGATCCATTACAGACTCATTTCCAGTTTTCCGTGATGTAAGTACTATTTAGGACTGTTTTTACCTTGCTGCTCTTTGATTTAATTTTTGTTTTCTACTTTATCCTAGAAGGTTATGGCTTACTCATCTTAATCTGTCAATTTCAAGTTTTTCAAAACACTGAAGAGGTTGCTCATTTCATTTTTTAATGTGGCAAGTGCTTGGTGAGGCATATGGGGCATGGAATGCAATGGGAGATAATACTTATGGTTTTGAAAGTGATTGAAGAGGAGAGGAAGTTGGGAGTGAATATGTCCAAGACTGCAAAACCTTAACTTTGGCAATACTTCCATGTACACATTACTTTTTTGCACGTTACAGAAATTTCTTCTGTACTGTTTCACAGGAGAGGTTCTGTGATCCAGTGTCGCATACAGGTCATCTTGAAGCATCCATTCGATCCAGGCGGTCAAGAAATGCCTTAATAAAAACGCTGTGGACTCATCCACATAAAGCTGGGTTAGTTGTTTTCCTTTTAAAAATAAAATTAGGGATGCATATTACATGCACTGCCATTCAAGTAATTACTTCTTTAAAATTTAGGGATGCATATAACCTGAACTGCTGCTGGAGGACAGTGTGTAGTGCTTCGTGAAGTTTCAGTAGAGTGGTGCTAAATGTCTTCTCAACTACTGACTTGTGTAGTTTTTAAAATCTCAATTGCAGTTGTATGTGTAAGATGAGATGGTAAAAAGAAAGGGTAAGATATGGTAAAGTGAAAAGGACATTTTTATAGCAGCCTTTAACAGTAATAGTTGATGACAGACTTTTTTTAACAGGCTGGGAGTCTTGCTTTTCTTTCAGTTACATCCATCACTTGAATTTCAGCAGATGAAGGAAAGGATACTAACTTTAGCTGCTTTTCTTTCAGTTACACAGAGCATGTTTTTAAAATGCCAAAGGCCAGTTGCACTGACTAGTCAGTTGCTGCAAATGGCAATAAGGCAATTTGTGATGCTTATTTCTCAAGCATGACTGTGCTGTTTTAGATTGGAGAGGAATTTTGGCTGTAACCTCTGCTGAAAAGTCGTTGACAGTTGAATTTCAGCAGATGAAGGAAAGGATACTAAATTTAGCCGCTTCATCGACTTTAACTCGGGACCTTCTTAACAACATTACTAAAGACTATGATGAAGGTATGTTGATGTCTCAGTTCCTTTTAAAGTTAATAAATGTTGCCATTTGCAATGTAGCATGCTTTTCAGTCTCTTTTAGTCTATCCTAAGTTAGTTGGCATGTTACTGTGTTTTAAGACATACTTGTCATTTCTGCACTGATCCAGTTCACAATGCATTGGCCATTCTTTGGATGAGTATTCTTTCACATGCTACCTGTTTCTTGGTTGTATGCTCTGTTTTATTCGTTGCAGCTGAAATTAGCATTTTATTGGTTCTTGTAAGTTACAAACTCATCGTGCCTTGATTTACATAAAAGGGGCTATTTATTTCTGGAGTTTTACCTACCACACTGCATCCAAGAGAGACTGAAGAAAATATTTAACAAAGTGAATCTTTCAATTTTTTAAAATTAATACAGTATAAGATGTTACTTTATAAATAATCTGATATTTTACATTATAAATAATTGACCCTGGCTGAGCACCAAATTCCATGTGTTGCTTCAATTGCTGTATATTGTGGCAAGTGTGGACCTGGTTTCTAGTTGGCCAGACTACTGATATTCACTTTTCAAAGGTATCACGATGAAAGATCTAAAAAAACTTAATTGATTTCCAAATTCCATGACAAGGGCCATGACAAATACTGCTTACCAAAACAGTATCCCTGCATTACAGTCACTGCACTGGCTCTGAACAACTACTTAGAATATGATTTTGTAATTTTGCTCTTGTCTCTGTAGGACGAAACAGTGGATGGTGCACTTGAGAGAATGGCCGACGAAGGGAAACCTCGGCCAGCTCTATTTCGAATACAGAATACTTGTTATGTGAAGATGGATATCGCGGCAGCTACACTGGCTGCCTGTCAGCTCCAGAATCGCTTACAAGATAGCTCTCCTCACACGCAAGACTCTCGACCAATCAACCAGCTTACCTGTCATCATCCTTACATCGCTACCTACCATCCAGGTCTCTGCGATCAGCTACACAAAACCTTCTGTCTTTCCCTGACATCCGAGACTTTCGGTCTGATTTCTCACGACGCGGATTCAGCAACTCAGCACCAGCCATTTGGAACAGCCTTCCTGTTTACATTACTCACGACAATATCTCACTAGACACATTCGTAAAGCGGCTAAAGACCTATCTGTATCGTCTTGCTTTTGTTGTCTGACATGCAACCCACCCACGCCTACGATTCCTCGCTCAGTCGATGGACATATGGCGTGTTAACAAATGCATTACTTACTTACTTACTTACTTTGCAGTGATCTCCAATAAGCATCATACTATATAATAGTACGGGCTCTCGGCCCATGGATCATGATGATGATGATGATATAATAGTGACATTCATTTTACTACCTCAAATGGACCAACTTCTGTTCAGTGATTGATGATTTGTTTTTAAGCTTTATGTGAACTGTGATAACCCTTAATTTGTGATTAAAAGTTGTCATTTAGCCTAATAAATTGTAGTTAATGATTTGCTTATTATGTAATGAGTTCAGCACGTTAGTACGTCCATGTAGTAATAATTAAACACGGCTGCGTATAGGTAGATACAACAGTAAATCAATGCAGAAAACGTATAACATAACTATATGCAGCTCCACAAATGTGGCAAATTCCAATCTATAAATTTAGCTCCTAAACCACTAAAATGTATTTGCAGCGCCACATAAATGTGGACACGACCGCTACATAAATGTAGAGATGCCGCAACACAAATGTAGACATTACTAGTACATAAATGTAGAGATGCCGCAACACAAATGTGGACATTATTAGTACATAAATGTAGATTCCGCACTACATAAATGTAGACATTATTAGTACATAAATGTAGATGGAGAACTACATAAATGTAGAGATAGCACTACATTAATGTAGACATTCTTGCTAAATAAATGTAGCCAAAATGCAACACCGATGTAGACCTCGTTCTCTACAAAAGTGTTGCAATTTGTGTCTACACTAGTGTAGACTGCCGGCTCGTCTACAAAAAGTGTTGCATAGAGGTCCACACATTGCCGATGAGCCAGACCTCAACATTAAGTGTTGCATAGAAGTCTACACTTGTAGACCGATTCTCTACACTATTTTTAAGAGAGTAGCTGCTTCTCAATGAAGGCATAAAACAGCCGCAGTTCTTCGGGGTATTCAACATTGAACACCCAAAAACACATAAAAACAAATTCTACGGCATCTGCAAAGCAAGATGCCCTATCAATCAAAACAGCTGTGGCATCCAGCTTCACATAATATTTAGTGTTTATTCGAAATAAGGTTGGCTGATGTTGCCCTTCATCAGTCATTTGCACAAGCGCGCCATCGACCGTTTCATCCTACAGAAACAAAAACCAAATCACACTTTAAGTAGCTGTTTATTGCCAGACAGCATTGTATTGTATTTGATAACTTATATAGCGCTTCTTACAGAACAAACTACTCAGAGGTGCTTCCAGCATGAGAGCCCCTAGGAAATAAGAACGTCTTTAAACAACTAGCTGAAGTTCATTCCATAAAGAAGGGCCAACAACAGCATTGATTGCAAATCCGGCTAATGTGTTGGCAGGCAGTATTTGTCTCAACCCGTGAATTAATAAGCAGTTATCTGTTTTAAAAATTCCTTGGATTTTCAACGCTTGATGTCACACAGCAGCTATTTAAGAAAGCAACAGTTTTAAAAATATACAATTCAGCTATGCTAAAATCTAAGGAGCAGATATCAATCAATTCAACCTAGCAATAAGCGGATGCTTTTTTATAGATGAGAAGATTCATGCATTGCAATGCATTCGCTGTAAGAACTGGACACTGAAATGAACAGCAACATTGTGAAAACAAACCAACTTCTGGCTTACCTCAAAAGACTTGTAAAGCTTATTATGGAGCTCAGCAGGCGACGACCGCGGCTTTTTCATACCACGCTTTGGTGGTGGCCGAAGCATGACCACAAGACAGTGGAATGCCACTTCGCTTTTCTTATCTAAAGTAAATAGATGGCAGTTCAGCTATTGAAAGATACACTTTGCATCCAAGAGCGAGTGAAACAATATTTAACAGTGTGGAACATATACCTCCAAAAATAAGTAGTGTCTTTTATTAGCTTCTCAATGAATATGCCGGTCTAAGTTTCTAAATGGGTGTAAATCAAGATGTGATGAGTTTATTATAACTTACAAGATTCAATAAAATTGTAACGTGAGCTGAACTGCACAAAACAGAGCATACAACCAAGAAACAGGTAGCATGCAATAGAATACTGTTCCAAAGAATGGACCAATGTATATTGGGATACTGAACTGGATCAGTGCAGAAATGACCAGTATGTCATAAAACACAGTAATATGCCAACTAACTTAGGACAGGCTAAGAGACTTTAAAAAAGCATACTAAATTGCAAATGGCTACATTTATTCACTTTTAAATAGAAGTGAGATCAACATACCTTCGTCATAGTCATCTGTTAAGCCATTAAGGAGGTCCTGAGTTGAAGGCGACAAAGCAGCTAAAGCTAGAATCTTTTCCTTCAGCCGCTGAAATTCCACTGTCAATGACTTTTCAACAGAGGTTATCGCCATAAATTCCTCTCGAATCTAAAACAGCACAGCCATTCTTGAGAAATAAGCATCACAAATTGCCTAATTGCCATTTGCAGCAACTGACTATCAAGTGCTACTGGCCTTTGGCATTTTAAAAACAAGCTGTATAACTCTAAGAAAAGCAGCTAGTTAGTATCCTTCCTTCATCTGTTGAAATTCAACCGATATATGTAACTGAAAGAAATCACTCCCAGCATGTTAAAGAAAGTCTGTCTTTGACTGTTACTGTTAAAGGCTGCTACAAAAATGTCCTTTTCACTTTACGATATCTTACTTTCACTTTACCATAACCTTGCACATACAATCGCAATTGAGATTCTAACTACACAAGTCAGTAGTTGACACATTAAGCACCACTCTACTGAAACTTCACAAAGCATTACACACTGTGTCCTCCATATCTTGAAATCTTGGATATCGTCGACAGATATCCGTGATAGTGGGATGTTGCTCCTTGATCCACGTGCGACGGGCTTCTCTGGTGCTCTGCATTCCCTGCAGCAGCTGTTCTTTGTTGCTTGGATTCGGGCGACATTCTCGCAGAATCCTTTCGGCCTCTTCGTCAGCAGGGATTGCCATGGGAACTTCACGTGAACTTCTGAAACATTCAAAAAAAACTTAAATCCTCAATGGCCTTACCATTACTTTCACATAACAGTGAAACACAATATTCAAGACATCTACGAATCGCTCGAGCAGCAGTTCAAGTTATATGCATTCCTAAATTTTAAAGAAATAATTACTTGAATGGCAGTGCATGTAATATGCAACCATACTTTTATAATAAAAGCAAAACAACTAACCCATCTTTATGTCGATGAGTCCACAGCGTTTTTATGAATGGATTTCGTGACCGCCTGCATCGAATGTACGCTTCAAGATGACCGGTGTGTGACACTGGATCATAGAACATCTCCTGTGAAACAGTACAGAAGAAATTTATGTATCGTGCAAAAAAGTAATGTGTACATGGAAGTATTGCCAATGTTAAGATTTTGCAGTCTTGGACGTATTTACTCTCAACATCCTCTCCTCCAATCATGTCTGAACATTACTAATTCTGAATATAATGTACTTATAATTTAGTGCAATAGCAAATGTCAAAAAAAGTAGCTAAGAACAAAAACCATTTCAATGAACATATTCCACTTCACTGAACATATACTAGGCAACACACCTCTCAACTTGCAATCGAGATCCATCGGAAGATTGTGAGAGCCACCGACAACCTGTTCAATTTCTTCCAGCAAGCTACAAGGGTTAGTTCTCACTGATGCCGAATCCATGTCCAAATCGTGATCAGATAGTGCTAATAGGAAAGAAATTTTACTCGTTAAACCAAACATCAGTTAAATATACAAAGATAAAAAATATGCCCCATATACTAAACTTTAAACACTATGCTTTAAATATGTGATATGGAAGACGCAGGAGGTATTTTGTAAAACCATCCAAATGAACAGAATGGCAGTGTAATGGATGATGATCGATAAAGCTACCAAGACTGCAAACACGATATACAGGAGGCTCATTTTGGTGCACCTCAAAAGCATGAAAATGACTGCAGAATCCTTCAGTCTCCAAAATGCGAACAACAAATTGCCATTCCTGGCTATTGCTGTTGTTAACAAAGGAAATAATTTTTCCAAACACAGGGAGCCCTGAGTCTGGCTCCTCATCAACTACTACATGATGACCCAGCTTGTAGTCAGTGCTGGAAACAGAAATTTTGTCACAAGTTGCAACATCATCAGTGGGCTGTAAAGAAAATTTTTCACACAATAAATCACAAAAAGGAAAAGCACGAACTAACATATTTCTATGTCGTCCAGTAATCGCAGCATCAGAAACGTGTTGCTTGCCTAAAAGGGCACACAATGCATACTGCTGGTGTCGATATGCAAGCGTCTTGCATATATTCTTGAAGTTGCATACAACGTGGGCACTCCTCTTAAAAAAAGAATTCTTTAACTCATACCGCAGACAGCTCATGTTAAGTAAAGGACCTGACTTTAGGATCACAGAAGGCAAGTGAACAAGCAAGTGATGCTTGGGTCGAAGTCTAACCTCACCACTGTGACAATACAAGTCAACAAACAGCTGAAGGTGTTCAGCAATAACAGCTTTCAGATAAGTGACCATGGCAACAGTGAATCGTGGTGCAAATAATAAATCTACCAAATGTGACAAATGCAACAGAAATCGCCAGTTTGGGTTATCACAAGAAACCTTGGTGCCTAGTGCACATGGTAAGTATTTTAGGAGGGCCCAGTATTGACAAGCAGTCATGGATGGTGAGAGGCCATTGCCGGGCAGTTCAATTTTGCTGAGTTCTGTTGGCTTATTCTTCTTGTCAACGGTCAACTTTCCCCACAACACTAGCAAGTTTCTATTTATTTCTGGCAATGTCATTACTTTGTCCCTCACACACAAACCATGCAGGATGCAACCCAACTCAAAGGGAATGATGCCCTCCAGTACAATATGCATGATGTCCAATGTCCAGTTGTTTGTGACGTGATATCCTGATATGTCATTCAAGTTACATTTTCGTTTAACTCCACGGTGGTGGCCTCCATGTTTTTGAATATGTGCAACATCTGCATTGTACTCGTGCATGCTACGGAGTTCGAACTCTTCCTCAGTGAATTTTATTTGTATATCTGCTTGCTTTGCATAACAAATTGAACAGAAATAGTTACAGCTAAATGACTCTATAAAACCCAATATACCATTCAATGCAAGGTTGTCCCCCGCAACCTGGCATAAATTTGCAAATACAGTTCTACAACCAACATTTGGAATATTAACTTCTAAACCAATACAGCTTAGATGCTTCATTTCAGCAACAAATTTTTCTATAACTCTGTCAAAGCCATAAACACTAAGATCCTGCTGATAGCACAAAGCCAAGAGATGAACATTTGCAAAGCAAGAATTGAATCGATTAGGTAAATTTTGGATAGTGTAATAAAAGACTCCAATGTCAGTTAAACTATGCTTTCCTCGCAGTGGATTAGTTGTGCCCATGCCATCATAAAACAATTGCAGCACAATAGAGGTTTTTTCAGAATCTCCAAATAATGTGTGCTTAGTATGTCGTGTGCCATCTGCAAAGTCCTTTAGAATAACTGAATTTCCGGGCACTTCTGAAAGGTTCCTTAGCTTTGGCAAAATGGCACGGATATAATCTGGGTTTTGTAATAGTGATGCTAAGGTTTTTGCCACAGACACGTACTGAAATGAGTCATAGACAAACTGACTTTGTCCACTGTGGGATTCGAGCCTTCTGGAGAAATACACTGTTACAGGTTTAACTGCTAGCGGGTGGTTGTCAAAAAACTTATCTTGCTTGTAGCGTGTATCTAAGAATTCTAGTGGTGCGCTGCAAACATGATCATCCAAATCTTGCTTAACTTTAGCTATGGTATCTCTATCAATTTTAGAGGCAGCTAATGTTGTCTCAATTTGTGACTTGGCATTATGCAGCACACTGCTTGTTATCTGGTTAATCGATTCCACAATTCTTGTAATAACAGTATACGGAACGCTGCTATTTGCACGTAATTCCGCAATCATAGCAATCCCCTCATCACGCAAATCACACATTTCAGGTTTGGGATTAATTTCAGTTATACTGGAATGATTTGGCTCAACAGTCCCTAAACTATCTTCACATTCCATTCTAACGCCTATAGGAGATTTGGTAACTGTATGTGCCTTAGGTTTTATGTGATACATTTCAATGTGACGAAATAAATTGAATAGTTTGCGGAAAGAACTTCCGCATGACCCACAACGCACAGGGATTCGCAACTCGCCAACATTATTATGTCTTTGCAAATGGGCTCTGAAAAGCGGGTAAGATGGTTCGCAAATGTCACATATGTAACAGACAAACATCTTAAATCACATTAACATAAATCTGAAACCAACAGAATAAGAATTACGGTCAAATCGTCGGTCAAATCTTTTTGCTCTCAAACCGGCAAAGCTCCAACACAAAAAGGAACGAAACTTCGCGCTGGACCAGTATATATCATTGGGTGGACCAAACGAGGGTATAACGAAAACAACAGATTACCGCAGATACGCCCGTCTGCATTACGTCATAATATTCTAGCGTAAAAATTCATGAACATCTTTACTTCACGCAGAAAACACCGAAATCATAGAATAAAAAAAATTACCTGACACAGGAAAGATCACCATTGTTCAGAAGTCCAAAAAATTAAGCTCGTTGCGCATAGGACATGAAATCGTAAAACTGACTATACAGTTGGTGAATGGTGTTATCGGGTCAGCACCTCGCTGGCAACTCATATAAGCGTTTACGATTACCATAAAATCAACTGCTGGAAAATGCTTATTTCGGCCGGGATTTAAACCGTTTGTTCAGCAAGATATTATAATTTAAGAGATATTTTCCGTTCGAGTCCGCTTCTGCTGACTATACTTAGTCAAACGAAATCCTGTACTTCACTGGTTTCGATGATTTCATCCACGCGTATACGAACGTCACTGCATCCAGCGACCCGCGTTTTCCATGTGCTTAATCCTTAAACCTATGGATTTGGACTGTCAAGCTGAATCCAAGAATCTCGAGGCATGTATTAAATATGACAATGCATGTATACATATTTACGTCAAATTCGGAGTCACTTTGGGTGTCTCTGAATGACAGTAACAGTTTATTATATAAACTGCATATTTTGTGAAATGTTTGTGTTTACCTTATATTAACATACTAAAATATCCAAAGCCCATTTTCTAGCAACAATTTTAGGCCTCCTTAAAAGAAATATTAGTCCACATTAGTGTTGCATTTAAAATCCACATTGAGTGTTGCATATTTTTTGCTACACTTAGTGTTGCACAAAAATGTCCACACTTTGTTGCAAAAGCATCCACATTAGTGTTGCAAAATCCGCTCAACATTAGATGTAGACAAAGTGGTCTACACTTTTTCTTAGAGAGCAGAAATTAAAACTGAGTATATACTTCTGACCAAACGACTAAGAATCAATCGTTATTTCAAATATTTTAGCTGGTTTTCTGTTTTTCCATATGTACATGTAGTTTCTGAAGTACAGAGAATAGTTTCCCGATGCTTAATATTAATAATTGTATGCCCTAAGATGCTGGCGCATATGTATATACGCCCATACACACATATTGATGCTGACCATTATATAATTATACGTATACATACATACACTTAACTTAGTCTCATTTAATATATATATATATATATATATATATATATATATATATATATATATATAGGCTGTATATCAGTTAGCACCGCTAATGTAGAAATTCGAATACAGAGAGAAGCGTTACAATATGCATGTATATATGTATGCAATCATGTGCAGTATATACATGTATGTATGTATGTATGTATGTATGTAGGTAGGTAGGTAGAAAGGCAGGTAGGTATATGTATACGTATGCATGCATGAATGTAGGCCTACATGCATATGCGAGTTTTATTCGTCTTTTTCAATCACCAAGTTTTTTACGGACACTTCTTTGTTCTCCATGGGGAATTTGATGACCAAATTTAGTCATCAGAATCTTAAGGACTTTGTATTGACTTTTTAAAGTTCTCGATATATACTTTTGATGACGTTTTTGTTCATACGTGATATTTTAATACATTATTTAGATGTTTGGATTGCATGCTGATGACCTCTCTTCAGTTAGGATTTGCCCGACCTTTTCTTAGTTCATGTTAGTAGGTGACTAGTTATTTTAACTTTCCAGTTTTATCATGAGCTTTCTGCTTTACAAGTTTAGTAAGCACCTATCGCTCCAGCCAATTTGGGGGTGGGTTAGTCAGTGGCGTCCTTCAAAATAAAGTGGGGACCATGGCCGGATTGGCCCCCTCTTCATCCGTCTTCAAGTGCGTAAACTTTACATTTACAGGTAAAAGGTTTAAGGTAACATGCACAGTGTATACATTCTCTCCTGAGAACAGTGATTGAAGGAAGAATTGAGGGAGAGAAAGTTCCAGGAAGACCAAGGAGTATGCTGTTGGACTGCATGGATGATGGATAAAGGAAGAAGACGGGGCTTCAACTAAGTCAAAGAGAGAGAGAGCAAAGAACAGAGAAGAGTGGAGTCGTTGGATTCTTGGACCTGCCTTATATATAGGCAGAAGGGTCTGTACATGTTTACGTATATATAGACCTAAACTCTTCAAACGCGTGGTCCCGAAGTCGATGGGTGACTCGGCTGAGGTGCAAATACGATCGATGCCCAGCAGTCCAAGTGCCGGACATCAGTTTCAACCTCCCAGTTTACTTGCATGCGTTGGTACTCATTAGCAACCGTTGACCAAAAGAATGAAGGGTCGAGTTGGTATAGACAGGAATGATGGCCTGGAATTCCATGAACGGGTACCATCCAAGCATTAACCCGGCTCGAGATGCTTAACTTCACTGCATTTTAGACATCACTGTTTTCATGAAGTGTCAATGCCTAGCATCTCCGTACTTTCATAGCGCATTTCTTGGAACCACTTAAAGGCGATGTTCTGAAACGTGTTGCGGCATGATCTCAATGTCCAGTTATAGATCGCGTGTCCATTTACAACCGAGTATATATATACGCACGCCTATAAATAGCTCGAGAAAACAAAGTTCAAAGGTCAACGCACGAAACAACGATTCATAAATATATACTCTCAGACGAACAGAACACGTTTCGCGACCCTAAAATGCACCAGCCGACGCCGCATATGTAAATATCAGTGGCCGATTCCGGGGGGGGGGCAAGGGACGTACGTCCCCGCCCCAACTTGTTAGACTGACTCTTTTTTATAACTGCTTTTCTCATTATGCTTTAGACCCTCCTATCACTTCACCTCCTTGTAAGTTCAATCCTGGATTCGCTCCTCATGAACATATCCTGAACATAATGAGGTAGTAAAGACAAGAAGCAGTCCCCGGTTGCATGCATGCGTGGCAGCCTGTTCCTCATGATTGCGCATTCAGCCATGGATGGCGAAACTTCTGCGTTGCCTTGTGGAGTCGGTGACAGGGAACAACTATAGGTCACTTTGAGCTGCACATCGAAGAGGTCGTCGGCCTAGTACAGATGACCTTCAAGTAAACAGCTCCTTATAAGATCGGATAGCGCGCAACTGGTCAGGCAGTTATATAGCGCATCAAGGAGTATGCCATGGATGGAAAATCGGTTTCGGCTGGGGATAAAAGGTCCTTGTGCGGCTTCAGGAACGTTGGAAAAGTATGGTGCGCTCATGAGTAGAAGGAAGAGGAGGAGGAGAAGGAGAAGAAGAAAAAGAAGAAGGACGAGGAGGAGAAGGAGAAGGAGGAGGAGGAGAAGAAGAAGAAGAATAGAAGAAGAATAGAAGCAGAAGCAGAAGCAAAGTCCTTAAGCTAGCCTTAAGACAGCCATGAGAAGAAATTGTTAGCGACTTCATTTATCTTAACCTCGGCATATATACACTGCATGCATAAATATATGCCGTCTTGTCCGATATATAGAACAATATCTTTGGCCATAGCATTATACTTAGATCGTATATCACCTAATCCCTATATGTAGCTATATATATATATAATATATATATATAATATATATATATATATATAGGGAGACATGTCTGTATATATAGATATATGTATATACACCTAATCCCGCAATTTGGCAAACTGTATATAGACGTCGTTGTCCACAAAGCCTCCTTCATAACTGCAGTGACACAGAGACACCTATATGTAAACACAGACTAAATGTGCTTTGCTGCTGACAGTCCTTTAGGCGTTTATTATCACTCTTACATTACATTACTCTGCATATATACGCATCTATGGCTGCCTTTATGTATCAACAGTGATTACCGCATACATACATACATCGTCTGTTTACAAATGCAGACATTATATGTTATATAGGTGATGCACGTATGGGTTATAAGTGAATCGAGAGAGGAAACCTATAGCCATATTTAAGCATTCATCCATGCAATACAGTCGAATGGGGGACTGGAGAGGCATTCCAAAGACCAAAGGCGCCAGAGGGCCTTCAGATATATGCAATAGAGGACCCATGTCACTGCCCGCCTATTTACATATATGTATATCTGTATCCATAGCTTTGTCTTGCTTATGCCTCTTCCTATACTTTGGTCGGTCGGTCTGTGTGGCTGTTTCTGTGCATGTGTCTGTATCTGTCTCTGTCTCTCTGTCATAGATGTATATTATAGGCAAAGGAAGAGACGCTGCCATGGTATAGCTCTTAATCTTCTCTTAAATACCAGAATCCACATTCAGCTAATGTGATAAATAGATCTAAGAAGGCACATATATATGCATGTATGTACATACGTATGTATGTATGTATGAATGTATGTATGTGTGTATGCATGTATGTATGCATGCATGTATGTATGTATGTATGTATGCATGTATGTATGTATGTATGTATGCATGTATGTATGTGTATATGTATGTATATATGTATGTATGT
This sequence comes from Norana najaformis, assembly GCA_964023275.1. Taxonomy (NCBI): domain Eukaryota; kingdom Metazoa; phylum Annelida; class Clitellata; order Crassiclitellata; family Hormogastridae; genus Norana; species Norana najaformis. The sequence continues at coordinate 11,437,739 of OZ029926.1, forward strand.
ACATATGTATGCATGTATGGTTGTATGTATGTATGTATGCATGCATGCATGTATGTATGTATGTATGTATGTATATATATATATGTATATATGTATGCATGTATGGTTGTATGTATGTATGTATGTATGTATGCATATACATGAATATATATAACTTGTACGTGGGCCTAGCACCATACATGTATATAGTATCGCATATGGCAATCATCAACGTGCGCAAACAATACTGTGTGTGTGTGTGCAATCAGCAACGTGCGCGACATTTTTTCGTCAAAGGGTTCCACTACCTGGACGAAAACAGAAGTTTGAGACAATGAGCGCCGAAAGGCGCCAAGTCCGTATACGGACTAAAAGGTCTGGGGAGCGTCGTGAGCTTCCCAAAGGGTTCCTTGGGCGGAGCCCCGGAAGCCATTTTGAAGCATATGGTATAAACTTGAGTACATTTAGGCTACTTGTTTGTGCTACTTTTATAAAAAATACGGTTAACAAGCTCAAGATGCCTATACTAACATCTAAAGATATGCTGAGCTAACAAGATTCTGTATTTAAAAAACACCAAAACAATGATTGCTCCCCAAACCCATTAGTCGGTAGGGGCTTATGCCTATACAGGGCTATCGGTGGATAGCGGTGATTAGATGATCTAAGGCTTTCTAAGCCAACGCCATCGGCTGATGCCTTCAAGTCTGATCGTGTTCTCTCTTGTTCAGCATGGGATTTGTTTAAAATTGGGGCTGATAGTCTATAAAACATGGACCTCTGGCCAACCACAATATACTTTAACTCAGCCCTCAGTCCCCAGATTTATCATTATCTAATCAGGTCATCTAATTGTCCTTCTCTGATCTAAATATTTAAAAATTTCAGCCAATTACTGTATTAAATATAAAAAGACTTCAACTTCTGGTTTTGTCTTCAGCCAATGCACGTAAGCAGAGAAGGGAACGGACGACTTTCTCGCGCAGTCAACTCGACATTCTCGAAGCTCTGTTCAAGAAAACCAGATATCCGGACATCTTCCTTCGAGATGAAGTCGCTCTCAAGATCAACCTTCCCGAATCACGAGTACAGGTGGCTACATAGATGACGGTCATGACGATAACGACGATGACGTACATGACGATGACAGCGACGCTCATGACGATTAATCATCATGACGAATCTTTATCATCATCAGTGTTGATGATTATGTTTACGCCTTTTCTCAGTCAACGCCACTGTTGAGTTTATTCTCTAAAAGGCGCTTTATAAATCTTAAATTACAACTATAATTACAACGCACCTAAAGCCGTGTTTCTTGACGGTATATGTTGTTTGATTCAATCACTCTGGACTTTGCTCTTAGTGCTTTATACTGCCCCAAGTTTCTGCTCTTATCAAACATTTCTCGGGTTATCACTTGCACGCTGATGACACTCAAATTAGTAAACCTTTTAGCAGCATGACTTGTAACTCTTTCATTCAGTTGTTAACCAGTGTATTGATGATATCCAGTCATGGATCGCTATAGAAAAACGTTTACATTTACATTTACACGCGTATATGACGCGATGAACTTATTAAATGCATCCAAGACAGAGCTGCTGCTGCTGCTGCTGCTGCTTAGTGCATCTCTTGGGTGAAAGCAATATGAAACGTCTAACTCCTTACAGCTAACATGATGGGTCAGTGATTAAGTGCTCAGAATGTGCACTTAATTTATGTTTAACATTGACTCCTTTGAGGCTCCAATTGCTGCCATTTGTACATCGTGTCATCTCCACATACGTGACATTCGCGGAGTTATACGTTACGTTCTCACGACTACACGAGTGTTGATGGCTAATGCACTTATTCTCAGTCGCCTTGATTATTGTAACTCCATTCTCTTTGGTGTCACAAAAGCAAATTTGTCAAAGTTGCAAAGAGTTGGAACTTACTCATTAGCTAGGGCGATTACAGATACTACTGAATATGATCACATTTTTCCAGTTCTTAAATCAGTACATTGGTTCCCTGGTGAGCAGAGAAATAATATTGAAATGGTCTTAACTGCCTATTAGACTCTGCCTTCTGGTCAGTCGCAGTACCTTTAGCACGTGTCTACCCCTCAGGCATATCATCATCCATTATATATCCTCTGATTGCCTTTCTCTTGCCAGACTTCTAGTGAATACTGCACTTGGCAGCAGGGCTTTCTGTTGCCACCCCACGATTCTGGAAAACACTTCCACAGTCTGTTCTTTCTGCTGTGCCATTGTTATCTTTCTTAAGATGTTTTTGTTTCATCGTCCTTAACCTCCTTAGACTGTCTTTCTGTCTTGTACGACTGACCCTCGGAATTGACAGGATTGCGATTCTGTTTAGGACTGATAATGAACGATTGATGCCTCGTTCGTTATCAAAATGGCTCTGTAAAAGTTCTAAGATTAGATTAGGTTATGTAGGATGAAAATGTGTATTGATCAAAATTAAGTGAAACAGTGCGCATGCGCAGTGCAAGGCTGTTCCAGTAATAATGATGATGAGACCGCGAATGATGACAACATTGTAAATGAATAACGAGCTAGTGATAATGATGTTGACGACGATAAAGACAACAACGACGCTGATGCGAAGAATTATGAGAGAGATGATGATGATGATGACGACGAATATGATGACAATGCTGATGACAATAATGATGATGATGATATTGGTGTTGTTGTTGTTGGTGATGTTAGGTGTGGTTTAAGAATCGTCGAGCCAAATGTCGTCAGATCCAAAAGGCGGCCGAACAGACGAATAAGAACAACGGTAGCAACAGTAGCAACAACAACAACAGCAACAACAACCTCCCAACGAGCAGCACGACCAACAACAACAACAAGCCGTCGTCGTCGTCCTCCTCTTCCACGGCCCTCCACCTGAAACGCTCCAGCTCCGCCACCACAACCGACTCCACGTCACCCCCTCCTCTGCCCCTTGCCCCTCCCCCAGCGCCACCTTCGTCGCTCTCCATGCGTATCAAGTCACCCCCGTCTCCATCGGACCCTAGCCCCACCCCGTCGACGGTCGCTTTCCATTCCACCCACCACCACAGCACCGGCGGCGGGTCTTTCTCCCACATGGGTGGCGTTGGTGGAGGAGGCAGCGGGGCGCCCAACCCCCTGTCTATGTGGAAACACCCGATGAGCGACCTAGGAGGGTGCCTCCAGCGCCCAGGACCCTCCTACCCTCCGTCGGTCACCCGAACCCCATCGGGTGTCTCCCACCATCCCCATACACCGTCCAACTTCACCGGATATTATAGTAACGTGACCGGACATGGCGTTGAGTATTGGCCGACGTCGCCGACAGGTGTCGCCAGCTACGCGACCGGAATGAACATGGCGTCCGCCGCCGCTGGTCACATGACTAGTCACATGGGTCATTCAATGGGTGGCCCGTATCATGCGGGGCTCGGTGCAATGCCCCCTCTCGTTGGAAATGGCGCCGGTGAATGTAACCTCGACTACAAAGACAATGCCAATACGTGGTCTAAGTTCCAAGTTCTGTGAGAGAGAGAGAGAGAGAGAGAGAGAGAGAGAGAGAGAGAGAGAGAGAGAGAGAGAGAGAGAGACAGAGACAGAGACAGAGACAGAGAGAGACAGAGAGAGAGAGACAGAGAGAGAGAGAGAGAGACAGAGACAGAGACAGAGAGACAGAGAGAGGGGGGAAGAGAAGGGATGAGGAAGTGAAAGCGAGGGTAAGATAGAGTGAGTTAAAGAGAAAAAGATAGTGATAGTGGAAGAGAGAAGTAGGAAGCTAAAGATATGTGCGTGAGAGACAGAGCAAAAATTACGAGGTAGGCTGAAGGCGAGTGACAATTAAAGAATAAGAATGAAAGTCAGAGTGAGGGAAAAAGGACAGAGTGAGACGAGAGAGAACAGACAGACAGACATACAGACAGACATACAGACAGACAGACTGACAGACAGACGACGCAGCTGTCTCTGACTCTCTCCACAGCAGTTTTAGAATATCGTTTTAGCGCCAGACAAAGAGCTTAGACTGAGCGTCACGAGTCTTCTCGATTCCTCATGACTTCCTCATGACAATGACCATCGGAATGATCAGGACATGATCAGAAGCAACACGAGACACGACATCAAGAGAACAGCGAATGCTATGAACAACAGAACCTAATTCTGTTGTTTGAATAGTAACGATAACTCAGATGAGGTGGCGCCACTGTAGCGTTGTCTTTTATTTCTTTCAGATTTACGTTGACCGAAGACGAACTGCTGTACGAGTTGGTCTATTTGTTGCGATGGTGAATTTTTCTAGCGCTTTCTTGTCTGCCTCTCATGCACTATTTAATTTCATGTTCTGTCTTTAGCTGCGCCGCTTTGTCTGGCTGGTCTTGTCTGCTTTTCCCAGTCTGTTCATTTATCCGCGTCTGTATGTGCGTCTTGTGATTAATCGTTTATCAGATTTTGAGTTATTTATTAAGTCTGACATTCAGACGTTTTTTGTTCTCATGTGACGTCTTCACATTCACAACTTACTTTTGTTTCTCTTCATTCACAGTTATCAATTCTTGTTAAGCAAATTCTGGAATGAAGTCTGTATCACTATGAAGAAGAAACTATTTCTCAACAACATTCTTGTCAGTTTGGCCGCCAAGACCGCTAAGCACCGCAGCCTTTATTATTATTGTTATTATTATTATTTATTGTTATTATTGCTATTTTATCCGAGTTATGTATAATCCCTCAGGAATTAAAAAGTTTCCGGAGATTGAAAAAATAATTTATTATTAAGCTTATTATTATTATTATTATGATTACTACTACTACTACTACTACTACTACTACCACTACCACTACTACTACTACCACTACTACCATTACTACTACTACCACTACTCCTACAACTTCTACTACTACTGTGAAAACTGTTTATAACCTGATTTTCGCCATGGAGCCAATGAAGAGTATTTTCTGTGGTTTAGACATTAAATCGAACTTCCGGACAGACTGCGTGCATGAGTCCACTTTTGAAACACTCCCGAGGCCGAGAAAACTAGGCGCTTATTGCTATACCACGGAAGGTTTTAGGCTGTAAGAAACTGTTGCTTTAAAGGGGCTTTTGAGATGGATGGGGCCTAACACTATAACTCGGCTCATTCTCATGAGCAGGACGCTGAGAAAGGAATGACTTGTATTAGGCTTATTTTTTGTTTATATCTGTCCACTGGAGCTACATGCAAGTGTAGACGATGCGTGAATGTCACTGTTTTGCTTTCGGACATTTATTTTGCGAGTTTTTCAGAGCGCTTGTCATAAGTTCTGAGAGGTTCTTAGGCTGCCGTTGTAAGTTGTGTACGTTTAGAGAGCGATGCCTTTTGTATTTGATTCTGTGAAATCTTCTTACAAATTTAGATTTTGGACTTTTAATGACATTGTTGAAGTAGATTATAATGATGGTTTTCAGTCAGTCAGTTAGTCAGTCAGTCTGTCTGCCTGCCTGCCCGCCTGCCTGTCTGCCTGTCTGTCTGTTTTCCTGTCTGTCTGTCTGTCATAATATCTTCCTGTCTGTGTGTATGTCTGTGTGTACGTCTGTGTGTATGTCTTTGTGTATGTCTGTGTGTCTATATGTCTGTATATCTGTGTCTGTGCCCTAGCGGTTCATGAGCAGCCAGATGCACGAGAAGAAGCGAAAAGCCTAATGATGTCATCCCCGTTGAATCTTGTCAGCGGGTAATCGCTGAAAACAATTTATCGAGATCCTTCACCATCGTCGTTCGCTTCAAAGGGCGCCACTGTTACTGACGCTGTCGATATCTGTGACCCGATGCGTCGTGACGGACGCCTTTGTCGCAGTAGCTCAACAAACCAATTGTGACGCTATGAAAATCATCATCATCCATTATCATCATGTTGATTATTGTGATGATGACGATAACGACGATGTAGATGACGATAACTGGCGATGTTGACGAGGCTGTTGTTGTTGATGATGGTGGTGGTGGTGATGATGATGATGATGATGACGACGACAATGAAATGGCGTCAAAATGTCAAAATTTTTTGTGTCGTCAAGAATTATGGCGACCATTTTCGTGAGCAAAAGTCGTCGTTCTTACTTTCTATTTCCGTGATTTTCATGAATTAAAAAATAACTTTTTTTTATAAATTCTCATGATGTTCAGTTCCTTTTCTTCTCAGTTTCTCAAGAATTTGCTTGACCTATTTTTTCAATAGACAACCATCGCGCAAACCAAATTCAAATGAATTGGCTCCTTCGATTCGCTCTCTTGATGCAGACGATAATGGTGTTGGTGGTGGTAGTGGCGGTGGTTGTGGTGGTAACGGAAACGCATATAGTGCAACAAATGGAAGAATCTATACATGCATTTTAACTACGTTTGCGTTGTGTTACTATTGTGTTCTCACGAACGTCTAACATATATTTGTACATAACATGTTACTTACTACGAGATGCACTGTGTTTCTGCTGCTGCTGCCGCCGCTGCTTCTCTCATGCTAAAACTTTAGGCAAACTTTAAGCCCAACTTTGTGACGTTTGTTGGTCTGGCATTGAACAGGTAACGATCTTTAATTGTCTTAGCTTTGACTCGCATTCTGAGGTATGCCGCTACAAATGGCAATTGCAACGAAGGTTCTGTCTCTGTCTGTCCGTCTGTCTGGCTGTCTGGCTGGCCTGTCACACTTGTCCGTCGTCTCTTTGCTGTCTGTCGCTCCCTCTCCTTACAAAGTTTCTTCGTTGGCTGCCAACGCAAACGACTCGTCAATGGCGGCTTATGAGCGCGTCGACCATGGACGAGCGAAGACCTAGAGCGTTCGCCAGCGACAGTACATTGTAATTGGAAACTGGCGGAAAATCCTCGACTAAGAAGGATTGGGAAAATGAGGAGAGCGACGGCAGCGGAGGGAAAAGGCGGGAAACGACGGTGGAACCGCAGCAGACGATACGACGAAACGAAGCGCGCGGGAATCAATTAGACCAAACTAGCGGCGCGTAAGGAGGGATTTAATAGGCAGCGAAGGGAGAGGTTGGCTTAAAACGACGACGAGAAGGAAATATCGTTAATAGGGGATCATATTTTCACGACCCTCATGAGGGCGGCGATCGTGCTGACTATCGCTGACGTCGGCTGGAAAAATTGGAGCGCCACATAAACCCAAATTCCGATTACGTAGAACTGACGTCGTATTATTTTACGGTGATGAGCGTTTAGTTCAAAAAATCTATTATTTATGCGTTTATAGGCTTCTTTATGACGTCATGATACGAAACAACGATGATGACAGTGACGTTTGGTGTCTCTCCGGCTGCTGACAGTGGTGATGATGACGACGATGACGATGACGAATACGACGACGACAATGACGATCACAATGACAACGACGATGACGATCTTGACTACTACTACTGCCACTACTACTACTACTACTACTACTACTACTACGACGACGACGATGATGATGGTAATGACGAGGCAAAACATTGCTCTTGTATACTGAAACTCGAAGGCTTCAAAACACAAAGGGAAAATCGCAAATGTTGCGAATACATCGGGCAAGCCATTGTTATGGGGACATACCTTTATGAAGTAAGAGCACAGTGTCTCCCCGTGTACTCAAGTTTAACTGTAGTCGTTCTCTAAAAATATCCTGATGGTGGATTGCGTATAAGAGCATTCTGGTCAACTGAAAGATCGAGAAACTTGCATCTCAGTCTTCACTGTAGCGTTTGTTGTTACTGTAGTGCTGCTGTTGCTTTTGCTTCTGCTGCTGCTTCTGCTGCTGCTTCTGCTGCTGCTGATTCTACTGCTTCTACTTCTGCTGCTTCTGCTTCTGCTGCTTCTGCTGCTGCTGCTGCTGCTTCTGCTGCTTCTGCTTCTGCTGCTGCTTCTGCTTCTACTGCTTCTGCTGCTTCTACTGCTGCTTCTACTGCTGCTTCTACTGCTTCTTGCTGCTTTGCTAAGCCTCTGCTGCTGCTTCTGCTGCTGCTTCGGCTGCTGCTGCTTCTGCTGCTCCTGCTTCTACTGCTTCTGCTGCTTCTGCTGCTACTGCTTCTGCTGCTTCTGCTTCTGCTTCTGCTTCTACTGCTTCTGCTGCTTCTACTGCTGCTTCTGCTGCTGCTTCTGCTGCTTTTAAGCCTCTGCTGCTGCTTCTGCTGCTGCTTCTGCTGCTTCTGCGTCTACTGCTTTTGCTTCTGCTGCTGCTTTTGCTGCTGCTTCTGCTGCTGCTGATTCTGCTGCTGCTTCTGCTGCTCCTGCTTCTACTTCTGCTGCTTCTGCTTCGGCTGCTGCTTCGGCTGCTGCTGATTCTGCTGCTGCTTCTGCTGCTGCTGCTTCTGCTGCTGCTTCGGCTGCTGCTGATTCTGCTGCTGCTTCGGCTGCTGCTGCTTCTGCTGCTCCTGCTTCTACTTCTGCTGCTTCTGCTTCGGCTGCTGCTTCGGCTGCTGCTGATTCTGCTGCTGCTTCTGCTGCTGCTGCTTTTGCTGCTGCTTCTGCTGCTGCTGACTGCTGCTTTGCTGCTGCTGCTTAAGCCTCTGCTGCTGCTTCTGCTGCTGCTTTCTGCTTCTGCTTCTGCTTCTGCTTCCTGCTTCTAGCTGCTTCTGCTGCTGCTGCTTCTGCTGCTTCTGCTTCTACTGCTTCTGCTTCGGCTGCTTCTGCTTCTGCTGCTGCTTCTACTGCTTCTGCTGCTTCTACTGCTGCTTCTACTGCTTCTGCTGCTGCTTCTGCTTCTGCTTTTTAAGCCTCTGCTTCTGCTTCTGCTGCTTCTGCTCTACTGCTTCTGCGTCTACTGCTTTTGCTTCTGCTGCTGCTTTTGCTGCTGCTTCTGCTGCTGCTGATTCTGCTGCTGCTTCTGCTGCTCCTGCTTCTACTTCTGCTGCTTCTGCTTCGGCTGCTGCTTCGGCTGCTGCTGATTCTGCTGCTGCTTCTGCTGCTGCTGCTTCTGCTTCTACTGCTTCTGCTTCTGCTGCTTCTGCTTCGGCTGCTGCTTCTGCAGCTGCTTCTGCTGCTGCTGCTGCTTCTACTGCTTCTGCTTCTGCTGCTTCTGCTGCTGCTTCTGCTGCTGCTTCTACTGCTTCTGCTGCTTCTACTGCTACTGCTTCTACTTCTGCTGCTTCTGCTGCTTCTGCGTCCACTGCTTTTACTTCTGCTGCTTCTGCTGCTTCTGCGTCTACTGCTTTTGCTTCTGCTGCTGCTTTTGCTGCTGCTTCTGCTGCTGCTGATTCTGTTGCTGCTTCTGCTGCTCCTGCTTCTGCTGCTTCTGCTTCGGCTGCTGCTTCGGCTGCTGCTTCTGCTCCTGCTGTTTCTGCTGCTTCTGCTTCTACTGCTTCTGCTTCTACTGCTTCTGCTGCTTCTACTGCTGCTTGCTTCTGCTGCTGCTTCTGCTTTTTAAGCCTCTGCTTCTGCTGCTTCTGCTGCTTCTGCTTCTACTGCTTCTGCTGCTTCTGCTTCTGCTCCTTCTGCTGCTGCTGCTGATTCTGCTGCTGAATTTGTTGCAGGGTTCTTCTGAGAGAGTCATTTATTATCAATGGGTTTTCAAAATGGTGGACCAGGGGCTCAGTGACCTGGACCTATTTCAAGCATTGAGTGGTGTCTGGTAGGTTTGTTGTCCTAGTAATTCACTTCCTAACCCTGTACAGGCAAATGCGATTGATTGGAACATTCCCATTGTTTAGTTTAATCGATGCAAAGAATTGCATCGATGAAAACCAAAGCAAGTCCACTGGCCTAGTTAGCTATATCGGTTAAAGCGTACGTCAAGGCGCCTCTGAGCACGAGGATGCCGGTTCGCAACTCGATCGTGGTTTATTTTAGAGATTGGAACATCGGGCTGTCCACGGCCATCTAAAGTTCCTATTTAGAAGGCCGTGGGCTGTCACGATCCGTATACGGGGACCTTAAATGGCGTGGCACCCATTTAAACGGGCAGCAATGGTGAAGAATCTCGCCCGATAAATTCATTGAAAACGAGCAGGGTCGAAGTCATACGGTCGCTATAGAAAACGTGTACATTTGCATTAACAGTTGAACTAGATGAATTGTTGGAGCCCCAATCAAGTTGCCTTAAGCTAGAAACTTATGCCTAGGCTCAGCTGTTCATCGGATCAATCCCGGTGTAAATCCAGCTTTCACCATATACCCTCGGATTTTTCTCAACTAACTCTTCTGAACCCCAATGGGTCCTTGCGATGTCTGAGCGACGCTGCGGCAAAATACTGGCGCATCAAATCTTATCCTAAGCCCCTCATTGCCGTTCCTACTTGGATTGTTCGTTTATGTTCAACAATTCATCCTAGATACGCAATGATTGCTAAAACACTTCTCATCATGATCGTCATCGTTTTCAGTATGGTATGGTCATTGTTTCATGTAAATTTTAACGTTGCAATGATATAGCGCCATCAGCGACTCTTCTTTGAGATGCATCGTTTACAGTCCATCAGTCAGAAAGCGTTTCTTCCTCACGAATTTGTAGGCTATTGCAGGTCATTGGTCACTCGATGGAAACCATAGGTCAGGATGAATTAGTCAAAATATGCTGTTATCATAGTCACGAAAATTGTCGTCATCACCAACGTCAGTTACAATCATCATGAGTTTTTCGCTCTCGGAGAACTTCAGTTAAACAAGAAAACAGTCGAATTGAAATATGGCCGGCAGAAAGTCAAAGATACTAGCAGAGACATAGCGACGGGAGTTTATTTATGCGCAGAGCTGAAGGAGGAGCAAATTGAGCGAGCAAAACAGTGTTTAAATTTCGATATTTTGCTTAGACTTTGGATATGGAGCGCAGATTGTATGCCTTATCAATGGGTATAGAAGACTCCAGCTAAGCCACTGGATCATACCAGAAGTAGACTAAGTAAGGTAATCAGTGTAAACAAGAGCTTAAAATTAGGGTTAATGAATTTTGCAAAACACTCATCCAACCAACAGACAGACCATCGTTTACAACTTACATAAACATATATATATATATGTATATATGTATATATATATATGAGTGTGTGTGTGTGTGCGCGTGTGTTCAAATACATACATATACATACATACATACATACAAACCAAACTTACATACATACACACAGACATACATAGACTACACACAGAACACAGACATACTTATTTATTCGCTTAGTTACTTACTTATATTGGCCTACATAAATACACACATATATTAAAATCGTGGACGCTGAAGTGAAAGGTCGATTCAAAGATAAATCCTGATGAGTTGCACAGGTCTCTTCAACCCTCGTTACGTGTTTCAGTGAGTTGTTTGAAATTCATGCGCCCTCGAGTGCTCAGCTTGTTTAACGTTCTGCCCAGCTTTCCGAAGTGCACCACTTCATGGATTTCCAAGTATGTTTTGTGACTTCTTCCCTTGTGACTTGATTTAATTAAAGAAATATTAAAAAGACACGAGCAACAGCAAAGTAAATTGAAAGTTAATGAAAACACACATGAAAAAACATCGAAATCTAACGTCATTTCCTGTCGAGTGACTGCAATTAATCTTCAGTCATTTGCTGATGAAATGCGTAACGGATGGCGAATTTAATGGGGTCAGGTCAGATAGCTCATTGTTTTGATTGGGTGAATTTAGATCGGTTCTATTTGGCCTAAATTAAATCTAGACAGGATATCTTCACAATATCCGTGATTGTTTTGACGAACATGTCGTTGTTCTTACGTGTGGGGTCTTCCTTGCAAATTTATTTCCCTTTGGAACAGGGAAATAAAGCAAAGATCAGCAGAATTTCAGACAGTTCTGACATCTGGCGAATACGAGCGCAAACAGTCAGGACACAAAAGTTATTCTCGGTAAACACCCTAGCGAGCGCTGCTGGTTTTTCAAGTTCTTACAACGGCCACCCACACTTAGATCACTTTCAGGCCTAAGGAAGTTAATTAAATTATTGGTCAAAGTTGATACAAGGCAATTACGTCAGTCGCAGGCCTAATAAATTCAACACACATTACGATTCCCGTTTACTGACCATCTCACTGAGAGGCGTATGTTGAGTTTAAGGAGACACTCGTCAATAATTATTGTAAATCAGTTCATGATTATCAAATGGCATCATGGTTGAATTGTGCATGTCCTATTCAGGATTTGAACCAAGTGGCGGAAGAGCAACCTCAGTGCAATAATCAATTAGCCACAGACAGCCTACGTAAGCACCACTCGCAGTCATTTTCGGTCGACAGAGTGCGTAGCAATTTAGAATAATCCGTGCCTGTAACAGTCAGGTAGACCGTATTTAAGACAGGTTTAACCTTCAATCGTCATATCGACTGGATATCAGTGTTTTGCTTAAGACTAACGCTGCTACAAGCAAGTGGACACAAGAAAAGCTTTAGAAATGTGAAAACCTACGACAGTAACAACGGCAATACAGCAAGACAACAGAAATCGCACGACGACGGACGTATTAGTCAAAAGAGTAGTCGTCTCATTCGCCAGGTGGCGATGCTGTCTGTGCGTCTGGCGCCACCTACTGACCAAACATGCCGGACCACAGCTGAACGAACTCGCATTTGTCGAGGTTCCCGTCGTTGTTCGTGTCGAACATTTTGATCAGGTACTCTGCCATGACGTCGTCGAAGCCCAGCGTGTCCTTGATGACTGAAGCGACCTCTTCGGGGCTCAGAACTCCGTTCCCGTCCACGTCCAGCTGGTCAAAGCGAGCCGCAATCTCATCATTTCTGGAAAGAAAGGAAACCGTATAGGAACTCCTAACAGTAATCAGTAAATGTAATCGTATCGTAATCGTAATCTCGAGATTTGTATAACGCCCAAGGAAAGCTAAGTCGTGGGAACCAGCTTATTCACAGGCGCTCAGTCAAAACAAAATCGATAGATAAAAAGGTTCGGTTCCAGGTAGGTGTACATGGTTTTTTATAGCGACCGTATGGCCTCGACCCTGCTCATTTTTTCACTGGATTAATCGGGTGAGATCCTTCACCACTTCTGCTCGTTTCATTGGGCGCCCATTTACGGATCGTGCTAGCAGGCCTAATCCATCATCGTTCGCCGCGTTCAAGTGTGTCGACAACCCCCTAGTTTCAAACTACGCCTGCCCGCCTTGTCAGCGTCCGTCTGTAAAAAGTTTACCTTTCGGACCCAGCTGTATTTGCCAACAGAACCTTTTCGTACTTTGTCTATATGTGGCTCCATCTGCTTCATCCAGATATGCTGACCCATAGTTACGACATTGTTCGTAAATAATAATTCATTCATTCATTCATTCATTCATTTATTCGTCCATTCATCCATGCCCTCGTTCATTCGTCCATTAATTAATAATTGATTGATTGATCGATCGCTCGGTTCATTCATTCATTCATTCACGCATTCATTCACCCATTCAACCATCCATTCATCCATTCATCCATCCATTCATTCGTCGATTCATTCGTTCGTTCATTAATTCATCAATTCGTCCATTCATTAATTCCGTTCCGTTTGTTCTGATACTCACGTGGCCTTGGCCTCTGCGTAGAATCCAGCGAACTCCTCGATGTCCAGCTTCCCATTTCCGTCCTTGTCGAACTTCTTGAGCAGCACGAGGACCTTGTTTGCCGGAAAGTTGAATGGAGCATTCTGGAGGATTTTCGACGCCTCGTCCAGAGTGATGAAGCCATTGCCATCGACGTCATACTCCTTGAACTTCGGCACCAGCTGCACCTTTCTGATGTGTCAAGGTAGAACAGACGAAGCAGAAAGACAATAGATAATAATTTGCATCGGATCTCGTATTCGTAATCTCCAGAAGTTCTAAAGCGTTACTTTAACGCTAAACGTATGGCACGGTTTGGCACCAGGTCATTCACGAGCGCTGCGTCAAGTAAGAGGGGTTGTCCATAAGAAAAACAAAATCCGGTTGCCAGGAGACCAGAGAGAAGGGGGCAGAGGAGCTGTTTAGGGTGGGTTGTGTTTGGGTTGAAAGAAATGAGAAGGCGATGGATTAGATGGATCAGGGTAAGATTTCTTGAAAAGGTGAGACTTCAGCTTTGAATGGAGTGCCTGAGGAGTAATAAATAGGGGGCTTGAGACAGATGATCGTGCATGGGTGGATAAGTGATCACTGTCATGTAACGCATAGTGCTTTAGCCCAAAATATAGGTCAGGTCAGAGTCCAGAGGTCAGAGAGACCGGAAGCCACGATGGACAAGCTAATTGCGGAAGATAAGATTTAAGGCTGAACCTGAATGCATAATCAGCAGAGTGGACAGAAGTGAATAGCAAAATGGAGATTTAAGAAGGAACCTGGGCGACAGCAGAGAGCTAAAAGAGTGGACAGAAGTGGATGTCCAGCGAATTCTGAACACTGAACCGATAAGGTACGGAGTCCTAATGCCAGTTAGTTCAGACATCAAGCTATCAACAATCAAGCTATCAGTTAATCGCCTGATGAAATATTTGTGAGTCTGAGGATCGAGAAATGATAAAGGCATGTGGACTGATTTAGATGCAGTGCCTTGTAAGCTGATAGACAATTTTTGAATTGCAGAGCACTTTCGGAGGAACATCGTACAAGGGTAACTGCATTCCAGTTAGGTGATGGTCTTCGCCAGTAGCTTAGAAGTACCCCTCCTGCGTCAAAACGTGCCTTGTTTCACCGCAATGTAATGTAATGTAATGTAACAAGCACTTATAGAGTGCTCTTCAAGTACCTCTCAAAAGCGCTGATGACACGGCTATCCTACCGATCTAAACAAGTGCGTTTTCAAGTTAACAGAGAAAGAACACTGAGTTAAACTAAGTGGAAAAGTACGAATGTTTAAAGGGAGACTGTTCCAGAACGATGGACCAATCTTCAATCCTCAGAGATAAAACCCCGGCGAAACAGAAGACTTCAACGCTGGCGTCTCCATCGTCAGCCCGAATAATAAGGCAGAGAGAGAGAGAGAGAGAGAGAGAGAGAGAGAAGAAGACCATCCTGAACAAACTGAGTGCCACAACAGACACGGCATGATGTTCCATATTAGGCGCTCTTGCGACGCGAACAAAAGAGACGGTTCACTAATTCTCGGAACGTTGGAATTTTCCAGTGGCCGCGCTGGAAAGAAGGCGACATAATGGGGTTCGACATCAAATTGTCAGTTCAAATATTGCAAATTCAGTCAGCACAGATCGAAGGCTGACACGTCAGTAGTCGTTGCTAAGTTCTCTCTGGAGACTTTTAGACACGCTCTCCAACCTCCGTACCTCCTCCTCCTTCTCCTCCTTCTCCTCCTTCTCCTCCTCTTCTTTCCCTCCTCCTCATTCTCATGATTTTCCTCCTCCAACTCTTTTTCTCCTCCTCCTCGTCCTCCTCCTCGTCCTCCTCCTATTTTTCTCATCGACATTCTTCTCCTGGGCTGAAACACTTGGCACTTCGGTTGGAATTGAATGACAGCCAACACTGAGGAGGCATCAACTGGAGCGACTTGACGATATTTCACCAATAATTATTGACCTTTCAGCCGCAGTGGGGACTTCCACCCGTTGTACCGTATTCACGATCTTCACTTCACCGACGAGTGGATGCCTGCAGCACGCATCACAACTTCTGCCTCTGCAAAACTAGCGCCCTCCATCGTTCGGCTGGCAAACATTCCAGAGTGGGTCTCGTTAATAGATTGGTGGATGGACGGCTCAGCTGTCAACCCCCTCTTGTTGCGGCCAGTGCATTAGACTCGGGTGCTAGGATGGAGAGGAGAGAGAGACTCAACGGAAGTGAAAACCATGACTAAGGATGGTGGAGAAAATAAGAAGATTAGATGAAGGAGTAATGAGAAGATAAGGCGAAGATAAGGAGACACAAGGACGAGGAAGAACTATTTGGAACAGAAGATTAAGATGTAGGATAAAAACGGAATGAGTGGAAGAAGACACAAGCGATAAAAAAGAAAAGGCCAGAGAAAGACGAAGAAAGAAAGAAAATACATATAACGAGAAACATACATATGGTATGTATGTATGTATATTTGTATGTATGTAATTTATATATGTATGCATGTGTGTATGCATGCATGTATCTACGGATGAATGCATTCAAAATGGCGGTCAGGCTACAATCACATGTTACCAAACACGCAAGAAATCCTAAGTACATCCAAGAAATAATTAAGAAATAATTCCGAAACGCAGACTCTGACGTAGCAGAAATCCGAACATACGAGAATTATCGAGCAAATTCCGCACTTGATGAACTAATCTCTCAAAAGGAAATGATAGGCAAAACAACGACCATCTTGGCAGCGGACATGCGCCGTGTTATGAGAAAGATGAATAGGCCTAGAAACGATGGGAAAGACGGGGACAGGGACGTTTGAGCAGAGCTGGAGAATGCCAACGTTGTCACCTAGGCGTAATACTGAGAAATCTACATTACGTATGAGTAGCTTACAGTTGAATAAAGAGTTTCACGAAAAATTGTTTGTTTTTTGTACTGTATTTAGGTGTATAATAATGCATAATGTGTCTTATGTTGCACTATATACATGTAGACACATACCAGATTGAAGGATATCGAGAGAGAGGCCTAGAGAAATGTACAGGTAGGCCTACATCAGCACGACAAGACAGACATCGACGCTGGCGGGGACAGGGGCAAGAACAGAGACAGGTGGCGAGAAATAAGAAAACCAACTTATCTACGACATGATTGAATGAGCAACTCGCCGCGTCTTTCGCCAGCTGACAAATGGATTCTCGGGAAATGATCCTCTCTATTTCATTAGCGAAAGTCTAACGCTCAGTTCCATCGCAAATATATCGCAAGACTTCCCTACACTGTAGGCATCTGAGAGCAGAGGCTCCGACGCCGGGAAAACAAACACAATTGGATTCAACGTACTGTAAGGCGCAAGATATGTTTCAGACGATTTCTATCACAGCAGAAGTGTTCGAGCCACTATACTCCGAGTACTTATTGCACGGCGTTTAGGACTTTCTTCATTCTCACTGGAATATTCTCCTTTTGACTATTCTCCTTGGGTGGTCCCTCTTGGGTTCCCTTGCCATCCATTTTATGTCTCAGAAACGGATAACGTGAAACATTTGTGTACTTAATTTCAGCTCAGAAATACCTTAACAGTGGTTAAAATACTAAGTAACTGTCACGTGCATATTCTGAAACTGAACGATGAACTTCTTCCCTCATCTAGCACTTAGTGTCAATCACTCAAATATCAGCAAAATTGTCTTCTTTTCGGAAGTCCAACGTCGTCTGGGTTACCGAGTGTTTGCCCTAGCCTGCCTTCATAGGCAGCGATCCTGGGCGTGTCATGCTGTCAAGACACCCCCAAGATCCAGCCAAAGGGGTGTCCAGCAATGACTGGACATTCCAAGATTTTTCGATACAAAGTCGGAAATGACTCACTTAACTGTTTTAATTTTTAAAATTTTTGTTTATACGTCAATGTAAGCAAACAAATAACGTGTTATAAACTATATGCTCATTAGTGGGTTTGTATTGTAACTGTTACCACATGACAATTACTGAGGTTCTTGGAGTTCTGAACCATCTAGGAGATAGCCTCTGGTTATAACTGCTCCTGGAGCCTTCGTCCACTTAGAAGTATCTACGGTATACGTCTCTTTCTGCGTGATACACCGTGTCAAAACATCATCGGCTGAATTCGCCGCTAAATGTCGGCAGCAGCATCAACTTCGGCACGCCGAGGTTGGAAAATCGGGGGCGACAGCGGCGACGGGAGAACCATTTGTTAGCGTCGACGCCGCGGCTCTTCTGCGCAGGCGTCAAATTGTCATGCCTGGTGAGTACAAGGCGTCAAATTGTCATGCTTCGTGAGCACAAGGCGTCAAATTGTCATGACTCGTGGGCACAAGGCGTGATGTAGTATGTAGAATTTCTGTTCGCTGGCACGTCTGATTAATTATTGAAAAATGATTGAAGAAAATGTGAAGAAAATGAAGAACGGAAGAAGTCGACACCAAATGAATCATCAACATATGAACGAACGATTGAACGAACGATTGAACGAACGAACGAATCGCAAAATGTCCGAGTTTCTACAGCTAAGTCATGAAAGCTAAGTCATCGATCAAGCGAACGAACGAATGAACCAATCGATCGATCAATCAATCAATGAATCAATCAATCATTCATTCACTCACTCATTCAGCCAATCATTCAACCATTCACTCAGTCACTCAGCTAACAAGCGAACAAATTAGTGAATTGAACAACCAACTCATAAACTCTGCACCAAAACAGACAAGCGCAGCATAAACAGAAACGAGGCGTATTGTGTGAATAAACATTTGAGTGAATAAACAACATTTGAGTGAATAAACATTTGAGTGAATAAACAACATTTGAGTGAATAAACATTTGAGTGAATAAACATTTGAGTGAATAAACATTTGAGTGAATAAACATTTGAGTGAATAAACATTTGAGTGAATAAACATTTGAGTGATGGGTGAGTCTATAACTGTACGTTGAGATGTGCAAACATACGTTTCTTCGATCTTTTCCTTGAACTGGCTGACCTCCGAGGCCGAGAGCTTTCCATCTCGGTTGTGGTCGAACCTCTTGACGCAATGCAGCGCCTTCTCCGGAGGGTAGTTCAACTCGTTTGTCAGAATGGCCACCGCTTCGTCAAAACTGATGCAATCGTCTCCACTGCCACGCAACAAACGTAACACAACGTAACACAACGTAACACAGCGTAACGTATAAGAGATCAACGAGAAACCTATTGGAATTTTTCAGCTATACTAAAATATAACCGACGTCCGCCTTCAGTGCATCCAAGGGGGGATCCATGCAGGGGCAGGCAATCCGGCCATGCTCCCATATGATGTAGGAAGGGCACATAATTGATTTGGCCCCTTGATTCGGGCGAGGGTTGCCCACGGTAATTGTAAACTAAAAACGGCCACGATAATAGGCCTACTGTTACAAGTAATAAAGTAGAGGTAATAAACTGAAGCGAAAAAGTCGCATAAACTAAGTAAAGAAGAAGAACGCGAAGAAGAACGCGAAGAAGAACGCGAAGAAGAAGAACGCGAAGAAGAAGAACGCGAAGAAGAAGAACGCGAAGAAGAAGAACGCGAAGAAGAAGAACGCGAAGAAGAAGAACGCGAAGAAGAAGAACGCGAAGAAGAAGAACGCGAAGAAGAGGAGGAAGAGGGGAAGAGGAAGAGGAACGTGGAACAAGAACATACGAAAAGTTTAGACATCAGAGGAAAAGAGAGTGAGAAGTTAAGCAAAAACGTGGAGTGAAAATTTTACACATGAAAGGTTTATGTGGTTATGTGACTAAATGAATATTTCTACAGCTTCACTGATATGGATTTAAATCGGGTCATTTCTACGACTAGGTCTAAGGCCACCCTTAAACATGTACGACAAAATTTCACAGGCTTTGACAACAGTGGGTTTTCAACAGGAAACTTTCTTAACTTGGCCATGGCTTTTTTGAGACTGTTAATGTGACATTGGCTGAGGAAATTTGAAAGATACTGAATGTGTGATATAGCTTTGTTGGTTTGGGAATTTGCTTGGATCAAAGACAAGAGCAGGTTCTGTATACTGATATTTTATCACATGTAAGACTCATTCTGCCTGGGTTCACTTTTGTTCCTTCTTTGCCTAAATGATCTTCCCAACTCATGCAGCTTACTTCATTTCATGCTTTTTGCAGAAGAGTGAGAAGACCCTAATATTTTCCCATCTGATAAATCATTAGACATATATGTCGAAGCATTTGTCATCCCTACAGCTGCATTTGCCTTTTTGACACAAAAAGTTTTGCACTGTCATGTCTACTATTACTCTCTGTTCTCTTTCCTCCTCAGTGGATGTGAACCTTACTCTGGCCATAAATTTCATATGAAAACTGAGTTCTTATTCTTCCTCTTCCTGTTCCAATTCCAGTTCCAGTTCCTGTTCCAGTTCCTCTTCCTTCTTTTCTTCTTCTCTTGTTCTTGTTCTTCTTCTTCGCGTTCTTCTTCTTCTTCTTATTTTTTTCGCATTCTTCTTCTTTACTCTTGGAGTGTGTTGAGACATTGATTGGTGTCTGCCTTAAACAGACATCACCGTTGAATTGTATTACTGAGGCGAGGGATTTGGATTAAGTCTTCGTCGACCGACAGACAACTCGGGATCAAGATGGCTGAACTTTGGCGATTTATATCCGACCGCGCATTGACTTCGAAGATGACGATTGAACGTCGGGCAAATTCATCCGCGCCATTTGCGATCTTATTCCACTTCGTTTTATAAGTCGTGACCCGTAGAGCCTCGTTCTCGATTATATATGGCGTCCAGTTCAAAGTCGAAAATGACGGGCATCCGAGAACAGCGGTCGTAATATGCGGAATTTATGCAGCGCCCGTGCTTTCCAAACGCCGATAGATAGATGACGCCAGCGAATTGGTTGATCGACGACGCCATCCAACGCGAAGGATTCCGCGCCGGATGGCAACGGCGACAAACTGAACTATTAGATGCATAATACGTTGCAGACACAAACGGCCGGATGGAGGTCGTAACCAAGCGCAACACAAAGGCTAGATGGCGTTGTAAACCAACCAACAAGACACCACAGGAGTCAGATAGTTCGGTCGGCCAACTAAGCAGCAATTCGCATACATACATATATAGATGAATTTGCATATATAATATATATATATATCTGAACATACATATGTATAAGCGCGTGTATATACAGGCCTATATATATGAATTTGTTTAATATGCCACCGGTAGCCTTATATACATATATATATGCACGGGATGAGAGTAATAAAGGAATTCGTGGCTTGATGGCATCGATTGCCAACCAATACACCAGCAGACAACATCAGCAGCAGCAGCCGCAGCATCCAGCAACTCGCCGTGGCACAATGGCGCAGCCGACCATCAGAATCACTATAGGGCGACCAAATGGAGGGGAGGAGGGAAGAAAGGAAGGAAGGAGGGAGCGAAGGAGGAAGCGGCAGCGTCTGTGCGTATGGTTTTATATGGTGGCGGGATTCGACCACCACCATCACCGCTTATACGGGACAACGCACCACCATCCGGCAGCAGCAGCAGCAGCAGCGCCGAATGGGTCGTTAATCCGAAGGACTTAGGGCGATTAGAGCGACACCCATCGACGTAAGTCAGTCGCCGCCACCCCCCCCCCCCCGCATCAGAATCTCAACGGGATCAACCAACATTCATGCGAAGTCCCCGATCATACCACAACCACATACATGCACACGTACATACATCCATTATATTTGCTTACTATGCCTGTATAATTGTGTATATATGGCACGCGTATGTTTGCCACATATATATTGGACTTTACTGAATATATATATATATATCATTAATGCGCGTGTGTATATAATACATATATGTATGAGGCGAGTTTGGGCGCGTACATAAGAGAAGAAAGGGCTGCCGCAATATTAGCGGAGAGGAAGAACAATATGCGTTGATGTAAAATTCATTATGACACACACAATTAGAGATACGGATGAAAGGGGTGAAAGGAAGGAGAGAACGAAGGACGGAGGGAAGTAAAGCCCGCGGACTAAGCAGTACAGGACTAAATAGCTTAGGGCAAATAAATTCATGCTGCGCCATTTTCTAGAATAAGGCGACTGAATAATTTCCATTTTATGGCTATTGGATAAATTCCACAATGCGCACTGCAGTTGAACGTTGTCTATAGCGAGATTTCGACAGTTTCAAATGCAAAATTAGGTACAATGCCTTCATACTTTCCTCTCGTATAGGTTTAAAACCTTTTTAAAGTTCGAGTCCTTTACGTTTAAGTTCTCTTTTCGATCACAAATTAATGGTCCGTGTAACGACAGTCTATTCTCAAAAATGTTTCGTTGTAAAACGTTTTTGGGTTTATCGTCTCTTGCGCGCTGTTTCCTCTTCGCGCCAAAGTCTCTGTATTTAGTTCGCACCATTTTGGGCGACTACCGTCTGAGATCAGGCTACTTTAGTGCTGTCTACAACTCTCCTTTCTTCGCTCTTCTTTCTCGCTTCTTTCGTCTTCCTGTCTTCTTTCTTTCTTCCACCTCTCCGTCCTTTCTTCCACCTTTCCCTTCTACTTACTTCCTCCACTCCTTCCTTCCCTTTTCTTTTCCCCTTTTATCTACCACCCTTCCTGTCTTCAATTCTTCTATCCTTCGATCTTTCCTTCCGTCCGACACTCAGTCAATGCAATGATTTGTTTTAACCGAGGAACCATCTCAAAAAAGCCGATATAGGCCATTTGCAAGCTAAACAAAAATCTACTTCAAAGACAGCGTGAATCGTGACTTTCAGTACACTGTCGCTGCCAATCAGTACCAATATAAGCACCACACACACACACAAACACAAACACACAAACACACAAACACACGCACGCACGCGATATATTTGATTTGGGACACTGTATCGATGGCAAACATAAACGAAACGTCATTTACAAACAGTGGCAATGATGTACTGTTGTCAATGGGTGAACTGTGCAGAGTGGGAATAACGATGTCCCAAGTGGACGGTCGCTGCTCTCCACGCCTCTACATTTCCCTTCTACAGTTTACAGCAACTGTAGGACGTGTACTCAGCGGGAAGCGTCGTTTTTCACACTACATAAAACATTTGTAAACGATCTTTTCTGCAGAACCATTCGAAAACCCTTTAAAGTAACGAATATTTGGGCTTATACTGGGGCGGAAACACTTTGAATGGAGTGCAAATGGCTAATATGGTCTGAAGCATAGCCTTATAATTGGCATCTTGGATGTCGAAATCCATAAAACTGACCGCAGGTTTTCATTTTAAAATAGTTTTTTATATAAAAAATAAATAAAAAAATAGTTTTTCATGTTAATATATACATAAACATAGAGAAAGGGCCTTCTAAGAATCTCCTGAAGGCGATGTAGCCATTCTAACTGATGCGATAGTTTAATTGGAACTAAAATTTCATCTCGCACACACATGTAACGCCAAAGTAACGAGTAGCAGGATATAGGCCTAATTATTTGGCATCGAGTAGGTGTATGTGGACCATTGCTATTATAAGCTGGCAGCTTAGCTTTGAAGTTAATGAATTAAGCTTCTTATTGTTTTCAGGAGAATCTAGTATCCACCTTTTAGTAGCCTTATAATACGGGCCGTGTATGTATCCGGGGTTATGTCGCTAAATTTCTACACGAGAAACTGCTGCAGGATAAATCGCGCAAGATGATTGATTGGAAGAAGAATTTTCGAAAGATGTGATGTTAATTTACCAATCTGCGTAGTTTCAAGAACCAGTCTCGCGCTCAATCACTTCTGTGTATTAAAAATTGTAAGACGCTTTGGTTCTTGAGTTTTCCTGTGTAATTTTTATTTCCACTCCTTCACCAGTGACACAAATTGAGAAACATCACAAAACCTATGTCAGAAGAATCGTTATACTTAATTAAGGTGATCAATAATACCAAACGACACTGTCATTTGACAGTCTTCGTGCCTTTTACATGTGCAGTTGGGTCGCCCAAATCAACAAGAGAGCTTTAGTTTGTCTCATGCTAAGACAGTTACTGTTGATTGATTATGTGACATGACAATCATTGCTGGGGTTCTTCTTTCGGCATTGCGCGAACACTGTAGGCAAAAGAACTAATCACCTACAGCGCATAGTAATAAGCACCGAGGTTCAAGTGCATTTCTGTACCCGAGCATTATGTAGCACCTTTACAATCACTAAAATGAGACGGAAACAACTATCTAAAATATTTAAAATGTTCCAGGCGGCCTGAAGGCTGAAGATGTGCTGATGTAAAATTCATTACTGCACAGATGCGGACGGACGGACGGACGGACGGACGGACGGACGGACGGACGGACGAACGAACGGACGGACGAACGGACGGACTGAAACGCATCCGTTTTTAATTATGGGCATACATACATGCACATATGCGTGTACAACTGTACATGTAATATAGTGTTTGATATCGGCCCATGTGAATACAAACGTTCATACATGCATACATGCATACATACATCCATCCATCCATCCATCCATCCATCCATCCATACATACATACATACATACATACACATACATACGCACATACATACATACGCACATACATACATGCATACACATACATACGCACATACATACATAGATACATACAAAGATACATACATAGATACATACATACATACATACATAAACAGACATTCTGTTTAGCCGATTCTATAGAGCTGAGTTTGGCATTGAGTTTATAGACTTGGAGTAAAATTGCGTCTAATCTCTTTGAACACAGAAATCAGTCGACCTGATCGACTTCGAGAGTAGATCGATCATTCCGTGGAGACAGGAAAGACAGTCTGCTAAGAATGCTAATCGATATAGGAAGACCTATATATATATAGGCATATATATATAGGCATATATGTGGCTCTATATATATATATATAGACTCCATAACAGACAATGACAGGTTCACAAGTTCACAGGTTCACTCACATGTATATTTTTTCACTTGCGAAAATATACCTAGTAGCGAAAATATACCTAGTACAAGAATAGGGCACATACAATTCACATAGTAAACATACTTTTAAGCAGTGTCTCCTACTATAGGCCTCTCTCTTTCTCTTTCTCTCTAAGTCTGTCTGTCATAGATACATACATAGTTGTCTGTCTGTCTGTCTGTATACATATACACACACAAACACACACACACACACACATATATATATATAATTAAACGAAGCCACTGACTCCCAGGAAGCGTGGTCATTGCAGGATTGGAAGAATCATTCGTATGAAGCGGAAACAAGATAGCAAGAATGAAACAACAGAGTACGTCTATAACGTCACAACTGCGGTTGGTACTCATATAGCCACCCCAGGGGGATGGCGGACTGAGTTGGCCTATGTGGTCTGGTGTTCCATGTGCGATCATCCATCATAAGCGCGCTGAACGTTTCCTTACCTCAGTGTGCTTGCCATCGTTGGATCCACAGCGCCAAGCAGTCCCTAAACTACACTGTGTGTGTATGTGCACATGTTCGGGTATATAAGCGCGCTCATAGTAAATTAAGTTGTCCAAAGATGAGATGCTCTTATGCATGAAAGTCAATGCTCTAGTTGGCAGGTTATAAGAGGTGTCTTGTTGGTGGATTGTTGTGATCATGTGTGCTTCAGTCAAAAGATTCTTCAAATCCCAGAACCATGCGTCTGAAGAGTTTCTATATACCGATGCATGAAGAACAAGGATGCTATACCGTTATCTAGTCTATAAACTCAATGCCAAACTCAACTCTAGGAACGGGCTAAACAAAATGTTTCTTTATGTGTTTAAAAATGTTCTGCCGAATGTATGCATATACAGGTATGCCTAAACGACGTATTGGTAATCTACAATAGGTTCTCTCTGTCTATCTGCACAATATGTTCAGCCTGAACCAAATAACGACAATATATTTCTATATAATTGTAACAGACAGCGTATATATGATAGGAACTCGTCTATGGGTTGAGTTGCTCTATGTTGTACGCCTTCTGTACGTTTTGGCGGGAAACCCGACCTTATAAAAAGGTGCTGTGCTTCATTTTGGCTGCAGACTGGATTTTGGTTGTTGGTGTTGCTTGACCGTTTTTGTTTTTGCTGCCAGTCTCTCGACTATTCGTGTTTAATGTCCCTGGGCGGATGATTTGTTTGGTCCTTCTGAACCGTTTCGCCATTTTGGTTCTTTAAGCCGGTTTTCGCCAACGTCTGTTGGCGTTTATTTGTTTTCTGTTCCTGAGTCGTCGCTGTTTTATCGTCGCCTGGGTTCGATGTCTTGTTGTTCGTATACGTGAGCCATATTATACTTGCAAATAGCTTAGGAAATAAACATAGGTTTACTTAAGCATAAAACTGGTCTGCTATTACGTATCCCTAGACAACCTGCAACAATATGTTCTGGTTATTACATGCCTGTGTGTGCTTGCCAGCGACATTGGACAACTCATTGTCCATCGGTCCAAGTATAGCATGTAACTCGCTTATTGGATCTATAGAATGGCATCTATACATCTATGGGTGGTCGGCGCTGCGGAGACAGAATATGCCTTATAATGAGGACCTGTGTGCTTCGGGCTATCGAGGGATATTATAATAGCGGTGGTGCTGTTGTATGTATAGGCTCACGCAGTCTTCATATGAAGAAGCTTACATTGCACATGCAATATAATATTCAGCCCTTAGCATTCGCCTGCTTCTCCACTGCTACATATGTATTCAGAGTTGGATGCAAGCACGCTCAACAATGAATTGCTAATCTGGTGCATAACTGCATAAATATAAAAATATATATACACCACATATATATATATATGTTAATGCTTCAACTGCTGTGCATGTAGAACACCTGTTTGCCTAATTATTATCTCGCTTTCTGTGTATTATATATTATTTATCGCATATACATATAGCATGATATTAAAATATAAATAGGTATATGTATATCGTATACCGCAATATGTGTGGGAGAAGCAGTATATATATATATATAATACAGTATGTAACCTGAAACAATAATACTGCTGGTCGTGTGGTCGTGATATATAGCGCAATATCATTCGGGTCAGCCAGGAAGGGAGGATTCATGGAAGAGCGTGTGGCGTGATTGCCATTCCATGCATATTCTCCCTGGGGTGGCGGCTTCGGCGACTGTCCTTCCTTCGTTCTTCTTTCGTCGTGCTATCCCATCGGTCAACGCTGAGGCGGCTCTCGGAGCGGAGTCGTCGGATCAGTGTTCATCGGAGCCCCGCAAAGGTATTCAATTGGGTATAAGAATAAATCCGATGCAGAGGAAGGCGAGGAAAAGATTGGCAATTCTAATAAGATGGATGTATATGCAGCTTACAGGAAGATGGAAAAGACATAATATAGAAACAAGAAATGTTAATGGTAAAATATAATAATAAGTATAATAGAAGCAACAGATATAACAACTATTACTGTTATTCGGACTTTGTAAGCTACCGCATACCATACGACCTACATACTAAAAATATGCAACTATATGACAATACTTAGTGAGAGGCGAGGAATTGTCTTGAGCTGAAGTGACTTACGACATTATGTTGAATGAGTGAAGTTTCTAAGCTTCTCGCACTTGATGAATTCGGAAAGAGGATCTGAAACAGAAATTTCACTGCATTTAGACATTTTCCAGATCGACGACAAAAAAGTACCATGAAACTAAAGATGGCTGTATTCGTAATCGTTGCTGAAGAAGTTTGGTCAGGGTGCGTTTTTTGTAAGTGGAAACAGTGGGCATCGATGCAAACAGTGGGCAACTCCTGAAAAAATAAGACTCTAACCCCCAAATATTTCCTTCAATTTTTCTAATGACCCAGAACGAGACCCTGTTGACGAGTTTCGTCGATCACGTCTCCTACACTTCTCTTCCCAACGTAGGTGGCTCACAGTATTTCAATCAGATTCTTATCAGTTAGGCAGATCATTGCGGTTAAATAAGCTTACTTCTCTGCATTCTATTCAGCTTTGAGTGCATGTAAAATTCCGCATTTGAATGCAATAATCAAATGTAGTCTTACAAGAGGGTTTCGTACGGCTTATATTAATTTACGATCCAGAACTGCTCAGAATTGAAAGGAAACCGGAAATGATGTTTCGTTTGCAACCAAGTTCTCAGAAATCCTTGCCAAAATTATATCTCGACCGAAATCGACAGAGAGTTAATCATTCATCAAGACTTCTCAGCTACGTACTGGCCTTCTTAAATGCAAAGAAATCACCTGAGTTTAAGAGCCAGGGTTCTTTGGCTCATCTCCGTCATGACCACCTCACTTTCATGCCAGTTTGCATACCGGTGGTGACTACATTTCAGAAATTTAAAAATCGGGCTAGCACGGTCCGTACACAGGGACCTAAAATGGCGCGGCAACCATTCAAACGGGCAGCGGTGGTGAAGGATCTCACCAGATTAATTTGTTGAAATGAGCAGTGAAGCAGCCCTGTGGTCGCTACAGAAAACCGTGTACTTTTACAATTACATTTAGTCCTTTGATTGGCGACCAGTCTTGGAATACCATGCCACCTGATACCCACTCCACCCTCCATTAGTTCTTGATTGATTAATGAGTCCATGTCGTCAGATTGCTGTGCTTGTGTTTGCGCCTCATCGACCTTTGTACCATTCTTCTCAGAAGTTTTTGTTGAAGCATGTAAATCTGTTACTTTGCCTGTACTTGATTTTGTTAACTTTAGATAAGATCTGCATATAGAAATCGTGCGATCTTGTCGGCTGATTATAGCGATTAATTATCTTCTGTTATTTCTATGGCCTCCGGGATTTCGATAGATCGTTCTGATAAATGACGAGCAAAGATGTTTTACCTGCAGTGAAAATAGGCGCTCGTATACTTGAGCGAAAGTCAAGACGGCCGTATGGCAACTATGCAAATAATCGCAAATTACCCGAGAAACGATGGATAATAATTAATATTAATGTCAATCACCCACAGAGTATGACGCTGAACGCTTTACTATGTGGACTAGCGTTCAGCTTCTGGTCAGATAACTGTCACCTGGTCAGGCAATGGTCATCTGGTCCGGTAATGGTCATCTGGTCCGGTAATGGTCATCTGGTCAGGCAATGGTCATCTGGTCCGGTAATGGTCATCTGGTCCGGTAATGGTCATCTGGTCAGGCAATGGTCATCTGGTCCGGTAATGGTCATCTGGTCCGGTATTGGTCATCTGGTCAGGCAATGGTCATCTGGTCCGGTAATGGTCATCTGGTCCGGTAATGGTCATCTGGTCAGATAACTGTCACCTGGTCAGGCAATGGTCATCTGTTCCGGTAATGGTCATCTGGTCAGGCAATGGTCATCTGGTCCGGTAATTGTCATATAGCCATATATGCATTCATGCCACGTTGGTCTGTGTCCCAAATCCACCCACTTAGACATTTCAGTTGATTTACAATCTCGTGAAATTATGCACAAATTTAAGTATAGCTGGGTAGGTACTTGGAGACTATAGTTGGTATTAAAACAATGGCGGTTGGGGCCATGTGACATTCTGTTCCTGACATAAGTTTTCTTCAGCGGTTACTAGTTCTGAACCCGACCACCTGATCCAACCAAAAAGTTATTGCGACCGTTGGTATATGGAACATAAATGGCTGTATTTCTCTGTAGACGGAAGAGACGTAGTCCGTCTTCGGTGCTGAAGTTCGGGTCGGTGGCAACCATCTTCATGCAACCGTAATCTTGCATCTGTCTTTTCTCGGGGATTTTGAAATTCGAAAAGCGATACAATGAGTCATTGAAAACCATTTATTAGTTGTAAATCATGTGGCAACACAAGTCAGATCAGCCGCATAAAACGCAATAAAAAGCTGAATGAGTTAACTAACAGGTTAAAGCATCCAAAAATTAAAGCTAAGTACGTTTGGACAAAACTTGGTTATAGCTTGAGTGATCTTTATATAGGCCTAGTCTATAGGCCTTTTATAGATAAACATGTTTATAAAGCTGAATAACTGACGTAAAGTAAATGTTTACATTACAGTATAGCTGTAAGACCCGGATGGATCGGCATGCAGTAGAACTAATTCCGTCCTCGTTTGATGTCGTAATTGTAATCGTAACCGTAAGATCAAGAGTTGTATACAGCGCCCAACGAAAGCTAAGTCCCGGGAACCACCTTATTCACAGACGCTCAGTCAAAACAAAATCGTTAGGCAGAAAGGGTTCGGTTCCAGGTAAAGAACCAAGAGTCGGGCAGAGGTGATCGGAATTGAACCCGAGTGAGATAAAGGGAAGAGGATTTGAAAAATGGATGAGTAAAGAAGTGTAGCCAAATATTACATCACGCTAATTCAAAGAACGTTATCATAACATCATCACACAATATTACCAGTTAAAGTCCACTTGCATTTGGTTCTAAATTCCCATAATCTTCGCATAACTCTACGAAACCATCTCACAGGAACTCGAATTCACACCGACATGAAATTTTAAGTCTGCCAATGCTGCTACCATCACGTGACGCCAGAGTTTATGAGTTCAAGGTCATAGTTCGCTTGGTTCTCTCATTTTCCGAAAGGCAGAAGCGGCGACTGCAACGGCGAGGTAGATGTAATTATTTAATAAGGCAAACACAGACAACATCTGCATGCTTGAGTATATCCGCCGTCGACTGTGAAGGCTGGTGCAATATCTACAATATCCTACGGTCCTTCTAGGCGCATATGCTTCAATACATACATACATGCATACATACATACATGCATACATACATACATACATGCATACATACATACATACATACATATATGTGTACATATAATATATATATGTATACAAACATGGGCTTTATATACACTTATACATGGATATATTCGTATATCCACTTGTGTATATACACATATATCCGTATATGGTCATATATCCATGTACATACACACATCCATACACATATATACATAATATTCATTTACATTTTAATATACCTGTGTTTACATATATGAGAGTTTATCATTGTAATACTTTCTAGAACATGTATACATATTCATGAAAGGAATGTATACATAATATATATGGTGTGGAACTTGTATGCGTGATAATTCGAATCCAAAACTGTGTTGATATGCAGCTCAGCAGCTGTATACTCGTATATCAATGTCTGTAGCAGCTGCACATTTGCATTTTTATGCCACAACCACATACATTGTCCTGTGTATACACAGTGCTATGCATACATTTGTATAAACTGCGTAACACATACACACGTCTACTGCAGCTGAATTGGATGCTAATTCGATGGCAGAGGCGAGTCTATGCCAAGTTCTCGGGGTGCCACTACGGTGGACGGGGTGATATGACCATAAAAGGGTATATCCATCGCCTTAACAATGGTATGCGCATAGCCCTATAGCGGGCAGAACCCTATCGTCGACCTATATTATCGAGGAGTGGCATGCTGGTTTGTGCTCAACGACGACGTTTTATAGCGGCAGATGTGTTTGATTGAAATGGAAGGTGGCTCCAGAGAATTAGCGCCGGAAAAGCTTTAAGCGGAGGCCATGCACAAAGAGACCCATATGGGTCTCCTATGGCTTCCTATTATTTCGCCAGAATTGCATGCACAGCCGGACAATCCACCGTCCATAAATTATACGAGCAGTCCGTCAATTTTAGACGCAGCGGAATTCCAATCTTCCTTCTAGGCAGAATGGAACGATTCCTTGAGAGTCCTGTGGGCAGCGCTGCATCGCTAGCCACACAACAGCGACAGCTTGGAACGATGGATCAGAGATTTGAACGGAGACATTGCACACCGCGCAACGGTGTTATGTAGACATTGCACACCGCGCAACGGTGTTATGTCTCGAACACGTGCGCAACACAATACCAGAAAACACGTCGGGTCTGAGATGGAAGCCACAGAGTTTTGGGGGTTTTCCCAGCTAGAAACGTACGTGTTTCGTTGTGTGTGTGTGTGTAAGAACATTTATATAGCGCCTTTATGCAACAGCATACAAGCGCGCCTATAGCAAAGCCTTTTAACTGATCAAAACAAGTGCGACTTTAGAGAAACAGGGAGTTGAATCACATGAAACAGTACCTAGGCTATATTTAATGGAAGATCATATTAATCTATTCATAATATAATTTATTCATATTGTAATTTATTCATATTGTTATTCATATTGTAATTTATTCAAATTACAATTCATTCATATTATAATTACCAAATATGGATTACTATGAGCTATTATGCATATTGTATGCATACTGGCTGTCTAGGTGCAATTTGTGTCTAACAACAGTGAAGGTAAGACCCATCTGAGGAATGAAATGTGTGGGAAAAAAGAATCCTTTGGCTAAGGCGCAAATGCTACCATAATCAATCGAACAATTTTTAAACAGTAGCCTGTCTAATCAATGCTGGTAGCTGTAATGTAAATTTTAGACTCAAGTGTAAACAACATGAGTACTATGAAACAGTACTGTTATGTTTGCAATGCTTTTCTCATTTTCAGAACAGTAAAGCTCACGTTTACAAATGACAAATAGCATTCAATATATATATATAATATATATTCATATTTTAATATATAATACTGTTTTGAACATAACATTTCTATAGCACGGGATGACATACCTTTACAGCTTAACGATGTTTGCTTGGTATAATATTTATTTCTCATAAAATTCTGAAGTAACGTTTTATGCGCTATGAGTTGTTTTCATGGGTGACTCGCTACTCCCACTTTTCCACGCTCATAAGAAGTAAACCATGTCTGCGTATGGTTTTCCTGTGAAGTACACTAACAGAGCAGTGAAAATTGCTACGGGTTAAGGGAAGCCTCTGTTTTCCTTGAAGACGGTTCTGTTTGATCGTAGTCTTGCGTTGTCGGGTGGAAAGCGCCTCTTAAATTTCTCTTGAAGCTGCGCTGTAAAGGTTTGTGATTACGATTATGCGGATCTGCCTGGACGTAAAATGCGTCCAAGTGTAGATCTATTACCGTCTGCGATTCTAAACCCTGCACGATTTATGTCTGAAATTACTGAGGTCATATAGCGTCTGCACCTTGGAAATTTGAAGACGACTGGGTTTCACAGTCGGAGAAAGACCGGCAATCAGTATGTATGAGGAAAACGCATCTGCAATGAAAGATGGTCCGAACTCTGATGGCGACGTTTCGCGTTTCATATTATAAATCGTATGCTGGTCGTTTACCATTTCGTGCGGAAGAAAAAGCCATCTTTGGATGTTGACGTGTAAAACGATCATCCTATTCCCAACTTGAGCCGTGTGCCTCATTTTGCCTGTCGAACGCACATAATTCACGCGTTCTCTTCTGCATGCAGGTCGTGAATTCTACTGCTTCTGAGGACCATTCAAATCCAGCAACCTATAGGGTGAGGCAGCCGATCTTATAGAACATTTTCAGTCTGGCTGATCTGCCTTAGTTGGACGCTCATGTAACGCTTCATTCGGATGAATTAACGAACTGGTTTGGAGTGGCCACTGATTTAGATGTCACTAGAGATATCTTTCTGGAAGCACATGGTAGTCCTATATGGACGCCCATTTAACGTTTTATTCGGGTGAATTAACGAACTGGTTTGGAGTGGCCACTGATTTAGCTGTCATTAGAGATAGTGCACAGTACCAAACACAGTACCAGGGTAAAGCTTCGCTCGAAAATATGACCAGAGATTGTGTTTCAGCCAAAGCGCTCTTAAAGCTAATATGTGAGCTATTGGCTTGAAAGCTTGGCTAAATACATTCTGCTCGCTTTCTTATACATAATTACAATAATTATGATTATTATTTTTATTATAACTATAATTATTAGCATTAGCAGTATTATACTTAACCTGAGGCTTGTTATTAGGCTCACTATGATTAGGCCTATTACTCGCAGAAAGAGTGGTAAGATGCAGTATTTTCATCGATCACTCAGTAGCGTTTAAGGTAAATTTTCTTTAGATGTCCACAGTCATACAACACATGGAAATGCTCGATTTATTACTGTTATGCTAAAATAATGCATGCAAATATCGAAATGGAGCTGAATTGAAAAGGACCCAATTCAATGCCACCCTGCAGGGCCCTCAGAAGAGACGGTGTGCCTGCCTCTTTGAATCTGCATGGTACAAATCACATTCAGCGCCTGTTCGTACACGGCTCAGTCTGAGATCCTGTTTGGGCCAAATCCACAAAGCCATTGTGTTTAGACTGTTAACTAATGTAATGTGGTCTAAACACAGCACAACAAAATAGAGCATGACTAAACTTGTCATGCGCTGTTTTGTTAAGGCGCTGTTCTGTTATGGAGTCTGACTACATTCTCGATCAATCTGTCTGTCTGTCTGTCTGTCTTTTCTATCTCGAACTGTTTTTCTCGAAACTGTCTGTCCGGCTGTCTGTCCGTCCGTCTGACTGTCTGTCCGTCCTTCCGTTTGTCTGTCTGTCCGTCCTTCCGTTTGTCTGTCTGTCAGTCAGTCAGTCAGTCTGTCTGTCTGTCTGTATTTTCTATCTGTCTGTCTTTCCTATCTGCTTTTTTCTCCTGTTCTGTCAGGCTGGCTAGTTGGCTGCTTGTGGCTCTGGCTGGTGGTTTGACTGCTTTCTCTGTCCCTGCGCTCAGCTTATTTTTGGGTAAATTGGATGTCGATTGAACCGAGTGATGAATTCTGTTTTGTCTTGCGGTTTCGCATATCGATTGGTAAGTCGTTTATTGAATTTGCCCCGCTTAAGTTGTCAACTTAGCCGAACGAAAGAACGAAAGAACGACAGACCGAACGAATGAGCGAGAGAACGAACGAATGAGCGAGAGAACGAACGAATGAGCGAGAGAACGAACGAATGAGCGAGAGAACGAACGAATGAGCGAGAGAACGAACGAATGAGCGAGAGAACGAACGAATGAGCGAGAGAACGAACGAATGAGCGAGCGAACGAAAGCCGCAGTCGCGTGCAATGTCTTTGCATGCAGACTCGAGTTTTGCTTATTATCCGTCTTTATTTCTTTTCTCTTTTTTTTTGGTTTTTCTGCTTAGATTATTGTTGGTCGTTCCGTTGTTCCTTCCTCTGTGCTTCCTTGCGTCTCTTCGTGACTCGGTCTGTGTTCTCCGTTTTCGGTCTTTTCCATACCTGTCCTCATCGTTCTCGATTTTTCTGTCGTGAGTCGGAGTCCTTATGTTTGTGTAAACTAGAAAGCACCTGGGACTGGCACACTATCTGTATGTGTGTCTGTCTGTCTGTATGTCTGTCTGTCTGTGTGTCTGTCTGCATGTGTGTCTGTCTGCCTGCTGTATGATATTTGCATCAGGTGCAATCTGTATTATAGGGAAACTATCGTGCGTCCGTGCAACTTTATGTGGTTCCTGTAAAGAGTGACAGAAATGCGGAGTTGCAATTCTTATTCATATTCAGAGTTTCTATATCTCTGTCCTGACTCTATACGTATTGCTCGCAGTATGTTGCAAGTCTTCGTCTTTTGACGTCATTGATACGCTCTTTAGAAAGCTACGAGAATCACTAGTAACTACCTGTTCAGTAGCTATGACTCTACATCCAGCTACGATTCTTATAAATTGTGTTGCATGTACGTCTATAGGCTATTGGTGAGCAGCTTTGATCTTACTGCGTTTACTCAATGCAGATATAGGCTCTCGTTCTTTGTAGACTTGGTAAGTCGTAATATAACGCTTGTAAAGTTTTGTTTGACTCGTGGAAATATTAAAAGTAGCATAACGTTTACAAGCGTCTTGATTTACATTTAGGGCCCGGACCCACTGGAATTGTCCATAATGTTTACTCAAGTGGTGTAAAATTGCGAAAGTGTGTAATCTAAATTCACAAATAGTTAGGCCTACATGTATTATTATCGACAGTGTTTGATTTCTGTTTCCTGCAAAGTGCCGATTCAAATTTTTTATCGCTGGACCCGATATGAACCGTCTACAATTGTCAAGTTACATAGATTTCTAAACAATTTAAAGTGCTGAAATCACTGTGCAAAATACTGCTAAATTTTTGAAAATACTGAAATAAAATATCAAAAGTATATTGAAATACAAAATAAACACAAAAGTATTCTGATAATACGAGAATACCCCTATGAAAAAGTAATTTAAGAATAGCATAGCATAGAAACATATTTTTCGCAGCTGGACTCGAGTTTGAGAATTTTTAAACAATGCTATTAAATATAGATATGGGTGAACATAAAGTGTAGTTAATTTATGTTATTAGGAGAGTTGATGCACAAGCTTTATCAGTTTTCGTTTAGACAATAGTTATTACGTAATATTTTCCGTTACTTAAAGGTTTATAACAAATTTTGGTGGGCAAATCACCATACCCACTCCTTTAAAGGCACCACAGTGGAAAAAATCCCCCAGATTTTATCCTATCAACGTCCACAGTAGGTCTAACGTTTTTAGTTTTTTTCTGCTTAAACCAACTGCGTTGGACGGTCTGCTAAAGAGCGACCTCGGAATGAGCGACTCAATGTTTTACGAATCCCATGGAAATTGCCAGCCCCCTCTAGTTTATTGGCCTCGTCTGCAATCGGCGATTGCAGGCAGTTACTCAGTTCAAAGAGTGTCGTGTTTTTCGCTAGACGGTTCTGTACCCGCCCCTTTGAACTCATGATTTCCTGCGTTCGTCCTGCACCTTCGGGTGGCTGTGTTCAAATCTCACGGTGGCATAACTCTAATAAATCGCATGTCTCTGTGGCTATAGTGGCACTGGCAATGCAGCTAACACAGACCCCTAGCTTGGGCGTTGTTTTTGATTCCTACTATGCCTCCCACTGACTAAGTAAATGGTATTTGTGAGTCGTCATATAAGAATATCCGTGACATATGCAAATTAGGCTTTATGTCCTCTGGTGCTCAAGGATATCTCTGCAAATGCATTGGGTTCTACTCGCCTTGATTACTGTAAATCGCTTCTTACCAGTATCACAGAGTCAAACATACAGATACTCTGTTGAGTTGAGAACTCTTTGGCTAGAACCAAAGCTAATACGTCAAAATATAAGCATATAATCCCTGTATACCTAAGTCTTTGACTGGCTTCCTGTTCAACAAAGTATTTGTTTAAAATTGGGGCCTATAGTTTATAATCATGGAACCTTCACCAACCGCAATACTTGAGATCGGTTCTCATCCCCCAGTCTTATTGTTCAAGCAAGTCACCGGATCGCCTGTCTCTGGCTGTGCCAAAAACTAGAACTGTTCTTAGCGGCCGAGCTTTCGATTGCTGGACTAAATTCTGGAATTCTCTTCCTGCATCTTTTCGTTCTGCTCAGCCTCTTGTGTCATTTTGGTCTCACCCTTTCAGTTGGCTTATCCACCCCATAGCCTGCCTCTTTCTTTCATCAGACTGACTTTCTGGATATTGACCTGACTGCGATTAATATGCCATCGGCTGATGCCTTACATGTGCATTAGTCACCAGCACTGTAGAATTTTCTTATTACGGTTACAGTTACCCTATTCTTGCAGCTCACAGTGTTGTGGAACCATATGTTCATGGTAACTTGTAATATTTACATGTTATTGGTATATATTTCCGCGTGTCTCTATGCCTATAACTCAGCGTATATATATATATATATATATATATATATATATATATATATATGTCCATTTTTGCGTAGTAGCTCTATGTCTGTAACTCACAGTATAGTTCTATGTTTCCTCAGTAGCTTTATGTCTATTCTATAACTCACAATGTATATATATGTCTATGTTTGCGCAGTGGCTCTGTGTCTATAACTCACTGCGTATGTATAGTTTTGTGTTTCCGCAGTGGCTCTATATCTGGAACTCACAGCGTATATGTAGTTCTATGTTTCCTCGGTGGCTCTATGCCTCTAACTCACAGTGTATATATATATATATGTCTATGTTTGAGCAGTGGCTCTGTGTCTATAACTCACTGTGTACATATAGTTTGTGTTTCCGCAGTGGCTCTATATTTGGAACTCACAGTGGCGCCATGTCCGTAACTGGCCGCAGTCGAAAAGCGACGTATGTGTGTTTGTTCATTTTAGAATCATTAAAAATGAAGGAGTGGACACGGACGCCATTTGCAGGCGGCGCCACCATCCACGATGAAAAAGGACGATGTCGTTGTTGTCGCTTTCTTCGTCTGCTTCATTTGTTTCCATGCTGCTGTAGGGATTTCTGGCGACACCTGGCAGTTTAGAGGAAAACCTTAAATGAGGACAGCGTCCGGAACGATGTCTCCTGGACGGATGCACTGAAACAACCGAGAGATGGAAAGACAGGCGGAGTGGGAAGAGAACGGACAAGGGAGGTAGGAAGAGATACAGAAAGAATGAAGAGGAAAGGGAAGAACAAGGAACAGAAGTAGCTGGAGGAATAGAATTAGGTGGAGAAAAGTCGGGCGGAAAAGAAAACAAAGATTAAAAGAGAAAAGAGTGGAACGGAATGGAGAGAATGAGACGATGAACGAAAAATATGTCTAGAAGGCAGTGGAGTAAGATGGCGACATGGAGAGAGAGACAAGGGCAGCGGTGGTGACGGATCTCACCCGATAAATTCATTGCAAACTGAGCAGGGTTGAGACCGTGTATACGGTCGCTGTATAAAACCTATACATTTACATTTAAATTTAAGGTAGTGAATATGACTTTATGAGGATGAGAACAGTGAGAATAAAAAGTGAAATTCAGCACATGAAGTGATGATCTAAACGATAAAGAGGTTAAGAGTAAGGTAGGGCGGCTCATGAATTCATTTTATGTAAGACAATTGGCGATGTAAGTCCGGTTAGATCTGAAGTAACGTATATAGTTAGATCCAGGGAATCAGCCGTCGAATTTGGCCGTCTTCGCCAATAAAATGTGTTGGCCGAAAATCTCCCAATCATTTTTCGGCGAAACTATCGCCGGATTAATTTCCGTCGACCGAATTGATCACTGAAAAAATTTGTTCAGTTTCAATCTTGTGAAATCCTTCCATTGTAAATGTGATTTGCTTGGGTATTTCTCGTTTTTCTGTACTGCGTTCTTACACAAGCGCACGCGCTCTGGTACGTAGGCATATCCCTAATTGGCTTGCTATCAGAAGGGCGAAATAAAAAGGATGTGTGGGTGAAGCAGGCCTGTAAATCTTACTTAAGATTTGTAAATCTAGGCACCGGTATAGTTTGGCACCTACAGACAGACAGACAGACACGACACACAGACACGACACACAGACACCACACACAGACACCACACACAGACACGACACGATGAAAGACAAACAGAAACACACACACAGACACGACACGACAGACAGACAGAGACAGACAGACAACGCATCTGTATGATGAGCCAGCTGTTGATTAATCCAAATTAACGTCCAATCTGTATAACTGCAGCGGTCAGAATGAATTGCGGCGTCGAATGCAGAGCACTCGTCGTCGTCGCCGTCGCGTGAACTCGACTGAAATAACTCGCAGTTCGATTGGACGATGACCGATTGCATTCGATGACCAAACATTGGATTAGATGACGATCAGCCACTGAGAGACTATGGTCTAACGAATGTGCAACCAGCAGACGCCTCATTTATTCGCCCTAGTACCAGTGGCGGTTCCAGGATTGCTTGCGTAGAAGGGCAAGAGCATTTCCAGAGGGGCGCCACATTCTGGCACTCCACCATTCACGGGTCTGGCCTGAGGGGCGCCGCATGTGGCCAAAAGGGGCCTGGAGTGGGAACCGCCCCACGCCTATAGGTAAGTCCGCCACTGCATAGTACACAAGCACAATCTATATCAATTTGATCCAATCTAATCCAATCTGATCCAATCTAATCCAATCTAATCCAATCTAATCCAATCTGATCCAATCTAATCCAAATCTAATCCAATCTGATCCAATCTAATCCAATCTGATCCAATCTAATCCAATCCAGTCTAATTTAATCTAATGGCATTTCATTTAATTTCGTCGACGAAATGCTATCCTGGATTAGAAAATAGGTCACGTTAGACTAATCTATTGCCTAATGTTATATGAACCACCTCGTACTATTGTGTCGTGTCGTTTATAGTCTGGCTCATAATAGTGCCTATTTATTTTAAAGTATCCCACTCAGCCAAACCGAGGTTCTTAGAATCTCCTCTTGGTAGACTACTTCACTGAACAGGTCACCGTCCTGTTGCCGAGCAAAGATAAACATTGGACATTTAGCGACAAAAAGCAAAAATGTCAGGTAGATTAACCCACCATCGGCAGCTTATTTGTTAGGGCAGCAGAATCTGATGCCGAAACCAATTTAACTTACATCAGAACTGAAAACACTTTTGATGTTTCTTTTTCAACCGATTTTGGTCTCCGGAAATCTGGCTTTTAGAATTATCTCGCCAACTGTGTAGGCCTATAAAGATGAAGGGCAAAATGAGTCAGGAATAGAGTGCAGAGGTGAGAAGGAAGGATAAAGTACACACATATATATATCGCTTCTAAAGCGCCGTCATCGCCGTATATACGGACACCAAACGATAGCTCTCAAAAACCGCAAAAGACGAATATAATTGATCATTCTTTTATTCTCCTCAGCTCGCCATCGATAGCACATTCTTCATACTAGACGAGAAATCCTCTTTGGCACTAAAATCTCATCTGCAAGATGTATGGTGACAAGTTTTAGAATGAGAATGTTTAAAACCATTTTGGCCGTCAAACTGACTCACCCAGGACTTTCGCGTACACACGATTTTGCTTAGCGGCGACCACTGATTGATACCTTTAGCATTAATACAGTGGCGCTTTAGAGATTTTTAGATTAGATTGGGTTATACACGACAAAATTCTAATTACTTATCAAATAAATTATTATAGGCCTACATACGCGTAACTTACATATGCATGTATGTGAGCTTCCCCTTGCTCACTGCGTCGATCTGTGTGCATCTTCCTACTGTGTTGGCCGTACCCAAAGTTCAGTCTTTCTTAGCGTGACCTTTATGACTAACTTTCGATTTCTCAGCTTCACAGTTTGATTTAATTTCACAGGCAGCAACTTCTGTAGTTCAAGAACTGTCTAGTCGATTTTCTGGGTAGTTTTATTGTAGGAAATCAACTCAAACACGACGTAGAAAACGTCTCTGATACACAAAGATCACCCAACAGCTGCCTTTTTTCTCTACCGACCACATCTAAAAACACGCTTTAACTAAAACGCGTACATATCATCGCTTGTAAGCATGCACATTAACAGCATCGCGTCACGCTGCACTGGCTTAGCTCGACACAATTTAATTAATTGAAGTACGAAACAACGCCTATCAGACCAGAACCATACACGCAACTCGCGTGCACGAGTAGGCAAAAGGCAACAATGTATAATTGCATATAGAATGTTGCATCTCCGTTATGGTTATTTCCAGCACAAAAAATAACGATCTGACTCTTCAGTTCCAGTCTACTCTAACTGAGCTTCTTCTTGACAGGCAAATTCTTTTAGAACTAAGAGAGTATAGCAGAGCGCACACCACAGTCTTGGTTCAACTCTACCATTTCTGCATGAAGCCTGACATCGCAGGAGTCAGCTCGAGCGTTGGTGGCGCCATCTCGTTTTTCCTCGGATCGCATTAGGTTTAAGCAAGAGCAAAATTGTGCAAAACTTGTTTCATCTGCTGTCGACGGTCTTTCAAAGTGTCAGTCTATTTGGCTTCGAATCATGGACTCGCCAGATTTGTAGCGTAGCGTTAACTCGAGAAAAGAATACTCGTATAATTATATATAGCCTATGTAGGGCCTATATAGAGGTCTACGATGTAACGAACAATTCAATCCAACAGCCCTTCGTTGACATACGATATCTAAACGCTCTAATCTATCAATGACATTTGCAATTCACACTATCAACTGCGTACACGACAAACTATCACCAAAAAATCTCGGTATCGGCTTTTTATAGGCTCTTACTGGCTCCTTGCCTAGAGGTTTTTATAGGCTCTTTTCCGTAACGACAGCAGACCAGCTCAGGCTTGTTTGAACTGGTCCTTCTTCCCACGCCAGCGTTCGCGTAGCGAATAAGCGCTGCCGATTTCGTGGAAAATTCCACTGCGCGCTCGCCAGCTAATCGCAAACAAGTCAACAACCAGATGACTGGCGGGCATGATATAATGGAAACTTTCAATACAAACGCTCGCTTAAAACACGCTGAATCATCATAAGAAAAATCAATCACATTTCTGCCAAATCTGCAGATTTAACTAATTTGATATCTGAAACTTCTGTATCATCAAAAACCTTGTGGTTGACCTTACATCGGGAGAAGATAATTCATCCCTTGCTGTATGCTCGACTACCCACGAGTTTCCCAGTAAATTCCTTACTTCGGTGCAGATGAAATTTCCGGTATAAGGCTGAAATTTGTCGGTTTCTCTGCCTAATTTTTTTCATCCAGATTCTTCACTTGCTATCTTAGACTACTTTCAGCCAGCGACTCTTGCAGAG
This sequence comes from Norana najaformis, assembly GCA_964023275.1. Lineage (NCBI taxonomy): Eukaryota > Metazoa > Annelida > Clitellata > Crassiclitellata > Hormogastridae > Norana > Norana najaformis. Next base: position 11,479,711 of record OZ029926.1, read on the forward strand.
GCTCGCAAATTTATCTATCGCTCACCTAACAAGAAATGCAGAAAAAGAGTAACAAAATCTAGGTCCAGCAACCGAAAAAGCTCGTCCACAAAGAACAGTCCTTCTCATGGGCTCAATTCAGCAGCTGCACAAGTTCGACTGGCTTCTATTTATTCGAAACGGGTCAGTTATCACTCAGTCATCCTGTAATTTGGGCGTCATAATGATTTCAATATGTCTTCCTCAGAGCACAGTCAAGCCACTTGCAAATCTATTCATTTTCATTTTGGCCTACGAGACATCAGCAGAAGAAGACCATATACCTCCAAACTTCGACATCTTTGAGAGGTTCTTTAAGACGCCACATAAATATCTAGATACATCCATAATTGTATATCTATATGTTTATGACTATTTGACTATACTAGGACTGAGTGTGTCTGCTGACAGATGCCCACCTGCTTCGAATGGTCGTTGAAGGTGCTGGTGTAGAGGAATGCCTCGGCGTCGGCGTTCGGACGATGGCAGAGGAGAATAGCAGGACTCGGTTGGTAGGTCGGTCGGTCGGTCACACGATTCTGCGCCAGCGACGATGAAGCGCGGGCAGTCACTACCGGTCTGGATTTCTTCCTCGGCGGAGCTTGGCGCATGCGCTCTCAGCCGTCGCCCGATCGATAGATTCCTTTGCCAACCGGCAGAGGGAGCCACTCGTACGGGTTGTAACGCCCGTCGGTCGGCTGGAGTGGCCGGTTGGGGGTGATTTAGCGAGTGCGCCCGCGCTTAATTCTTTCTTTCCCTCTCTGCTGTCTGCCTCTCTCCCTGTCTCGCCGTTTCTCTCTTCGCTGTCTATGTTTCCGTCTCTGTATTTGTATCTATCTTTCCTTCTCTCTGTTTTTCTCTCCTCTCTGCTTCTCTGTCTGTCTCTATCTCTCTAAGCAGTGTGCCTCTATTTCGCTCTGTTTGACTGTCTGCGTGTGTGTCTGTTTGTCTCTTTCTGTCTGTCTGTCCCTCTAAGCAGTCGGCCTCTATTTCCCCTTGTCTGAATGTCTGCATGTGTCTGTCTGTCTGTCTGTCTGTCTGTCTGTCTGTCTGTCTGTCTGTCTGTCTGTCTGTCTGTGTCTCTTATTGGCAGAGCGAGTATATTTCGGCCGAGAGAATTAATTGGCAGGAACCGCGACAGCCGCAGAGACAATGAGATTCGCGCCACCGGATTATTGTTATTCTTGCAATTTTTCATCACCGGTTGCTGCTGGACGATGTTGTTGCTCTTAGTATTATTTAAGTACTGCTGATGTTGTTCTCATCATTCGTTAGGCCCACTTCTTTTCATCACGATCACGGCCTCATATACGATCGCATTGTCAGCGTTACCATGGCAACCACCAGCAACAGCAGCAGCTCTGCGATGCTACATAACTGATCCGCGTCGTGCAGGTTCTGTTCTGTTAGAAATGGCAAGACATATACACAAGGTGGGGAGGGAAGGGGCAAGCACACCTTCACGCAATGTCCATAGTGTTCGAAGACAAGTGTCACTCACACCCCCCCCCCCCCATAAAGGCCTAGTATTTATCAATATACTTGCATTTTTACATCATGTCACGCATATGTGTATTTATAGGTGAGGCCCAGAATACATCAGGGAGCTTTTGTTCTCGTCGCCAGCCAGCCAGGTTGACAAATACTGCGCTCTGCAGCCCGTGGAGCCCTGGTAGTTCCGCGTTACCGTACACAGCTTTCTAGTCAACTGAAAATTCGAACTCTGTCGTGACAAACAAGTCACGAGAGATTATTAGCTCACCTTAAGTTTTGCCTTTTAAAACGGTTACATAGCCATGTTCTAGCGCCTTTGAGAAGGCTCATAAAATGAGCTGTCTAAATATTACAATACATATATACACACATACGTATTTACGTGTAAGTGATCAAAAGCTACTTTCAGGTGACATCCAAGCATGATACTCTGCATCATCCAAGTGGCTCAACTAAAATCATGTCATGCAAAGCAAACACACACACACACACACACACACACACACAAACATCAGAGAAATGGACAACGAATTCAACAGGTAACTTGGAAGACGAAGTCGTTTTCCCGTCTTTATTTCATAGTCACAGACAAACGCGTAGTATACAGAACAAAAACCAGTGATTTTTTTTAGTCTAGTCACTCAAGCACACTGTATTAGCCTGCTGAACCGACCTGATATGCCGCCACCATTTCGCACAGGTCGCTTAACAGCACCATCCATCAAGAACTCGCCCCCAGGGCCATCCAAGCGAGTGGTCAACATGCAAAGATGGGTCAGATGCAGGGTCACCAGCAGCAGCAGCTGAGGTTTGCATCCATTCACTCAGTGGATCAGGAAGATCAAGGAAAGGTTAGGCAGAGGATCAATGACCCCAAACCCTCTGACATAAGCTTAAAGAACTCAAGCAGCCTGATAGATGCCTCAGCGATGGGTGGCAACATGGTAATATGCACAGGTCCATTTCCACTGTCTCCAATACTGAACTCCCTTCAGTCCATAAGCGACTGGACCACCGTTGCCTATCGCTGTTTCTGCCAACATAACCACTGTTGTCTATTGTAGAGTCTGCCAACATAACCACTGTTGTCTACCGTAGCTTCTGAAAAACATAACCACTGTTGTCTATTGTTGCTACTGCCAACATAGCCACTGTTGTCTATCGTTGCTTCTGCCAACATAACCACTGTTGTCTATCGTTGCTTCTGCCAATATACCCTCAAACCATCGCAGCCATAGACCGTGTTTCTGAATTCTGTAAGCTGGATCTGGTTAAGGCAAGCAATAAATATGCGAATACTGTACCCTATTACAGCACCTTCCCATCCAATATTTACATATTTTACACGTCTTGCATGGAAGCAATTACTAAATTCAGAAAATAATGTAATTCGGCAAAGCACACATTTCCAATTTTCAAACAGAGAGATCACTAGTCACCCAGTAGCTAATCATGACACAGAAACCAATTGCAAGTGTTAAAAAATCACTTAAAACCGCACAGAATGATTTAAACTCACGACAAAAACCCATCCAAGTACATTACGAAACACTTAAATGCAATACACCATAACTACCTTACAAATATATATATATATCCACTGATGGTTATACCTTTACTACATAGTTACTTATATCATATACACATTCATTTAACTACTGTATATTTGTATATAATGTATATTCATATCCGCACGTATATATATGGTATGTATATGTCAGCATGTATGTCCAGCATGTTTGTACATAGTAGGTATGTATACATATATGTAAAACTTGTATACAATGGACCTTGAATGTGTCAAGACAGATAGTTTGTTATTACAGAATGATTTTGACTGGTCTTAAACGAAATTTCCATAGATCATGTATGGTTAGCGGTAACAACTTGCTCAATGTTCACGACAGACCAACAATTAGTCTCAAGTCCACAGACAATTAAGACAGAACAGACTCATTGCTGCAATGATGTAACAATGTCACGGTGACAATCACAGGCAGATTACCTAGATAGCTCAATTTTTTAGAGATTAATTCCACTTAAGACAACTAATTCAGAATTATTTACATAAAAAAGTAGAACTGAAGTTAGAAATTGACTTGAAACTGAAATATATTTTCCTGTGAAACTGAGATGTTAATATTTTTGGCAATGATCTACAGTTATCTGAAAACCATGCAAGAACTTCAAGTTACCACAGATATTTACAGTTCAAAGTTACCATAGATATTTAAAGTCTGATAGTATCTAGGCTGGCTGTTTGTGACGACCCACAATCAAACTTCCCCTGATACTTCTAAACATCCCAGCTAGATTTAATTTTTATATTTTAGCTAAAATGATGCAGTAATACAGAAGTTTCAAAGTAGTCAGATCCGGTGTATCTAGACACAAACTAATATAACTGGATGCACAACATACTGCGTGCAATCATCAACTAGATGTTTAAACAGACAGCATGCAACAGTCGTCCAGTGGAGGGCACTTAAAAGGCATCATTACCGAAACAAAATAAATCTGTACTGCTTCACTTCAGCCAAAAATAACAAATTTTGTACTTACAAATCTGTAATGCTGACTTTCAGAGAACTTGTTCTCAACTCTAAACTACATGAGAACAAATTTTTCAGCAGGTGCTATATAAATAGTTCATTATAACTACAGCAACAAAATCAGCAACATGTCCAAACAGACAAACTTAAAAACCTGCAGGGTACTTCATGAATGAAGTCTCAAAGACATAAGCGTGTAGCTACTTGAAATTTATGGCTGTTCAAAGGAGATGTTTTCAGCTGAAATCAAAACTAATGTTTATACGACAAAATAAAATTTTAAAATGTATGTACAACTCAAAACTATTTTAAACTACACACTATAAACTGAACCTAAGAAATTAAATCTTGTAATAAAATCTAAAACTCTATTCTTGATAACAATAAAATAATGCTGCAAAACGTTGGCTGACATTTTCGTTGCGTGCTTGTTTTAGAGTGCAGTTTGTGGGTTCAAGTATTGTCCAATATGATCACCATGCAGAAACTTTGAGCAAATCTGTAATGGACAATTGTTTGGTGCCATCAACTGAAGTCAGTCGCTGGTGCTATATAAATCTACACATACTAAAATAAATAAAAAATACATGTATAGATTTTAAGTGTGCATGCAAAACATTTGATCTGCTTGCGAGGAACAGAAGCTGCATTGGAAAATGATGGGGGATAAAATAAAACCCCCAAACAAAAGGCCTGACCCCAAAATCATTCAAATCAACATAACACAAATGACTTATCTAGGTATGCATGCAGATTATATGTATATACATTGCTGTACTTACAAATTTTGGTTAGTGAATTTGAAAATTGAGAAACACTAACATGAGTCGGTTAACAGGGAACTCCCTCTCTAACGCAGGTCTACTGACAGGGAAAGTTTCCATCATGTGAGGAGTTCAGCTTTAAACCGAAAGCCCAATATTTTTTGAATCCCTTTTTCTTATAAACATAAATATATATATGTATATGTATATATATATATATATATATATATATATATATATATATATATATATATATATATATATATATATATATATATATATATATATATATATATATATATATATATATATATGTCGTGGCCATTATGTCCAAGACAAGATCCTACGTATGTCTCGAGACCTAGACTACATCCCCGATGTGTATGCGTATATATATATATATATATATATATATATATATACGTATATATATATATATACGCATACACATCAGGGATGTAGTCTAGGTCTCGAGACATACGTAGGATCTTGTCTTGGACATAATGGCCACGACATGTTGTCCCCTCACAGGGCGGGAGTCTTGGGTCTCACCTTGCATATTGAGGTCCTGTGGGCAAACATCAAGACCCGATGTTTGTAGCAAGTTGAAAAATTCCAATGCTGGCCACTGGTACTCGTTATATACGTCATAGGAAATGCACAGTCATTCATAAGTCAACGTTAAGGATTGTTAAATCGTTAGCACTTAATTAAATAATTAATTTCACTGCTCAACGACCCATAAAAGGCAAAAGCTAACAATCTGGTGTAGTATTTTCTCTGTCTGTCTGGTGTCGGTCTGTAAGAGTGTATCATCGTTAATATTAACTAAGTTCATCTAAGCCATTTTCTGGAAGTCACAAGCATTTACAAGAAAGGTCAAGACATGAAGAAGTAGGGAAATAACCAAGAAACAAAGGCAAAACCAAATGAGATGATGATACAACCCATTTTTTCAATATGGACCAGACGGCTGGACAATGATGAAGTAAAATGAAAAAAGAATCCTCACAACAGAAATAAGCCGGCTATGGAAAATTACAGAAATCTCCAGACTACATAAAAACAATAGAAATGATGAAATATGACAACCTTTGGATATGCAACTCTGTTAAATGAAGCTGTTCAGCAGACCTGAATGGTTTGGAGAGACACCCAACTGACAGAATCCCCACAACGCACCTCATGCAAGATGCAAAGGAAATATCAGCAAAGGAAGACCACAACTACCATTGATGAACAAAATAAATGAGGACAAAACAAGATTTGACTAAACATGAGAACAGCACTGAATCTAACAAATGAATGAAAGGAATGGAGACCATTTATTCACACAGAGCGTCTATAAACACTTGGTGTCAAAAACTGATGATGAAAATGATGATTAACTAAGTTGCTCTGCAAGACTTGAAGTAACCAAATAACGAATTAACATAACATACCTGCAATCATTATAAATAGATCCCAAGAAAATTATCAAATTACAGAACGATCACTGCAAAACCTACGAAATGGACGTCAACATTCTCAAGCAGACAAATAACCAAACTTGACTTTACCTGCAATTCAATTCTGTTTTGACTGAGCATCTGTGAATAAGCTGGTTTCTGTGACTTTGCTTTCTCTGGGCACTGCAGAAACTAGAAATCTCAGGCTTACATTTAAGATAGTCGACTCTGTCCTTTGTTAAATTACATCTGCCCCTCAGAAAGAAGATCCAGATTTATTTGTGTAAGCAGCGTAAAGTAACCTTCAACTGTAGGCCTATATTAAAAGAGCAACAAAACTGCTCAGCATTGAAAATGAAGTATACTTTTATGGATATCTCAGACTGGACCTCATCTCAGAAGTCGTCTCGGAGACAATAATAAGGAGATTTCTAGTTTCTTGATCTTCTAGATCTCAGTCTTGTCTGGATCTCGATCTCGTCTCGGACTGTTAGGAGAACGTCTCATCTTGTCTCAGTGACCCTACCATGTCTCAGTCTGTTAGATGTCTTGGAGTGGGCCATCCCAGATTTCGTTTCGGAACCAAGGGTCCCGCAGGCATCCCTGGTATACATACGTCTATGTTAACGTAATGATACATGTAAATATAAACACACCACATATTCTGATGTTTTATATACAACATGTCACAAGTACACTGTCAAAAATCGTTGTAGGGATTTATGGTACCTACATTCACTTAAGTACTCATTACAGAGAATACAGATACTGGTTCAATGAATATCAGTCAGCAATCATTACTAACAGGTAAACCATAGCCTTTAAATACAGCAATGCTTAATTAATCCTACAATGTACAGAACAAAAAACCTCCCAGGCAACGAGCAATATACACAAATTCATTGTCCACACATTTTAAAATCAAGTCTAACGTCAAATGGACCGTTGCTGCAGCTGACATGGCTTGACAACCTGTCAGGGAATGTTTAAAAAACAATGCTCTGTCAACCACCCGCAAAAGCATTTTCAGGATCACAACAGAAGGAAGACAACAACATGCAGAGAACGTTGTTAGCAACCGCCTTGTTGCTCCATGCACGTGCCTGTAGCTTGGCAGGTAGCTGTGACGGTAAACAGAGGTGACATTTGTGTTTATGCGCATTTGTGAGTGTGATATACGATGTATGGTGCTTAGTTGGTGACGACAATTAAAACAATAGCTCCATCCAAAAATAAATGGTGAATACTATCACAAAAGCAATCATTTCATGAAAAATAAAGTATCAATTTTGAAACAAATGCCATTATTTCAACGGAAAGAGTGAACAAGCAAACAAAAGCTTGTGGTTAAAAATAAGCAGAAAACATTATGGATGTTTTCTTTGGAAGATGAACAGTGAAAACAGCAAACAAAAGCCTGCATTTAAAACAGTCTGACAACAAAATAAAAATCGAGAAGCACTAATTATTATGTGGGCAAAGCTAGTGAATGATATTACGCATATAATACACCCAAAGTCACCAGCAAACCATTACAACAGTTCGCAGTTACAAACAGACCTCAGAAAACAGGTGCAATTGTTCAAAAATATGCGGCAAGGTTTCTTAGTAATCCATCCATGCATATGTGTTGCAAGAGCCTAACAACTACAAGTCAAATTAGCGACTCATTACCAACAATCAGCCTAACAGAAATTTCTATGCAGTAACACGTAGTAAGATTCATCCTTGCCAAGCCACAGTATTTACCTTAAACACTAAAATTTTGGATCACTGTTGAAAGTTTTTCACATTTTTACAATGTAGCATAATCTCAAATGCTTCAGTGTTTTAGGCTTGGTTTACCAACTCCACTAATTTTGTAGTATAGAATGACCAGCACCTATATTATTATTATGCAAAGGATACTAGAAAGATGACTTTCCTTTCACTAGCCAACAGCACAGTTGAGACAATGTTTAAAAACCTGTGCTAATTTTAAAGCCTGAATAGTAATAATAACGACATTCCTGTTATCATTTCAAAGAAATCTCAATTTTAAAATAAATATCACAAAATGACTACATACAGCAGTTATTCAACTATGTAACCCAAGTAGGTAATTCAGCTCTGCTGACCACCTACCCCACCATACAATGTCCCTTAACTAAAACTCATATTAACACAATCAAATGTCATAATCAGTGGCCAGTTCTTTAGCATATCTTGCTAGAACTCAGCAGAAATTGGACAACAAGAAACAAATATTCGGAGATAAATCACCAACTCGAAATAATGAACAACAGGATGAAGTAGCAGATCAAAGTATCTTAATCTGTTGGATCCATTCTCACCCAAATAAAGCAGACCCATGGAGCACGTGACTTGTCAAGAAGAAAGTTTCCTTAAGAACTCTGGAATATTCTGCAGTTTGAATTCGCATAATTTAACACTGCTAATTTCCCTGAGTACTGTAATACTTTCTGCCAAACACTGATAATGTTTTCTTGTGAACAGGCCCCTAAGAATTTCCAAGCAAATTTTTCAAATTTCTTACAGGATCTTGCAGCCAACTTTTATGATAAATAATTCAGATTTTCCAAGAAGGAAAACTCTCAAAGTTAGTGAACTGCAAAAACTTCATTCCAAAAACTTCTGCATCACATAACTAACTAAAAATCAATCAATTAGTTTTGGGTAAGAAGCATCAGCAAAACTTGACAAACATCATAAGAAATGCATTTTTCAACCTTCAATCTGTGTAGATGTTGTGCAGTCAAAAGTCAGTTTTGAATCGAAAGTGTGATGTTCAATTTCGATTCCTAATTCTGTTGCCCACTGCATGGTCTTGCCAGTGTTTCACCACCCACTAAAGTCATATAATCAAGAGGTAAGGCGATGCAATCTGTTTAAATACAGCAGAAACACAGCTACAGCTGAACTGTTGACCAAAGTTCCAGCTGCATCTGTTCGAACAGAATGAAATGTGTTTTAACAGACCAGAACACAATCCAAACATCGAGAATGTGTTCTGGTCATCTGGAAATTGTACGTTCTATCCAGAACTAGTTCCTGCTTCGTGAAGCCGCAACGCTGCCTGTCCTTTCAATGATCTGCTTCGCTGCAAATGCAACGACAACTGCAAAAAGTGTGAATCCGAGAAGAATAAGGATTGCCCATTGCTGGTCGGTCAACCGTATCGACGACAACCTTGACTGCACCTTTGTTGCACCTGCCTCATTCACCAGAGTCGATGACTTTGCGCTGCAAGTTGTGAAGAGTGACACAGGGCTAAACGGCCCAACTAAGTCATCTGAACCGTCCTTGCACTTGCGTACGGCACAAACACGGACTTGGTAACTGGTTTTTGGCAGCAGGCTGTGCACTGAATACGACTGCTCAGCTCCTCGATAGATCTAACAGAGACAATACATAAAAATTTCCATTTTGGCTAACTGTTATTACTTGTATACAGTTTACTTTTCAGTAATTAGGATTAAAGCAGCTAAATTTACATAACATCAGTTTATAGTCATCTTAACACACTCACTGGACAGCCTACACTTACCACAAACAAATACACGCATCCTTCATCTACAGCACCGTGACTGTGTATTGACATCCAACTGCAGGTCTTGCTTATCTTGGTATAGTGAAGATGTTAGATGTTGATTTTCATCGGAAAGCTTTAAAAATTCATCACCAGATGGTGTGAGGTGATTTTCTGGGGATGGAGCAATACAGAATACAGAATGTGGATTGTGCTCATGCATAGTGATTGCCGGCAAATGTCAGAAGGAAACCATCCATAGGTCAAACTATGCAAGGCTCTGATGTTTCCATTTTCTTTCTCTTTGCTAGATATGAATTAATGATGATGTTGTTTATAACAGCCTAACATGGGTTGTGCCTCATTTCTGTCCTATTACAGAGTTGAGACACTCAATCATCTCAAAAGCTAGCCCTTTAACTTTCTGACTGGTGCTATATAAATAGCAACACCTTGTTACACACTTTCACATCATTACAGTAAAGTATTCCCAAGTAATTGTAATTAGAAATGTATATAGCACCATATAATCTCTTTGCTAGCCCAAATGATGTATGTGTTTCAAAATAACAATTTTGACTAATATTGCTACTATGATTTTTGAATATGGAACTTTTATACTTTTATTCAAATAGAATTCTGCCTGGGTAAGGAAAAGAATCCAGTGCTTTTCTAATCTAGTCCAACTAAAACCAGTTTTGGCAGTTCCTAAGCATTTATATCAGGGAAGCAAACTTGTTCCCTGACTTGTTCTGTGCGGCCCACAGGGCAATCAACTGACAAAGGAAAGTGGCCTGCAAGCAGTAATTATATGAAAGAAATTAGAATTTCATTGGCCTACTAACAATTTTGCAACCTATAACAACCTGACACAATTCTGTTCTTGTCTATTTCTGAGACCTTTGATTAGACTCAGCATGATCTTGTTCTTGTTCTGTGTGCCAGCCATTCTATAAATTATTTACTTCATTGGTGTCAACAGCGTGAGTTATATTTAAGACACAGCATGCTTTTTGAACTATAAATTTACCACACAATGGTCAGTTCAATGATGAATGGATATTTCAAAATCTTATGAATATTTTTCGTGGAAAATTAGTGCGTCTAACATGCCATGAATCGGTTAGTGTGATAAAAGAGTTTAACTGCAGGTGACACTATCAGACAAAACAAGCTATTGTTCATGAAGAACTGAAGGGTGACGAGAAGAAGATAAATCAAACAGTTAAAGAAGACTGTTGGCAGGACAAAGTTTTTCACAAAGAAGTCGCAAAAAGCGCAATATTTCACATGTGCCAGCTGCAAAGTAGTAAAATCATCACGGCCCTTCCCTGAATGGTGATTTTTACATGTAAAAATAAAACTGTATAAAATCTGTACATACAGCAGTAGTTAACTATAGTATCTACTAACATTGTTTTCATTTACCAACTTGCCACTTCTGACCAACTGGAATTTGACCTGGCTTCTCCAATGAATTATGATTATTGATTATGATTTTGCTTGAAGCGACCATCGACTGATGCCATGCAGCGTTATGATAAGTCATTTGATTAGATTAGATTAAATATACAACATACAATGTATTGCAGCCCTTGAGTTGTTTTAGAATGTGCAATCTGGCCCTTGGCCAAAAATGGTTATGCATCCATGACTTATATCACAACACACAATGACTCAATCAATTGTTGGTTCAAATTGAAACTGCATTCAACAATCATAATCCATCAATGGCCATTTAAATGCTCCAAAGAAATTGAGACACGAAGCCATGAAAGGCAAATCTGTTAACACTGTCCAAGTGACCGTGTGCTTTGCGTAATAGAAAGGGAATGTAAAGTGACTGTAATCAGTACAAAGCACGCAAACAACAATACAGTTCTCTCAACCACAGTTAACATAAATCTAGGTTATACAAAACATGTATCTACAACGTGAAGTTTATAATCATCATCACTATTATTCATATCTAGCAAAGAAAAAGAAAACAGAAACATCAATGCCATAAATAGCTTCCTTCTGATTATTCACCAGCAATCGCTATGCACGAGCACAATCCACATTCTCTATTCAACTGCCAATACTTTATCACTGTCAGATATATGCAAAGGACCTTAGGACTGGTCATTGAATTTTCCGCCTGGATTAGCGATGCACAAGACCTGGAAAATCTGCTCGCCACGCAATTTATCAACGCTCTCGTTCTCCACTAACGCAGTTGCATTACAGATCTTTCTCGCTGGATCAACTACTAAGCCACAGCTTTAAGCAGGGATTTGTTTTCCTCTTTGTGAATTGAATTTTCATAATAGGAAATCATGCTCAGCCTCGGAACTAGGTCATCACATCACTCCCATAGACAATGAGGCAGTGCTTGACCCAAAAACATTACAAATGAATGTTGCTTCATATTAACCTGTCCTTCATATTAACTTGGCTCTTCTCCATGCTGCATGGACCCAAATGTTCACTCAATTCAGATTTGGGAGTGATTCGTAGAGGGAATTCTCCCACCCACATTGGTTCAGACTATTTCCCAGCAAAAATATTTTTTCCCCATTCACTTTGCTATGTCTGTAGATCTTTTCCCCACTGTTGCCAACCACAAATCTCACCCCGCTTCAGATCATACCCCCCAACATTCTTATCAGCTGAACATAATGTCCTCTTCAATACTTTGTTTACTCTCACTCAAGGTTCTTCAGTCTTGTTTGTCCAGCGCAGCACGTGCAACTCGCCCAAAAGAGCCATCTGTTCTCTGGATAACAGCAGAGATAACAGGATATAAATTACTCAAACGCCTTCACAAATTACTTAAAGGCCTTCATGCTCATGGACTTCTAAAGCCACCTTAAACTGATCACGTATGCATCATGGAATTGGTAAAAGGATGGCAACTGTTCCAGTCTCTGCTGGTATTTAGCAGCATTGTCGACATTCCTGTTGAAAGCTTCCATGACCACATGCTTCTCGCAACCATAAAGCAAACTGGGAAGTTCATTATAGCTTGCATCTGATTTTCATGTTCTCCACTCTGCTGTCTGTCTACTGGCCACTCTGCATATATTGAACTGTGTGACATCCTTTGCATTGGCTGCTTATTTCTGACCACATACATGCTACAAGATCATAATGCTTCACTGCGTTTCCATTCTCAGTACTGCTGCCGAATACATCAGCAAGCTGTGCATATCTGTCTCCAACCAGACTGGTCACCAGATGCTGCATTCTGCCATGTGGGGTGATTCCATTGTTCCCCGCTTCCACACATCAACACTATTACACTGCGGCTTCTCTTCTGTGGGACCATCTTTTGGGAACAGTTTTTCCATTCAAATTCACTGTGTTCCACTTACTGCTGATCACATTACTTTTGCTTGGATATTAAAGACCTTTTCCACCTGCTTACCAGCCATGTACAGAAGCATCCGAGAGGTTCCTATATTATATAAGCTCTACAAATTTCTATGCTCTACAAATGCTCTGTCACAGTTATAGTGGTCTCAGTTGTGTCATTATATCCCCACTGCCGTGCATTTGCTCAAACCCAAGAAGTTAAGCATGAAGACCTCCCTAGAAAAAGCAAAGTAACTCCTCAGTAGCTCTTTCAATTACTTTTGCAGCCTTTATTTTCTATTTTTAAATTTCTGCATTCATTAAGGGTGCAGTTACCACAATCTAATGAAAAGCATCAGTCAATGGTACTGAGCAATTGTGAGTGAAGAACTGGCTCAAGGTCCCTAAACTACTAGTAATCATCTCAGGGGAGGTTCAAACCCATACTCTCCGTGTCACAAGCCAAGTGCTCTAACCAATAGGCTCCTATGCCCACAACAGGCTACCATGCCTTTAGCGTTCTAAATGGGAGTGGAATTCATCTTCTTTAGTCTTCTGAGATTATTCCTATCTTTCAGGTCCTTTATATTACCCAGTTTCATCTACTCAAGTTTATACTCTTGTCTCTCCTTAAGCATCCTGGGTGCAATATTTCAAATGTCAGGCTCAGCCTCATCATTCTTCAATGCGACAGCAGCGTATCCGGTGGGATTTCTGATTCCGCTTAACCCTTTAACTCACACCAAAAAATAAAGAATAAATTCCTTACAACTGGCAGATCAATAATCCCCAAGGCCCTGACAACCAACAGTTTTGTATGAAAAAGGGTAAAATATATTAAGATACTACTTGCAATACCTTTACCAAAGGTTAATATAAATTTGTAATCAGTAAAGTTCTTTGTAGCATTATGTCTAGTTTCAAGCCACTTGTCCAGTTTTTGAGAAGAAATCTTGGGGTTTCTGTATACCCTTAAGTGCACCAACTCTTAGAAACGGGTAATATTTATGTTACCAAAACCTGAAGCAAAACTGTTTGTGACAAAATATCAATTGTCCGCTAAAAAGCTGTAGATAAATATGAACTAAATTTAATGAAGGAAGAATTTTAGCAACACTGATAAATCTGAGCCTTCACCCTATTTGTGTGCCCAAACCTGAGAAAAACTTCTGCTACCCATCAAGACTCTATCTGACAACTGATTTTTAAGATGAATTTGCAGATCACTTTAGTCATTTAGCATAGACCATATACTATACAAACATTCACCTAAAACTTTAATTTGGTGTTTCATTGTCTCAGGATCAGTCAGTTCTTTCCTGTCATGCACTGGGTTGAGTGCCTCCAACATCTCATTTGACCTTGACCTTGCTACACTTGCTGTAGGCTGCATCCGGCCAACAGACTTACTTTGGTCACTGCTGAAATTGAGCATTTGTAGAGCACCTTTAAGAACCTTTCAGCATATGGCTATCAGGCAGTTAGAAGAAGAATTCTTGAGAACACTGGGACATTCCTGTCTGCATTAACCTTTCAATGCCATTGTGAAGCATACCATACAACCACCGGTCATGCTGTGGTAACGCATACTTTAGTCCATGAATTCTAAATATCAGCACCGAGCATTATGCAGCTGGGCTCTCCACTAAATATTACCTATACTGATTGACAAAACATTACTTTGTCACTGCAGCAGAGGAACATCAGCAGCTTCAACATGAAATTTGGAAACTGAATTTAGATAAGAGCTATGAGAGACGAGCATTCATCGTCATAGGCTACTTTATAGACAATGTGGAGCTATTGGTGCATCAAAGAGTCTAGTCCACATCACGGTGTATGCCTTCTGTTCTGCCAGCAAACTATGTCGAGAACAGGTTTGAAGACATCATCAGACATCTTATATTCAATCTCAAGTCAAACATAAGCACTCAAGCTGATAGCAACAAGTTTGCTCTAGTGTCGGAGGCAATGAACAGATTAATTACAAAAAGTAAGGTTTGTCATGTAAATGCAAATCTAAATTTCTCAGCACCACACAAAAGCCACGTCAGGAAGAACAGCTTATTCACTGGCACTATATCAAATCAAGTCTGCAAAAGCCAGGTTGTTTGGTCAGATTTGGTGTCAGGTCAGAACCCGGGGGGTGTCAAGCCGGGGAGATAGCATGGTACTATGGTGGAAATTGTTGGTGACAGTGCTCAGGTGATAGTGTTGGAGCAGAAACTGAAAAGCAGAGCTTGAAGAGTTTAGTTTCAGTCTTGATCAAAAATGTGCAGGACAGGGTGAGCAGCAGAGTGCTCGTGTTGACAGGTGAGAAAGGGGAATGTGTGAACTTGCGGAGGTCTTTCAAGAGTTCGTTCCAAAGACCTGGCGCCGAGTAGATGGAGAATTTGAGAGAATAGAATACTGGAGGTTGAGACAGAGAACGGTATCAGGAAGAGCAAGTAGATCTGGGCAGTTGGATAGAGAAAGTAAGAAAAAGAAAGTTAAAATCTTAAAATAGAGAAAGTAAGCAAGTAAGGGTTGAGAAGTCTGAAGGGCAATATAGGTAAGATATAAAATTTCATGGTGAATGCACTTAGGGACCTTAAGCCGATGAAGCGATTTGTGAGAATATAACAGCTGATGAACATTTATTTCCCACAAAGGCTCATTGCTGCTGGACACACTAGTTGGTGAGCTCAATATCCATGTACTGAAATTTGGATTTTAAATGTTATGAACATTAACAGCCAATAACATGATAACATTTTGACATCAGTGCATCTGGTTGCTTTATAATAATACATGCGTACTGCCAAGGAGGCCTATAATGTTACACCCAAGACGCATTTGATCAATATGTTTGGTAATTATATAGGAATACACAACATTATAATTTTATATTTTAAGCAAGAATTTCCTGCTACGAATTGACGTAATCAATCACTTTAGCAGTGTTGATGGTCAAGTCATGTTACCAGGGTCTCCAGGTTGTGAGAGTAAGCCATAAGATTTTAACAAATGTATCATCATTATCATCCACTGCTTATTAAGGAATAACAACAACTCCTCCACTTTTTCTGTGGAAAGCAATATAAGGTAAGACATGGTAAGCTAAAGTCAGTAAGTTAAGAAGGTAAGTCTTGATGCAACAAACTAGGTAACCAAACCTTAAATTACTTCTTACATATACAGCGGAAAAGACCTAAAATTCATATCCACAGACAACATCACAGTTGGTGCTACGATTGTAAACTGTAACAAGACAACAAATCAGTAGTCAGGAGTGTCAGCAATTAGTTACAGGAGAAGGAGTAGGTAAACGATAAACAGGAGCAGGAGGAGGAGGAGGAAGAGAGGAAGGAAAATATCATCTGATTTTGAAGGCTTACTTCACGGTATTCCTGATCCTTGTCAGTGATGGTCTGAAGCTGTAGGATGTAGATGAATGTGTCTTGGCCGATTGGCTTCAGAGGAGACCACTCCACCAAGCATGAATTCAGACCAATCTCGGTCACCTTGGGTGCTACAACCATTCAGCACATGCATCAATCAAACTATCCACTTGGTCCATTGCTTCATTAGTTGATCCACCAATCAGTCAATTACGCACAGGATCAATTGCAATCAGCTCCGACTCAGAAACACACAGTGAAATTGATTGGTTAGTTTCAGACTCGTCTACAAACTAACCCCTTAATGCAAAATCAACAGGGACAGGCCATAGAAACTGCGTGTAAACCAGGTTGTGTGTAAAACGGCCCAGACAGCTACGTTCGTGAGACCTCTAGTGTTGCTGTTTACAAATGGTGACCAGTTAAGGATCTAATATGGACCTAACAAACATGGCTGTCAGAGGAATAATGCAGAAATAACCAAAAATATTCTCTAATACCTTAAAATATTCTCTAACCAAACCCATACTACAGTAAGCCTATCTACTATCACGTTGTTTTATTTAGCATTATTTTAAATATTTCACATGCAGTTTGTGATTTAATTCTAAAAAACTAAAAAATATGCATATAACAAAACATAACCTTGTTAAATAAATTTAACAATAAATTTAAATTTAACAATAAAAATAATTAACACAGTGGAATGTTTTTAAGTTATTAGCATGGACAATATATCATGATTCAACTGTATCCAGAGAGTTTATATTCCAACAGTCAGACCTTAATTTGTTAGGTTCATCTAGTTCACATTAAGGTTTTACAAAAGTATGATGCTACTAATTTCTTCTGTTTCTGTCTCTTATCTCTATTTTTTTTATAAACTTGGTCATTTGGCATAACTTTTAAAAATTTTGAAACACACCTTACAAAGCATGTTCAAGTGATTTCATTAAACCAAATTCCACTGTTCTATGTACAGCACATTAACTAACAAAGTTAATGTTACGCAGAATCACAGGTAAAATGGTAGTGTGTAAACACGTTCACATTGTACCAATTATCGTTGTTACAGTTATTTTATTGTTAATATTATTTTTATAATAACTAAGCTGTCGTCGTCACTATTACCTTAATTTACCTTCTACGTTAAATATTATAAAAGATATACAAAAAATATAAATAAAAAATATAAAAAGATATAAAAGATTCATGTTTCTGCTTACATTTAAGAATGCCAGGCAGGGCTTTGGTTGTTGTGCAAGTAAAGACGTCGGAAACAGGTCCATCCCCGGCTTCATTTGTGGCAAAGATTCTAAAATGATACTGGGATTGCTCGTTGAGTTTTGTCACCTTATGAGTCTGTGCTGTTCCCTGGTAGACTGGCTGGAAGCTGTAAAAAATGTCAGAATAATAACAAGTAGGTCTTCATTCCACTTTAACCACATTTATTTATGCATTAGTAACCACCATAAGTATGCAAGTACTGTACATTTGTTGTTGAATCATGTCTCCCCATCTCTTCTTTTGTATCTAAACCTTTAGGTGCTCACAAAAAGCGCTGCCTATGCCAGCCTAAATAATGTTAAAGTCATCAAAAGAAAAATTAATCAATAAGCGAACAACGCTCAGGTAACTATCTCCACTATCTTCCTTCTTCCGTTTGAAGAGCTTTAGGTCTTGTTGAATCATGCCTTTCCATCTTTTCTTTTGTTGTCCCCAACTTTATTGAGGACTGGAAGATGCCACGTGGTAGACCCAGAACCAAGCAAACCAGAATATTCTAAAAGGATCTAAAATGACACAGGTTTGGTTTGCAAACTGCAGGGAGAAAAACCCAGGACAGGAAGGTTTCCAGCCACATCATTGATATATGTACACTTACTTGAATTTGCATCTACAAAGTAGGTTCCTAAGTAACTAAACAGAGTGATTTTACACCATTTTTGATACAGGACAAATTGGATATTACACCATTTTTGATACAGGACAAATTGGATATTACACCATTTTTGATACAGGACAAATTTGATAATGGCATCACAGAAGTTTCTGGATTTGAACTGATAAGCATACCTTCCATTGTCTCTCATCATCTCTAGACAGTACTGGATGAGGTCTGCATTCTTCCCTTCACCCCATTTCAGTTTAAGGAACTTTGACCCCACAGAGGCACACTCCAGGTGCGGCGCATTTGGTGGAAGGGCTCGTGTTGTCACCTTGATTGGCACACTGAATGCACCCACTCCAATGGCGTTCACAGCCTGGATTCTGATCCTGTAAACAGATGGAAATATAACTGTTTTTTAATGTCTACAACTCATCCAAATATTTCAAAAGCACTGGAACAACAACAGTGAAAGTAACTAAACTGTGAGGAAATGCTGTTGAGCAGTTTTAACAGGCGATGCTATATTTATGTCAGATTACATGACATTACACTTGTCACTACTGAAATCTCCAAACACAACTTCACAGAACCAAACAGAAATTTAGTTTAATATGCAGTCTCAAAGTGGAATAACTAAAGGCACAAAGTACCATAATCAATAGCTACATTGGGCTGTTGAAGCACTCGACGACAAGGAAAACAACATCTGTGAACTGAAGATATTGGTTTTCAATGATAAACAGCACGAGACTAAGCTAAACACCCTTGGAGCAAGAAGTCTAAAGAAACCTGTCGGCACCTACTTGTAGAAGGTCTCTGGAACAAGACTGTCAATGCTGTACTCTGTGACGTTTTCTACGGATATTAGATGGCGTTCTCCAATGTCAATGTTGTACGACGTTATACGGCATCCATTGCATGGCGGTTCTTTCCATGATAACTGGATTGACGTTGCTTTGGGGTTTGCCCTTAGCGACACAACGGCCCCTGGGCTGCTGGGAGGCGTCAGGCAGGTAGCAATGGCACTGAATGGCCCTACACCAGCACTATTCACAGCCTACACCCACACATATATACAAACACAACAAATTTCATAAATAACAGCTCTGTGCATAAGGCAGATAAACAGAGGTTGATAAGATAGATAACACATGGATAACTAAGACATATAATGTGACTCATACAAAAGACACACATGTATAAAAAACAGATAAATAGCAAACAGCAAATCTAGAAGCACCATAGAAAGGTAGTTCTGCACGTTCGGTCTTCTTGGATTCCTTGGTTGACTTTCGACCAGACTCACTCTGGAATTTGGCTTGCACAACAATTTTGCTTAGTAGCGATCATCGACTGATGCCTTGAGCATTATTACAGTGGTGCTATAGAAGTTCTCAGATTAGATTAGATTCCAAATTCATTTTTATGTGTGCATGAGCACATGACAAGGAAGAAATTAAATTTAAAACACAATCAAATGACTCACTTGAACACGAAATGCGTAGCGTGTTGCAGGAGAAAGTCTGCTTAGTTCGTAATTCAGCGAAGTACCACAAAACAGCTGCAACATACACAACATCAACAATTACACAAGCTGCAGAGTTCGTTACATGTAAAAGGTAAACAAGGAAAGGGCCAACAGAACCGACAAAAGCATCCAGTATAACTGTCCTTGAAATGATTTATTCAAAACAAGACTAAATAAGTAATAGATAACCTTAGTGTCCTAATACTTCTAGTTGAAACACCAAATGACCAATCTTTCGAGTTGTAATGTAATGTAATAAGCTAAGAACATTCAATTTGTGTTGCCTTGTGAAGACCTTGCACACCTCTTATCTAGAACATGTGAGCAACCAGAAAATTAGGAAAAGAACAGCAGTGGATGCAGCCTCTGCCACAGTCTGGAAGCACAGACTCTTCACCTTCGGACATGTCACAAGGTCCAAAAGAGAAAGACTAACAGAAAGCCTTGTTGGCAACCATGGACAAGACCCCAGACAGTGTGGGCCTTATGGTGAACCAAACACCATTTGTTCTAAGGTCATGAAGAGAGAAGGATCTTTCACCTTTGAATTTTTAACTTCACAGAGCTTGCAGGAGAGCTAAGGATTGAAAAACAAGGCAACATGTCGTGGACAAGGCTATCTTAGTATTACTATCCACTCAAAGAAAAAGAATGCAAATCCAATGCACAGCTGCCAGTTAGGACTCCCACTTGCAGGCACTTCTAGTGCCTGCCAGCTAATAATGCAAGCCTTGACAGAAAAGTACCTGTGGTCACCAAAAGGCAGCGATCAAGAGGAACAAGATGCCACAGCCAAAATACACAGAATCTAACCCAATTATGACTGTCCAATACTTACTGGAACAAAATCTAGCTCCTCTTTTGGCTGCCACTCCAGCCGGTATTCTGTGATGGGGGCACCGTTATTGCAGGGCTCATCCCAAGAGGTGACCACGATATGAGGTGACTTGCAGTGCAGATCTGGCTGATGTGGTGCGTCAGGGAGCCCAGCTCCCGTCACAACATCTAGACGATCAGACCATGGCCCAGGCTAATAAATGCACAACAATTCATTACATTTCATTATTACCTATATAACAGTTAGTACCTATATCATAGTTATTATAATAATTACCTATATAATATATAATAATACCATTATTACCTAATCATTACACCAATTACCTATTATTATTATTATTATTATTATTCGTATCAGTTTTCATATAATTTACCATTACCAATAAATGAAAAATGAGGTTATTATCATAATAATTATCACTTGTTTGTTATTATCATCATTAACAGAGGAAAACAATTTATATCCTGTACGTGTGGCTCAAACGTTCAAACTATGGGGTTAATAATGATACTGTTGATGGTAACGACTACACTGACTGTGAAGACAGCAAGATGAACAACACAGCAGCAGTACTGGAGGCACTGACAATAGGAACTGGAGGCACTGACAACAGGAACAGCTGTAAAGAAATACGTAGAATGCAAGAGAAAATCCAGTCTCTAATGTAAACAGTCCATTACCCCGGCTTTGTTGAAAGCTTTCACTTGAAACTCGTATGCTCTTCCAGGATGCAGCCCTGCCACAACACACTCTGTGTCATGGCCACGGTAGACCTCACGTGACGTCTGGTCAGGGTTTGTCATCAAGACTGCATACTCGTTCACCTGCGACCCTCCATCATAGTCTGGGCAATCTGAGCACAGATGAAGAACCATGGGATCAAAATACTAAGATAATATGATAAGTATGCAGCATGAGTTTGCATTAGTTGGCAAGCAAATGAAGCAGACTTTAGTAAACTGATTTGATAATAGCAATCTGAAGTGATTTAGTGACTAGCAGCAGCTGGCAGTAGCATTTACCTTACCAACTCAGCATCTGTCTTGCCAGCATAAAACCTACAATATAGTGTGCAAATAAGAAGCAGTTAAAAAGCACCAGAAGCATTAGCAGTTAGCTTACCCCACACGATACTCAGATATGCGGCCTTTGGTCGGCCATGCAGTCGTGGTTGCCTGCACTGACCAGGACAGATTGCCTGCGTTGTGACCAAAAGAACCTCTGACCACTGCAAAGAAATCAAACCAATGAAACAAAAAAAAGTATGGAGCTAACTAATTAGCCACACAATCAGCCAAGCACAAACTGTTAGCCCTGTAAATCAATCTGCAATTGCATACATACATAGATAAATGTACACAGAGACATAAAAACATACACATTGCTTTGCTTCTATGTTTACCTGGATCAGTTTCACTGGCAACAGCATCAGCTCCAAACAAATCAGCAACGCTAACAACTGCCAAACACATTTTAAAACAACTATGGAAATCATGCATCATAAAATAAAAGAAATACTGGTGTTCATTTCTCGTATAAATTACTTAAACCAAGCATATGCACTGCTATAAGCAGCTCTAAATAGCAATAAACATCAAGGTTATGCAGATACAATCAGCCTATCCACCAGTTAAAAACACTGATAAAAAATCAATAGAATGGCTTTGTACATCACTAGTTCCTCCCGGTCCAACAGCCTGAACCCGAATGCGATAAGTGAAACCAGGTTGAAGTTGTTCTGCTGTAAATTCTCGCTCGTTTAATACGTGGATCTTCTTCGATCCTAAGAACAGAAATATGAAAGCAGGGAACTACACTGTGCAATTATAATAGTAATTAGTATTAAAACTTAGCATTAAGAGCTGGCAACGATGACGTAATTAACAATAGTGCAACAGCAACCACTACAAAAATAAGAATTGAATATGCCACAATTAAGATAGCTGCTAGGCACAAGTAAGAGTATGTTCAGAAACATGGCAGGAGCTACAATGGGAAAGTTGTTATTCTGGTAGCAGTTCTTCTCATAATTCGGGTCTTCATGTCTTATAGTTTGGTTGTCTTCGTACTGTCACTGCATCTGCATACGTTTTAATCTGTGCAACAATTCATCAGAAATGAACCTCCTTCATGGCATTTGTGCCTAAGGATGATCCTGTTGCTTCTGCGTGTGCTTCAAACAACTGGGATGTGACAAAATAAGTTGTAAAGATCTTATACGATCATTATATTTTTATTTCTTATATTTTACAGCACTGCATATTATATCATTATTTTATTATTATTAGTAATGTTTCTTATATTTTTACACTGCTGTTGTTTAAGCTGTCTAAATTCAAAGCATCAGTCAGTGAAGCTGAGTGATTGTTCGTTTAAGGACTAGACACGATCAAAACACAATGACCATATCAGAGGAGAGGTCAATCTGCAGCAGCCATTATGCTTACATTACCAATCAGCCAAGATTACGTTATGTCAGAACAGACAACCAGAGCTACAATATTAAACTTTAGGAAATGGCAAAATTGTTTTATGCCCCTACCATCATCATCTAACTGCAGCAGGTAGTTGCTGATCTCTGTTCCTCCATTGTCCCTTGGCTGATCTAAAACAAGCGATAAAAGAAAACAAAGTTGTAAAACAACTCACACACAATCTATGGCAGCCAGCAACCAAACACAAAAACTCCACTATCATATAAAGTAAAACATTTAAAACATATGAAACCAGCCAGAATAAGAAACAACTATGCCAGAGTAAACTACTGACCTCTAGTTAACATTCAAGCACACCTCAGATTCATATTTACTGACTCTGCAAGCATAGCAAGTACCATAAATAAATAAATAAAAAAGGGAAAAACTGCAAGTTTCAGGAACACTTAAAAACTGCCTGCTTTCACCAGGACTGAACTAGGAGTGTCTGGGTATATGCTTTAAAGTGGCTTCGAATAAATATACAAATAACGAATTCATGAAGACAGCATTTAATAAATACACATTTACCTAACGTTAACATGCACATTGAAAGCGCACCGAAAGCATGAGCTAGGTTAAAGAAGACATACCCCAAACGACCTTAAAGCTGTTGCTGGAAGCCCGACCCTTGAGCTGTGGTTTTGGAGGTGAGCCAGGCCGATCCGGAAGAGTTCGGTAGCACACAACATCACTCCATTTACTGCTGCCCTCATCATTGCTCGCTTGCAACTAAGATCAAAACGAAACGAATCATTAGTCAAATCAAGACTCTTCTTTCTACAGACCATACAACAATTCAAAATCCAAAAATTCTTCATCTCTGCTGCTTTCCTATTCTTATAAATATATATCTGATGTATTTCACACATGTTTACATACACAAATATGTTATATAGGGTGAGGCATAGTAAGTAATCTTACACTCCTCAAAGCCTCCTTCAACAGCAGCTCAAGTTTTTAATTTCGTAATCAAGAATTTATAAAGTGTCACTTCAAGATAAACTCATCAGAGGCGCTCAGTTTTATACAGATACCTGCTAAACGTATAAGAAATACAACTTATACACAAAAGAAGAATATACTTAAACTGTAATTGTCTGAACTTGGTCGGCCAAACTTTCCCTAAAATATCCCTCTCAATCCTTTCCATGATTTTTACCTGCTGACCCGAATCCAGCTGTTTCTTCACATTGTTGGCCATCGCTCTGATCACAGCATTTTCAGCCTATCTGAACATGTTTTCATTCTGCATTAATAGTAAAAGAAACATAAGATAGTCAAATTCAGTGTTTTATGCTTACTCGAAATTTGTACTCAGTGTTGCGTCGAAGATTTACAACTTTGTATGAAAGGTCAGATCCATTGTAGACAGTCAGGAACCCGTGACCCTGCAACAGAAATGTCACTAGAAGTCACCTGTCACCTAGAGCCAACATGCTTTCCCCAGCATGCATGAATCTGTTACATTTTGTACAAAATTTACAAAACCTGTTGCCATTTTGTTGAACTAAGAACTATAACTGTATTTCTGTTGCACTGTATAGTATAACTTGAAATATTCTTAGGCCAGATGTCCAAGGCATCAACTGACGGTCATTCATGTTAAATTATGACAGGTAAGAGAAACCAAAAGAAATGATGCAAGTTAAATGTGGTTATCTGGAGTAACTGGACTGGACTTGGACAGAAGAAATCTGCCTACCGTGGCATCGTCTTCCATCTGAAGAGTAAACGAGTCATCACTTGGTCTCCGAATCCAGGAAATCGTCAATGCTTTAACGTTCTGTTCTGACAGCATCGGAGGATCCGTCTGCGAAGGAGCTGTGCCACTGGTGCAATGGCACACTGGGTCACTGTAATCACTGCTCAGAATAAAGACAGCCATACACTTCTGTTAATTACAATATTTATCCCGATCCAGTGTATAACCAACATCAAAGGCAACAGAGCAGAGGAAATGAAATATTTCTCAAATTAAATTTCTGCTACTGTCTGACTCAGAGACCATCCACAAACTGCCATTCTGGTAATTATCTGGTAATTAACTTAATTTATTAAGTAAGTCTACTTTAGCAAAATTACTCTGACGGACTTCCTGGGGTATTAGCTGAATTCACTAATCTACTGTAACAAGAGGTTTATCAATTAAACCAATTTCTTATCAATCAATCAATCAATCAGTCAGTCAGTCATATAATCAGTCATTGAGTGATCAAGTCAGTTGGTCAGTTTCTCTTATAATAATCAACCAATCTTTAAACAGTTGATCACTCTTTAACATGACTAATTATTATCAATATTTAATCGAGTAATTGTCTAAATATCGAAAGAGCAATAAAGAATCCAGAGATTCAAATGACTAAACAGCTTATAAATCACTGAGCTAAATTAGCGGCAACATCATTGCTAACCTCTTCCCTATGGCATTCACAGCCGCCAGACGAAAAACGTAGCCAACAGATGGCGCCAGTTTTGTCACTTTAAACTGTTTCTGTAGACCATTGTAAATTTCCACAAATTTGCTCAGGTCTCTTGTTCCCTAATTTCAAGTAAGAAAAGCACAGTTCATCAACAACTGCAGTTTATCTTTGCTTAACCTAAAATGTCTTCAACCAAGAGTCATAGATATTCAAGAGTCATAGATATTCAACATGTTTTTAGATTGCACTCTGCTAGGCATAATATCAATCTACAACATTCCAAAACCGCAGAAACTGCAAATATATTCTGAAGATAGGAATAAAGCTTGTATCGAATTCAAGAAAAGGAAAATCACTTCTCACATTTAACTACAGATGCCCAGTGAGGATAGCTTTAATACTAAATGTTTTTGATTTACCTGATCATACTCGAGCAGGTAGCTGGTAATCTTGGATCCATTGTCTGCAGGTGCCTACAAAGAGCCAAACATCACCCTCATCATCTCAGTCATCATCTCCATTTCCACCACCTTTCATTTAGCTCTTCCTCCTCATTTGCCTTGTCCTTCTCCTACCCCTCCACTTTCTCGTCATCATTATTCATTCTTTCTACTTCTTAACATCACCTTCATCAGTTAACAGTTTGATCAACAAGTTATGCCAATTATGCTGACTGATGATGACGACGCTGATGATGATGATGCTGACAATGACGATGATTATTATAACAACGCTGATGTTTCCTGTTTAACACACTCACACTCCACTTGAGCAGAATTGTGGTTTTGCTCTTGTTGATCATCTTTGGTGCAAAAGGAGCGTCTGGTTCAGCGCTCAGCGTTCGAAACGGAGCCGAGCACACTAGATCACCCTGGAGGTCATCCAGTTTACAAAACGCCCTGCAAAGAAAACCCCAACAAGGTCTATACTTAACAGGTGACTGTGTAGCAGTCAACTGCACACAGGTGCTGGACACCTTGCAATATAACTAACTGCAAGAGAAACAGCAGCACAGTTATAAAGACTATGCTTACTTATTCACTTTAAACTTCATGTCTTTTAACTGCATATTGAAGTATCTGAACAATTGTAGTTTTAATTCTATCTGAATGGAGTTATGCAATGCTACAGACGCGACAGCCCAAATGTTTCTCGCTTACACTAAACCAACATTTATTTAGAAGGCCTTGCCACAGTAATTCTACAGCAGTAGTGCTCACCATGAAAGACACTGCCACAGGACTTCTACTGTGGCAAAACCTGACAAAATCGAATAAATGCCTAAAACTTCATTTGCAGTCTTAAGTTAGGGTTTACTAACAACAGTAAAATATAACAATTCACAAGGAACAACAAAGTATATGTAGAAGTTTTATAGAGATATAAAAACTGAGAACATACATCAAAGGAAGAAAAGAAATGACAGCAGACATAAAACATTTCCTCCTTCATACCTAATGTAGTATTCAGTAGCTGGAAGAAGCTTTGTCACAGGAACTTCTACATTTCCACCACTGCAATAAAATAATGAAAAACTGTTTTCTTGCAAGAGAACACTAAGACGAGTTAACTTAAAATGTGTGACACATCAGATACTTAAATGATGAAACAATAAATACTTTTGTAACATACTAGAATATGTAATCAGCTATAAAATGAGTACACTAGGAAGGTCCTGTGCGAATTGATAAACACTGAGAATGACTAAGACACTAAGACAACAATTGAAACTAACAACACTGAATAAAAGCTCGAGAAGAGCTCAAATCAGCAAATCTCCACACGGGTCTTTCACTTAAAACTGAACACTCCTCTTTCTGCTACCTCTTCTTCCCCTCATCTATCCCGCAGATCCAATTCCAAACACCACCCACCGTAGTCAACTGACTGACTGCCTGTCTGACTATCAACTTGAAACTGAACTCATCTTGCCGACCAGTTTTGTTTTGACTGACCGCCTCTGAATAAGCTCGTTCCCGCGACTTAGCTTTCGTTGAGCGCTGTAGAAATCTCGAGTATATGAGTACAATTATGATTTCAATCTAGTCCACCTTGTTACAACAAATAACATTAGCACAGCACTTAGAGGGCCTTGCACAGTCAAAGTAAACACTCTAATACAACAAACATGTTCACCTGTAATAAACGCTCATTAAAAACCAATGCCAGATAATCTACCTGTAAAAACTTTTAAAATTGGTTTCCTTCTTATCGGAGAATTGAAGAACATAAACGAGTTCTGATGGATCAATATCTAAGTCTGTGGAAGCAACATTTGGTGGGGTTAGACGAACTAAGGCACATCTCGATTCAATCGCAGACACCTGTAACATTAACCCATTACAGACATGCTTCAAAATGTTGTTTTGCTGTGTAATGTAGTGGAGACGTTCAACGTTGCCAGACCACGTTCTTTTGTGACTAAACATTCAATAGCAGAATTCTCAGCTGGCCAACATAAACCAGAAAATAAACAGAAAGCGTTATAAAGATTTAGTTGTATTGCACTGAAAGCTTAAATTGTGAGGTGCTGTGTAAATGTTCAGGTACATACAAACATGCTTTATCATCCTATCTCAGAATTGGCCAGCCACAGATAAATAAGTACATATATGCGTACATACGTACATACAAATAAGCACATGCAATGATGTAGCTACTTAGCTCAGGCAGCATTTTCCATTGTGAAAAACTGGCCTGGCACTGAACCCAAAAAATCTGAATTAGACGTACAGCATCATAATCACAGAGGCCATTCAGCTAAGGTAATTTTGCATTGAATAAGGCTTCACGTGGTTGGTGAGTAGGTAAGCTGACTGCATACTTCAGGAGGTGAAACCTGGTTGGCAGATGACAACAGGTGACATTTGAATGACAGCCGATTTGTGAGTAGATGAGCGACTGCCTACATCAGCAAATGATTGTAAATGTATTGTAACTGTAATAGGAAATTTGTATAATGTCTCTTCAAGAGAACTTACTCTGAACTTACAGTTGATTTGTGAGTAGGTAAGTGACTGCCTACCTCAGGAGGTGACATTTTTGACAGCAGCTCCTGCACCAGTTTGCACTCCTCCTCAAATTCCTGCCCATCAACAGACGAATCTCTAGAATATGACTCCGACTTGGACTTGTCATTGGTGGCTGCAATCAAAGAAGTCAACACAGCCACTTAACAAGAAGCTAGCACCTTACTCCTCATGCCACATGTGATTTCCACCATCGTTGTAATTGTAACCAGATATTTAGAAAGCACCTCTTAGAGGATAAACTCAACAGAGGTGCTTCCGACCCAAAAAATTAAAATCATTGTTAAACAGTACAGTCTTCAGGCTCCTGCAGAACACTGAGGGGGGAGAGAGGAGCTCAAGTTGCAATTCTTGAGGGATTCCTTCCATGTAAAACAAGTGGGGTAGTTGCATGTCATACAACAAGAGCCATGACTACAACAACTCAAATCTTTGTACTATTTTGTCCCAAATAATCGTCACTAAAACATACGGAAACGAGCAATTTTTACCAGATTTTCTGGTTATTTTACCCAGTACCCAGATATGGTATTTGAAGTTTTTACAAAAACAGAAATTACGAACGATGCAACAGCTTTGTAAAATTGACTGATTTCAATTCATTCAAAATATGACATGGGGCAAAATGATGATATTAGTTTTTACCATAAGTACAGATTTTTGTAGCTTAGTTTATTTTAAAATATATTCATTTGTTTTAACTTGTCAGAACTATATTATTAACTTGTAAGGCTGGACTATCATTTATAGTGACATGACCATTTTCACATGCCTGTCCTAAGATGAGATTGAGAGAGGGAGATGTCATAAATGGAGATTGAGAGAGGAGACATGAAGGTCAGATATGAGTCCACTGATTGAAGTGTGGACGGGGCAGAGATGGCTGATCGACAAGTGTACGCGAAAAAGATGAGAGGGGAATAAAACAAGTTAAAGCGGGCAAAACAGGCGTCATTCATACAGATTCCCTGGACGCTGTGAAGCTCCAACTTGTTTCCACTGTTCGTGCCTTCAGAGGCTTTAGAGTTCATTTCTTACAGTACCATAATAGTCAAGCCACTGGATTGAAAATAACTGGGAGATAAGGAAGTCTCTTTTCTATTAGAGTGTTCTACTTAGAAAGCAGGTTTTTCAAATCATTTTAACAGGTCAAACGTTCTCAGTATTCTTTCTGCACCCCCTCTCTCATCCGTTTGAAATGGTTTCTGTATGCACAATATTCAGCCAAATTTGCTATAAAGGTACATAAGGAAGACAGAAACATACAACATTGGAGACTAGAATCAAATTCAAAGGCAGTAATGCATTACTTTTTAAAATAAACTTTACTTACTTGTGGCTGAGGCCATGTTTATGTTAGTTGGCGTGGCTGAATGGCATTCTCCAACTGAGTTTCTTTGCTGACTGTCATTGGCTGCCTTTCGCTTGTTCACCTTCTCCTGTAGCCGGGCCTTTATCTTCTGGGCCCTCAAGTCCACTGCCCCTCCTTGACTGCCATGTGGCCCAACAGAACCTGGAAACGTAAATGGGGTCAGTTAAACAGGGGGTCATTAACACATCACTCTCACTGCAGCCTCGCAGTAGAAAATCATGTCCCATGATGTAAAGCCTTTTTAGTCTGTTGACCTCAGCTTTGAACCCTAATACATATCATCTAAACATCATTCTAGTAGTTTCCGTACTTTCAAACAGCTGCAGCCTCTTACTTGTAACTATTTTGAGAACCTTGCAAATTCATCCCTGTGGTTTTAAATTCAAATGCTACACATATCCTTGCAACCAAATTCTTGTGGTTTTATCATTTTGAACATCGGCCACTGTTTCAAGACCCTTGCTGGCTGTTATGTGCATGGTTTTAGTTTAAATATTAAACACATTACATAACAGCTACATTATTTAGAGGATAAAGGATGTCACTAACCTCCATCGAACACAACATGGTGGTTTTGGCTGTTGCACTGGTGAGGCGGTGCTGGTGGAGGGGTTGTACCATGCATATGGGGTGGTCCCATTGAATGGAAGTGACGTGGTGGAATTGGGTGGTGGTGGGGGACAAAATGAGATGGAAATTGAGGGTACTGTGGTCCATAAGGAGGGTACATCTGTGGAGGTGTTCCACTAGGAGCAGCCTATACGAACAAAACACACAGACCTATCATAAACACAATTCTTTAAAACATTAACATAAGAAATTTATTGAATGAATGATAAACACGTGTCAAAAGACAATAGGAAATACAGCACAAGTAGAAGGCAATGATAAAGAGTTATATAAAAAAATTTACAGTGATTCATACACATTAGAAATTCACATTCACTACTTCAGATCTAGAACTGCAAGCCACTGCAACAAAATGCAAAACAAAACTGAAAAATGGCCACTATAAACATAAATGCTTCCTAAACTAAAAAGTCATAACATAAAATTTTTTCACAGATTGGGCAAACGTTTTTCTTCCATTTACAGCCACAGAAAACGTATCACCCACCATCATTGGAGAAGTAGGTACACCAGGTAACTGCGGCGAAAGAATGACATGCGTCAGGATTCCATTTTCGTCCACAATCTGCTGCACCATGTGACCAGGGGGCACCTGCATTGGCATTGGCATCGGAGGACCACTGTTTGACACCATTCGAACTGTGGCTGGGCCTACAGATGCAAAAATATATTTTACTCTAGCAGTAGAATACCCATCTGAAATGGATCATATATAACAGCCACTCATTTTCCTTTCTATAGCCTCTGTGAGCAAAGTACAAAACTAGAGACTGCCCTGTTTTTCACTAATCACTGTCAACCAATCACCACTCATCTCGTACACCTGGCTATACATCGTAAAGATTTGCAACACTAAGTAGAATTAAGAACAAAAGATTCTTGAATGAAAATAAACTGCTGCAAGGTTCAAATGGCATCTCACACCAATAATGTGGCTACCTGGTTCAGATTTAAAGTCACCTTTCTCCAACTGATTGATAGCCAAGTAAAAGCATCCCCAACATTTCTTAATAAGATGTGATACACAAGTATCATTTTATTGTTACAAAGTTACATTACATCAGCAGAAATTTTGGACAAACAATTCATACTTTATTAACATTATTATTACCTTGAATCAACTGCACTTCATCACCAACTCTCACCGAAAATGTCTCTCCAGGATTAACGTGAACATTCACAACATACTGTTGAGGTGCTGGAGAAGCACCATTGTCAAAGGGACTGCTCCCACTCGAGTGTGTCCCCGGAGAGTGCATGTGTGGTGAATGCGTCCCGGGAGGGTGATGCAGAGCCCCACCTGGGCAGACAGGATGCTTATGCACATGTGGCCGTGGCACAAAGCGTGGCCCAAGATGAGTTGCAGTCGGCGCAACCTGTGCCGGTGGCACGTAACATGGTTCCATTGCTGTTGTTTCCATGTCAACAACTGCACCAGAACAGCCAGCGAAATCACCTGGCATGCAGTACTCGCTGTTCGATTCCACCACAAGACCATTCCAATCTGGCTGCCAGTCGACTGGTGCCGAATATTCGGGCACCAGTTCTGAGGCACCTGCACCAGCAACGGGAGATCCAGCCTTTAGTGCTGGCGAAGCAGATGATGGCACTGGGGAAGAGAAAGATGCATTACTGCTGGCACTGCTGGTGTCCGCCATCTTCTCCACCTCAGCATCTTCTTCTTCTGGCGCTTCCTCTATGTGGCTTTCATTATCATTGCTTTCATGGTTATCAGTCGACTGCACACACTTTGCAGACATTTTTCAACCACTAGTCTGAAAGAAAATTCATCAACTCGTTCAACTGACTGAATGAAAGTTAATCAATTAATCAGTTGGTAGAAGTTTAAAGATAATCCTTAAGCAGACATAGTTTCTACCACTTGTTTGAAAGAGTATTCATCAACTCCTTCAAATGATTGAATGAAAATTAATCAATTTGTCAGTTGATAGGAGTTTCATGATAATGCTTAAGCAACCTGCCAGGTTTTCTCTTGCATACAGGATTCAAATTTGCCAATTTAAATTGGTTAATTAAAGCCATGGGGAAAGGATAGTGTTATATCTTCCCTTTTGGTAAGACAAGGTCTGGATCACAACATAGCTGACTTTCAGAACTTATTACACTGATTACCTTATTACCAAGATTTGAAGTAAGAAGGGTGACTAGATAGTGAAGTCCAAAGTGTAATGATAAACAATTAGATAAAATTAGATAAAAAGACAATCTGCAAAATGTTACCCCCATTCCCACAAATCTGCCACTTCCCACCTCCTGTTTAAGAGGTGTGCGATAGTTTAGTGGTTAGTGGGCCAGACTGTCAGCCAAGAAGTTAGGGGTTCAAATCACTGTCAGAGTGGAAAGTTATATCGAGATTTCTATTCCATTTGTGCTGCATAGAAAAAATAAGTATAATGACTGTACACGGTTGGCGGGAGGATTAGGCAGAGTAAGAGGACTGGCACCTCCCATATGCTGAGGCTAAGAAAAATGAAGCTGCTAACACACTGTACTCATTGCAATTGTAATTTCGTAATTGTAATCAGAAATTACATGGTTGCATCTGTTAGCATTCTTTCTACTGCCACACCTTTGGGGTGGTTCATAAAGAATATCCCAAAAAGGAAGGGAGGAAGGGTTAACCAAATGCAGCCAAGGGGGAGGGGCTATGCCCAATACAGACATTTACATCTAAATTTGGTACATAAAGTTATTTCTGTACAACCTGTGCCTTAAATGCCAATTTCAGTCAGACAGTTTGTATGGAGTTGGATCTAATTAAAATCCCTTTGTTGTGCCCCAAAGTGCCCCACGCTCTAGCCGGCGTTGGCTCCAGAATTGCTTGTGTGGGGGTCACGAGCATTTCCAGAGGGGCGCCACATTCCAGCACTCCGTCAATAACCAAGAGGGGCGCGGGGGGCCAACGCTTATAGCTAAATCCGCCAGGGCCTGTAGCACACTGAATCCTGCAACATTAACAGGCCTTAGTACACAACTGGAATGCAGACGTCCGCAGAGAGGAAGGCATGGGTGACCCAAAGGCGGACAAGGGAAAGGGAGGGGTCCAAAGTAGGTCATTTCTATGGACGTACATTTTGGTTTTATGCCCCAGTTAACAGCAACCAATATTTAGCCTTAAAACATACAAATTTCCAAACGATGACCAAAAACAACCTGCTAATGCAACAATTGTCCGAAGAAACAATTTTCTCTTTTAATTATAACAACAGAAAAATAATAGTAGCAACAAGAATTTAAGTTGTAAAATGAACTAAAATGAAAACTCTTGGCTCTCCAAACCAGCTGTCCCCTAGTCTGGTTCCATAATGGTCGACTTTAAAACATGTCCTCTCTTCAAATAATCCACGATCACCAATGGCCATCTACCTTATTGTGCAGCGTTATTGATACTAGAATTTTTGTGCAGTAGGTTCCAAAAGAACTTGTATATTTCGCTACGATTAGTACAATATTCATGTATACGTGTACATCCTCATCAAACGCGCGCCATCTTGAATACATAAGTAGACTGCAACGCGTGGGGTATGATTCCGATTCATATATTATCATATACCATAAGGCGATATCGTAATCGTAATCCCAAGATTTCTACAGCGCCCAACGAAAGCCGCGCCGCGGGGACCAGCTTATTCACAGGGGCTCAGTCAAAACAAAATCGATAGGCAAAAGGGTTCGGTTCCGGGTCAAGATCCAAGAGTCAGGCAGAGGGACAGCTGACCTAACGCTGGCCTTATATTAACACATCTTATCCTGTGAATGGTCCCGTCTGTGCCCCAGCACTAAAAGTAACAATGTAAATTTCATAGCATCAAGTGCGACTGCCAACTTGGTCATTTTATTTTGTTGGGTATGACGGGCACTGCAGATGCTCTGAAATGCATTTTCAAACGCTAATTAATGCGAAATTCTCTTGTATCAATTTTAAAAATATACTCGTCGATTTAAAAGACCCTTAAAACTACGGACTGCATTTGTGCTCAAAAGAACTTGCTGCCAAGAAATACAAAGAGAGCGAAGGCATTATAATTTTGAGCTTTAGTCGTTAATGTCGTTCCCAGTTATGCCCCCATTTCTCTCAGCTTAAACACAACTCATTCCAATAGCTCCTCTCCGTCTGCTTTCGCTAGTCTTCTGCTGGCAGCTGAACTTGGTTCTCGACATGCCATCTTTGGACAACCCCGGTAACTTGACGCAGCTCTTGTGAATAAGCTGGTGCCCTGTGCTTAGCTTTAAGTAGCTCTTGAGATTTTTCGAGTTTACGAATACGATTATGTATGCAGTTAACTCGAGTGACAGCAAGTAGACACAAAATTTAGAAATTGTAAACCTAGAAATAAGAGGTGCAAATGGCTAAAACAAATAATTAAGACTGATGAAAATATCGCTGCGTATTTTCATCTCCAACTTAAACAGTAGTTACTGTACAGAGCTCTGCGTGTGGTACAAAAACGTCAATTTTTCGACGCTGATCCATGAATTGGCTTAAATGGATCGGCTTTGTATGCTTCTTCAACAGAAAACTACTACTGTAAGTGCAGCTACGACAAAACTAAAAGAGCAAAATTATTAATTGCAATTTGTTCGATTTTTAAATAAGCATGGCAAAAATTCCAAGAGAAACAATAGTTAACCAAGTTCCTGTACAACTGATATTAATATTATACTTTGTGAAACATGTTCTTGAACATACTGACCAAGTAACTATGATCAATTGAGGTTCTTATGTAACAATAATATTAATAATCAATATGCCAATAAACAAAACGCATAGAACCAGCGTAATGATTGACGATAGACAAGCAAGAACCAGACTAGAGATGTGGCGCTAAAGTTTCCCGGTTTTGAGACAATACTTATTAAGAGTTTTATAATTTACTGAATTTGAAGTCTAAAATTTATTTAGCATTTGTTTTTAATTAAGTTTAAAAAGAATAGAAATGGTGCGAACAAAAGCCGACAGCGGTGCTAGGAAAGGTAATTACTATACTGGCAGTGGTGGTGAAGGATCTCACGCGAACAGTTCATTGGTAACAACAATGATAATAAAATAATGATATAAGAAAGTAATCGTTATTAGCGTCTAATGCGCCGGTGTCCGATGTACAAGGTATGACTCCCCAGATCCAAGCCGTAATCAGGTCAATATGCAAAAGGTCAGGCCACAAGACAGAAGAGCCTATGGTGGATAAGCAATTTGGAAAAGGTAGCTTTTTAAATGAGCAAGGTCGAGGCCATGCGGTTTTTATAGAAAAACGTGTCAATTTGCATTTACGCATAAGCGATAGTTGGTTGACTGCTGTTGGGGTGGGTCCAAAACCTTTTGCTAGATTAGACTGTTCCACGTATACCCCGAGCATGGTCGCTTTTTAAAAGCAACAACTTTTTCTCGGCATATTTGCAAACAGCTGCTTTGATCATAATCTTTTGCAAAATCACAATATGTGAAAAGATTTGATAACTTGTAGATCCTAAATTTATTATTTGTGCAGCTGTTAGGTTTGCTGGTACGAGTCGGTGACTATTTACCAGCTCATTCGGATGACGTTACATCTGATGATAGTTCTCGATATGAGTATTTGAACGCGCCTATTCCCATCTTTTGCAAACAATCCGGTGATTTTTTGAAAGTATATGATTTCACGTATTTCATGCACACACATCGACATCCACCATTTGTAATCCCGGAGTGTATATAACTAGCCGGAGGTCACACGCAGCGATACATAGCATTTGTAGCCCAGAGTATTGTGGTGGATGTCGATGTAAGCATGACACACATGGTAGCCTAAACTCCTTAGCCACCCATCTGTCTTATGACGTACGCTGTAGTTACGACAGTTATCTGATCCACCCTACGAACTGACCAATGCTGCACCTCTTGCAATCTGCACAAGTCCTTCTTTCAAAAACTCCTTTCACAAATCCTATCCTGTGATGAAGGGACCAGAAATACATTCACTAATACCATTAAGAGAAATTACAGTAATTGCATCCCTGCTATGCAGCAGCTGCTGATAGCCTGTCCTGGTACAGATTAGTCTGTGGTGACTCCTACTAGCTAATCACAATTAAAAGCAATTTCTAGGAATGGTCAGGTATTGGGTTCCCGGCCTGGGTACCTGCCTTGGCACAGGTACCTGTCCAGAAACCAACATGTTCGTTTTGTTTTGTGATCCTGTTTTTGTATCATTCCTTGTCTGTCTGTGTCTTCATCTGTGCTCCTTTTTTCCACAGCCACATTATTTTTATGCTAGCAAAGAGGAGCTTTGAGAAGGTGGTGTGTTAGGCTGCCTCTTCTAAATTTAAAATTTGATCTGACAGCTAAATGTCTTATTGTCTGATGCTGTTCTGCAGAATAGTTAACTTGCACAAGTCTGCCATGCAAAGACCTAACATATCTGTGGCACCCGGATTAATCTGTAGACTGACTAAAAATGTTTTCTTCTTTAAGCTGTGGCAGCAAAGGCCCCTCGAAAAGTTCTGGGAGGTGGCAGTGCCGTGTCTTCTGGTTCTTCAAGTTCACTCGGTTCACCATCAAGCAGTAAGTAATATGCTTAGCGTGAATTTTTAAAACCCATTTCTTCAGTCATTTTCAGCTAGGTTTCAGTATGGTTTGATAGTGGTCAGCACTTAGTAGAAATGTGGGAAACGAGCAGAATAGCAGATACGACAGCAATAAAAGCAAAGCTATGGAGAGTGATAAACAGGTGAAAATAAAGAGGGAGAACAGGAAAACTTTCAAGAGCAAAGCATTTAGAAAACTTCTGGGTCTAAAGAAATATATCTATGGTTATATATACATATATATACACATATATATAACATATATATATATATGATTATAGCTTATAATAGCAAAGGGATATGGCTTGGCAAAGGGAAATTTACTATATTTTGGAAAAATTGATAAAAGTTTGGTCGTCTGGGATATGGAAGTAATGGTATGTAATATGTATGTGGCTAAGCATTCATACAGCACCAGTTAGAACCTTATGGCTTTTCTAATACACTGAAACAGGTTCAACTCCAGCTGTAAATGTTACTTGAGTTGCCTCAGGTGAAACAGTATGTACACACACACACACACACACACACATATATATATATATATATATATATGTCAAAGAAGACTGTCTAAGGATGAAAAACTAATGCACAAGAAAGCTGCAATTTATTACCTAAAGTAGAAAAAGTGATGTATTGTTATATAAGAACAAAAAGCAGATTTAATTATAATACAAGGCAGAAAAATATAATCTGATTCAGAAATCATTATTTCTGCATTTATGAAGCACCAATGTCTAATTACTAAGCATCAGTCGATGGCGCTGAGCAGTTGAGTGAAGGACTTGCTCAAGATCCCTACACTGTGACTGTTTCAGGGGAGGCTCGAACCTGTACTCCATGTTACAAGCTGAGTGCTCTATCCTCGGCTAGCTGCTCCGCAAAAGCTGTTGTGCCGTAGCCTGCTGCAGATCTGATCACTTTCTAGGTCAGAAGCAGCTTACTTGATATTCTTGTTAAGTAGGTAAACACTGAGACAAAGTCAGAATCACATGATCATCTATATTTCTCTGACTGAAAAACTAAGGGGTGTTTCAGGTATACTTTGACTTAAATGCCGTTATTTATTTTTAGGCAAAAGCAACAAATATGCTGGAGGCAATTCTGTTTGTTCACGGCCCACACCCGAGTGGCAGAAAGGGATTGTTGGATTCTTTCAAAAGGAAAACAAAGAAAACACAGAACTTGCAGATTCTGTAAATAAAGAACAAGAACTTTCATCGTAAGATTAGAAACTGTCATCATTGTTTAGAGTTTTCGACTGGCAAATTGGTTGTTTGCTGAAGTATACAGTGTATTAAAATACTTACTGTTTTGCATTTAGGGGTTGTCCATAAAGGAAGTCTGCAAAATAGCCTACTTTAAACTCCTCCCTATTTATGGACATCTGCACTGCAATGAAGCACCAAGGTCTAGATTGGGCAACCCTGTTGATCTTGCAGGGGTAACTCTGTTAGGGGCTGGGGTACTTTGACGCTGCGGCTCCCAGCAAAGGGACTCGAATAGATCAAATGCAGTACAAACTCCGCTGTTGGTGTGAAATTGGTGTTTAAGGCACAGGCTGTACAGAAATAACTGTGTACTAATTTTAGATGTGGATGTCTGCATTTGGTGTAACTGCCCTCGTCTGCATTTGGGTGACCCCATCCCTCCCCTCTTTGTGGATTTGTTACTTGAATCTGTCAATTTCTTATTGTCGTAGTTCTGTTTGCTTGACTGCTGTTCAACTGGTTATCTACCTTTACTCCAGTTTAAAGATGCCACCGTCTTGTATGGGAAACTTTGTAGTGTTGTATAAAGTTGCAGAGTCTGCTTCCACTTGCCAGCAGTTTGTCCTGTTATTTCCAGAGAGTAGTTTTTGTGTGTGCTTGTCCATCTCTAGAAATCATGACCTGAGTCATCGTTACATGACCTTATCCAACGATCTGTGTTTTGGAAATGTGAATTTTATGTCTGATCAATAATAATAATAAGAAGACGAACTGTTCACTTGTTTTATGATGATGATCATGATAATAATAGTAAATAATAAATAGGCCTACACCATGGATACAGAGGTGGAGGAGGAAGACCGTGTTCACCCACTCTGTCATCGTAGATGATGAACAACTCGCCTACACCATGGATACAGAGGTGGAGGAGGAAGACCGTGTTCACCCACTCTGTCATCGTAGATGATGAACAACTCGCCTACACCATGGATACAGAGGTGGAGGAGGAAGACCGTGTTCACCCACTATGTCATCGTAGATGATGAACAACTCGTTCTTCATCATACTGCTACATGTCATATGCCTAACAACATTAGCAACAATTGTTGGCAGACATGCCATAATAATAATAGTAATAATAATAATAAATAATATTTAAAAAATTATAATAACAGCATATATTTTATTTGCAGGACTCAGAACAGTGCAGATTCTGTCAGGGAACCAGAAACAGTGGCATCCGGTTCTTCATCTTCAAGAAAGAAAGCAAGAATTAGCAGTGACGAAGAGGATGACGACTGAACAGATAACAGAGTTCAGATTTAAACAGTTGACAGACAAAGGAGGACTGAAAATGACTGAATTTGATTAATTTTGATTTTGCACCAAGTTTACAAGCTCTTCAAAGTCAGATACTAGGAATACCATGTAATTTGAGCAAACTCTTGGAGGATTTCTAAGAAACTCCTAATTGGGATGCAACTTTTGGTGGCCAGATAGAGTTTAAATGGATTTAGTATTTCTACAACAGATCTCAATTGGTGAGGATGGTCTCTTGAAAACATCTTGCTGGCAACTCATCTGACAAATGGGTTTTCATGTGCAGAAGTTAGCAGAATGTTTTGCATGTAACACGTTTATAGGTAAACCCGTTTGATGAAGGAAAGTTCGTTAATTGTAAAGTGCACTACCATAGCAAATGTTTTTGACTGTTGAGTTCACTAAACAATTTGAGGGGTTTATGTATGCCATTAATAAATGTTCGGTTAATGTTTTTTGCAATCTTGAAGTGCAAACTTGCCAAAACCCACAAGAATGAGCAAAAATGGATGAGTAGGTGATGTGCTTCTTCAGTGCAACTCAAGCCCATCGTGCCTTCCGACCTGTTGGACCGTCCTGGAGCAGTCTCTCATTGCCTTTACAAACTGTTGCATTTTTAATGCTGAACATCATATACAAACTGCCTTAAAGTGTACTTGTTTAGATCAGCTAGATAGCTATGTGCACAGTGCTTTTGTGAGCGGTTTAAATGGTGCTGTATAATTATGCATGGGTAGCTCTAAGGTTGTCTGATGATTGCCTTTCACGTCTCCGTCTGCAGCAGGTAGACGCACTTTCACGAAAATGACAAAGATTTATTTATCTAGTATTCATGTATAGGTAGACCACATGCTACAGAATAAATACTTGGAGGGCCCCAGCGAAATGATAGCCCCAAGAAGAACTACGCGAGTGCTAAGGGAACAAGCCACAACAGTACTTGATATGTCGGATACAGTTAATTGAGCACGAATGGTAAGTGGAACATGGTTCCACGGTGACCACGCAATCACTGCAAACGCCGGTTTAACGCCCAACAAGTCCCCGTGCGCTATGGAAGACTTAACAAAACGATCGTCTCAGTTTGGGATAAACGATGAAGACCACGAAAGAGGATACAGCCAGAACAGTCTTATAGAAAAGGCATCAATGGATCTGAGACAAGAACAGTCTGTTAACGTAACCACTCTAATTTGACAGAACATTTACATTGTACTTCGATGATAATACATTTATATGTTCGTTGATTCATTCATTCATTCAAATAGCCAGCCAGTACTCCAAAGTAACCAACCAGCAAAAATGGAAATAAATTAACCTACTTTGTCTTTCAGTCGAGCATTTGGTTCTTTGGAATCGTCGGCCAGGTATAAAGTGTCTTAGTCTTACTATATTATTATCCATTGTCAACTTCATCGTCATTGAAGGCTGTTTTTCTCCTCTTTTTACGCATGACTTAGTTATGCTATTCTCAAGCAAACAAGTCTTTGTCCTGAAAACTTAGACCTGTGAACTAATGAAAAGTCGCGATGTGGACTACAGAAAGGTCTAGACTGCAGTTTCCAAGGTGCTTCAACTAAATCAGCTCATCCGTTTTTGTCCACTGCGCAGTCTTCATATGCATACGTGTGACTTAATCATCATCATCATCACCATCATCATCATCACCACCACCATTATCATCTGTGGCATGCTCCTGTATGGAGCGTTGCCGTTTCCATTAGGTGTTGCCAGCCGTCTCTATTCTGTGCTTGTCTCCAGACCGTAGAGTATGCAACCCGAAGTTCAGTGGGCACAGGTCAGCTTCCACTGTTCTTGTCCATGTATGGCGAGGGCGTCCAACAGGTCTTGACCTCTCGGAGGGCCAGAAATCATTGCTTGCAAGGCCATGGCATGGTCCAGATCACCCTCACAGTTCACAATGTGTCCAAACAGCCGGAGCTTCTTTGCTTTAATCCTCTCTGGCACTGAGATGTGCATCGTGCGGTGATATATCTCTGTACAGGTGATATGCACTGCATAGGAAATGCGGAGTACGCTCCTGAGGCACCACCACTGGAAGGCGTCGAGATTCGTCTCCAGATCCTTGGTAAACGTCCAGGTCTCTGCTCCATGCAGTATATATTTCTTAAAACAGGCGGAGTTTCGGGTCCAGCTGGTTGATAGTGTTCCATATTTCTCGTAGGCTGCTCATGCAATCCCGGGCGATGGCTATGCGCCGCCAAACCTCAGATCCAGGCCTATCCTATTCTGGTGCAAACAAGTCTTTGCATTTGAAATTTAGGCCAGCTCCGTCAGCAAGGTCTTAGTATGGTTTAGTCTATCCTATTCTCGTGCAACATATCTTTGCCATTGAAATTTAGGTCAGCTCAGTTCAAGGTCTTAGCATGACTTAGTCTATCCTATTCTGGTGGAACAAGTCTTTGCCTTGAAATTTAGGTCTACTTAAGTGTCCTGTAGTCTTTTAAAAAATTTCCGCCAAAAATAGAATTGATTCTCGATCACAACAACAGAAGTTGTTGTGTGGACTAAAGAAAGGTCCCGCTCTACATCTTTTTGTCTCTCGGCTGCAGTTTTGGGACTCACCTAA
Organism: Norana najaformis; assembly: GCA_964023275.1. Lineage (NCBI taxonomy): Eukaryota > Metazoa > Annelida > Clitellata > Crassiclitellata > Hormogastridae > Norana > Norana najaformis. The sequence continues at coordinate 11,522,126 of OZ029926.1, forward strand.
ACCAGCCCACGAATCTTGGTTCGTTGCCAAAGTGACCTTCTACTCTCTACCACACCAGTCTTTCTCCATTCCTCTCCTCGCTCACTATCTCTCCGTCTCCCTTTCGGTCACCGTCTCCGTCTCTCTCCCTCCCCATCTCTCTTTGCATTGCAGTATGAAATATTGCGCGTGTCAGATCAAAACTCAAACTGTCAAATATGTTGAGGTCTCACACTACTGGACAAATATCAAGGAAACTTTCATCGATTGTATTTCCCTCAATCTGAAAACTGTCGAAGTGATCACAGTGGAAATAAAAAAGGTATTGGAACAAGATGGAACGACTTTCAAAAACTGTAGGGGCCCATCATATGTCAACCAATTGACCATGGCTGGTGTTCATTCTGGTGTTCAGAAGCAAATTTTGGAATGAATCCATTGACAGTTTTTGTTTCCTCCATTCAGTCACAGAAACTTTACTTGTGAGGCCTGACTATGTCAGACAATGCAGCAAATGTTTTAATCCACAAGATCGGATCTGTTCAAATGACTTCCGTGGTACGCGGAGAACTAACGTTCTACAAGGCATCATTTCAGATCTCAGAAACGACTTACCACGTAGAAGTCCAGATATACCACGTAGAAGTCCAGATATACCACGTAGAAATCCAGACGCATGTTCAATTTCGAATATATCGCATATTTGTTGTAGACACTAAGTTATACCATGTCATCTCTGCACCGCATTATCATCTGAGCACCAATTAGATTACTTAACAAATTGCAACAACGAAACGCACCTATCGAGGGATGTGATGTACCTACCTATGTGCATGAGTTTCTGGCTACGCTTCTGTTATCCTTCTTGCTTAAAAACCCTAAAACACTTATTGCCTTTCTACCTGACTGCATATCTACAGAGAGGTTTTGCGACCAAGTGATTGCATGTTCTGCGCCGACATGCTGGCTTGAGATATATGTCCGAACACTGCGTCATCTAGCAATTCTGAGAAACTGCTGAACGGTGATACTACCGTGTGCCACAGGCCGCCTACGACAATGCCTGTCGTCATTCTTCATTTTCAGTGCATCGCAATCAAGGAACCCTGAACATGCTATTATCTGTGAACTTTGAATGGGAAATCGTTTGTTGGGCTCTGCATACGTGCGGATGCAACCATTTGTCTTTCCTAGTTATTTGAGGGGTTGCTCGCTAACTAATGAACTTCTGTTCATGTGACATTTAACATCGTTTAGTTTAGCGCAAACAGATCCTAGGACAAGTTTCTCTTGAAGCGGCGCTATACAAGTTTCTACTTACAATAACAATTGCAAATTTTATGACGGTTACGGTTTACTCTTGTTTACTATGCTTGCCATAAACATCGCTGATCTTGTCCTCAGACGATAAAACACATATCAGAAATAAGGTTGGTAGGCTGTCTAGTGCACATGTACGATGCAGTTTCTATGTTTACTTTGAAACCTCGAACTCTGGATTCAATCAGAGTTTGGCTCCTGTGCAACGTGTGAATCGTGACACACCCTTGAGCAAAGACTGTAGCACCGTTTCCTCCTCTACCCAAAAGAACCATTCTTAGTCTTACCAAGAGCGTCTTGCAAGGTTTTGAGTGTAAGGGCAGCGGCTGATTCAAAAGCCTTCAAAGGGGTCCAAAATCGTGTTATGCCTCTAATACCATTGATGAAATGTACTTGACAGTCCACGTGGAGAATTATCCAACCTTTTCCCATTTCGGGATGTTCTTTTGATGGAAGCGATTATATCCGCATAGTCCTGGTACAATTCGTTCAAATCTGTTGAGTAATGCTGTGCCAGACTGATGCATTGATAAGTTTTCAATTCGACATGCTGCTCACTATTTTGAGGATCCAGCTGATTCATCAAAGATTCAGCACTACAAAGGCAACCAAAGCAATTTCCTAGAGTGAGCTCCACTTAGTTTCTGTAGCTTCATTTTTTTACAAAAGGCAAGCGATACTCACAAAGTGATGAAGAAAACACAGAGCAGCAAGAAAAGAGAGGAGTCAAGATAACGCACCTTACAAATATTTCATGCCGCAAGACAGAGGGAGTGGAGAAGAGTGAGGAGACAGGAGAGAGAGAGAGAGTATTTTGACAGCGGTGACCGATAGTAAGCTAAGCTTAAACATAAAATGGGTGCTGAGAACGGAGGCCTTCGGCGAGAAAGAGTTCCAGAGAGAGCGAGAAACAGACAGAGACAGGCAGACACACAGAAAGTGAGACAGAGAGGGACAGAAAGAGAGAGAGACTCGGTCAAAATTCAACTCCAGAGTTGAAAATCGATAGAACGTTCTGCGCACATTGTGTACAGTAGGTCTATAGAGTCTGAAGGTTTCCATCGACACAAATTTGAATCTTTGGAACACAGGCTCTCATTTTCTTTTATATGATCACAATTGACACTTTGGGTTATGTGAAAAAGATATGTAATTAAATATTTTATTTAGCCTCCCTATTTGGCATCCCTTGGACAGTGCCGCCATTGTCAGAAACACTTTTCTTTCGTATTTAAGTTATCTGTGGGACATCGGATGTGCGGCTGTTGTGCTATCCATTGGCGTAAGGCTTGGACGGCCCCCAATCGATTCTTTGGATCTTCGTTTAATTCTGTGACTGCTTTACGAAGACTTCGCTCGTCTAAGCTACACACGTATTCTTCGTCCGCCTTTGTCGTCATCTCTTCGTCGAGTTTGTGAGCTTTTCAGAAAATTTTATTCGATCGATATAAAATTATTATTTTCAATTAAAATAGGCCTACACTTACACGGCAGATTATTTTAGCTGCGCCACTTTACTTAGGTAGCCGGATCGGCTGTTTTTATCATTGGGCGCCGTATGAAATTACAAAGGGTTGTTGTTTATATGGGCTTGTTTATTTGTTGTTGCTCTGAAATGACGAAATAGCTAGCCATGACTCATACATGTACATACATAAACACAGGTCTTTATACATATATGCGTTGGCATATACATATATAATTATGTATAATCGTACAAATGATGCAAATGTTCAAACTCAGCAATCGATATTCGCATATATTGCATCTCAGCGAAAAACCTGTGGCAAAACATGTAATAGGCGTAATTGGGTTATACATACATATATATGTATATATATATAGGTGATGTGATATGGTATAAAATGGATTTGCGTAAGCACACATATTAGACCTAATTATACATGCAACGAGAATGTCAATATAAGCTCTTACCAAGCATTTTAAATTGCAATTTGATTTAGATGCAATTTTTGTCTTTAATTTCAGCAATATCAAATAATGCCATTCTGACAGACTTAGTCTGCTCCAAGTTGATAATATTCTACGTTGAATATTTAACTCTAGCACAGTTATTTCTTGGCTACAGTTAGTCATGTTAATACAGTCCGAAAGATGAGTGACTAATATATGCAATTTCTAAGCATTAAAGTTGTGTAGGTTAGCAAGGGCGCACGTTCGAAGCAAGCTGTCAAGTAGCAATCGTCCATTGCCGGTTCAAGGATCTAACAAAACAGAAATGAGCGGCCTATACACATATAGTCTAATTTTGTAGACGTAATAGCTTATTATTATTATTATTATTATTACTATTATTATTATTATTATTATTATTATTAATATTGTTGTTGTTGTTATTATTATAATTAAAATCATTTAGAGTTCTATTATTGTTGTTATCATCATCATCATCGTCGTCATCATCATCATCATCACTATTACTACTAATACTGCTATTACTGCTGCTGCTACTACTACTATTATCACCAGCACCACCACTACTGCTGTAACCAATACGGCTAGGACCACTATTGCTTCTACTACTACTGCCACTATACTTCTGGAAATAAAACTCTTATGCATTCAGATGAAAGATGTCAGTTAAGAAGGAAACCTTAACTGGTTCGGCGATTTACACTGTCATTAGTCGATGGTCAGTTTCCGGAATGATTCCTGTGGATTGTTGTTGCGAGGCCTTTGACTTTCGTCGATCTTCCACTGTTCGCTGCTGAGGTACTGAAGTCTCGAGCGGATTTCAGGTCTCGTGAGATCTCGCTTCATAGAGTCTGGCAGCGTTTAGACAAATTCAAACATTGAAACTGGCAGTAAGCATGTACTGGGTATCCCGGTCTATAGCAGATTGCATAATCTCTTATAATTTAGTCTGAAATGTTTATGGCTGGGTGACTATAACGCACAAGACATCAGTCGTTGGTCGTTTTTAGGCAAACCGCATTCCAGAAGCAAATCCATAGAACAGAACCATCGATAACCGTGAGGCCTCTGAGAGCGAAATGCAGACTACGGTATAAGCCTTTCACCTCGGTATCCCAGGATGAAATACGGGTGCGTCATGTAAAACAGAGAAATCCTAATCAAGATTCATATACCTCGTATCCATTGATAGGTTAGGCCTATTCGTTTCTTGATTATTGATATGACAACAACTGCGCATCAACCTAAAAATAATTCCTCTGAGGAATGTGTTGTGTAATTAAATTTATTTAGCGCCCATTGCTGAATAAACACTTGGAGACCCTGCCAGCGAAATGATAGTCCCGTGGAAATGTTCGACTCATAAGGCAAAATGCTGCAACGTTAATAGTTAATTAAGCTCGAGCTGTAAGTGGAACATGACTCTAGGGCGACCACGGAACCAATGCAAAGGCCGGGTAACTCACAGGAAATCCTAATGCGCCAAGAAAGATATAATACGAAAATCATCCATGAACCAACATGTCGAATGAGCAGAGATAGCCAAAAGAAAAGATAAAATAAGAGCAGTCTTTTAATAAGGCATCAATGGATCGGGCAAGCGCAGTCTATTATTATCTTAATTTGCCTACCAAAGCATGTCAAACATAATATCTACTCACAATGCATGTCAATAATTAATAGTTACTTAAATGCTCTACCATTCTCTCAGCACGTTAGTATGTAATAAACTTCATTCATTCACCCCTTCCTCATTCAGCTAGACAGCCAACGCCAGTTTGTCAATTAACGAACCAACTAAACCACAAAAGAAAACAAATTAACCAATAATCTGTTTTTAAACGGGAGTAAATAAATTAACCTATAATTTGCCTTTCAGTGCCAGCGTTTGGTCCTTTGTAATCGTCGGGCAGGTATTCGACAGGCAAACATCTCATAGGAATGTCTTTGTACACGCTCTCCAACAACTGTCCCTGATTCTTTACCTAAAATAAGTTACTGTTCCACTGAATTTTATCAAAAGAAGGCTTGAAGGGACGCTGGTAGCGTTTTTCATACAGCATTTGTTGTTTCGTAACATTTGTTCATAATACTGATTAATATTTAAGAAAACGTTGACCCATAATTAGACAGACAAAGAGAGAATGAGAGACACAGATAGACAGTCAGAGACAGAGAGAGAGAAAGAGAGAGTGCGGGAACCAAAGAGGCCGGGAAAGAGGAAGGGAAGTGGGAGAAGGATAGATTGAGGAGAGGCAGAAGCAGAGAAATGTGATATTTGGGACAGGAATTTGAAGTGCGGAGGGGTGGTTGGAAAAAGAGAATGGGAAGGCTGTTGGGAATAAGGAGAAAGAGCGAGAGGGAGAAACTGAAAGCAAAAAGGGATTTTATAGATGTAAAAGGAGCCGGAGAAGGAGAAGCTGGAAAGAGGTAGGGATATTAGAAAGAAGGAGAGGCATGGATTATTGAAGAGGAAAAAGTGGTTGGAAGGGGAGATGGAATGGAGGGTTGATGAACAGCGAGCGGGAGGAACGAAAAGCAAAGGGGAATTTATAGGTGTAATAGAAAGAGCGCGAGAGGCGAGGGAACGTGAGGGGAGAGAAGATTGACGATGGGAGATAGAGGAGAGAAGGCGATTGGGACGTAGTTGTGGGAGTGGGAAGAGAACGAGAGAGACATTGCAATTTGACCTGCACCTTCATACTTCGGCATGCAGGACCAAGACAGCAGGCGATGTTGACGAACGTGAAGCCAACCATTTTCATAAAAGTGGAGAGAGGAGGTGAAAATAGCAGAAGCTGGGAAGTGGAAGTTTTGGGGACCATATTTGTACCATCCTAGGAACTGAGTCAAGATTACGTCAATGTAAATTGTGCCTCGACTGATGACAGAGGAAATCGCTGAACCAGTTCCGGTTTCCTTCTTTCCTGGTATCTATTCATCTGATTGCATAAGAGTTTTATTCCCAGAAGTGTAGTGGTAGTGGTAGTAGTGGTAGTGGTAGTAGCAGTAGTGGTAGTAGTGGTAGCAGTAGTGGCATTACTAGTAGGGGTCGTAGCAGTAATGATAATTACGTCTACGAGTTACACTGTATGTGTAATTACATTTCCAAGTTTTCCACATCGCATGGCGCGAAGAAGGGAAAACTCTCGTTTTTTCTCTTAGATCTTTACGCCGGCAATGGACGAATGTCTTCTACTTGACGTACAGCTTGCTTCGAACTCACGCCGATATGTCGCCGGTATTTACAGTACGTCGTTGGGGGGGTGGGCCTCTTTAACTTTGAACTTTGTTCCTCTGCCGATACCGATAAGCACTTTACTTATACAAACCCTGTTCTGGAGTTTCTGGGAAAGGCAGAGTTTGATAATTGTGAAGAAAACATCCGCCATCGCCCCAGCGTTGTAAAGATGCACAAGTTTCACGCGAGCCGGAAAATTTCCCTGTTAAAGTGTAGTAAAGGACGAAAAATATTTCTTAAATGGCGTTAAACAAATATTAAAATACATATTTATGCATACTTTTATAATAAATACTTCAGTTTTTACCTGAAGGAATGCTTTAGGTCGTGTCACCAATTCCACAACTCCAATCATGCAGAACTCAGTCACAGTCCGTCACCAAGTAGATCATTAGAATTTAAACTTCCGAAGAACTGAAGGTTTTTTAACAACAACTTGTAACTAAGCCGTGTACCTATAAGCTACGTCAAATTTTGCAAGTTCCTTTGTTCGATCGCTAGAAGATATACATTCAAATGTCGATAATCCTAAAAATTACTTCAACATCCGCCTTGACTATATCCCAGTATAGCTACATCTGTCTAGCTCGATAGTCGAGTTCGGATGATAATTAATTAATCTGTTGATTTAGATGAATTATCAACCGCAGGCGACAGATTCTTTAAAATCCTTAAAGCATCTTTTCTTGAGGTCCGTAACGATCGTTCTTCCGAAACTCATCTTCCTCGATTTTAATTTGACAAGGCATTATTAGTTTTCATAATGCCTGCGTTCAACTTTATCACCACCTGGTAATAATTGTTTTTAGTTTAAATAATAAAATGTCACCTTGCCTCTATGAATATATTCAAATTTGTGACTAAGTTGCTGAAACGTTATTCATAAGGGTGCTGTTCGTAATTAAATTACTATTTTAATTGTATAACAAACTACTTAAAAATGAGTTCTTTTACTGGAGTGAAATCGTTACATAGTGAACAAAACTGGTTTATTTTTTAAGGTTACCTGCCACGTGTCTGCGAAATCTTTGCGCTCTTCCGTCGTCAATTCTCCGTAGATTTTGAGGGAGTAGTGAGATGCATCGACAAAGGTGACTGTGCCGTTAACACAGGTTTTCTCGTCCATCAAATACAAGTAATCAAAGAGACAAGCATAGGCGCGCATTACGTCGTTCTTTGCGAACGGTTTGCCTCTGAAGGTCAAGCCAGCTGAAAGTGAACAAGTTATCAGTCCTCTCCATCGTGTATTTGTAGTTATACGATATATAAATAATACGTGAAGCTGTTATTATTTTTATGTTTACTCGGAGATTTTCTGTTTAACTTTGAGCAAGTAATTTTCAACTTTTTATACGTTTCAATTATAAGAGTTATTGCTACCGCAACAGCAACACAACATAAAAGCAACAGGAACGGCAACGGAAGAACCACAACAACAGCAAAAAACAATATATCTAAGACTTTGAAATACATCCTGTATACTCTAGGGCGTAACGATATGACAATTTCAACTGTATAGCGATGCAATTAGTGATTATTACGACAAAGACTAATGCGCAAACACTTGGCAGATAACGAGAACAATAGCGGGCGAATGAAAACGATGGATGACTATGGACGCCAGGGTTTCAGTTAATATAGTTATTCTATACCTGGTTTAAAGATGAAGATTTTTCTGCCTTGGTCGTCTCTCTCCGGAAGAACCAAAATAAATCTTCAAGCAAAATCAATTCTCAATTTAGACAACATTCGGACTTGCTTGACTAAACACGCACAATCATGATTAGCCTATAAAGACGATGAAACGACGATGACGACGATGTAGATGAAAACGAAAAGTTCTTTACCCGGAATCAATGGCGGCCAATATCTTTGGGTCACACGGGTCGATGTTCCTGTACCATTTGGCAAGCTTCATTCTGCGCAGATAAAATCTCTCAAGGAGTTCTCTTGCCTCCAACTGAGAGAAGTATCTCGTCCTCAAGAAGCACAACAAGAACGCCGTGTCTGCAGACAATGAACATTATTCTGCGTTCAGCAAATTCTGCTATTCAGGAAGGACTTTTCGGATAGCTACCGTTTGACATGTTAACTACAATCTTTCGTGCAAAATGGCAGATAGCGTTCGATTTCTTGTTCGTTCATTCATTTACCTATTTGCTCATATCGTTCATTCGATGCTAATACATCTGAAGGACCAACTGTAGAAAACTAAGGCACAGATAGTGGGGCACGGTAGCCAATGGGTTAGAGCGATCGGCTTGTAATGAAGACAGTGTATGTGAAATGCCACTTGTGTAGGTACATTGTAGATGTGAAACGGCTACTGTGCTTGTAACGCGTAGAGCACGGGTTCGAGCCTTTTCTGAAACGACTATTGTTTAGTTACTTTGAGCAAGTTCTTCACTTACAATTGCTTTGGGCCATCGATTCATGCTTAGTAATTAGATTTTGACGCTAATGAAGAAATAAATAATAAAGACACGCTAACAGCTAGACAGAAAAACCGACATACGGACCTGTTGGACATTTAATGTGCGGCTGTTGTAGAATCCAATTGCGAAAAGTCTCGACTGCTCCCATTCGGTTCTGTGGGTCTTCGTTCAGTTCCTCCTTCGCCCTCTTCAGACTCTTCTCGTCCAAAGTACACACGTACTTTCTCTCTTGTGACGTCATCGTACTTACGACATGTAACTAAGGCAATAAGAAAGTAAGCAAACTAACTAAAAATTATGTGCTTTATTAATATATTTTTTATATATTTAGTAACTTAATTATATTTTGAATTAACTTGCTACTAACGATGCTATACAACTTTATTACATCAGATTATATTAGTTTCTACTCATCTTTTTGATTATACTGGTGTTTTTGTGCCTACTGTTGTATCTAGGTCAGCAAATTTTAAGAGCGTTTGCATACGAAATTTTTATGAGTGATCGTGATGTTGATTCGTTCGTGGACTGTATTTAGACTGGATTTAATTAGACTATATCAAGTCAGTTAGATGGTTCAAAGTGCTAAGCGAAAACCGAATGGCTTCACAGGCCTTGGGCTTCGATCTTGTCATTCACGCAGTCGCATAAACTATACTTGTGACGTCTAACTATTAAAAACAACAAAACAACTACGGCAGACAACTGCGACAAATGTGTTATTCTAAAAGATCGGATCTATTCAAATGACATATGTGGTGGGGGTGAACTAACTGTACTAACGCGTCTATACAAGGCATCATCTCAGAAACGACTTACCACGTAGAAGCCCAGTCAAAGTAAATTCTTCGTAGTTGCCTTTTCTCGGTTGCTTATTTTGCGCTTTGAGTTTCTGGCTTCGCTTTCATAAGTTCAATCGTTTACAAATGTTATGCACAACTGGCAAAACCTTATACCGTAAATGGATCGACTGCAGATCAGCTGACACCAGTCGGATTACTAGACGAATAGCTATTGAAACACACCTTCATAGAGTTTATATACCTTCCGGCGCGCGCTACTTTCCGGTTTGGCATCAGTCTGACTGCATTCCAGACCACAGAACTCTGTTGTCTACCTCTCTGATTGATGAGCACCTCTCTCTGTCTCTCTGTTTATGCATATGTTTCTCTGTTCAAAATGTTTGTCATAGTAGTCCAGGATCAGGCCTACTTCATCTGTACAAAGTAGGCATTTAGGTTCACACTTTAGAAATGTAATTGTTATTTGTTTTTTCTTTAGCGAGCGTAGGGCTTCGACCCTGCTCATTTTGCAGTGAATTTATCTGGTAAGTTCCTTTACCACTGTTACCCGTTTGAATGGGCGCCACGCCATTAAGGTCCCCGTGCACGGATTGCAAAAAATTCAAATTTCCGAAATATAGCCTCTATCAGTATTCGAACAGCATAGTACTTATGTGATGTATTCGAACTTGCATTGGGATTAGAAGTGTCTATATACACTATAAAGTAATATACATGCTACTCTTGAAGTGATTAACTCCGCCACTGCCTTGTTTGGGGGTAGTGCCAGTCCCAAGCCTGGATAAAGGAGGAGGGCGACGGCAACGGCCTTTGATGCCATAAGCTGTCGTTAAACTGAGGAACTACTCTTGAAGTGATTCGTACTCAGACGTCTGGGGAAGCAAGTCTGTGTAGCTACTGAAACGTGTAAACATGTGATTGTACTTTGATATGGGCAGAATCACAGGAATGTAAATACAAATGTAGGCCTACACTTTCTATAGCGACCGTCAAGGTCTCGACCCTGCTCATTTTCAATAAATTTATCCGGTGAGCTCCATCACAACCGCTGCCCGTTTGAATGGGCGCAACGCCGTTTAAGGTCCCTGTGTGCGGTTAGTGGTAGCCCAAGATTTAAATCTCTGAAATATATGGCCACTACCGATACGCGAACCGGCATCCTCACGCACAGAGCCGCCTTTTACCAAATGTAACTAAGCAGGACAGTAACGGTTATTCACACCGCTATTCGGACCTGATTGTTTATGTGTCCCTGTCTCTGTTATATGTCTCTCTGCCTGTCTCTCTCTTTATGCGTCTCTATTTCCCTCTGTGTTTCTATTCACGGTGTTTGTCGGAGCAACGCCAACAGTCCAAACTCATCACACTCATACTTTATACAAAGAACTGTAGGCCCCTAGACGTCATGCGTAGGCCTACTAGGCGGCGGGAACTGGTTCAAAGTTTTTTTACGCTGTTACCATTCTGCTTTTAATGTTCGGAATGATTGTTCGTGCGTGGCCTGATAACTTATTCGATCTTAGGCCTATTTAAGTATCATAAAAGCTCTTAAACTTTTCCACCAAAAAAGAATTGATTTTTGATCACAATAACAAAAGTTGTTGTGTCTACTAAAGAAAGATCCGGCCCTAGTTCTTTTTATCTCTCGGCTTCAGTTTTATGACTCGCCTAAACTAGTCCACCGATCTTAGTTCGTTGCACGATCTTCGTACGCATAGGCTGGTAAAAACACTTCACCCAATCACCGATAGGTCAACGTTTCGGAATACGATGAAAATATGCACGCTATTGTCCGCTTAAGCCCACTCTGCTAATTCTCTGTTGTCATTCAGGTTAAGACTCAAAATCATCTTTTCCAACTTACTTATCCATCGTAACCCACCTTCTGTCCAGGTGCATAGCTAGGGGAAGGGCGATTGATGAGTCTCCCCATGCGGCATTGTCTAAAAGGTGGCAAAGACGGAGACAAACTGGTGTTTTTAAAAACTTGTTTAAAGACTCTCTCTGTATCTCTCTGTGTCTCACTGTCTCTCTGTGTCTCTCTGTCTGTGTCTCTCTAACTGTCTCTCTGTCTCTGTCTATCTGTCTTCTGTCTGTCTGTCTGTCTGTCTCTCTCTCTCTCTGAAAGCCGCGCCATTCAGCTAATCGTCGGTCATACCTGCCAACTTAGCCCCTACTCTCTAAACCAAACCAGTCTTTCTCCATTCCTCTCCTCGCTCGCTATCTCTCATCTCCCTCTCCGTCTCTCTCCCTCCCCATCTAGCTTTGTCTTGCAGGATGAAATGTTGCAAAGCTTAAATTGTCAAATATGTTGAGGTCTCACACTACTAGGTGAACATCAAGGAGACTTCGATCGATTGTATTTTCCTCGACGTGAAAACTACCGAAGTAATCACAGAGGAAATTATAACAACATTCGAAGAAGATGGAATTCGCTTCCTGACTTTGTATCTTTGATGATGCAAAGGCGATATGTACATGTAAATAGCTACAAACAATTGAGCAGCGCCGTGTTACACCATACAGTAGATCTCATGCTGATTACGCTTAACTCAAGCATCTGTCCCTTTGTTTGAAAAATGTAATATTTTGGCTCGTTCATAGGAAGTCATAAAGGTTAGTTCATATACTATCTGCACATATACGATGCAGTTTCTATGTTTACTTTGAAACCTCGAACTCTGGATTCAATCAGTGTTTGCCTCCTGTGCAACATGGTCAATCGTGATATAGGGCCTACCCTTCAGCCAAGACCGTGGCAACGTTTCCCCCTCTACAAAAAAGAACACTTCTAAGTCTTACAAAGAGCGTCGCGCACCTTGTTGAGGGTAGGGGCAGCGGCTGATTCAAAAGTCTTCAAAGGGTTCCAAAATTGTCCACGACGATCTTGCTCACAGCGGTTTATTAAGCCATTGCTTCACAAGCTGAAAATTGGACTCATCATTCTTGAGTGAGACAGGCATACAAATGTTTGTATAGTTTGGGTTAAAACTGGCGAAGCAAAATCATCTCTGGCACCAGATTTTAAAGTGAGTAGGCCAGGGCCTTCTCTCCCCGTACTGAAGCCCTTGGACCTAGTTGTAAGTTCCATATATCCAGAGATAGTTTGTGAAATGAGAGCGGATTTTGAGATGATACTCCAAACCTACAACATGTATATACAATTTATTCATAGACACAATCTAAATTGCAATAGCTAAAACAATATACAATAGCTTGATGTTGCCAAAGTTTAGTTCGTTTCGGTTCCTCTCTACCTGGCATTTCTCGTGTAAAGTACACGCGTACGTGTTCACTTATGACGTCATCTTTAAGTAAGGCGCCGATACTGATATCCACAGTTGTAAGATAATCCGCAATACTTATTAATCAATCGTAATCCTAAACTTCAGATTTCTTAAGCGCCCAAAGAAAGCTGAGTTGATTGAGCCAGCTTATCAACAGGCGCTCAGTCAAAACAAAATCGATGATCAGGAAGGGGCAAAATGCTTCTAGGACAATAACCCCCCGGACAATTACCCCCCGGACAATAACACCCGGACAATAACCCCTGGGACAATAACCCCCCATGCAAATAACCCCCCGGACAGTAACCCCCTATACTGATATATTAATTATATAAATATACAAATAATGTATATTAATCATACAGTTTATATAATAATTTATCAGACATATATTGGAGAACCATGCAACGTCACAGTATGAAATTAAATGTGTAACAGAAAATGCTGTTTAATGTTTATTAGTTTATTGAACTTAAAAGGAAAGGTTGTGAGCTATTCCACGTAGATAGTCAAGAACATTGCGCTCATTGTAGTTGCTAATGACGGCCAAAATCCGTGCATTGGAGTCAGTATACTTCTTCCTGGGGGGTTGTGATGGGTGACCAGCCAGAAATTGGCTGCAGTGAACTTGCTGTAATGCTTGTTCTCTTTGAATAAATCCAATGAACTTCCAAATTGTTGGATGAAAACTGAAAACTTCTATGCCAGCCTTCAACCGAATTGTTTGTTTTTGGTAATTCGTTTTCGGATCTTCGATACATATTCCACATCCCAATGGCATAAGAAGGTTGTCGTCGTCCACGTCGTTGTGGTCTTCCTATGTATGCAGTATTTCATGTTGTATGGTAATTCTTTCATGTCTACTCTCTGCCCAGTTGTCTAATAATTGTCTAATAATTAGTTTTTGATGTATGGTAAGTCTTTCACGTCTACTTCTGCCCAATTGTCTAATAACACCGGATCACAACGATTTTGCTACTGAAAGTAATGCATGTGCCTTATATTGATTCAAATGTGCTGATTCCAAATATGAAGTCAGAATCTGCCCAGCACGTCTAGATTTTAAGTTATGCATGCATTCAAGTAATGACGTAAGGACTCGTTTTCGGTTATGTCTGTACATTCTGTTGTATGTGTCTCCACGATTGCTGCCTGTGATACGTGCATGCCTGCAAGTGTCGCCTGAAATATTCCTAACAGCAAGCCTGCAGCAGCCGCTAGACATGATTGGGCATGTCAGCGAGCTGACGTCAGCATCAATACCAGTATATAAGGCGAGATTGCGTAGAACGAAGGTGAAGTTTTCTTATATAGCTGTAGCTAGTGTGTGAGATTTAATTTTGAAATGAATAGGCGAGGCTGTGTTAACCATCCAGACAATTTTTGCTATGTTTGTGGTGTAAATATACTCTTTGTGACCAGCGCAAGAAGTTAACTAAGAGAGTGATGATTGCTTACATGCATTATTTTGGATGTCAAATCGGAGACCAGGATAAAAGTTGGGCACCTCATGTCTGCTGCACCGTGTGCTACTCTGGGCTTACACAGTGGCTGAATGGCAAAAGGAATTCAATGCCGTTTGCTGTGCCTATGGTGTGGCGCGAGCCAAGAAATCATCATGCAGACTGTTATTTCTGCATTACTAAAGTTGCTGGATTTTCAAAGAAAAATAAGTCTAAAATAGTTTATCCTGATTGCGAGTCCGCTCTAAAGCCAGTGCCGCATGATGAAGAGAATCCAGTACCATTTCCGCCTGCTGCGGGTGCTGATGAAACGGACAGTTCTGATGGTAATACAGAAGATGACGTTACTGTTTATGAATCCAGTGATCAAGATTTGGAAGAGGGTAGGCCGCATTTGATAAGGCAAGGTGAGTTAGATGATCTGGTGAGGGACCTATCTTTGTCAAAGGAGAAATCTGAACTGTTAGCCTCCAGACTAGGGGAGTGGAACTTGCTTCAAAAAGGTACCACAACATCACACTTCCGTTATCGTCACAAACAGTTAGCTACATATTACAAACTGGAAAATGATATCTGTTTCTGTACTGACGTGAACGGTCTCATGCTGAATTTAGGTTGCGAATACGTTCCTGGTCAGTGGAGACTGTTCATAGATTCCAGCCAAGCGAGCTTGAAAGCTGTGTTGGTGCACAATGGTAACGAAAAGCCGTCTGTTCCTATAGCCCACGCTGTAGGCCTCAAAGAGACATACGATTCAATGAAACTCATTTTGAAAGTGATCAACTACTCAGACCACAAATGGAACATCTGTGCGGACCTCAAAGTGGTAGCACTCATTCTAGGCCTACAGCTGGGGTACACAAAACATATGCTTTTTGTGCCTGTGGAACAGTCGTGATGACAGCAACCATTACAAAGTGAAACTGTGGCCTCCTAGATCTGAGCACATTGTTCGTCGGCACAACGTGCAACACGAACCATTGGTTGATCCATTGAAAGTGTACTTACCACCACTTCACATTAAACTGGGCCTCATGAGGAATTTCGTAGTGGCAATGGATCGTACTGGACAAGGCTTCCAGTATCTGAGAGATAAATTTGGAGCCGTCAAAACTGATGCTAAGCTGAAGGCTGGAAATTTTATTGGGCCAGAAATCCGCGAACTAATGCGTGATACTGTATTTAGAACCAAGCTCAACCCACTGGAATTTGCCGCTTGGGATGCATGTACGTTGGTGGTGCAAAACTTCCTTGGGAATCACCGAGCTGAGAACTGTGCTGAATTCGTTAGCAACATGCTAACAGGACATAAGCAACTCGGCTGCCGGATGTCACTAAAAATACATTTTTTACATTCCCATCTGGATTTTTTCCCACCAAACTTGGGTGATGTAAGCGATGAGCATGAAGAGAGATTCCATCAAGACATCTCCACCTTTGAAGCAAGATATCAGGCCCACTGCAATTCCAACATGATGGGCGATTACTGCTGGTTTCTGCAGCGGGCAACAGCGGCCACTCACAAGCGCAAGAGCAAGTGTCTAAAGCACTTTTGAACTCGTATAGAGTTAAGCTAGAGACAAAATTTCGAAATGTATGCTTTCATCTGAGTAACATACATATATTTATATTACATTTTAAAACATATTTTAATTTCAAGTTATAAAAGAATAACATTTTGTTTCTTGTTATGAATACTCTGAGTTTGCATAATTACACAGTTATAAGGAAATACTAGTTCTGTAAAGAGTTTGTATAATTATTAGCATGTATGCTGCATATCTTAAGATCCTGACGTGCTACACAAAATCTGACTTCAGATTTGGAATCAGCAGATTCGATTTAGTGTAGTACACATAACATTGCCTAGTAGCAGGCGAAAATTTTTTTCGTGTGATCCAGTGTAACGTGTCCTGATACACATTCAATGTTATTGCTTGCACAGCACCATAGTAATAATTCAGGAAGTGGCAGTCATTGGTGCACCAAAGGCTAACCACAATTTCGGTTAGTTCCAGTTAGACTGGGTGAAATGTGGGTGGTCTCTGAATGATAAACAGGTATGCTGAAATGGGTAGGCAACATAGAATGGAAGATAAATACATGTAAGTGGAAATTGGTAGGTCTCAAGTACCAGTAGTCTCATGCTATGCAGATGATGCTGGCAGGCACAGTAAGTTACTGGTACGCAAGGTCACGATAAAATGGTGTTGGTAAACGAGTACCAGTGCATTCTGAAAGGTTAGAGTGTCCTGTGTAAGATTTCTGCAGTCGTGTTTGCACTGCTTCAGCTGGATATTTCAAATCAGGTCCATTCTTCTCGGGAGTTTCTAAAGACAACCGTGTTACCTTTACCCTCAAATATCAGAAAACAGTCCACCCTAGTCCAGTTTGATCTTCACACATGTTATGTGGAACATCATTTGTTCTACTTGAAAGACCTTACTACCAAAAACATTTCTCTATTTAATAAACAGCCAAGACAGCTGAAACAAGTAGTAATACTTTTATAGAATAGTGCTAACATGTTTAACAGGATGCTAACGAAAATAAAGACAGATTACATCAAATTTGAAAGCCTTATTCACAGCTTGCTTCAGTAAATGAGATTATTATTGCCATCCAACGACTGCTTTGCTACAACAGTCTAACTGTAACTGATAATAGTTGGGCAAATACTCTGCTCTTAATCCCTTGCCACAGCCATTAATTCTTTACAAAAAGAGCAACAGTCAGAAAATTTGTTTTAACACATGTAAGAAGAAGTTAAATTGTTTTCTGAACTTCTATAGCACCAGTGGTTAATCATTTTGTGAAGTTTTCTGGTTCTTGTGGACAGGGCACAGTTGTCACGCTGGCTAAACAAGCAGCCAATTCAACAACGATTACCAGATCTCTTGTACAGTAATTAAATTACTAAACCCCTATTTACTCTCTGCTAAAGTTCTGCCCACTTTAGTAGAACTTCAAAACCCTCACAATCTTTAAATCTGTGCAGAGAAGCTAGAAGTGGGTGGCAACGAACTCTTAAACCAAACAAATTGCCAACAAGGCTAACAAAATGCAGTCTTGGTGTGTGCGCTTTCATCTGTACACATGGGCATACACAATAATGTACAAAAACACGATAAAACGAGATGTGCACTTTAAAACGAGACAACTGGTTTAGAAGTCTAATTGGCTGAATAAGCAATACAGGCTAAGAATAAGTTTTATCCGAAACTGGTACAAAGAAGGGATGAAGACTGCCATGAAAATCAATTACAGACTTTCAACCCAAACATCGACTGGTCACTGAATGTAATCTAATCACATAAGTCATGACTTTAAGTGGATATCAATGAAGTCAGAACCTGAAACTCATATCAGTAGCGTACATCATGCAGACGAACTCAGTCCTTTAACTCTTCTATTTCTCTCAACCACACTTCAATGCCTTGGGCCGCTAAAACTAGGTCTGTGGCAGTGGGGAATGGGAAAGATCTCCCTAGCTTATGACATGTTTTGTAAACACTCGCAGTGATGACAGGTGATATGCCATGTTCTTAGTCAAAATTTTTCCCTCTGTCTGTAGCTTTTGGCACATTTCACTTGACATCTTCCTGCTCAGCTCATTTCCTAGATGAAAAACTCAGAAACTTGCCACTGTAAAATACTGATCGACTCTGCCAACTACCTGATAACATGACCTACAATATTTAGTAACGAGAATATACTTGTATGCAGGCTAGTACTAGATTCTGATTGGTGGGTGCACGGTGGGTAAGAATGCCTCCACAGATTGGGTTGTTCCGTTTAAACATCGGCCTCAGCTGCTCTTGGTTTTCGACGTAATTTTTTGTGCCGTCGAAACAAACAGCACCTGAAAGAACAGGAAAAAGAGTACCTTGGTAACTTTAGTGCAATAAAATAGAAAAAGTCTAGCTACTATTAAGAATTATTCCTTAAGGGTCATCCATAAAGGACATCTGCAAACAATAAGCTACTTCAGAACTCTCCCGCCCTTGTCCACATTTGGCATTAACCACCCTCCCCTTTTATGGATGTCCACACTCCAGGGCTAACTGTGCTACAGGGTGGGTACTTTGCGGCCATGCTGAGCCAAAGGATTATATATATATATATATATATATATATATATATATATATATATATATATATATATATATATATATATATATATATATATATATATATATATATATATATATATATATATAAACACATTTTCAAGGCATGGAACAACTGCAGTATCCAATGCGTTACAGACTGACTGAGGTTGATGTTTGAGGAATAAGCAGCACTGAAGTAACTACATGTATCAAATTATTTCGATCCAGACGTATGCATTGGGCATAACCCCCTACCCTTGTCTGCATTTGTCCACATTTGGATGACCCCTTCTTCCCCATCTTTGTCGACATCCTTAATGGTAAGAACAAGGTAACACCTCACAAAACAGGTAATTTGTGGAAGGTGAAAAACAAGTTTACTTCCAATGAACTCTAAATTTGTTTCGTTAGCTACAAATGATCAGTTATTTTTCCACAAAATACGAATGATGTTTGTTTTATTGAGAAATACAGAACATCTAAACCTGGAGAGTAATAACACATGATGAAGCATATGAATTTCCAGAGAAAAAAATGAGTGAGACTTTGAACAAATTTTAGTTCAGTTAATGCAAGCTTGCATCCAAAATAGGGTAATTCTTATTAACATGCCTCAACATGCCATTTGTTGAATGATCTGGTTGATGCAGAACATGACAAGAGCAACAGGACACTGCCAAAAGGATGGCAGAACTGAGTTAGCCCATATGGCCTCATTGGCCTTATACTCTCCATGGATATTACCCATCCAAGTACTAAATGCAGTTATCCTTATTTTCGTATGCCTGTCAACACTATATCCACAGCCCCAAGCCACAACCCAACAATGTCAATTCATTCATCAGAGATAATAAAGAAAAGCCACATGTTGCTTAGGCCAGTATAAGTTGTTTTAAAGTGACATCAGCCAGCACTAAAGTGGCCTGTAACACTGCAATCTGTTACACATACACAGATGCTCTTTTTCACATGGCAGGGCAGAGGGCCATGGTACCACTTGCAAAGGAACTTCCACCACCTTTCAATGTTACTTAACACATTAAATGAACTGGTATGAACCTGTGCTCGTATGCCAGTGTATACCTGACAGATGATTCCTGCTGGACCACCTGCCATCAGCCACAAGTGCTTTTTACCTCCCAATTTTAATGGTTCATATTTATTAAAAGCATGGCCTATAAGGGGTCGTCCAAAAAGGACATTGGCAAAATACGGCCTACTTTGGATGCTCCCTCCCCTTGTCCGCATTTTTGCATTACCCTCCCCTTCCCCCTTTGTGGGGAATGACTACTGAGTCCAATCACTACAGAAGCCAGTGACAAAGTTTCAAGGCATGGCACACGTTGGGCTGCTTCCAGGAAAGTCCACTAAGGATCCAACACAGCACAGACAGTTTGCTGTCTGACTAAGGTTGGCGTTAAGGCACAGTCTGTACTGAAATAACTACTATGTACCAAATTTAGAGGATTTCTGCACTGGCATTAGCACCCCTCACCCTTGCCTGCATTTGGATGATGACACCCCACCCTCTACGTGGATGTCCTTAAAATACCTTTGCCTCTGGTCAGTTGCTAGTCTTCGTGACTGATTGCATGTTACTAATTAAAGGTAAATAACTGCACTGTACTAGCTAATTCAATTTCTTTGGATCATTGCTTATCAAGTCTGGAGGCATTATAGATTTAAAAATGGAGGATGTTGTGGTTTTGATTTAAAAACAAATAATGCCAAGAAGATATGAGCACAGTTTTCTGACATGCCCATAAAAATGCCACCAGCATGTGCTCAAAATTGATCCATTCTATGAACACATACTTGGTGTCATCAACAATCTCTGGTTCGATCCTCGGAGTAAATGGAGCATTTGATTGGATCCCCGCAGGATCATCTGCCGTCAGCTCACCATTAGTTGATATCAGCTGCAAATAAACAAACCAGCTAATGAATTATTATTTAACCTAATATTAATTAGCCAGTAATATCAAAATTACAAGATATACAACAGCAGAAATTTTTAACCACTGTACACAGCAGATGCTTAAGAAGACTGCAGTTAAGACTGGTGTCAGTGAACTGACAATCACTGTGACGACGAAGATCGAATTATAATATTGCAAAAAACTCTGAAATAATCTGACACAGCCTGTGATTTAATGACACTGCAAGCGTCACTGCCAGGAGCTATGTTGACTACTGTAATGCCATCTATGCTTGCCTTTTCCATTTTTCAGTTGACCAGCTTCAGTTTGTTGTAAATGCCTGCTCATTATATGCAGAACAGACTGCACTGACTTCCTCTCCATGGAAGAAAAGAGAACCAAATGTTGTTAATCCTGCAAAACTATTAGGCTGACTGCACCTCAGCGTACCCCTATTACGCAGCCTGGGCTGTGCCATGGTTGGCCCATCACAATGAAATGGTCTGCTAAACAAGAACTGTGTTGTAACGTTCTTCTTGTAACTGTGGCTTTACTGAATCTCCTTACTAGCCAATTGGGACCTATGAAGCAATTTGAGGATATGCTTGAAAATTATGACATGACAGAAAAAAATTAAACAGTTATCAATGATCTGCATAATATATACTGTATATATAAGCAAGCTACAAATACTATGGATCTAAATGCTAGATAAAAGCCAGAAAGTGCAAAATAAAAACCATGTCACAACTACGTATACACAAAATACCGTGAAGTCCGGGGATGGATGAAGCAAGACACGGTGAATAGAATGATGTGGCATGACATTTTGATGTCCAATGTTTAATGACATCTTATGGTGTCAAAGGCCGTTGACGTCGCCCTCCTCCTTTATCCAGGCTTGGGACTGGCACCAACTAAATACGGTATCACATGGATGACAAGGATGGCATGGCTGGCCCATATAAGAGATACAAATCTGAATAATCCAAACAATACAGAGCTAGGCTGAATGTCTCAAGTGAAATCTACAAAAACTGTAGCTCTGTTACCTTTGCATTGCTGGCTGCAGGACGACCTGCAGTCATCTTCACCACAGGTAGTTTTGTCTTTTCATCACCAGGATGCAAAGCGCCTGACACACCTGCTGGGTTACGCATTAGACTGGAATGTACGGATGTTGCCTGAATAAAGAACGAAAAACCACTTCATCACACAAGTGCACTCCTGTACAACTTTTTTATCTGTACGTGAAGACTGGCACAGTGCTACACTGATAATTCTAGCAGTTTGGACTTTTGCTGTTTCCGAGTATGCGTGCTGGAATTATTTTTTTGTTTTCAACATGGATTTACTGCATTTCTGATGGGTTTTGTTGCATGTTTTCATTAACTTCTGTGACTGGTATTGTCCATCTACAGAGGGGACATGATTCCAGCTGGACAGCAAAAGCATCAGACCTAAAAACCTTTGTATACCGTTTATGCTACAAAATTTTGGATTCACTGGAGAAAGAGCAAGGGAGTCTTTAAGCGGCATTGACTGTCAACCATGGCATGGCTCAACTATCGGCCGGTGGGAGACGAATGCCTGTTTGCGCATATTTGGCAGTGCAAGGTATATTGAGACACTGTGATGGTTTCCATCTATGAGGGACTGCTGGAAGGCGTGACAAATATCTGCCATTAGCAGCGGATTGCATTGCCTGTAGTCATTCCTCATCTTCAATGCTATGTGCTTCAGAAACTCAGCATGCCATCACCTTTCAGTTCTAGCTGGGAATCTGTTGGTAGGGCTCTGCATGTTTCCACAAGCTTGCCACTGGTGGCTCTGCTAGGTACCAGAGCAATGTTTGTTAATGGATGAACGTTCTGTTTTAAGAGTGCAAAACAGTAAATTCTATCAGCACAACTGTTTAATGTAACTGTACACATTACACTTACGTTAGAACTTCTTCAAATAAAAATCTGTACATTTGCCTACACTGTAGCATCTCTCGAGTACAGTTCAACCGCCCAACATTAATCTTCAAGTACATGTATGGGTACATCATACATCTGCCAGCAACATAACTAGTTAAGAGAACATGTGCAAGCAGTTCAATGGAAAATGTATACCATTTGCCGGCTGACCCAGTCGAAGTCGCAGTCGTTATCCCAGCCGTTATGTGCCAACAGATTAAGGAAGAGAGTGCGAAGGTAACTGTAGTTGGGGTCTTCAAAGAAATCCAACTCACGTACATAACGAAGGTACGTAGCAAACTCTTCTGTCAACCATCAGCAACAATAACAACGTTATTTTCAACTAATAAAACTTTATTATATTTCTTCTTAGTAAACAAGAATAAATTTCATCACAGAAACGAATGTCAGCACAGACAATATCACATAACATAAACTTAGGCTTGCTGGCAGCTACATGGAAATCAAACAAGGTCAAAGTCCGCTAACACTGGACAGCCCCATTTACAAATGAATTTGTTTACAGGCAGTTTTCAATTTTAATATTCATAAGACATATTGATTTTTGACATATTATATTGGTTTGACAATTATCTTACAATGAAAACGACTACACACCACACAAGTAATTTGCACTACTTGTGTGATTTGCACTACTAGTGTGATGTAATTTGAAGAGAAGGAAACCTTCATTTTTAGAAGTACCAAATATTTCCATAATAAATGCAAATACTACTAAATTTGGCCAACATCATCAGAGATTATCTGAAATTATATGCAGTACCAAAATTATCCAATAGAAGATTTTCCATCAGTGGAGGTTGTCATAAAACATTCATTAAGTTAACTGAAATCTGACAGATTTAACCTACTGGAGAAAGTCAAATAAAGACAAATGTGAGGGAAATGAAAGTCTTAAGCAGAAAGAAGTAAAGTTCAACTCTTCAACCAACCTGGGAATGTGTCACAGAGTACTTCGATTGTTGTCTCTCTCTTTGTGTCCCCAATCTTCTGGTATCTCTCCTTCAGAGTATCAGCCTTGAGTCCCTGCCAAGGCAGGCTGCCTCGGAGAAAGTACATGAACATGTGACCTAGAGCCTCAAGGTCATCTCGCCGACTCTGTTCTGAAACCAGACAAAAAGACATCACCCAAAATCATGGGCATTTAAGCCTCTTGATATGCGTTTATGCTAAATGATAGTGCTTAATTTCTCATTTATCAATGCCTATATACTGACATGAGTCCCAGAGGCAAGAGGTGTGGTAAGAGGATTGAGGGATTTCTCGAGCGATGTGCAAACAGTTCAATAACAAATCCAACAACCAGATAAACTATCCTTAATCTAATCTAATGACTTCTATGATGCTGTTATCATAATGCATAAATCATCAGTCGATGGTTGCTTCAACTGAACCTTTAGTTAAAGTAATAATCCATTAGAGAGGTCCACTTGAAATCCGGTAAGTCAGACAGACCAGATCAGGCTATGATGGGTTAGAAAGGAAACAGGTCATCAGGCTCAACAACAAGTTGTCAATTCACAAGGCTGATACTTTAAGCTAGGTGCAGAGTAAAAAGGAACACATCACCAATAAGCCACCCTTTACATCATCTACCTGGATTTATGCATAGGATAAAAGCACTAATTATTATGACAGTGAAAATATATGCACATCATGTAGCCTCACTAAAAAAATAAGGCAACATTAATTAAGAATTAATTAAATTGATGAACAGTAATTCTTACTAACTTGATGAATGATCCAGGGTGGGTTAGGGACATATACCATTAATGAGATTCCCTGATATTTATCACTGACCTTAAAAGCCAACTGACCTTTTCCTAGGTGAGTATTGATGCTCATGTAGCGAGCAGTCCCTGTAAGGCTTTTGTGCTCGCGATATGGGATGTGCTTTCTAGTCACAGGGTCAACATACTCCTTAGCAAGGCCAAAGTCAATGATATGGATGACACCGTGTTTCTTGTTCGAATGTCGGCCAATGAGGAAATTCTCTGGTTTAACATCGCGATATATGAGATCCTTTGAATGGACATATTCGATTCGCACAAGCTACAGAAAATGTTGACGATATTTTGAATAAATAAATGATTCTGATAATATCAGAAGCACACTAAAAGGTATTGTTCTCTATTTGTTGCAACAATTTTCTGTCTACTTTAAATTCTATGAAGAAGAGGTACAGTAACTGCTAATTTATTAGTGACTCTTAGCAATAATCTTCAGAGTTATAAACTTTGTCTGCTGAAGGATATCTTAGCTTAATCACAAATGTGACAGATGCAATCCAACAACTGAACAACCTTTCCTTATATGGCTTTACAAAACCTCATCAATTTCACATGAAGCATTGAAACCAAGGATGAAAAGGTGAATGGATAACGGAGTAGCAATCTGCTACCGTGCTGCTGCATAAGACAGCTTTCATCACCAAATCTATGGTTAAATTCCTGGGGAACCACTTTCCACTCAGCAATTTTTTCTAAAACCAAATAATTTGTAAGCAAAAGTTTTTAAGATTGCTGTACACTGGTACTAATAATTGCACAATGAAAAACCTAAAGCAGTTGTTGATGAAAGTGCCATTGCATGAAAAGGCACTTGTTCGACTATATTATGTAAAAATAATTGTAATCTTGAGATTTCAACAGCAGCCCAAGAGAGCCAAGTCATGAGAACCAGTTTATTCAGCAGCACTCAGTCAAAATAAAATCAATAGGCCTATAATGTTCTGCCTGTCTAAACTTCAAACAGCTTGCTTTAGATCAACATCCCAAAAATCGAGTTAGTGACAAAGTACAACACTAGACAAAACTGAATGTTTTACCAATTGGATAGCAATCATCAGAACAGTCTTGAGAGTAAACTTTCGATCACAGAGGTCAAACAGATCCTCGAGGGAAGACCCTAGAAGCTCCAGAACAAGAGCATTGTACTTGCCACATGGACCAAAGTAGTAGACAAGAGGAATACCTTCTAAAACAATAATAAACACAAATGCTTTGTAAATATGGAAATTTAATTTTATACCATATACAAAAACTTAAACTTTACTACATTATTTTATTCTTAAAATGTAAATTTACTTAATCAAAAATTATGAAATTTATTACAACAGTCTGATGCATGTAGTAAAAACCATTATTCTTCAGATGTCATTATCATATTTGGAAAAGCAATACATTATATATTTAACCAAACTTACTCAAATTTGAACATTTTTACAAATGACTAACTAAAACACAAAACTACAGTAGCAAGAAGCTGACTTTATGAATGGAAGAAACATCTGAATTCTGCACAGGAACACACCTGTACATCCTGAAGATACAGAAGAATAAGTAGAAACCATGATAAGAGAAAAGTAAGATGAAAAACAGACAAAGCAAATTTGACTTAAATTTGGTGACAGGAAGAAGTGAAATAATAAAGAAAGGGAGAGGAAAATAGACCTGGCGTCAGAGAATCTGCAGACAGGACTAGAAACTATGACGTACCATGTTGACCTAAGTGTTTATAGAAGCGATATTCAAGATGAAGCTGTGGTGCTCGGGACTTCATTGGCTCCTGACAACGCAAGAACATTTCCATAACAACCATTTCCATTTCAATTACTTCCAGTTGTTTATAAAGTGCCAGTAAAAGTTACACAAAAATCTGATTTCAGAAATCAAACATCAAAGAATCTTTAATTAAATCTATTCGTAGCAATTGCAGGGTGCCATTCATGGGCAGATCCACCTCTGCCACCATCTGATGACATGACTAATCTACAAAGTTAGTCAGGAGTCAGCAAGACATTGGTTATGGTTCATTTACAATGACTGTATCAATGGAAGATTTAACCCGCTCACTCCTAGTTACAACCGCTTAGCCACTGCAATGTACAAATAATCAGAAAGTAGTTCACCCACCAGCTGATTTATAAATCCAAACAACCACTCCATCTCCAAAACAACCATCCACACACCAAGTCTACCTACCACGAATGCATCCATCACCATCTGCACATATTGCCTCTCCTCAAACATACCCATCCTCCCACCAAGCCACTTTCCATCCATCCATCCATCCATCACTTGCATACAACTTACCAGTTTGATAGCAACATGTTCATTGTTGTATAAATTCTTACCTGAAGGAAAAAATACAAAGTGTTAACAAATTACAAGCAGACAGAAAAATGGTGCGTTTTATGACGCAATTTAAAGCAAAGCATTACAGAGGACTATTACCTTAAACATATTTAATGAACCTCAGTCTAATTTACTAGAACAATTATTCAGTTTAATTAAAAAAAACTATGAACTGTAAAGAAGCACAAGGAACTCTTACACACCCACAACGAACCACATAAGTTTCTTGTTCAATTAATCAATGAAAAGTCATCACCAACCATGGCCAAAACACTGCTGGTGCAGCTGCTAACAGCCACTACTTTCCTGACAAAATTTTTCACGTTGATATGAACTTTTACGTTCGTACATAAAAATTAAAAACTTACCCACAAAGAACTCAGTCAAACATTTTTAGAAACATTTAAAAACTGCCAATCTGTCCAAACAAACTAAATTGACCCTGAATCCAGAAAAGACTTTGAACATACCCAGCCTCAGCTCACCAAAGTTTCCACTTCCAATCTTCCGTCCAACTCTAAAATTTGGCCCAACCATCATGATGTTTGAACCACTAGCACTTGGCTGGCTCAAAACATAACTTGTGCAATCGCCTGCCTGTGCTAAGGCTCTTTTCCCACCAGCGTCCTGAGCTTTTGATTTGTCCACATTTACAGCAGTTGTCATGGCAGACAAGCGACAACCGACCGGCAAAATCTCTTTCAATTCTTACTTCAAAGACTTGATTTCAAGATCAGTTGATCATATGACCAACCACTGATCTCTCAGTTGACCTAAAAAGTCATTTTTAAAATACTATCACTATTATAAATAAAAATTTCAATTTCATCATTATCAATGATTATCATTCCTCCACTAACCCTATTATTATAATTAAAACGTATTTAATACTTTTATCACTGTAACTGTAAGCAATATAGTATCACAAATGTTACTAAAACACCAAAGCAAAATCGACTTCATAAGATCACTTCAGAAAGTACCACATATCTAGTCGCAATTGGCTATTTTAAACTGTAATTGTATTTTAGCTGTACCATTGAGCAATTAACATATCAATTCTTCAGTAATTCCGCTCAGCGGCAGAATACCAGCGCAACATAATTAAACTAACGAAGAAACGCATCGCCAACTCCGAATTCTTAGGCCAGTTAAGCCTTCCTGGAAATCCGAATGGCTATCGCTCAAAGTCGCCGTAAAACAATAAATTTCTATTTTTTGAAGTAAGACGTAAACAAAACCAAATTTGTGGAATTAAGAGGGGTAGATCTACGTAATATTCGCTCTGGTAACGTCCAACATCGTCAGAAACGGAGAACGCCACCAAGAGCAGCCAAGGCCATCTTCGCCTCTCAGGCTCCCTACTACGCTTCTGCCATCTGCCGTCGAGTCTTAACATTAAAACCTCAGATGACATATTTTTATGTGGATTGTCAAATGACGTCATTCTAACGTTATTTGCCTAGTAACTCTTGCGCAGAATTCACAAATTGTGCTCAGTCACCTGTACGGCGTACCTGTGATGTAGAGTGGAATCTTATCATAAATTTTGAATTTAAAGCAGTTTTGGAACCTAACCAAGACGCATGCTTAATCGAATTCTAAATTAGATTAATTCAGTGACAACGCTACCATATGACGCAAATGTCTCGAGGCTGCGGAAGATCTATTCGTTTTAAATTGTTCTCATAGGCGTAATTTAAATATTATTCCAGTTCCCTAGGCAGTTAGATTTGCTACCCCAAACAATTTAGGCGCTAGGCTTATGATGTTAACCTCAATATTTTCATTAGATCTAAGAACTCACACACCCCATCTGTCTCACTAAGATGCTTGTTTGGTTTAAACAGCGAAATGCATTCACTCGTGTACTGGAAGCCAATGCAAAGAAAGGACGTTTGCTTATTGCCTTGGTGAGAGTCCAAAACAAACGATTAACACGAATCCTGCGGCGACGTCATGGGATGGAAGCACATTCTGGCTAAAGCTCAAGCACGAGTATGCCAATCCAACATGACAATCGTTGCTTTTAGCCAGACTTTGACTCAGATCTCGAGTCCCATATTCAAGTACTTGGACTTTCTTCATTGTTTCTCTAGCCTAATGATAATGCACACTCAAAAGCATTTTTAGACCATCGCGTCATTTCTGTTAACACACCATGAACCTTGGTACGACCACCAACTGTGTATTACGTCAGTTTTTTTTATCATTCTATGAAATTCATGATGATCCAGAGTTTCTTGAGACAATTTCCATATCTGAAAGATTTCCTATGATTCTCAATAGGAAATTCGATAATTTAAAATTTGAACCCTTTGCCGGACAGGGGTCGTCCATAAAAGACGTCCGCAAAAGACATACCTTAGACTCCTCACTCCCCTTGTCCACATTTGGCCTTACCATCCCCTATCCCCTTTGCAGACGTCCGCACACCAAAGTGAACAGGGTTCTGTACTTGGTCCTCTATTGTCTACATTATACACCACACTTCCAGGTACACTGCTGGATAATCATTCCCTGTATCATTTCTATGCCGATGATACCCAAACCTACATTTCATCTAACCGTTTTTCTTGTCACTCGTCTGTGCAGCTGTTGTCCAGTGTCTTTGAGGAGGTGAAGTCTTGGATGGCGGCTAATACACTCCTTCTTAAGCCATTGCAGACTGAATTTCTACTACTGGTAACTCCAAAATACTGTAACTTAAGAACTATGAATGGCTTGAATCCTTAAAGTTGGGTGACTTATTTGTCCAGCTGACCGATGGATGTTGCTTTTGATTCTACTATGTCTCTCACCGACTACCTGGGATAAAAATTCTAATACAATAACGGTAGAAGCAGTAATAGAAATTAATAAAATCACAAAAACAGGAAACGAATATCTAATAAAAACTATAATAAAAACACTAATTTAAGGTAACTGCCACAGTGTGCACTTTACCAGTTGTTCCAGCATTATTTGCTTACAAAATTCTTCTTAATGAACTTTAACATCATTCAGGCTAGGGAGTGCTGCACTTTTTAGTTATTCGGTACTAAATTGTGCTATATAAAGTGTCTAGATATATAAATACATGCATGAAAGTAAGCAGGTGTGGACTACATTTATCCTCATCTTGGAAAGCTGTTCTGCTAACTGCAATCCGTAGGGTCATGTGGCTTACAACAAGAATGCAGAGTAGGACCTGAAAGTAAGCACCATCTGGTAAAAATTGATAATTGTAAAACATAAGACAGAAGCACACAAGCACCACATACATAGTTTGACCAAGTACTAGAAAGTATTATTTAACAATCAAGCACATTTCATCCCAGTCTTTGCCACAAAAACACTTTCATCAGTTCCCTAAGTAACACATATAAACAACTGGTAGAAGCAGAACATCAAGAGATGAGGGCAGACAAAACTTTATATGTAAGATATGAAGCTGTAAGTACATATCTTGAGTAAACAATGAAGTCTACTGACAATACACAGTTTGATCTGTGGCAAAAACCTCAGAAAAAGTTTGATTCAATGTAATATAATGAGTTTCTGGTGTACAATATTGTACATCGTATATATGAATAGAAATGCATGCAATGTCATGCATAGAAATGTGTATACAATAATAATCCAAGACCTTCAATAGCGCTAATGTAATAGTGCTTGAAGCATCAGTCGATGGTTGCTATTATGCAAAGTCGATGTGCGTACAAATTTTGGGATAAATCCGGTCAAAAGCTATGAGGAAAAATCCGAGAGGGCACAGAAGCAGCTTATGGGAGCAATGAGTGGATGAAAGGGCCAGAGTCTGGTGCCAAAATGGAAAAGGCATGCCCAACAAGAGAATATCCTTGTCTTCAGTTTGATCAGAGAGATATACTCTAGAGGACCTGGTCGAGTAGTTACAAGTCTTGGGAGTAAGTATGAGATGAAGATAGTAAGGCTGGCCGACAAGTAGAACCTAATAGATATTGAACCAAGCATTGAAAATTATTCTCTTTTCTATGAGTAACAATTTTAGGGCTCTGGCCAAGGTGTTTTGGACCTTTTGAAGCTTCTTCAAGTTAGCTTTAGAAATGCCAGTAAGAAACTAGTTACAACAGTCAATATGGCTAGAGACCCAGGCATTTGCCAGACAAACCAAGGCAGAAAAAGGAAAGTGGTGTGAAAGTGATAGTGGGCTGACCTACATATTGAATTAATGTGTTTAGAATAAAATAAAACACTGAAATTATGAGTCAAAGAAAATATAAAGCTGAGTATCATTAGCATAAAGATGTTTGAGACCACAACGATTCGATATAGTACATAACGGAGCAGTGTAGAGAGAGAAAAGCAAGGGACCATGAATAGAAACCAGGGGAATACCACAGGCAAGTGGTACCCTGGCCATCACTTATCCTCCAGTGAAGACAAACCGAGTGTGGGATTGAGATACAACTGGAACAGTTTAGGGCTAGACCTAACACTCCAAGCAAGTGCTCAAGGCGAAAGAGCACGATAGCTTGGTCAACAGTGTCAAATGCTGCAGTTATGTCAGGAAGAGCAGGGCAGTTACTATACCATAGTCCATAGAATAGATTGTATCAATGTTGACAGAGAACAGCCGGCATTTATATTTCACGTATAGGTATACATATCCACGTAATATATAACATACAGTAACAATATATACATACCATTATATAACAATATATATGTATGCAATATATATGTATCTCTTTCATGAAGCCCTTCCACGTCCATGTAATACATTACATACAGTAACAATATATACATACCAGTATATAACAATATATATGCAATATACATGGATCTCTTTCATGAAGCTCTTCCACATTCATCCGTGCTTCATCAGTTGGCTTCTTTATATAAAGCAACTTCACGTAATCTGTGTTGTGTGGGATTTTAACATACAGTATTCCTGAGCCAGTTGATTTCTTTACAAATACACTACATGCGCACATACTTTAAACTCACATACATTA
The DNA here is from genome assembly GCA_964023275.1 of Norana najaformis. NCBI lineage: Eukaryota > Metazoa > Annelida > Clitellata > Crassiclitellata > Hormogastridae > Norana > Norana najaformis. The sequence continues at coordinate 11,553,717 of OZ029926.1, forward strand.
ATGTCTATATAAAGTCAATTGTTCAGTTTTTGTTGCATATAAGTTGCCATTTATAAAATACCAAGATCTATGTACTTGAGAAAATCATTTATGCTGTTAGTGTGGCCAAGAAGAAAACACTGTCCCAATATTAAGATGACCAGTCTTATATTAAGATAACCAGTCTTATAAACAGCCCTGAGACCAAAGGTTTTGGACTGAAGACCAAAAAAGACAACTTAGAAATGACAGCCATCTCCTCGTCATCTGATGACCCCGACTCAAGTTGTCCCAAAAACGATAAATGTAATAATGTCATCCTGTGCTGGAATGCCTTCTTCAGTTTGCCAGCATCCTTAATACTCTGATGACAAAGCATTAATATATAACACCAGTCATAATTGCAATAAAAACCCTTGATAAACTATCACAAACTGAACACTGCAACAAAAACTTGTGATAAAACCTACACAAATACATAAAAATGACTCAATTCGATGATCAATGAATAACTGCTTAAAACTGGCATTACTGGATAAGTCCAGAATGACAGTTTGTTTATAATGGCACTCAGCACACCAAACTGTCTGACACATCGTTCTGCAATCTGAATCGAACCATGAAGTGGTCCGACTGCTTCTTATGCAAGATGAACACAGTGGAAGCAGCTCGTCAACAACAAAGGTTTTGTCAAACAGTTCAAACAGCTGATCAGAAGACAGGTCGGCTTCTGCAGAGAAGTCGCAGCGGCAGCCGTCATTCAGGTTCTGACAAAATGCTGACCTATCCAGGGACTTCCACCCTCTGAAAGTGATTTGTATGACTGGTGGATCACCGAACTGGAATGGTATAGCTCAGCAGATCTTGACCAGAGATTGATGGAGGCTTCAAGGCAACTGTGGTCTGCAATCATCCCGAGTAATGACCAGGTCCAACCATGTGAATGGGTCGGTGCGTCGAGGTGCTGTCGCAGACTGAACTGAAGACAAGCCTTTGCCTTGTCTCTGACATCTGTAACGCATTGGACTAGAGAAATTACACTACTGACTCTTCGTTATGTCAGTGGTGCATTTGTTTGACATGGCAGACCATGACATCTCGCTGACTCGACTTAGTACTTCCTACGGAATTGTCAGTGGAATAGTTACACTCTTTTCTGGATGGGCAGGCCATGAAGGCTGAAATCAGCTCAGCCAAATCAGAATGTGTATCAATCCCATACGGTGTCCCATGGGACTCGGTCCATGGGCC